>OY757046.1:8528028-9728028 GCA_963582015.1 Xanthorhoe designata
TAACCTTTGTTAACAATCCTACTAATATTATAAACGTGAATGTTTGTAAGTATGGACGGATGGATGAATGGATGTTTATTACTCTTTCACGCAAAAACTACTGAACGGATTTGGCTGAAACTTGGAATATACATAGTTTATGACCGGGAATAACACATAGGCACTTTTGATCTCGGTATTCCCACGGGAACTACCGCTGGTAACACCACGGGGCGCAGCTAGTTTATAATACTCGTATTTTTTAAGTCGGTAAAGCTTTTCCATTTATTTCCTGCCAATGCTAATCTCTCTCGTCGAAAGCTACGATCAATGCTGTAAGGGCAATTATATTGTGAACTTGAACAACTTTCCACCCTTCCACCGGAGGCTAGTGCTCACCTCACCATCACCGGTTTCTGATGAAATCGCTATGACGTCTATGTCGGTCAATGCTAGTGTTGTCATCTAACTTCTAATGGCACGACTGAATTGACTGACCAAATCCACATCATTATATAAGGGGTGTAAAACATACCATATAAGTATTCTTACATTGATTATCGGATTAGGAGAAATAGATTTAAATAAAACTAAACATACCAGATTATAACAATGATGGTTTTAGGATTATGTCGTGGTGTTATATCATCGCATACATTGCGTCCTTTTAGAAACTCCATTACCGATTCTGTTTTGTATGTCATGGCTATATAAAGGTACAGGTAATATAAAGGTACTAGCAATAGAGTAGTCTCAGAAATTATAGCTTACATTGTGTGAACACTGTATCTTCGTGAACGGATGCTAGGTATTAGAAACCACATCTCAGTGACAATTACGACTGCCATAGGTGCCAATTATCATCTTCCTGCTTATGTGCTCTCCCTCTTTATATAGCAGACTCCGGCTCAACGGCAAGTCTAAATAACTGTTCTATCTTTGGTTATGCTTACTGTCGATATTATATCTGTAATTTTTTTGAAAAAATGAAATGAAATTAAAAAAAATAAGAAATAATGATCACGACTGTATCCCGGGGAGCGATAGACGTTTCTTTCAGATCTTTTTAGGCAATTTTTAGATCCTTTGGAAGATGTCTAACGGGGTAGTCAGAGGTATGTCCAAATTCATATTTGGTACATGCCCACATCTTGTATTTTTTGTATGGAAGTTATGTCAAATATCTACCCAAAGGAAGCAATAGGTTATTGAGACTGGCATTAAATGGCCATCGCAGTAAAATGTTATTAAATTGTATTATACCAATACAATTGTGCAGTGGAGTACCACATAATATAATATCTCTATTAGACAAATCTTCTGGACGTATTGGAATTTTGTTAAAATAATCACGCGCAAAACAAATTGAATTTGAGATTAGTTTTTAAACTCTATTAAAAAGTAATGGGTAATCTACCACAGATATCGGTCAATGTCGGTCGAGTGTCGAACCGTATCGATCGACTCGCCGCTGATTAACAATGCTGATTCACCCAATTTCCAATATGATGTAGATGCCAATGTCACTGCCTAATTATGAATTACTAGCTGCGCCCCGCGGTGTATCCCGGTACCAAATTTCATTCAAATCCGATGAGCCGTTTGAGCGTGAAGGAGTAACAAACATTCACACTTACATATTTACACACACACACACTTTCACCTTTATATTATTAGTGTGATTGCAGGAAACACAATTACATAGAGGAAGTGGAAGGGCCAGCATAAAATAATTTTCATGGAGCACAGCTGCTTGTAAGAGACATGATATAATAAAAGTACAATTACAAAAGTAAAAGCTTAAACGCCCCAGATAATGTATAAGTTTTTAAATTTTAATTTCTTGTTGGAACCTATATCAAGAACTTTAATTATTTGCAATTTTTAGAGAACCTTAACACTATAATACCTTGATGACCGAGCTTTGCTCGCTATTTTTGTTTCATTGCCTGAAAACACAGATAATGTCATTTTCTAAATAATAACCCTAGCTAGATCGATTTTTCGCCCCTGAAACCCTCTGCATACTAAATTTCCTGAAAATCGTTGGAGCCGTTTCCGAGATTCAGATAACGTATTTATACAAGAATTGCTCGTTTAAAGGTGTTAGATGCATGAAGGTTGCTCACCGGAAGTTGGAGACTGAAAATAATATCTCAAGCGACATAGACAACAGTTTGCCGGTGACCTCGTATTTACAAACTGTCTTTGATTTCAAGCCGTTACGCGTAGAAAATCAGATTTTTACGTAAATGCGACCTTAGACGGGCATTGGTTCGCTCGTGAAGCGTCGGTTCATGATAATCGCTCGGCGAACGCATCAAGGTCAGAACTGTCACTTGGGACGCTAAGAGCCTTCTTCCTACGTCGGTATCGCCAGTCGGCAGGCAGCGCGCGCGCATCTCACCACACCTGTTCCTAAATGTTCAATACAATCCTGTTTACTAAAACATCAGTGCCTTCAATGAAATCTTATCATAATCATTAAAACTAGTGAAAATGTGTGTAAACAATTGCCGTTCAGTCATTGAACAGCAATTTACGTGCTAGTGTTTATTTGACAAAGTTGTGAAAAACCATGTCGTTGTATAAGAATGCTTTGCGGAGGCAGTTCTCTCATGAGTCTGGCAAGACAGAACTTGTTAGAGCCAGAGAGGAATATCTTGACAGGAGGTATGTCTTGAAGTGTTTCGTTTTTCATACAAATACATATCTATAAACTACAGGCGTCTGCACTTAAATCTGTGATAAGTTAATTCCGAATGTTAAACCATGCTAATTGGCTGCTGCCTAAATATATTATATCATTTGTATCTTATAATTACCTATAACATAATAATATAATGTTTTCAATAATACCAATAATACCTAAAATACATATTTGGAAAAAATATTATAAATCTATTCGCTGTAAAATAACAGGAAATACGTCTAAGTGCCTACCACCTATATTTGTTGCTGTTATAGGAAAAATACTCCTGTAAATTACTTTAAAAAGGTCGTCTTAGCTTAATAGAGTTGGTATAAATAACGACTGGGATACGTAAATTATAAGCGAAATCTCTCTCTTTTTCTCTCTTTTATTTTATGATCAGTCGTTGAACCTCTAGGGTGCTCCGAATTCCTTTCTTACATTTTTTCTTTACACATTATAATTTTAAGTGTTATTTTACTTAAATAATCGAATACTAACTGAAATAGGAACAGTTATATTACGAGCTATACGCTTTTTCACTGATGTGTTATCAGTTCGTTATCTCTACGAGGTATACTTTCAGATAAATCGGAATCTGTAAAACCTTTAACACTATTAATCCTTTGTTTTTCCTAACCTACTATATTAACTTGAGTCACTGTATTAGTTAAATCTTGCTATACCAACATTGGGTGCTGGGCAAGCCTCATTTAAACAACGCAACGTCGCAAATATTACTACTTCCAGTTAAATATAGGCATAGGTTTTCTGACTCAGCACAAATTATATCTTGAAAACTAAGCCTTTAGTTATCAAGATAATTGATTGTTTTGATATTTTTTCAATATAATTACGTAATTAGGTACATTAAAATTTAGGTATATTTGTAATCTTATCAAGATAAATATTGCATAATTTAAAATCATTGTAGCAGTCTGATAATATTTTATCGATGATTTCTATCGACATAACGCTGGCTGGGCTAGAATTTGTTTTTCCTATGATATTGTATCTATGTATAAAATGTATCTATGTAGTTTATCAGTCATCTGGTTACCATAACACAAGCATTAAATTGCTTAGCTTGGGACTAGATGACGCCGTGTGAAATGTCCAAGGATATTTATTTTTATTATTATTATTTTATTATTTATATTTGCATCCATTGCAGTCATCCATTGCAGTCCTACTATTTTCCTTCCCTTGTGAACATGACTAACATTTCACTTTCACAACTATTGTGAGTTGTATAGACATTATATTAACACAATGAGCGAACTCACGTAAAAATATCGTCGATTTGATATACCCACAATGTTAATGTATCTAAATCGACGATATGTTTACGTGAGTAATTTATAATATAACTAATACTCGTATTTAAGAAAGAAAGAAAGAAAAAATCATTTATTCTTGTAGGACCTCAAGGATCACTTAAGTTTCGTTTTACATGCTAGGTGATTGATGATTCTAATGCCTGTTCCAACGCAACTCCCTACACCAGGGAAAGAATCAGGCAAGAACCTGGTGGTGTGGGCCTAGCTTTTTTTTAAAAGCGATTTCTTAACAATCTAAAATAATCTAAATAGTCAAGCTTTAGTGGGAAGCCAGTCGAACAAAGTAAGGCATGTCAAAGAAATTAAGTTAGTAATAGCAGTTGTTCTTAGCATTTTCATTTTGATCACATGTGGTACATCGTTCTGATTTCCTATATCTCTTATCAGTATTTCAATTGCTTTTATCGGACTGATTGTGGGTTTTCAATCATCTTCATGGGAAGTCTTTTATGATTTGACTTATTTGTTGTACACTTGTATATTTACTAGATTTATGTACTTATATAATCCAAACTATAACTTAACATCACGTTTCACGACTCCGAATCATGATATGAGACGTACCTAATAATTCTTCATTTGAAACTGTTAAATCCTTCAAAACTCGTTTTGATGGTGTCTTTCAATTGGTCTACCAACACCGTTGATATCGTTTTTATTAAAAAACACTTTAATACATAATTTGAATTATTTGAATCCCGAAACTTATGTTTAATTACTTCCACAATCTTAGAATAGCGTATTTAAGAATTGTCGAATCTGTCTCGTTCATGTCCTTGCTTCTTTGTAGAGTTTTTTTGTTATTATTGTTATTGGTAATACGACTTCTCTTTTGTTTTATAATATCGCTTGTATCGTCGACTGTTTTGTTCATTAGCAAGGTCGGTCAGGTTAATTCAAAACTTCGATTGTACGTAAAGCGGTATCCATATACAGTACGATTACAAATTGGTGCTTCTTTTTAAAACATTCATTTTACTAGTTTACTACGAAAAAATAATTAAACAAAAATTTAGAGTATGATCATTTGAAAAAAAAACAGTAAATAATCGTTATTAGGTATAACAATATTATATATTATAGGAATATTATAACAAGAATAAAATAAAGTCGGAAAAAAATATGAGTTTGAAATTACAGTGTACATAATACACTGTATTTTTGTACGTTTTCAAAAAATATTATTTGTTAGTAGTACCAAAGACGATTAATATCTAGAAGACAGACAAAGGCCATACACAAAATCGTAACCCTAAAAAATAGCCTGAATACTCTAAAACATCAATTTTATCCAAGAAATTTCAATTACTTTCTAGTTAAAAATGTTTAAATATTGAATATTGTTGCTACCTACTACTAAGTATTGAAATTTCTTGGATAAAATTGATGTTTTAAAGTTTTCAGGCTATCTGGTACTGCGGGATCGGGTTACGATTTTGTGTATGGCCTTTGTCTGTCTTCTAGATATTAATCGTCTTTGGTAGTACCTACAATGTAACCATAGAAAACTATTGAGAACTTTTTTGGGATCCTTAGGATCCTTACAATAAAAAATTGTAGGTATGTTGATTATTTACAGACAGTCTGTCATGCAACGATTATATATGTACAATCAAATGACAGGCATGCTGCTTGTAAATGATATATTAGCATACACCAACTTCGGACGGTTATAGTTCAGTTCGTGACGGTTGTGAGTGATCTCGTGTTTTGTTAAAAGGATACTATGTAGTAGTCGTTCCGGTAATATTTATTTTTAATATATCTACTTACGAGTACTTTACAACTAATTTTTCTAATACGTAGGTACTTACTTAACAACTTGTACGGAATTTTTATATAAGTAGGTAAAATAAAGACAAAGTAGGAATGCGAAAAACAAAGATATCAAAGAATAAAATGTCTATTAATCTGTATTTTTAAATTTTACGAAACATTCCTTAAAATTAAAATTTACCATGTTGATTAAATGTTTTATAGAACACAAGCAAGTTTAACAGTAAAGTAAGTTCGTATGAGCAAGTGGCCATATTTGATTAAATCAGGTGCGTCAGTAATTTCGAAGTCCTTATATTTCTTTAGTTTATATTCGAATAAACTACTTAGGTTCAAATATAGGTATGTTCTGTCACGCAAATTATTACCACGAAATAATTTCGGTGTTGTTCTACCTTGGTTTAGTTTACCGACCCTAATTGACCGCACCTTGGCTATCGGCCTATGAACTACTTTTCCACTATAATGAGCGTTACTATGCTCATCTACTCTCAGTCACGAAACCACTGAACTACAATTAATTAAAGTTTATTTACAGGACTCGGCTAAGCGAGAAGTTGTGTATAAAAACTTCTAAAACTTATAAAACATTTCACCGTAATGACCCTTTCAAGTTTAATAAAAAGCATAAATCTCTTTATCAACTTTTAAGAGTACAATATAAAATAGGTACAGTGGAAATATACCTACCTACGAATCATCAAGTAAAAACCTTGGACCTTCTATAAAACATCTTCCTTAAGTGTGTGCCATAACGCCGAGGAATGAGCGGGAGAGCGAATAATGTTTTTACTCGTGAGTGAGAAGCGCAGAACGATAGACACGCAACATAATTTATAGCGAAAAAACAGTTTTTATTTAATTACAAGTTAATTAAACAAGTAATCGAAAAATTAAAAAACCAGAACTAAATGAATACTTCTAGGCTATTTGTCAAAACATAAAACCAACAAAAATAGCGTTCTGTTCCTGAGATAAATAGCAAACTGTGTGAAAAACATGTATTTTTCAAAAAAATATATGATCGAGAAAACTTTTACCAATCGTGTTTCTAAAAAACCACAACGCAAGATAAAAGTTCAAAGTTTAATTTCTCCAAACATTATAAGGTGGTATCTTTCACGGATTTTGAGATCTAATACGATTCTAACCACATATTTGCTACCTACGGCCTCTTAACAATGATAACTTCCGAAGTAACTCCGAAGTAACTCCGAACTTCCGAATGTAACATTTTCGCCATTTTATCAGCTAGTCGGTATTTGATAAGTACTAAATTGGTATTACTGAATAAAATGATTGCTAACATGTTTATGCTCAACGAATAAATAGGCGGAAAGGAAAAAAATATTGTGGTAAGTGGCAATAAGACAATATAGTAATGGTGTTGTTTGTTTGTTTCAGGAGAACAAGATCCCTGAACGCGCCATCGCCCATACAGCAGTTCGGACCATGCGGGAGGATAATGAAAAACTCAGCCATGGTTATGTAAGTATCTTTATTTATTATTTTTACGTAGTAGACTCGAGTTGCCATTTCTTGAATCAAGGTGAATTCATAGCTATACAAAGGAATACCATGGGGTTAGACTGGATTATAGAATCGTAGTGGATGAAACAAGATTGATGATATTGGGAATTGTGCCAGGATACAAACAGGAAGATGCCCAGCTTCAAAAATGATACAGACATTGAAGTCTGATAAAAAAATTATATAGATAAACCTAATGTAGCCTAAATCTATCTGGGATAAAGTACCTTTCAAATAATGATATAAGTGCAGAGTTTCCGGAGATTATCCTCCAATTATATTTCTCAGTTCTGAATTAAAAAGAAAGGATGGTTTTACTGCTACCTGGCTTGCGGTCGATATAATCATGACAGACCAGTTAAAACTGCACCCACTGATTACCGACTAGTTGAATAATAACATGACTCGGCCAAATCGACTTCCGTGTAGTAATTCTGTGCAATAAAGCTCAATTTTGAACGATGAAAAGCTTGCTTGATGAGTGTCGCTGTTACTTTCGTGGTCAAGTTTTTGTCCCTGCAAGTTGATGACTAATGATTCGAATATGCAAGATATTTTACATGCTTGTCTTTTTCTGAATGCATGTTCAATTGATCCTTGACAACAAGATTAAAATACAAGGTTAATTAACGACTTACATTAAAAAATTATGCGATTTATATCATAGAGACATATTTTGTTAGGTACTTGATCCTATTTGTTAAGATTTTTTTGTATTTTCATATTCATATATTTCATATTCATGTACCTATTTCAAAATAATCAAATGACTGGTCAAGAGCACAGTTATTTTACTCTGTGTCAGTTAGGGCATTTGTACACTATCCGGTTTTATCAGTATTCCGATTTTTTCAAATGTCTTTGTCCCCTTCTACCGGAATGTATATATCTGTCACATGGACAGTAAAATCGGATGGTAAAACAGTAAAATTACCGTGTAGTGCTCAAACGCCCTTAGCATGTTTCGCCCAGGGATATATAAACGTTATTTTACGGATCATTCCAAAGCTTGTTCCAGCAAAACTGGTTTGAATCACCCAGATCTGAATCACCTAATTCAGATAACCATAAAAGAACTAATGACGTCACGAAATTGGCAAAGAAGGGTTACATTCAAAGTAAAACGCACTAAACTTAGACTTTGAGATTCTTAAAGGAACTACAAAAATGTATTTCTTAGTAGCATGACTTTGAAATCTTTGGAAAAAGATCTGTAAGTCATGCTTGCAATTAAGAAAAACGCTCAATGAATGAAATGAAAGAAAACACTGAATTTGTAACCATGAGCCAAAAAAATACCTCTCTAGTTCGAAAGGCTAAAGGCTGCCTTTAGACTAATAATGACTAATGAAGTCGTTTAAACGAAGATTTACTTTGTGCTTTACAACACGGTCATGTGGTAGTATTGTCCATCTACAGCCCACGATTTCGATTGTCATCTAGAGAAGATTGGCATATTGCTTCAGAGCGTCCGTACGTTTTAACATTAGGAATAATATAAGTAGTGAATATAATTTCCTCGATATTTCAGGCAAATTCAAGACCCCGCGTCGCAGCGGCTGACGTGGTACAAGCCACCCCTCACGGTGCTGGTCATCAAGAAGGTACACGACGCAACTATCCTGGCTCCGTTTGTTCAGCTGGTGCACTGGCTTGTTCATGTAAGTTATTGTTATCACTCTTCTCCATCCAAAGGTTGCCTGGAAGAGATCGCTTTTAGCGATAAGGCCGTTCATTGTACATGTTTACTACATTTTATTTTATTCTTTGTTAATTTTTTTATGGTGTGCAATAAAGAATTTTCATTTCATTTAATTTCAATTCATAGTTATACTTGCTGCGCCCCGCGGTGTTACCCGCGGTAGTTCCCGTTCCCGTGGGAATACCGGGATCAAAAGTAGCCCAAGTATGTGTTATTCTCAGTCATAATCTATGTATATTCCAAGTTTCAGCCAAATCCGTTCAGTGGTTTTCGCGTGAAAGAGTAACACATCCATCCATCCATACTCATAAACTTTCGCGTTTATAATATTAGTAGGATTTATTTAAAAATATTAACGGGACTTAATCGCGTATTGAAATCAATATTATTTATTTATTTACCTCGACGTTTCGATGACATTACAATCACCGTGGTCACGAGTAGACTGACGGCCGGCATCCGCTCGCATCTTCAACTGACGAGGTTTAAGACTACCCTCAATCAGTCAACACAAACTAAAACTAGGGTTGCGACACACCACACTGACAGTGTCCGGCGATGTGTTAGACGATTTTTTACGATGCGTACACAATTTGATGACTGGATCCCACGTTGATGACAATTTGTAACCACTGTCCCGGTTAAAATTCCTATGCTTCTTAATTTCAACCGCTTCACGCACAATTCGGCTATAATAATGGCGATCATTGGACAGGATTAACGGTTTGTGCAATTCTATCCAGTGGTTTGATCCTAATTCAAGCAAATGCTCCGCTATCGCTGATTTTTCCACCTGGCGGTTTTTGACAGCTGCGATATGTTCTTTGACTCTTTCAGCAATAGTCCGCTTAGTTTGTCCGATATAAGAACTACCGCAACTGCAATCAATCTTATACACCCCCGGTGTTTGATAGGGTATGGTATCTTTGACTGTTCCTACTTGCGCTGCTATCTTGCATAGTGGAGTGAAAACTGTCTTTATTGCATATTTTTTGAGCAAAGAACCGACTTTGTCTGTCACCCCTCTAATGTACGGCAAGTATGCTCTTTCTCTCGGAACATCAACCTTCTTTATCCTATTCATACGTCGAGCACATATATTCCTCATCCTGTAGCCGTTTTTCTTCAGTACACCTTGTACATGTGATAATTCCTCTTGTAAAAATTCTGGGTCACACAATGCATAGGCTCTGTTGACTAATGAAGAAACTACCGATGCTAAATTCGTAGGATGGTGGTGAGACATTGAATCTAGGTATTTGTCAGTGTGAGTAGGTTTTCTGTAGACAGTGTGTGTTAGGGACCCATCAGATCTCGCCATTACTTTAATGTCCAGAAAAGGTAATGTACGGTTACACTGCAACTCAAAAGTAAACCTTATCTTGTGATGGATAGAGTTAAGGTGTTGTAGAAACTGTTCAACTTCCGGCTTGCTACCTTTCATAATGCAAAACACATCGTCTACGTAACGTTTCCATAACTTTAAACTAGATGGAAACTGTATCAGTGACTCAAAATGCTCCATCCAGATGTTAGCCATAACGGGTGCCACAGGACTCCCCATAGCAACGCCATCTATCTGTAGGTAGTGTTGTCCTCTATACAAAAAATAGCTCCCTTCTAAACAGTTTCGTAACAAAGTAATATATCCTTCTGGCATGGTGTTATCTTTAAGTTTTCGCCTAATTAAGTCTACACACTCTTTCAATGGAACATTCGTGAAAAGTGACTCAACGTCAAAACTCACCATGATGTCATCTGGTTCCAGAATTATGTCCTTAATTAGAACGATAAAATGGCGAGAATCCTTTACGAAAGAAGACGTCTTTCCCACCAATGGTTGCAACACTTTTGCAACGTAACCTGCAAGGCTGTAAGTAGGTGAGTTTATCTGACTCACAATTGGTCGCAGTGGGACGCTGGATTTGTGTATCTTGGGCAGCCCATACAATTTTGGTGGTTGAGAAATTTTAGGTTTGAACAATCTAATAAAGTCGTCCTCTTCCATAATTTCTTTATTATCTCTAACTACTGCGCGTATACGTCGTGTCACTCTAGCGGTCGGGTCGAAGGACACAGGTTTGTAAATATTTGTGTCGCTCAACAAATCACGTACCTTCTGATCGTAGTCAACAGAGTCGATCACAACTGTAGCATTTCCCTTATCGGCCTTAAGAACACATACATCCTTGTTTTCGCGTAAGTTCTTAAGAGCTACCCGTTCTTCGGAAGAAACGTTGCATTTTGGTAATTTGGCTCTGCGTAATATTACCGAAACATCCTGTCTTAATGATTCCGAATCACTGGAAGGTAGTTTGTTACGTACTATAACGTGAAGCGGTTGAAATTAAGAAGCATAGGAATTTTAACCGGGACAGTGGTTACAAATTGTCATCAACGTGGGATCCAGTCATCAAATTGTGTACGCATCGTAAAAAATCGTCTAACACATCGCCGGACACTGTCAGTGTGGTGTGTCGCAACCCTAGTTTTAGTTTGTGTTGACTGATTGAGGGTAGTCTTAAACCTCGTCAGTTGAAGATGCGAGCGGATGCCGGCCGTCAGTCTACTCGTGACCACGGTGATTGTAATGTCATCGAAACGTCGAGGTAAATAAATAAATAATATTGATTTCAATACGCGATTAAGTCCCGTTAATATTTTTAAATATGTTTTCAAGTCGCGATAGTTTAAAAAGTTTTATTAGTAGGATTCTTTATCTCTGGGTAAAGGTTGTTATCTTTACTCTAATCACTTGTCATCTCCATGCTTACTCCTTTGATATGCATATCCCCATAATTCGTAGGTCATAACACCATAAAAAAATCTTTTAGATAGATCATGTTTTGTATTTAGCCTCCTATTAAGTGTTTCAGAATGTTACGTATTAAATATAATATAATTTGGACTTGCCTCTGTATAATCTTTTGCTTCCATCTATTATATACATCTATTATCCAGGCTTGTCTTGATCAGGAGTTGACAGTTATATTAGTTAATCTCGTTTAATCACGCCATCTGTGTTTTGATAAACTGACAATCTTATTTAGATTCCCAACATTGAAAATATAAAGTTATGTTAATACATAGGGTATCCTATATATTGCGGGTTCGATCCCCGCTGCGGGACAAATGTTTGCATGATCTGCAAATATTTGTTTCGTGTCTGGGTGTTTTCTATGTATAATATGTATGTATTTACAAAAAAAAATGTATCTATGTAGTTTATCAGTCATCTGGTTACCATAACACAAGCATTAAATCGCTTAGCTTGGGACTAGATGACGCCGTGTGAAATGTCCAAGGATATTTATTTATTTATTTATTTATCCATATATTTTCAGATAAAACAATAGTAAATACGACGTTATCATCGTATTTGCTCTTATTTATTTAACCTACACTACAGCCATAATATTTTAAATTTTTCACTGACAAACTAGGTAAATAGCCTCAAACAAAGATATAATCTGATATGATTCAAACTGCTCAAATAGCTTCACAACAGAGTTTAATAAACTTAAGTACTACAATGTTTGTGAACGTATAACATCCATTGTGCTGTGTGTTTACTTAATAACTGTTTACATACATACATCGATTTCTTATAAATGAAAGCGAAAACTTTCGATATCGGTTCTATGTTTGTAAAAAGTCAGGTTTAAGTGTTTAGCTTTGCACGTATTACAAATCAAATGATAAGATGTCTTTTTGGAAACTTTGCTTAGCAAACTTTTGTTAGTCTTTTTGTCTTGTAGGTATTACGTTGAACAAAGGAATTAAAAAAACAATATTGTACAGTTTAGGAAGAGTAGCAATAATAGATAAATTACTTTTAACTATAACTGTCAGTTAGATCAATTCTTGATATTTATCTTAAAGTTAGTGAAACAAGGTCTTATAGTTTTATTTTATGTATACCATTCGATTGAATTACTATTAATAAGTTTGTATTATTAGTGCGTAATTAAGATACGGCATTATGCGCATATGTTGGTGCTTTTATGTTCGCTCGTAGGTTACGTAGGCTCGTAGGTACATTAAATGGTTTTTTAAATATCAAAGAATTTGTACATAAAAGTGCAGCTCAAATCTTTTAAATTAAACGAATAATAAACTTATAACTAAGATTAAACTGGCTAAGACGTTCAATCTTGACAAATCGTGGAAGTTAAAGCAACTTTCTGAGCTTTTACAATTTGGTTGGGTGACCGCAAGTGGCATTAACAGCTGAACGCTTCCTTGCTTTGGAGGGCGCGCCAAAAACTCTGTCGCCAGAGATGGCCACTTGCTCATACGAACTTACTCACTTTGATTTATGGATGACTCATTGGTAGACCTAAACGTGACAAGGCTCTGCAATAACTTACAAGGTTGGTTTGCTCTTTAAATGCCATAATAAGTGGACGGATGTCTCCAGTCGGTTTGGTCATAAAAAGCCCTACCTAACCGTCCAAGCGTATCAAAACAAAGTGTCGTCAAAAAACATTACCTCGATTTTAACCAAGGTCAAAACGCTGAGCTTGCTTAGACTTTATAGATCGGTCAAGTTTTAAACGACGTTCCGAGCTGTCATTATGTTGATGGGTGCCGGGTGGGCTTAGTCCAGAAATGCTCTGCCAGTCCAGAGATGATCCCTTTCGAAGGGGATTTTTGTATTGTTTGTCCAGAAATGCCCTTCCGGTTTACAAAGAAGAAGCGAAGGGGATTTCTGAATAAAAAATCCTGAAATCCCCTTATCCATTTATGTACTTTTGTTGATTTTATGTGAAGTACAAACAACTAAGTGTGTAATCACAGCATTTATTTTTTTAAGTATTCTGGGTGACCTTAAGTGGCATTAACAGCTGAACGTTAAATTGTCGATCCCGGCTTTTAAAGTGGTTAAGCCATGACGAAGGCTTTTAATTTTAATTCCCTTACCAAAATTAGCTACTAGCTCATAAGCCGATCGTCCATCGGCCAGCTTAACTAAGTTAGCTTAGCTCGCATAGTTGAGCCAGTTTTTCATACATGTGCGGCCAATAACGCAAACTATGCCAGCTAAGCTTACTTTTTCCCAGTTTAGCTTAGCTTAGTTCACCGACCTTAGTTTAGCTGGCTGTACGAACTTACTTACCAAGGTCTGACTGAATAACATAAGAAGATGAAATCGTTCTAGTTACTTGAAGCGAAAGTCAAATAAGCATACATCTAGGAACTTAGTAATTGACGTTCTAAACTACTCACGTCCGGTAACTACACTCAGATATCTACGGGTAGTCAGACGATTTCATAATGTTTATTGTTTTCGGATGTTTTAAACTGGAGAGTTCTATTATTTAATCGTATCTTAAGGTAGCTTTTAAACGAAACTGGAGCTGGAATAATATGCCTTTGAATAGTGGAAGATCTTTTCAAAAAACTTCTGTGGTTCCGCAGATAAAGGGTTATCTGCGGAACTGGAATAATATGCCTTTGAATAGTGGAAGATCTTTTCAAATAACTTCTGTGGTTCCGCAGATAAAGGGTTATCTGCGGAACCACAGAAGTTATTTGAAAAGATCTTCCACTATTCAAAGGCATATTATTCCAGCTCCAGTTTCGTTTAAAAGATACCTGATCTGTTATTCAAGAAAATATAGATGTTCTAAGGCGTTGTCAAATCTACCATGTGTGTGACAACCTTGTGAGCATATATTGTTCAAAATTGTTCATTCTCCTGTGAAATGTGCAAAGGCCACAATAACTACAACTTCCTAGTGTAAAACTATCCTATGGGCTACTACTACTAGACTGACAGATAGTAACTAATATAACTATAATATTATTAATCGTATCAATAGAGACTTCGAATTCTGTGAGTTTGTGAAGGGTTTTTTTCTCTAGTTTTATGTGTCATTCAGAGTTTGCATCCAAAACTAGGATTAGCATTATTTCAGCAGGATTAGTTGAGGCGTTATACAAAAATTGAAAAACTTTAAAAGCTCTTTTAAATAAAATATGTGTTTACCAGCATTTGATTTTAACCTTGGTCAAAGTTCCATATACATTTGTCCCCATTATTCTTTATATGAAGCATTTATTATTAACGTATATATAACGTGTATTATATACGTTTGAACTTGTTGTTTTCGTGTTGGATTCATCGATCGATACTTCAAAGTCATCCAACATTAATGACTGGTAATTTCCATTATTACTATTGTTATAATGGAGAGACACGTGGTAAGGGCATGATGCTTGCAACGCAGTTTGTATCGATTTAGTACCATTTGGTATGTGCTGATATTATGAAGAGTTTCTGGCTATTTTCTTTTGGTCTATATGACATGGACCGTCTTAGATACGTAACACATTAAAATACTTAACTTCTATGACATTTTAATTTTAAAAATCAACAGATCTCCCAAGATCACCCCAAATCTTTTTCACGTTGTCTTGTCAGGTATACAGATGGCATACAGGGAAACATGTAATTAAAAAAAAAAATCAAAGCCGCGGGCAAAAGCTACTTTATCAAATGTATAAACCCTACTGATAATGCCTAGGTATTGATGCAGAATGAAGTGTTAATATTCACAACTGCATTTTCCAGGACAAAAGCATGGTAGTATTTGTGGAAGCGGCAGTGTTAGAAGACACGCTACTCAAGGAGTACGTTGACTTCTCGTCGGTGAGAGAGAAGCTGATGACTTTCAGAGCTGGCACCGACGACCTGACGGACAAGATAGACTTTATTATATGTTTGGGAGGCGATGGCACGTTACTACACGCTAGTTCGCTGTTTCAGGTAAGCAACATACATAGACATAATAACAATTAAATTAAACAATATGA
Source organism: Xanthorhoe designata (assembly GCA_963582015.1). NCBI lineage: Eukaryota > Metazoa > Arthropoda > Insecta > Lepidoptera > Geometridae > Xanthorhoe > Xanthorhoe designata. Next base: position 8,543,867 of record OY757046.1, read on the forward strand.
AAATCTCCGATATTTTCCCGCTGAGCAGATCTTCTTGGAACATAGCTAGCAACACTTCGCGATAGAGATACAAAATCATACAAAAAATATTTAAATCGGTTCATCCGTTCGAGATAGATGCCCACTGCAAACTTATAACACCCCTATATAAAATAGTATTCCTGCCAGGGACGAATCCATAGGTAGGTTAAAGGATCAAAATGCCCGTAAAGAAACACTGTTTATGGAATATTGTTGACCGTTCCATTATAATATTTGCGTGTTAATTTTCTCACATCTAGGTTATTTGTAACAGTATTTTTCTTGTTTTCAGCAATCAGTACCTCCAATAATGGCATTCCACTTAGGCTCATTAGGATTTCTCACGCCATTCGAGTTCAACAACTTCCAGGACCAAGTTATGACTGTTTTAGAAGGTATGTTTAAATATTCGTTTTTATTTGAAAAACTGTTTGTTTAAAATCTTAGAAACAGATGGTGAAGTTTCCACACTTGGAGATATCGGTCGATAGTAAGCACTTCATGATAAAACAATTAATTACATTAATTACTACGGTGGATGGCACATATTAATTTGTTAGGTTTACACCAAAGTTTTTACTATAACTATGTATTTCTATAAGTTTGTTGTAATGAAGAGTAATAATTCCTTGATTCAGAGTTTTATGAAGTCTTCTGAAATTCCAGGACATGCAGCTTTAACGTTACGATCGCGACTGCAATGTGTAGTGCTAAGGAAGTCCAGCGAAAGTCTCAAAGACAAGAAGAAACCGACCACGATATTGGTGCTAAATGAGGTGGTTGTGGACAGAGGACCTTCGCCGTACCTGTCTAATATAGATCTGTTTCTCGATGGAAAGCATATCACCTCAGTGCAGGGAGATGGTGAGTTCTGAACTTCCGAACTATGTATTCTTTTAACCTTCCTTCCTTTTTATTTTTAATCGACTTGAAAAATAGGAGGTTCTCAAGTCGTCTGTATTTTTTATGTGTGTAACCTCAGAACTTTGGACTGGGTGAACCGATTTAGATGATTGTTTTTTTATTTTAAAGCTGCTGCTTCACGTGTAGTCCCATAAAAAGTTTCAACAAAAAATATTTGAGGATCTGATGAGGATCTTCAGAGTTATGAACAAAAATACACATCAAGAGTGATGCTCTCTACTTACGAAATTGAAGTCGGTTTAATAAAATTGTTAATTTTGCCACTTTATCCTTACCTTGTTTATCTTACTATACATTGCTCGCGCCGAGCGCTGAGGGGAAGTAGCGGGGATATGTTTGCGCCTGTGTTCACTCGCTGACGAACCAATAGCACTCGCTCAATCAATGGTATGAAGTGCGCCGTGTTACCTCTCCACCAATCATCGACCACTGCGCAGTTTGACAGCTAGCGCTCTTTTTACGTGGCGCGACCTATACGTGACGTGCCTTATCTATACTTCTATACTATATACTATAATATTATAAAGAGGTAATGTTGGTTTGTTTGTTTGTATGTTTGGGGTAATCTTCGAAACTACTCATCCGATTTAAAAAATTCTTTCACCAATTTGTAGCATAGACTTTCCGAATGAACATAGGCTATATTTTATCAAGGTAGGTACCACGTGAGCGAAGCCACGGGCAAGTTAACTAGTATTTAATATTTGCAGGTCTGATAGTATCGACTCCTACAGGCAGCACAGCGTACGCGGTGGCCGCGGGCGCCAGCATGATCCATCCTTCCGTCCCGGCCATCATGGTGACGCCCATCTGTCCTCACTCGCTCTCCTTCAGGCCCATTGTGGTGCCAGCCGGGGTCGAACTCAAGGTAAATTAAGTCTTATATTGAGGAGTTCCCAACTCGCACTAAGAAAACTGGTACCAGGTGGTCGAGTTGGGAATTTAAAAATTAATATTATTTTCGTTCATCATCTCGTACTACTTTTATATTTGTATCGTTCGTTCGTATAAGCAAGGGCCAACTCTGGTGACGGAGTTTTTAGGCCGCCTAAAGGCCTCCGTCGTGGTTTATATTAAGGAGGTACTTAAAATAAAAAAAATATGATATATGACCACGACTGTATCCTAGGGAGCGGTAGACATTTTTTTCAGATCTTTTAGGCAATTTTTAGATCCTTGTATGATGATGTGGGCATGTACCAAATATGTATTTGGACATATCTCTGACTACCCCCTTAGACTTAATATTGATTAGAAATCAAAGACGATTAATATCTAGAAGACAGACAAAGGCCATACACAAAATCGTAACCCGATCCCGCAGTACCAGATAGCCTGAAAACTTTAAAACATCAATTTTATCCAAGAAATTTCAATACTTAGTAGTAGGTAGCAACAATATTCAATATTTAAACATTTTTAACTAGAAAGTAATTGAAATTTCTTGGATAAAATTGATGTTTTAGAGTTTTCAGGCTATTTTTTAGGGTTACGATTTTGTGTATGGCCTTTGTCTGTCTTCTAGATATTAATCGTCTTTGATTAGAAATTAAATGGCTAAGTTGATGAAGAGTTTGGTTCAAATAGAAACAGAACTTCCTATATACATTCGCGAAAACCGCCCTACGCTGATTCGCGTATTCGTGTGATTGTGACCGGCATTAAGTACTTAATGTGACAATGTTGTGAAGCGTCGTGAGAAACGATTACTTTGTAGTTAAATTGTTATTTATTAATCAATCATTTCGGTACAGAATTGTACCAATGAACAATCACGTACCTACGTTATGCTCTCACAATAGAAACTGTGTCACGGTAATCAGAAACTACGCATAATAGTCGTGGTATCTGATTTGATTACTGTTATTCATGCAAATAAAATTATTATATTCCATCTTCTTCTTCTATCGTTTCGTTTCAACGATTAAAATATCTTTCCCCAGGAGGCCACCTTAACTTCGTTTTCGGTGGCGAATTATATTCCATGGTATCGCATCATAGGTCCAGACCTCTATTTTAAAGTGTTACGAACTGATTAGATTCTGATACAAATTCTAGATCGCGCTATCGCCAGACGCGCGAAACGCAATGTGGGTGTCATTCGACGGCAGGAATAGACAAGCGTTACAACACGGAGATAGGTAAAGCTACAGTGTCATTACCATGACTTGACAAACTACGCGCGCGCTAGCCTGTAGTTGAAATAATGTATCAGTTTTGGTACAGTCAGCGTCAAATTGATATGTGCTCTAGACGCACATATCAATTTGACGCTGACTGTACTTCATCTCTCCTCTAGAGGCACTGTGACGGTTTTCATTTCTGTGGGCGTATCATCAGTTTTCGAGTGGTCTATTTAATTATTCACGCTATCGGGTCAAGTATTACAAATGTATGAAATTACTAGTTCATGCAAGTTACCGGGAGCGGCGCTGCACTGGATTCTTATACATTTGTAATACCTGACTGGGTATCGAGGATAGTATTCAATACTATGAGAAACTGGTGATAGACCCCCTGTCAAATAACTACTCGCTAGCGCGTATAGATTGATTGGGACAAGTCAAGTATACAGGCTTACCCTATTCTACCATCTTGCGAGTAATTGCACGCAACGCTTTTTAATGCAGTTGGTTTATGAATATTTACTAACAACTAATTGGCATGTAAATAATGGCTGTAGAAAGTGGTCTGGCAGTTGTTCATTGAATTAATGAGATTTTGTAGATTTTTTGTACTTATTTGTGATTAGATCGATTAGCATTGACTTTAAATTAATGAGATTGTGGATTCATGTTGTGTAGAGTTTAGCTTTATTTAAATGTATCTAGAGGTAATCTATCGACTTACTTCAAAAACATAAAAACCAACATTTTAGTAATAAATAAGGCGGTCTAATTCTTAAGAATCCTAGGTCTAATTCCGCGTGTATATTTTAGGAACTTCCGAGTATTTCTGGGATGATAATCTACTCTGGAAGAATGTCTATATTTCAAGAAAGAACTATTTTGCTAGTTTTAACTATTTTTCAAGTAGGCGCACTATGAACAGGTCTCGATCTTTCTATAGTTTTAGGAATAAATACATAGGGTTGAACATAGCGCATCAAATTCAGAACACAAAGCTTGTTTCAGATAACGCCTAGTGTAGGCGCGCGCTGCCCCGCCAGTGTTTCCTTCGACGGACGGTCACAAATAACGCTTAGGCCAGGCGATAGGTAATTTACGTTTAGGACATGTCATATCACTCGATAGAATATGCACGGGCGTAGCCTTGTTTTAAAATTGAGAGCAAATATTCCGGCACTAGTGGACCGATTTTGAAAATTGTATATGCACTTTAACACGAGCTTTAAACGGTGAAGGAAAACATCGTGAGGAAACTTGCGGCTAGTCAGCCACACGTATTGACCATTGTCTTTCCTGTTGATATGGCTGTTTAAGCTGAGAGGATGGTTTAGGTGCTGGGCAAGCCTATTCCATGTCAACAACGTCCCAGGCACTACAGTGTCCCGTTAAGTGTAGGCAAAGCTTGTCTCCTGACTCTGTATAAATCATCTAGTAAAGATGTAAAGGCCTGAGTAGACCGATTTTGAAAATTCATTTTTTTTGCCTAAATGAGTATGTATGGAATGGAATGGCGCCAAGATGCACAAAACCGAGATCAGTGGAAAGAGGGAAGGGAGGCCTTTGCCCTGCAGTGGGAAACATCAGGCTTATAAATAATAATAATAATAAATAATAATAAATAATAAATAAATGAGTATGTATACTTAATCTTAAGGTGATCCCATAAAAATGTTTGAGGATCTGATGAGGATCTTCAGAGTTATGAACAGAAATGCACCTCGAGAGTTCAGGAAATGTCTCTTACGAAATTTAAATCGGTTTAATAAAATGTATAATTTTTCGACTTCATGTTTTTATTTTCGGGTATTTTTAAAATTTCGGCCTCTGGCTACGCCCGTGGGAATATCAGTACAAGTTGCCATTGTGACCGTCAACTTTCACTCGAAAATGGGATTTATCTGATTTAATACGCTGTCAGACCATTGCACTAATCTTAAGGTGGTAGAGGTTTATGCATCATTGTTTATTTCATGTACCTATGTGTTTTTTCATGTAGTGTTTGTTAAAATTAAGTACTAGCGTTACTGCACTTTAACATTTGCTTGCGCACGCTTTTTGTTTCTTTTATTGCACTGCATGATTTTGAATTTTTGTTTTATTATAGTACACAATGTTGTAAATAATAAAACAAAAATTCAAAATCTGTACAAAAATACTTGAATACCTTTGATCTTAAGGAATGGTAGTTACTTCTTATCACTTCAATAACAATGTTAATTTAAAATTTTAATCGAATTTGAAAAATGGGTCCATAACTTAAGTAAAAAGCGTTTCAAGGATATTCTGCTTGATCAATTTATACTAATTGCATGTGGTTGTAAATAGCCGTGTTTATTTTCTTCACTCAACATTAAACTTTACCTCTACCAGATTCGATACTTACTTTTAAATGATTTCTCTCAGCCTCTACGTGACCACTTCAGTGTACCCCGTGCCGTCGATTTGCGCCTTAGACCAAATCTCGGACTGGTTTGACTCTCTGGCCGAATGCCTTCATTGGAACGTAAGGAAAAAGCAGAAGCAAATAGATGAACTGAGCGACCTCACTCATTCCTCCAGCGACAACATGGACGAACTGGAAAATAATCATCATGACGAGCCTTGCAGCCAGCCGGACACATGACCGTAATGTATCTATCGATAGGCTAAGATAAAGACGTGGATAGACCAAGATAAACTTATTAGATGAAAAGGTGAAGCTTGCAGTTTCTTATTTTAAATGTTAGATTTTTATTTTGTAAAGTTAACCTATCGAAGACGGTGTTACTACCGTCAATTTTGTTTTTTTTTTACAACAGATTTAACAGCACAAGGAGGGCAGTTTAAATTGTATAAAATGCCTTTTGGGCTAAACGTGTTCTGCATGATAAATATAATTTATTGAGAAATCTCGGTCTATTTATCCAATGTCACTGTTATACTGTTATTTAACGAGTTATTTTACTGTTATACTGTATATTATTATAGTTTGTTATGTAATTATTGTGATGTGATGTTTATTTCGGTCGAACTTTCAAAAGTTTTACGATTTAAGAATTTAAATTACAAAATATGTAGTGGTAATAGTTACAAGTGTTTGTGGAATATTTTAGGATATAAATTAAGGTTTTTGAGGACTATTTGATATAAGATTTTATTATATATTGTGTATGTAGGTACATTAGCCCTGTGTGGTTTTGGGATTCCCACGAAGCTTACGGGACGGTGAAGTTAAATATACAAAAATGTTTAGAACCTGTATTGTACATAGTCCTACCAAGGTACTAACTTCATTTACAAAAATATAGCTAATAGTTTGCAGCGTGCCTCAATTTTAAAGTAAAGGCTATAAGCTTTTTATTACTTTGGTTTATATAATCTCGTTTTTCTCTACAGAGTCTTGCAAGACACGTATTGCATCCAATACTATTTTGATATTATGCATTCAAACTATGTAGGTACTTATGATAATTTATTGCATATCTACACTTGCATTCAATTATTTATTAATTATTACTTACATTCCTTGGTCGCTCTTAATTGTTCTGTTTATGATTCGTATGGAGTGCTCAATATTTAAAATAGCGTAGCTAAGCTGCTTAGACCAAGTCTTTGTCTGACTGTCTTTTGTCGCTGAATGATTTTTTATGTGAATATTATGGTTTTTGCAATAAATATATTTATAGTAAAATGAATGTTTGTTTAAGAAAAGGGGTGCTATATCTAATAAAAATAATAATAAAGTGCCAATAAATAGTGTTATATTATATTTCACTACACCAAAATTGTTATACTATTAAAAGCAAAGCACACACTAAGCTTGATTACTAATTTGAATGACAGATTACCGTAAGTATATAAACGTTTAGAAGGTATTATAAACTTCTGGCTAATTAAACTTGCTCTGATAAATTGTAAAATCACTGATTACATTTAAATTCAGTTAAATGTATTAGCTGGGTTATTGTTTGGTTTTGTAGAGTTTATAAAAACACATGACAAAATGTTTCTAAGTATTTAAATTATACGAATTCAACTTATACCTACACAAAACTTGTTTTTTATTAACCTTGAAAGACAACACAATATACCTACTTAGTAGGTATTTTGTCTTGTCACACAGTTTACTTTCTTTAGATGGGTTAACTCATAACTGGGGGCAATTCGGAGTGTCGCAAAAGCTAATCTAAACTAACTAAAATTATTGCCATCCTTTTTATTCCCATCGCTATGAAAGGGACGGCAACAATTTTAGTTAGCTTAGTTTAGCTTTTGCGACACTCAGAATTGCCACCACTGTCTTGGTAGTCCTTAGTTTAAATTTTAAAATTAAACGTACTAGCTAGTGCTAATTTAGCGGTGGGATGGGCAGGTAGCAAAGAACATGTAGGCAGAATTCGCTGGATGAAAAATACATAGTGGTTTCCCAACTCAAACACCCAGATGGTTACCTAAGTCTTTGTAAAAAACACTTTCCACGCTTTATTCAGGTGATAGACGTAGACAGTGGGTATGATGTATTCTTTTATCAGTCTGTGGTATGATCTGGATTTGGTCGCGGGCAGACCACGGCGCTGGTGCAATCTAGTCGGTGTAAAACTAAATTAAATAAAGAAGGTATCTTTAATAAATAGCGATAAATACCCGTAAATACAAGTATATGTTTTATCATCTGTCACATTTGGAAAGTTAACTTCAAAGAGCATGTAATAGGTTAACTTCTGCAAAATGTGGGCATAGTAAGTAACCAAATATGTAGGTATGTATTTGGACATACCTCTGACTACCCCTTTAGACATCTTCAAAAGGATCTAAAAACTACATAAAGATCTAAAAGAAATGACTACCGCTCCCTGGGATATACTCGTAGTCGTGATCGTATAAATTTAATTTCCTTTTTTTCCAGTCAAAAATAAAATAAAAACCGGTAATTACCGGATTCACAGTAAAATGCTGCAACACTTTGTCATTGACAAGTTTGCTTTGCTAGGTGTCAAATCAAATACCTACCAAACCAACCTAACCTCAAAAAATCTCTTGAGTAAGAATCACAACAACAATAAATAAATTATAATAAAAATGTCTAAAATATCTGTATTACTCAACAATATTTCGAAGCGGAGCATCTCTGTGTCAGCTCCCAGGGAAGGCAAAAGGAATTTCCGAAAATTCGTCATTGCCAACAAGAGGGGTTCAAACATCCACAAAAAGCAGCAAATGACTGAGAACAGAGAGCTGGAAGTCGATAAACGAGGAGTTCGAGATATAGGATACAACCTCAATGGTAAATTCTACCAAGTATCCGAAATGATACCTGAAATCATCGTCCCTGACTTGACCGGTTGCAAGCTAAAGCCTTATGTATCATACAAGGCCTCTGATGTGGTTCAGAGTGAGTTTACAGCACAACAACTATTCGACGCTGTGTACAGCAAGAAGATTGTTCTAGATTACAAAAAAGGGAAGCTGGATGAAGAAGGAACACCTCTTGAGCCTTCTGAAGAAGAATTGTTGCAGCCAGAAGAAGCTGTGGCCAAGGCTAAGCGAACAGGCTCAGATATATTTTAAATCCTTGTTATTTGTATAGTTTTAGTGGCTTAGTTAGGATAAGGAAATAAATGAGTCAATATTTTTAACCAATTGATACATTTCATTTATGATGAGTAAATATTACTATACCTAAGTAACTAGGTACCTACCTACACCTTGCTTTAACATGTTCACTGCCATGCCAAGCCACTGCAGTTGCCTTTGAAGGAGAGGGCCTCAGTACAGCCTAAGCTTTAAGCCAGCAGTTTGTTGGGTTTGATGGCACTCAACATGAACTGGAGTGTGAGTTGCTTTTTTATTATATACTAGAGAATACTGAAACATTCCATAGTGGGCCGGTATTCAGAGACCTGACTCAAGCGTCGATTTGAACTCGGTTCAGCGGAACTCTGCTTAAGCATTGATTCGTTGCTTTAAGTATCGTTTGTATTCAAGAACGTTGCTTGAGTAAATGCTCAGCTAAATCGAGTCTCAAGTGTCGATTCCTTTTTGTTTATGAATTCAGTCTGTTCTCATTTACATTTTTAATTTATTTTATACTTCCATTCCGTTATACGCAGAAATTCAAAATGCCTGGATGAAAAATTAATGGCGACTCTCGAAAGTGAAGTAAAAATAACGTGTAACGGAACGACTTTAGAAAACTGACAAATTCATTCATTCATACGTCAGTCGTCAAGCAAGTCAATCAAACAGTCTGGCGAATGTACCTGTCAAAAAGACGATATATGAAACGCCCCGGAGTTTTAATGGCTGCTACAACCACAGAACATATATACTCTGACGAGGCTACAACCCGTTCGAATAACGAAGAGCACTGACAACTCTGTAGAGCTATACTAAAATAGGACACTCCGACATAGACGGATTTTAGTAAGAATGAACGAACGAGCGTAAGAACGAAGAAGAAGAAGAAGTACACCATCATCCATCATTAGTCTGTGGCTACATCAAGATTGATGTCTTTTCTCTATGGGCTACATTCTACATTCTCTTTGGTCTGTCCACTGTCTGTGGTGTCATGTCAATTCACGACGAAGTCTTTCGAATTTTAGTTTGTTGACAATTTGACAATTATTTATTTGTTACAGAAAATTTAGTCTAAGTCGTGAAATCATAAATAAAGATACGTGTAAAACATTGTTATTCAATAGTTTTCTGTAGTGTAATAGTGTGTTTAAGTAATATGAGTAAAATCAATGTGAAATTTGCAATATGAAAACATGCCGCGAAGGAGTGCAAAAACGCATTTATATGGTTCAATTTCCTCTATATATAGATCGGTAAGCAATTTTATGCCATTTATTTCCAAAATTTGGTAAAATAATGATACAATTCGTTAAAGTTTTTGCAAGAAAATTTTCTCATACCGTATGTAGGTAAACAATAGTGCTTGACTATCAACCTAGATTTATCGATATCGATAGTTTGTTTTACGAAACTGGAATGATTAATTTGTTTGTTTGCTGTTTATAAAGTTTTATTTTGTTTGGATTACCATAATTTATAAATGTAACTTAGACATTATTTTATACCTATTAGGTTTTTAATTGAATCATCTACATTTTTAGGAGTAGGTAAACATGGATGTCACTACTTGGATGGGTGATCGCAAGTGGCACTATTACTATTATGTTTAGGTATAATATATTTTATATTTTTATTGTATAATAATACAACAATATTTGTTGCAGACAACCTACCAGAAAATCGAAGCAGCATGACGAAGCATAAACAAAAGCTTGATGATCTTCGTCACTATATGAAAGTACCTGGATGGCAAACATTACATGAAAACACGGATATAAACGTCATTTTCTAAAAATTAATCCTAGCTAGATCGATTTATCGCCCCCAAAACACCCTATGTAGATGTTCAAATAAATGTATACTTACTTAAATTAATTATAAATTCTATTATTTATGAAAGAAATACCTACAAATAATTTAATGGAATCCAAAAATCCTAGCTACTGCTGATAGGTATCGATATCGATAAATTTTCGATAGTCACTAGGTACATCCCTAGATACTGCCAACATAGAGAATGTAACATTTTTATATTCTCTATGTTGGCAGTATGTCGTGGTCAATATATTCTGTGGTCGTGGTTTGGTTTTATTACGTTGGTCTTATTGTTCACTGGGTGATTAATACATCGTCTAGGGTTCGATTTGTTTGTATGGCACTTCCGTCTCTTACTATTACATGCTCTTTGCAATCAAATTTCAACAATCGCCAAATCGCGGGATGAAAATGTGAAATCAATGAATTTATTTTTACGCTTTGACCAAAGACAGGTAATACTGCTTGGTTATCTGGTCTGATGCATTATGTAGTGTTTGTAGACACAAACGTTGTGGAAGATAGCACCAGCACTCGTTGAAGATGACGAGACACGAAGGATCTCTCTCAACAAGCTTAGCCTGGACATGATCTAACGATTAGCTGTTTCCCGTGACTCCTATATACGTTTTAAATAAGTGTGTGTAAAATATTAAATAAAAACATTATGGTAGTTTTGTCAATATATTTTTTATTAAGCTCCAGTACCGTTATTCGAAGCATAACAAAAATATATTTGAGATGGCAACCTTGTTTCTCGTCTTGTGTCGCTTTACTGGCACTGAACGCATCCAACGTTTAGTTCCTTTTTCTACCACCAGGTGGCGCCAAGAGTCTTCTTACTGCGCTGTGCGATTTATATTCTCATTGGCGTTTTGTTCTTCGTCGCGTTCGGTTGTGCTAAAGTTCATAGGAACCCATTAGCACACTATACTGGTATTTATTCATATTATAGGTACTTATTTGTACCTGTAATATTTGAATATTTTTATAAAAAATATATAAGGTTTAACGGTTTTACCGTTTGAGTTTAGTTCCTGTTGAAATTAATATATTTTTTATTATTTTTAGTTCAAATGTCTTCGATTTCAAGCTCGGATTCGTCTTCGGATTCTGAGGAGGGTGGCTCCGCAACGCCCGCATTACCTTCGAAGAAAAGAAAAGCTTCTAAGAAACTACGTGAGCCCAAGGAAAAGAGATCACGACACAGCAATGCAATACGACAGCTTACAGATAAGGTTAGTCAGATATCCGATTTTCTGGGTAATTTTTGCCAACCCGTTTGCAACTCCAGTGAATATGGTGACGAATTAATCGGTGACGTTAGTCGTGAATTATATTCTGATGACGATCAATTACCCGCAGTTACGACAGAAAACCCAAAGACGCTGAAACTGTCACTAAACACGGTCTTGAAGGAACCCTCTGTCCCTAAATCGTCGAAGGCTCACCTTGATACGATTCAAGCTATTCAGCATTTTGATTCTGAGGATTGGTCTAATTTGCGATATGCGGAGGTTCAGAAACGTTACTGTTCTAGACCGGGTTTTGTAGAACTTGAGACAAATGAGGAAATAAAGCCTTTTGATAGGTTCACAAACTTGAGTTTAACGGAACGCGGTTTTGCCGCATTAACACAAGCGCTTATAAAACAACAAGAAGCTGCGCAAAGTGCTTTTGACGCGTTAATAACGTGGTCAGAATCAACTGTAGACTTGTCCTCCCAGTCTCTGGTAGATAAAATAAAAGAACTTTTTGAAGATGGCGATTTTCAAAAAACATCGAATGATGCCCTTCAACTTGCTTGTGGTCACAGGGCTGATCTTATTCAACAACGTCGAGATAGTATTCTTCGTTCAGTTAAGGACAAGTACTTGAAGGCAACGTTACGAAAGATTCCCCCAAGCTCAGAATATCTTTTTCAAAAAGAAAGTTTTTCCTCTGCTATTGAAAAAAATGGGGGTAGTAGTAAATGTTTCTGGCCGATACGCCAGCAAAGCCAAAATAAACCCGCTGCGCAAGCCGGTACAAGCCAAGCTATATATAAGACGCCTGCGCAAGGCTCTTTCGATCCCATGCATCTTTATGCAAACGTGCCGAGATACGGCTTGCCATTGCCTGCGCAAGGCAATCCACCCTTTAACCCGATGAGGTGGCGCGATATGCATCGCCCACAAATGGGTCAGTATAATTTTCAAAACCCCTCTCGTCAAAGAGGGCCTAGATCTCGTTTCACGGACGGGTATCGTCAAAATAACCCCAGAGGACTTAACAAAAACCCTGGACAGAACAACCCGCGCAGGGATTATCAGCAAAAGAAAAAGTTATGACTCTGCCACGTTTCGAGCAGGCAGACTAGTAGATTATGTAATCAATTGGCAATCATTACAAGCCCCACCTACCATAATAAAAATAATTCGGGGCTTCCGAATACCATTTTACAGAAAACCTCCTCTCTGTGCCCCAAATCTAAATTACCAATCTCTTCCTACAAAAGAGATGGAGGTAACTATTCAATCGTTAATAAAAATGAAAGTTCTGGAGCCCGCGGATTTCGATCCCGGTTTTACGTCTCCGATATTCTTGACCCCGAAAAAAGACGGTTCGTATCGACCGATTTTCAACCTAAAAAGACTAAACAAATATCTCAAGGTCTCAAAGTTCAAACTAATAAACATGCAGCGGATACCCTCGTTCCTGCAACCAAACGACTGGTTGATAAAAATAGATTTGTCCAATGCCTACTTCCATGTGCCAGTTGCAAAAGTGCACAGGCGTTTTCTTCGCTTGGTTTTCAAAGACCAAGTGCTTCAAATGACCTGTCTCCCGTTCGGCATTGCATGTGCACCAAAGGTTTTTGCTTCACTAACCAACTGGGTCGCGCAGATAATGAGAGACAAAGGCTTCCGTATCGTGGTCTATTTGGACGATTTCTGCCTTGCCAATCAGGACCCTCGCCTCCTATTGGAGCAGGGTCGGGAAGCCATTCAACTCCTTCAGAAACTAGGCTGGCTGGTGAATTTCGAAAAATCTATACTAATACCGCAGAAAGTAATCGAATTTCTGGGCATCTCGTGGAACCCTCATACCAACAAAAAATTCTTACCCGCCAAAAAGTGCCGAGATATGAGTTTAAAAATAAAAAAGCTAGTAAATCAAAAGTTCGCAAACCTAAAGCAAATTCAAAGCATAGTAGGCTCGCTAAACTTTGCCAGTTTCCCCGTCGCTCGAGGTCGTCTGAACCATCGAGTCCTTCTAAAACATTGTCAGAGCCTGCTTCATTACCCGAATCAACGTTATCCAATTCCGCAAGAGGCTCTCGACGAACTAAAATGGTGGTTAAAAAACATTTCAAAAAGCTCGATGATTCACTACCCTCCCGTGTCTCACTACCTAGTAACCGATGCATCGGAAATAGCATGGGGAGCACAGATAGACAACGTGAAGATTTGGGGTCAGTGGCCTCTAGGGAAGTCTGCTCTGCACTCAAATCAACGAGAAATGTTAGCTGTGTGGTACGCACTAAAAGGTCGTTGTCCCTCCCTAGCAAATTCATCGCTTTTGATACAAAGCGACAACCGAACGGTAGTGTCATTTTTGAGAAACGAGGGAGGCACGAGGTCTGTTCCCCTGATGAACATATGTTACAAGATTTTTCGTCTGTTGGACCATCACAATATTCACATCGAAATTCACCACTTGCCAGGGAAATTCAACCCAGAAGCAGATCATTTATCTCGCCTATCGTATCCACCCGAATGGCACCTGCTTCCCCAATTCATGCAGAAGGTTTTTTGCAAATGGGGGGTTCCACAGATAGATTTGTTTGCGTCAGCGACCGCACATGTAGTACCGACATACGCCTCTCTAGACGTGACCGACTGTCGTGCTCACCTACACGACGCATTCAGCCAGAACTGGAATTACAATCTAGCATGGTTGTTCCCACCTCCATTCCTAATACCTCGTGTTCTAGCCCACCTCAACTCGGCAACAGGTATTTACTTGCTGGAGGCCCCTCGATGGCCGAAAGTATTCTGGAGACCCGATCTTCGGAATCGTACACTGGCAGCCCCGTTCACCATCCACAACCTGGCAGAAGTACTGATAGACACAGCGACGGGCCGACCTCCACCTCAAGCTCGAGACATGACCCTGGAAATATGGAGATGTGGGGCTGGTCGAAAAGCTTGAGCCACTGGTCTCGAGAACAAAAGGATTTCTTATGCTCCAGTTGGAGGGAATCTTCACTAAGAACCTATAAACCAGCGTGGGAAAAGTGGACCACTTGGGCTCGAGGTAATTCTATAAAATTTTTTTAAAACCCTCTGGTTCCGACCTAGCGAGATTTTTAATAGATTTGTACCAATATCAAAACTTATCCTATTCTACTATTTTAGTTTGCAAGTCTGCCATACCTACACTTTGTGATCCTGACTCAGCTACCAGGCTAAGTTCTCATGTACTTGTAAGACACGCATTAAAAGCTATTTCTAACAAAACACCTAAATTAAAAAGAGCTCCAATATGGGATACTGATTGCTTAAAAACTGCATTGCAAAACTCCCCGGTTAGTGAAAATAGCCTATATGAGTGCTCAAAAAGAACTGCTATTTTATTATTATTATGTTCAGGTCGTCGGGTTCATGATTTGTCATTGTTATCAGTTGATTCCAATAGTTGTATAATGGAAGAAAATTCCATTACCTTATGGCCTAAATTTGGATCTAAAACTGATTCCTATACTAATCATCAATCTGGCTGGAAGTTGCTCAAAAACATGGACAATCAAGCTTTAGATCCAACTTTTTGGATTAGGAAAGTTATAAGTTTATCCTCTGAAAGACGTAACATATGCAAAGCTAATAATCTATTTTTAACAGCCTGCGGACCGCCTAAAGCAGCCTCGCCTACAGTTATCGCAAACTGGGTAAAGAAAGTGCTGATGGAGGCAGGGATCAAAGCCAGTCCTGGAAGTGTACGCCCCGCGGTAGCATCTAAAAACTGGGTTCAGGATTGCCCCCTCGAAGAGATCCTAGCTCGAGGAAATTGGCGCTCACAGAACAGCCTTCACACAATATTACTGTCGGATCATTAAACCTACTGAACCACTTTCAAGTACAAGTTCATGCTTTATTCCCATTAATTAAAAGTGAAACTCATCTTGTATGATTATGCATTTACTCAATAATAATGTTCAGTCTTTGTTACAATATTGATTTGTGATCTTTAAAATTATAATCATAGTTGTTTTTATTCATTATATAATGTTCAATTTTTGTTACAATATTAATTTGTACCTAATCATTATAGGTGATTATAGTTGTATCAATGTGAATTGTTAGTTGAAATTACTGTTTACCTACTGTTTATCTGTTAAATTGTTAAATAAAACCACTTATTTACACTTAAATGTCTCCAAATATTTATTTAATGTCACCCATGTCTGTAATGTAGGTACCTATATAGGTTTTCACTGCTCATAGTTGTTAAATCATACTCCCTAGAGACACTTGCACTATAATTATCTACTTATAATCATTCTATTATATCACATTGGCGTTCTACCACCAGGCGATAACAGACAATCTCAAATATATTTTTGTTATGCTTCGAATAACGGTACTGGAGCTTAATGACAGCGTTTTACCTTACAATAAAACGCTTATTAAGCGGAATACCTTATTCGAAGCATACATTTTATTCCTGCCTGGTTAATATTATAATTAAATTAACTTTAAATTATTTGCGAATAAAAGTAACTACACATTTTTAACTAGAAAATCAATTCATCAAAACTTGACGAGTCAATTTATTAAAGATTATGCCTCTACCCTCACAAACTTGCATACTTATTTTGTGTATTCCATAGACTATAACAGAAAGTTCAACTCGTACTATTATGATTAAGGCTACTAAATATTATTAGAATTGTTGATTTAAAAATGTGTAGCATTTGAATAATTATTTATATTGAGATCCAATGAGAATATAAATCGCACAGCGCAGTAAGAAGACTCTTGGCGCCACCTGGTGGTAGAAAAAGGAACTAAACGTTGGATGCGTTCAGTGCCAGTAAAGCGACACAAGACGAGAAACAAGGTTGCCATCTCAAATATATTTTTGTTATGCTTCGAATAAGGTATTCCGCTTAATAAGCGTTTTATTGTAAGGTAAAACGCTGTCATTTTACCCCAGCCGCCAGCCAAACCAAATGTGTTTAGGTTATGTACGTAGGTAGAATTTTCGACATAAATAAAGTAGGTAAGTAATCCTTATGAGTACCTACCTACCAAGACTAAACTAATAGTATTCTTTTATCTGTGCTAATACTAACTATAAATTCACAAGTCCTTATAACATTTGTCTGTATGAAACAGAAACAAGGTCCCCATGCATATTTTGAAGTCTTGTCTTGTGTGTCCGTTATTCTAGCATGCTTAGATGACCTCGAAAATACAACGAATCGAATATATTATCCATTTTTACTGAAAACAAAACAAAAATGCTATCTGAGTAAATGCTCAAGCGTGGTCCAGACCACTCTCAAGCATTTACTCAGATTCCTTTGAAAAATGTCAAACTCAAGCATCGATTTCATTTGATTGAGGTTTTTGAATAAGGAATTACTCAGGTGAACTCGACTCAGCTGAACTCGACTCAGCTGAACTCTGATCAGCAAAACTACTCTCAAGTAACGTTCTTGAATAAGAAACGATACTTAAATCGACGCTCAAGCACAGATCGACGCTTGAGTAAGGTCTCTGAATACAGGCCAGTCTCAAATATTTAAGTAGCATTTCAGTATTTGGGCGTAAGAGCTTATACCAATATCAAGTAGGTAAATTTTGATACCTACCATGATAGTTTTTAAAAAAATTTAGTTGGATTATAATTTTGTGTCCTCAGCCCCATAAATTAACGTAATTTCGCAATCCACGATGTAAGTAATGGTCAAGTAGGTACTTGTTAGTCAACTGATTCCCTCTAAATTTACAGTAGGTACCTACCTTACCTACTGAATTTTTTTGAGGAAAATGTTGGGTTGACATATATTTACTTTAGAATATTTTAATATTTTATGTTGATACCAAGGCCGATATTCGTCCTTGATGATACCTACCCTACCCTACCTATCAACATAAAATAAGTAAGTAAGTACTTACATCTTTTCTCAAACAAACTTACATGACAGATTCTAGCTAATTAGGGTATTAGTAGGTAAGTTTATCACCCATTTATGTACTCCCATTTACTACCCGCCACGCTAATCATTCACAAAGTAGGTACTACGTACGTACCTACTTACCTATCATTACATTAGCGCGAGAGAGGTGAGTGCATATCAGACGTGACATGACCTGCAGTTTATCTTAGCCCAGTATTTATCGAAAGTATTTACGTATCATTTGAATTTACGCTAAGCTTTCCCGCGGTTGTGTTGCGCATGCGCACTTCGATCCGGTTCGACAGCTAAACAGATAAAAAAATATGGGAGGTAACTATTCCGCTATGGATCCGATGGAGGTTCCCGTGCCGGATTTACAGAAATTATTTGATAGAGACGAGTATTTGAAGCCATATGAACGTGAAATCCGTCGTAGGTGAGTCTTTAATCATTTCTATACAGTTTTACCAGTGAAATTGTGGTATTTGTAGTGAAATATGTGTAAAATAACGTGAGTTTAGGTTTCGTTCGGCCGTGTTTACTAATGGATGGCAATAAAGCGATTTAGCGCTTGAAAACGTAGATGTAAATAAATTTTTCCTTACTGTTGTAGTCAGACAAACTTTGGTTCAGTATAATATAAAACAACATACAAATTACTAAGTACCTATGGGTACCTACAGCTTTCCATTCAAGGAAAAGGTAGAAATATTTTTTGTTGTAATGGATATGTCTGGCTTAGGCTGTAGCGCTGCAAGCGCTTTACCGGTCTACTAATGATTCCATTCCAATGTCAAATTAAAGGTCAATTCAACTGCGATGCAAACCAATTTTTAAAATAAATGTCAACGAAATTTTATTTGTAGGTACAGTAATACAAATATGCAAATTGTGTTCTTGTCTTAAAATAAATAATAATTCTATATAATAATTCTCGTTGATACTAAATCTCGTTGAAACGTTGATACTACCAGCTAAATGTTTTGTTAAAACCTCAAAGCTGTCTGTACCTACTTGTTACAAGTAGGTACAGACAGCTAAATGTTAAAACACCAGCTAAATGTTTTGTTAAAACCTCAAAGCTGTCTGTACCTACTTGTTACAAGTAGGTACAGACAGCTTTGAGGTTTTAACAAAACATTTAGCTGGTGTTTATGGGAGGACGAGGACATAATAAACGCCACGATAAATAAATAATTCTAAAAGGTGACCTACATAAATTATCTTGTAGCAGACAGTTACAAACTAAGTATATTAATGCTCTTTGGGTACCTAGGTACTAGGTACTGTTCCTATTGGTATTCTACGAGTAGACGTAGATACCTGTATAGGTACATTTATCGTGGCGTTTATTATGTCCTCGTCCTCCCATAAACAGGTGGTATGATGGGGCACATACAAGCAGGTGGGACATCGTTTGCTTAGTATGGGCCTCGCAGTCACATTGCCTTAGTGTAGGGTCGCAGTAGGCCCGTCCAACAACATTATTGTGATAAGATTGGTTACTCCAGATATGGGTGCTACAAGGATCTATACGAACGGATCGAGAGCTGGGACGGCGGCGTGGACGGCTTCACGAAGGGCTACAAGTACTTCGGGGCCCAGTTCAACGGCGACGGCTCCGTGACCTGGCGGGAGTGGGCCCCGGGCGCGCACAGCCTGCATCTACAGGGGGAGTTCAGTAAGTTTAGGATCTTTCTTTCGCATACGGTAAGCGCAATAAGTATAGGTAAGTTGACCAGTGTGAATATAGTTATTGCGTCTCTGCGAATATAGTTAGTAGGTATGGTTTTTAAATGAAAGAAAGAAAGAAAGAAAAAATCATTTATTCATGTAGGACCTCAAGGATCACTTAAGTTTCGTTTTACATGCTAGGTGATTCTAATGCCTGTTCCAACGCTATTAAATGTTACCTGTTTCAGATGGTTGGAACGCCAAAAGCCATCCGTTCACGAAGCTAGAATACGGCAAATGGCAGCTCCACATTCCAGCCAACGCGGACGGCTCTTGCCCTCTCAAGCACGACAGCCGGGTGCAGATCATAGTCAACGACCATCTGTACCGCTTGTCTCCCTGGGCTAACTACGTGAAGCCGTTTGAAGGGTTCACTTACCAGCAGTTTATATATAAACCTGAGCAGGTTAGTCAAAGGCAATGTACCTACAGATACCGGCGGTAAATACCTAATTCACTTAGGCTTTGTAGAGTAGAGAATAGAGATGACCATCATAGTCAACGACTATCTGTACCGCTTGTCTCCCTGGGCTAACTACGTGAAACCGTTTGAGGGGTTCACTTACCAGCAGTTTATATACTGACTAGACCTGAGCAGGTGAGTCAAAGGCAATGTACCTACAGATACCAGTGGTAAATACCTAATTCACTTAGGCTTTGTAGAGTAGAGAATAAAGATGACCTATCATAGTCAACGACCATCGTACCACATGTCTTCCTAGGCCAACTATGTGTAGTTTAAGAAGTTCACTTAGGTACTAGCAGTTTATATAATAAGCAGGTGAGTCAGAGACAAAGGCCATGATACCGTAGTGCCCTTCTTAGAGTAGAATAGAATAGAATATAGCTTTAATGAACACCATAAAATAGTAGTACATTCAAACAAGTCGGCTGCCCAAATTCAAAACATAGTAACAGGTGTTTTTAAAAAAAAACGGTTTTTGGCATTTTTCGACCTACTAGACAGTATCAAAACGATGTGGACCTTAAAACACCCAGTTTTATACGTAAATTTAAAGATATAATTTAGCAAATCTGAGCAATTTGGCATGATTACGAAAATTTCCTTGAAGTACAAATTCAAAACTTAGTATCTATGAATACAATTTTAAAACCCTAGCAGCTCAAGCGACTTACTAAGTTATGAATTTGAAATACCAACTTGCTATGTTTATAATTTGGCGCCGATAGTAAAATCAATGAAATTTCGCTTAGTAAGTGCAGTTTTTTAGTAAGAAACGTGACATAATTTTAAAAATGAATTTTATTTGCATTATCTTCATAAAAAAGCTAACAGAGCTAGTGGGTTGTGCTAGCTTTCGTGTAATGAATGTGCCAAAGCCGAATTTTCTTATTTTAATGGTTTGTTATGCTATTAATTTAACATTTTCAGTGGATAATTTACTGAAAATGTTAGTTTATAACTTATCTACTAACTGGCTATTGATAATGTTGTTGTAAAATATTAAATTTGTTGTAATGAGGGAATTGTGTTATCTCACTTAGGAGTTTTATATAGACTTACTAGGTTTTTGTATTGTTTTTACAGTCATATTTGGGTAAATTCACAAAAAAAAATAAAGTATGAGCGATTTAAGTGCAACTAAACTCCAAAACGATTACCAGTATTACAAACTAAAATGTCAACGATATAGCACAACTTTTCGCAAAACATCCAAATCGCTATCTCTTCTAGTTTCTTCGGGCTAACGACTCAAAGTAGCCGACCTGTTTTTTGGCTCTCCTGAACATTTTTGTTTTAAGGAGTTACTATGTTTTGATTTTAAGCAGCCGAAGTGTAACGTGTGTGATAAACAAACTTTAATTTTACTTAGTTTTTCTAACGTTTTTGGGAAGCAGATAAAACTGTCCTTATTAATTATTTATGATCGGGATGGGATTTAAAATGTCACATTGATAAGATTGTCTGTTATCTCATTACAGATGTAATGTAACATGCCAAAATTACAAATAGATAAGGCACACGTTGTGATTATCATGCCAAGTTATTGTTATTATCCATTGACCGGCGTGGAAGACATGGCCGTGACCCGAAATTCGATAACCAAAACAAATAAAATGTATAAGTCTCCACCTCCATAACACTTTAAGTTGCTTAGCTTGGGATTAGATGACGCTGTGTGAAATGTCCAAGAATATTTATGTATTTATTTATTTATTTTCACGCCCTTTTTCCTTTGATGTAGAATTAACCTATCACGTCTCATTTTGTCTCTAATTTCCTGTGGCAGGAAGTAATACCTACCTACAAATGTAATATTCAGGATCGTAGACAAGTGGAGATTCGTCGTCTTTGCCTACCCCCATGGGAAAGAGGCGTGATTTTATGTATGTAAGGTCATAGTCCACAGAACACCAGGCAGACCCCTGCCAGATGGTCTGATGATATAGAAATGTAGCAGGGAAGTGTTGGATGCGACTGGCACAGGATCGGAAAGAATGGCGTGAAAATGAGGCCTATACTCAGCAGTGGGTAGATGGTGCGCTGTTTAGATAGATGTATTTCCCGTGCCAAAAGATTAATCTATCAAATCTTGCTCCCAGCCATACCAGTTCAAACACCCGAAGGTGGACCGTCCGGCGTCGCTTCGTATCTATGAGTGCCACGTGGGCATCGCCACTGCGGAGGGCAAAGTGGGCACTTACAACGAGTTCAGGGACAACGTGCTGCCTAGGATAAAGAAACAAGGTACCCTTGACGACCTGGCGCAGTGAGCAAAAACCCCTTTGGGACAAGGTTGCGGGTTCTATCCCCACAACCACCATAATTATTTGGAATTGTTCTGTGATGTGTTAATTTTTGTAAATGAAGAATTTGAGTTTAAGGAACTGCTTTTCTATGTCGGAGGCCTTCCCTAGATTTAGTCACTAGCTCATACGAACATACATACATCAGAAGACTCCCAAAACACATTCTTTGAGCATTGTACATAGGTACATATTTGTACATACTTAATTTAATTTCAGGATACAACACGATTCAGTTGATGGCTATAATGGAGCATGCGTACTATGCTTCATTCGGATATCAAGTTACCAGTTTCTTCGCCGCTAGCAGGTACATACAATAATCTATAATTAAAGTTAAATACTGCCTTTATTTTAAATGCGCAGGGTGTGGGTCTGATTCCCAGGTAAATATTTTCGAGAATTAGCACGAAATAACAACAGATGGCCGTTGGGGCCGAAAATTTATTGAATGGAGGCCGATCGGCAAGCGCAGCGTAGGACGTCCTATGGTTGAGATTAACTATTTGTCGAACGTTTTTCATAAAACGTGCCTTGTGTTGGTTCACTGGGAGCAAAAACGATGAATACCAAGAAGACAGACAAAGGCCATACACAAAATCGCAATCCTGAAAATGCCCCAAAACTGAAGTTTAAAGTAGATGGTAGCACCCATGAACTAAGTAGCCATTGGACGCGACATAAAAGCGAAGGTACCGTATAAGCATTGTTTTAAAGTTTCCAGGCTATCTACTTTAAACTCCGGTTTTGGGGCATTTTCAGGGTTTACGATTTTATGTATGGTCTTTGCCTGTCTTCTTAGTATTCATCGTCTTTTATAGGAGTCATCGAAGCGATCAGCTAACCTCTTGCCGCTAAACGTGCCAACTGCGGCCATGCCTAATGCATATCTTGTGTTCCAGCCGTTACGGCACACCATGCGAACTGAAGCAACTGATCGACCGCGCTCACGAACTAGGCCTTTACATTCTGCTCGACGTGGTGCACTCGCACGCGTCCAAGAACACGTTGGACGGCCTCAACGAGTTCGACGGCACCTCCGCCGGGTACTTCCACGACGGCGTGCGAGGGACACACTCGCTATGGGATAGCCGATTGTTCAACTACTCAGAGTGAGTTATTATATATACTTATATACTAGCTGCGCCCCGCGGTGTTGCCCGCGGTAGGTAAAAGTAGCCTTATTATACATATAATCCTTCCTTCAATCACTCTATCTATTAAAAAAAACCGCATCAAAATCCGTTGCGTTAGTTTTAAAGATTTAAGCATACATAGGGATGTAGGGACAGAGAAAAGCGACTTTGTTTTATACTATGTAGTGTAGTGTTGATATAGCATTTTAGCTCTTGTGACAGTCGTATTATCAGTTGACCGCTTCCGTGATTCGGAGGGCACGTTAAATTGTCGAATCTTTTAAAGTCAGTAAGCCATGACGGAGGCCGTTAGGCGGCCTAAAAACTCCGTAAAAACTGAGTTTGATGGTCAAAACTGATTCAAGAAATATTTTTTTTAAATATCAAAGTACTTAGGTATAAAATAATGATGTTTTTTTGTTACAGGATTGAAGTTCTGAGGTTCTTGCTATCAAACTTAAGGTGGTATCAAGATGAATACCGATTTGATGGATTCAGGTAAGTAACTTTGCTAATTTTATCTCTTCATGAACAAAATCCTAAATCAGAAAAAAAATATTCCCAAATCGACCTTGGATCAGACAAATAGCCCTACTAAGGGACTGCCTCCACGGGCGAGTGTATTGCGAATTTGCGACGATTCCGTCCTCCTATCATCGGGTAATTTACACTGTAAGACGATTAAAATAAGAATTCAATTTGCTTGCCAATGTCACTCTTAGTATCGTCGCCATGAAATCGCCGTGTAGAGACACGTTCATAGAGGGTGTCTATAAATACGTGGCACGACGATAATATCGCCGCGGTTTTCACGCTCGTGGAGACGGTCCCTTATGTAGAGATAGTATAGTGTATATCAATTTCTTTCTAATTAATATTATTATATTAATATGGGTTTGTATAAAACAATATACCTATGTCTACCCGCAGATTCGACGGCGTCACGTCAATGTTATACCACAGCCACGGCATGGGCCAAGGGTTCTCAGGACATTACGACGAGTACTTCGGACTCAATGTGGACACTGAAGCCCTGGTCTACCTGATGCTGGCCAATGAAATCACGCACAAGCTGGATTCTAGATCTATCACTATTGCTGAGGTGAGGATTGAATATAGCGCCATCTCTGTTTGAAGTACTGGTACTTACCGATATGGTTGTTATTATGGTTGTTTTCTCATGCATCTTAAAGAGGGGTGTCTAAACGATGCCAGCGATCGGTCCCGTCGACGTCGTTCGATAATTTTGAGTATGGTACAAACCATCGATCGACGTCGACCAATCCATTCCACCATCGACTGATGCCATCGATCGACGATCGTAGTCTGTTAACAACAACTATGCGAAGACGTTTTTGATAGACAGTTATAAGTTAGGCATCGTTCTGAACGGTCGCAATTTGTGGTGGGTGGTAATGTATTAAGCATTATTATTTATTGTTATTATTTATTATTAGTAATTTTAGTGGTATCGACAGCTGAGCACTTCCGTGTTACGGGCATGTTAAATTGTCAGTCCCGGCTTTTAAAGTCGTTAGGCCATGATGAAGATCTTTAGGTGGCCTAAAAACTCCGTCGTGCGAAATACGACAAACGTACCGTTTCGGCACGGCAGCCGTCCGACACGAAACGTCTAAATTGAAAGCGCCTTACGTGGATATTATTCCAGGACGTGTCTGGCATGCCGGGTTCGTGCCGGCCGGTGACGGAAGGCGGGTCCGGGTTCGACTACCGGCTCGGCATGGCCATCCCCGACATGTGGATCAAACTGCTGAAGGAGGAGAAGGATGAGGACTGGAAGATGGGGCATATCGTGCACACGCTCACCAATAGACGCTGGAAGGAAGGCACGGTCGCTTATGCTGAGAGCCATGACCAGGTAACTAATCTAATACCTACCTTTAAACGAGCAATTGTTGTAAAATTCTTCAAAGTATTAAAAAAATAGAATTAGAAATAGAAAAAAATTATCCATCAACATAGACATTACAACAATGAGAAATATTAGACTATCGAGTGACAAGAAAATAGAGACTCAGCATTTGCTCCAGCAGCACCGTGGCTGTTGCAGCGCTAGTTTTCAGTAGCGCTAAAAGGAGTTCTTCTTCTCCTTCTTCTTTTCTTTATTTTGGCTTCACACGGCTTAAAAGGAGTTGCCCATCAACTACCGTGTGACACTTGAGTTATTACTTGACTATAAATACGGGGGTATAGGTCGCGCCACGTAAAAAGAGCGCTATGGGGATGTAGCGGGGATATGTTTGCGCCTGTGTTCACTCGCTGACGAACCAATAGCACTCGCTCAATCAATGGTATGAAGTGCGCCGCGTTACCTCTCCACCAATCATCGACCACTGCGCAGTTTGACAGCCAGCGCTCTTCTTACGTGGCGCGACCATGTCTTTTTGATTGTTAGGTATATGTATTTTTGATTGGTATATGTCTTTTTAATTGGTAGGTATATGTCTTTTTGATTGTTATATGTATTTTTGATTGGTATATGTCTTTTTAATTGGTATATGTCTTTTTGATTGTTATATGTATTTTTGATTGGTATATGTCTTTTTGATTGGTATATGTCTTTTTGATTGTTATATGTATTTTTGATTGGTATATGTCTTTTTGATTGTTGTCCAGGCGTTAGTGGGCGACAAGACCATAGCGTTCTGGTTGATGGACGCGGCCATGTACACGCACATGAGCTCGCTCAGCGAGCCCAGCGCCGTGGTGGAGCGCGGCCTCGCGCTGCACTGTATCATCAGACTGATCACGCATGCGCTCGGGGGAGAGGCATACTTGAACTTTATTGGTAAGGACATCAGAGTTATACAGATATTTTTATTTGCAATGCCGCATCCAGACTCTCCACGAGGCTCTCGCACGAGACGTCGGGATAAAATTAAAATTAAATAGAGGTATAGTGTTATGTATGTTTTATCATGCTCTCGCACGAGTCTTGGCGAGCGGAGACGGCAGGAGTGTTAGCCTTCCACACTCTCCATTTATTCAGTTGCCCGCCGTTGATTGTCTCGCCTCGCCCCCTCGCGTCCTTTGACTCGCGCCTGAAAACCGACACCAAGCGGAGCGTCAGCGAGGCGAGGCGAGGGAAGACGAGGGGACACGAGCGCACCGTCCTCACTCTCGCACTCGCGTTCCCTCGTGGAGAGTCTGGATGGGGCATGTAACTTAAACTTAAATACATTTTGTGGGTTTGGACCCCCGGATCCCGCTCTTCCGTGATTCTATAGAATATATTTTATTAAGTACAGTACAGATACAATATAATAGGTAAACTAAACAAGCAGAGTTAGGGAATGGAATAACAATTCATCCCCAATATATGAAAAAAATAATAATATGGTCACGAATCACGACTGGTATTCCTAGGGAGCAGTAGACATTTCATGCGGATCTTTTTTTCAAGATTAGTTGCCAAGTTAATAGTATTTAGTACCCCAAAACCTGCGAGCTTGTATGAAGAATTTATGAGAGCGAATGAGGCGAAAGAAAGAAAAATCATTTAATTTGGCAGGACCTCATGGATCACTTCAGTTTCATCTTATATGCTAAGTGATTCTAATGCCCGTTCCAATGCGAAAGAGTCTGTCAGGAATTCAGGATCAAGGCAAGTGGAAATTCGTGGTCTCTGCCTACCTACATGGTAAAGAGGTGTGATTAATAATAAGATATATAATAATTTGTTCAGGTAACGAGTTCGGTCACCCGGAGTGGCTGGACTTCCCTCGCGCCGGCAACAACTCCTCGTACCACTACGCGCGCCGTCAGTGGAACCTGGTGGACGATGACCTTCTCAAGTACAAGTTCCTCAACAACTTCGATAAGGATATGAACGACCTGGAGGACAAATATGGATGGCTGGCCGCTGATCCGGTAAATCACACTAACACACTAAACTCAGGCCTTTACATCTTTACTAGATGATTTATACAGAGTCAGGGGGCAAGCATTGCCTACACTTTAACGGGACACTGGTGGCTATTCGGGATGTCGCCAAAGCTAAACTTAACTAATTTGACAGCACTAAAATTAATGCCATCCTTTTTATTTCGATCGTTATGAAAGGGACGGCAACATTTTTAGTGCTGACAAATTAGGTAAGTTAAGTTTTGGCGACATCCAGAATTGCCACTACTGTAGTGCCTATCACACTAATATTATAGGTAAAGGTGAAAGTTTGTGTAAGTGCGTTTGTTACTCTTTCACGCTCAAACGGCTGGACGGATTTGAATGAAATTTGGTACCAGAATTGCTTATACCCTGGATTAAAAAATAGGCTACTTTTGATCCCGATATTCCCACGAGAACGGGAACTATTCACCGCGGGGCGCAGCTAGTTTAATGTAAGAGCCAGAATACGAGCCGATTAGTTTCAAATTTTTTGCCGTTTAAAGTTTACACCATCATCGGTCACTAGGAGGGTTTACAAATAAAATACTTACTGAACCTACTTATTAACGACGTACGAAGTACCTACAATACTTGCACTCGTAGTTCCACAACCGATGCGTTGAAAAACGCTTCGTCCACGTTCGTAACTAAGATTTCGTAACTGGGAAAATATTTCCAAAATGTTCATCAATTGAATTAGGTAAGTAGGTACGCAGGAACCTTTGTGGTGGCATTGAATTACCTTCCAAAAGTAGTGATATTGAACATAGATTTTAGATGTAAGTATTCTTACAGTTACGAGTAGTTAAAGACTTGATGAGGTATAAAAACTGTAATATCCAAATAAATTTTACTAACATTATTTCCAGGCCTACGTATCGTGTAAGCACGAAGGCGACAAAGTGATAGCATTCGAGCGCGCCGGGCTTCTGTTTGTCTTCAATTTCAACGCCTACCAGAGCTTCACCGACTATAGGGTCGGCGTCAATGTGAATGGCACTTATAAGGTAAGTACCTACATGAACGAAGAGTGAGTAATACCACAGATAAAAGAATACTAAGTAATACCCTGACTCGATTTCACTCCTATTTATATGTACTTAACATAATTGTTATTTTTTTTATTGATACTTACCAATACTTATTTGGAATTAAACCTTTTAAATAGCAAAAAAACTATTTTAATACCTAGGTGCCATACGTGACCATTTATATTTTTCATCATAACGGGACACGTGACGAATTTAGAAATACCTACCTGAATACGATTATCTGATACCTAGTCCTTATTTAGTCGCCATCTTCTCGCCCCGAACGCGCAGGCACTGCTCGTTTGAAAAACGCAGTGTGCCCTCTTACTCTCCATTGGAACTTCATTGTCCTATACCATCTCCATTTCAACTAGTGCTTCCGTGACTCGGAGGGCACGTTAAATTGGGTCCCAGCTTTTAAAGTCGTTAAGCCTTTAGGCGGCCTAAAAACTCCGTCACCAGAGTTGGCCACTTGCTCATACGAATGAACGAACGAACGAACGATTTCAACTAGTGCATCCTACTATGTCTACTACTTGCCAAGTAGTGGGTACTTGACTTGGACCAAATTGTAATGCTTTATTTTGTTCCAGGCTGTATTATGCTCAGACAGTAAGAAATACGGCGGGTTCGGGCGAGTGGAGCCAGGGGCAGACGAACATGTCACTCAGAGCATGTCGTGGAACAATCGAATGGACTCCATACAGGTAAATGTTCATTAAAGAATGTAACAAAACTTATGTAGGTACTTAAAAAAATGAAACAACATAAATTCACAATGAAAGGGCATGTACAAAGGCGAGCTTAACCCTAAAGTGTTTTCTTTAGCAAACCTATAAATAGCTACAAATTTTTATCTATTTTCTTACATACTACTGAATTATAAAAAGATGAAGGAGATTAGGGTAAATTTCTTCGCCGGGATTCAATCCAACCTTCAAATTGAAAGAATTATTATTAAATCAAATAATTTTCTGACTAAATTTTATTTTCCAGGTGTACATCCCAACGCGCACTGCCATAGTCTACGCCAAAGTGAATTGAATTTAGTTTTAAAATTGGTACTTTTATTGTTAAAAGTAGTGAAGTTTTGAAAGCAGGGATTTGAGAATGAAGGATGCTAATTTTAATTCTTCGAAAATTGTTTACTACTGAAAATTATAAAAAATATATTTTTAGAATGGCTCAATTTTCAGATTGTTAATAAAAAAATGATAGACTTTATATTTACAAACATATTATATTTTAAAGATATAAATCTTGTTAATAAAAGATCTGTTAGAAATAAATTGATTTCATTTGTAGGCGATCAGTGATGTTCTTTCACATCACAACACATGAGATCCTAGTGTTTTATTTGGACATTCTCTTCAATGTCTCATTTATTTATTTATTTATTTACAAACTTAACCTTAACTCATGAAGATGCTACCCCTATTAGTAAATTATTCTTAGGTGTACATGATAAAAAGTTCAGTTTTGACAGAGTAACTTTATAATCAAATTCTTGTGCCAACCGGCATCTGTCAGAATCTATCGCCGCCATGCATCTCATGCCTCTCTCTGTAAGAGGATGATCTTCATGTGTCTGGTCAGCTGCATGTCCTATACACATATACTGATCCACTGTCAAACTTCTAAACTTGTTACTTCTCGGATAAACCAAGTTATCAGTACTATGCAATGATCCATAGCAGCAGGGACAGATGACAAACTTAGCATTGGCTTTCAAGCATTTGTCCAAAACCAAATCGCTGGCAACACCGCAAGCATGTAAAGCTATTCCGATGTCAAACTTCCCAATGAAGAAGTCTAAGTTGCATTGATAGAAAAGTATGTTTTTTACACCCATTTTGTGAACTCTGTCTCTGGCTCGGAGTAGCGATTGTTTTTTGTTTTCTAGTAACAAGATTGTGCATTTTGGGAGTAGCATAGCAACAAGTATGCCTAGATGGCCACTGCCAGAACAGAAATCTACAATCAAATCTCCTTCTTTGGCTATATTAATGACAACTAATGCTAAGTTTTCAAGCTGTTGAGTTTTCCTTACTACTCTTTTATCAGGTAGGTATCCTCCAGCTGGTTTAGCACCATCAGGTATATCATCCCAATTTATGATACTATTTATTTCTGTTTTAGTAACATCCATTTCCATGCCTTCTAAGAGAGAACTCAATGCATTTTCAATGTCATCTTCTTTTGTGAATAATCTCTTTTTAGGGTTGTGTCTTTTTGGATCACTTTTGTAGAGACTCACATCTTCTGTTGTAGGTATCACTGCATTCTCCACTGATATTTGTTTAATTGGGAATTTGTTTAACAAATCTATGATAGAATTTTCTTTAAATATATTTATGATATTCAGGTACCATTTGAATGTCAACGGTAATAGAGTTTCAAAGGACCTTCCAAACAACTTTATAATGATGTGATAAGTTGGTAGTAAGATTAGATCAGCTAAAGTGAGGAATGGTCCTTCAGCAAACTGATGGCTAATTTTCAAATCTTCAATCTTGACAGAACAATCTACTTCTAATTGCTTCTTGTTTTTTGACTTCCATTTTCTACTTTTAGCTTCTCTTATTTTGTCACTATCAGGCTTAATACTTGAATTAGTATCTTCTTTAGTTTCATTTGATTTCAAATTTTCCTTCTTCATATCTCTAATGATTTTATAAACATTGTGCACTTTGACTGGCTTTTTTAAGTGGTTCTCAAATCTTACTAAATTGACAGGAACTTCATCAATTTTGTCAGATTTTAATAAATTTTTTACTGTTTTTATGATGTCCACTTCGCAGAATTTGGTCCATATTGAGACTGTGTTAGGAGCTAGTAGGCAACTCTTTCTGAAGCCGAGAAGGCCTTCTTCGTGTTCTTGACAGTTCGGAGCGCTAGACCGATGAGAACAGATGCGTCTGGCTACCGCACATAGTCCTGTTATGATCATGTCATGATACATCACGACAGGGAAAACACAGGACGCCACTTGCCACGGAACTTCTGCATAATTTACAATGGTAGCATCATCAGGAACAACCTGGACAATGCATTGTCCCTTTCCTTGCTCCTTGGGTACAGAAACTAGGCGTAAAGAAAAATTCTCAGGTGAACAGTGTTT
The DNA here is from genome assembly GCA_963582015.1 of Xanthorhoe designata. Lineage (NCBI taxonomy): Eukaryota > Metazoa > Arthropoda > Insecta > Lepidoptera > Geometridae > Xanthorhoe > Xanthorhoe designata. The sequence continues at coordinate 8,575,183 of OY757046.1, forward strand.
GTAGATGCAGTAGGTTATAAAGGACTCGATCGGTAGTTGGATTGTGTTGGTTTCTTTACCGGCAGCATTGTCAAAAACCTCCAAGAAGACTACGTTTGCCATTACAAAACTTTTGAAGATTAAATAAAAAGTAAATATTAGATACTTTCACTTCAATCAAAGTTTCAACTTTCAACAACAAAACTAACCTACAAATAGGGAGGGATCAGGGATCTTCTTCTTCTTTATTTTGGCTTCGCCGGCTTTTGTTGCCACGCATTTAGCCACTACCATGTCATTATAATTCAAGTTAGTAAAGTCAAGTCAAAGTCGTCAGCACAGACTACTAGGATGCTAACGCATTCAGTAAAGATGTGGGGGGTTCTTTACTGAAGCATTACATGGACTTTTTGAGAGAACTCGAAATGCAATGATGATATCCAGTTTTGTTTCATTTGCCCACACCTATGTGTACGTTCACGAACACTCAACAGATAATAATCCACCACTTAAACATGTCATTAACATTCGCTAAAACACAAGTTTTGGAAAATAAAACAAATAGACAACATGACATCTCAAATTCCCGTCAAAAAGTCACAAAAAAAGAGAATAAAAACACTTCACAAATATGGATGTTCGATTCCCCCACAAAACAAAGTCCACAAACTACTGTCATTGTTCATGTTGACATTGACACAGAGAGAGAAATCAATTAAATGTCATTCACAGCTGTTCTTGCTTGTGTTGGTTGGAATTTTTCAGTGTTAATTGAATTACTCTAAAATCTAGAAAAATAAATACTCGTGCTAAATTTAAAGTTGTGCTAACCGAAGCCAACCGAAGCAACATCACAGAATTTACTTTTGACTCAATACACGCTAAAAACAAAGATGTTAGAGGTTATAAATGGGTTCTTATTATTGTATTTCCTATTTCTATGTTCAGCCAGCGCTTTAGTTCCTATCTTAGTCAAACCGGTAAGTAATTGTTGACCTATGTATGATCACACATACTATAAACAGCACAAAGACTAAATAGTACACTTAACTTACAGATAATAGCATGTTTTGCTCGGCCATCAAATGCTGAAAGATCAGTATGGACAGAAATCATAAAACTGAAAGCAGAGCAGAAGGGTATATCTATGAAGGATGAGTTTGCTGCCTACTCCAGAATCCAGCGGAAAATTAACAAACTTGAGGGACAGCTGAAAGATGACTCACAGTCCCGAATGGGGAAGAGTTTAGCTATCAAAAGCACAATACAGATTATATTTCAAGTTGCTGTAGCTCTAGTGACTGTTATATCTGTCATATACTTTAGACGTGAGCCAATTGTGGCTCTGAAAGGGGATATGTTCCCATTTACGACAATGCTGAGATATCCCAGTGATATGCCAAATGCTGTTTCAACTCATATGTGGGTGCTGATTTCTAATCTTTCTATTAGAGCTCTAGTGAAACCTCTTGTTTCTTGAATTAAATTAATGGCGACTTTTGGATGATCTACATTGGTTGCTATGAAATTTTAAGTGAACCTAAATAATTTAATTAAAATTCTGATTGTTCAAAATTAATGTAAGTGCTTGGTTGGTGTTAGGTGGTGCCTGTTTGATAAATAAAAATCTTTGTATTTTTTAAATCATTTTATTGACTAAACAAATAGTATTTTATACTCAGTCCGACATAAGTCCAAATAGTGTCCTCTAAAATTACAATAACAATCAAAGGCTCTTTCTGGAAACAATATTATGCTTATTTTAAAAATAATTAACTTCCTACGGCTACCATACTGTTGTGACAAAGGTATTTTATAAGAAAATACCTACATTAATGACAATTTAATGAATAATGAAATGACAAATTAGGCAAAAACAAACTTTAAACTGAAGTTTTAGGATGTGTCCACAGTAGGCAAACTGTTAGCGGTCGACTGAGTGAGCCGCAAATTTGTACCTGAAATTTGAATTAGCTACAAACTCAGATCAATTTTCGCCATATGAACCATATCGCCGCCGCAGACTGAGACAGTCGGCGCGCGTAACGCTGCAAACTGCGTAAAGTGAGCGCAAACTAGCAAACTGTGGACACTCCATTTCAAATATATGGAAGGGCATAATAAACCGATACGCGCCGCAAACTCAGTCGGCCGCTAACAGTTTGCCTACTGTGGACACAGCTTTATGGTACAAAATGAATTTGAAATATTGTGATTTTGGAACATGAATTATGGATGGACTATGCATGCAATAATATACCTTATCTAAATGTATTTACAAGCTCTATATCACAGCTCACTCTTGCTACAGGTGTGCTCGAGGACATTTGGATTTCAGAAATCAATGTACTACATATTTATAGTATACAAACTCGCGCAAACTAGCCACGGCCACAGTGCATTCACAGCACACAACATGTATTAAATGACATGACTAGCTGTCGCTCAAAACTTTTTTTTAAATATACCTGGTTTTTATGGCATGCACACTGCACAGCATCAACATTGCATCAAGATTTCTATCATTTCAATTTCAAAACAATTTAAAATCAAGTGGTGATAAACCAATAAACATACAACTTTCGCGTTTTAAAACAATTTGTTGTAACCATTATATAATTTCGTTTAACACATTTAGTTATGCATGCTCTGCAGCCATTTTAACGCCAGTTGTACTACCAATAAAAGCCAATTTATAAAAATATCTGAAACCTGCTGATTATCAAATACAAAAGCTTTGTGCTAGACACAATATAACTATAAACTTTACAAAATATAACACAAGACAGTAATACAATATGTGGCAAAATAGCATATTGCTGCTCTATATTAAATTTAGATTATGAACTGTTAGTTCTCTACTTGACTAAATAATGGCGCACCCACAGGAGTTTTAAGACATAACATGATAAGATAACATTTGGCTTCTGTACATTTTTGACAACATTTTGTGACAGATGTCATTTTAAAAATGTTATACTTACAAAAGTATATAAACTTCAGGGCGCCTAGCGATGCTGACGCATCAAAAAAGCAAATGTATCAAAAGCTTACTTATTTTGTACAGATTTGGCACTAGATTGCTCAAATGTGCATAATTGTGCAATATCAGAGAATTACGTAGGTAGCTAAACTGTCGTTGCAGACTAGAACTATGACTACACGTTTTTATGAATGGCCGTACATACTGGCGAATTGTTAGAAAATAATTGTTTCCTTTCCACTTTTGACTTCAAGTCTTGTGTTTTAGTCAACTATTCTATACAAAAATTTATATAAAATATTCCAATCTATAGAAAACTCATTTCGTTTTAGCTTTCAACAAAATTATAAATGTAGGTACTATTTGGACATACATAATTATATGATTTGAAAATATTATCTGTTTAATTTTAATTTCTGCTGCATAAAAAACAAAATCTAAGGTACTTACAATAATTAAATCAGTCAAATGAGACATTTTGGTACAATCAGCAATTTGGTTTGAATATAGGCAAATTTTCGAAATACCTTTGTTATATAATGATGAGATTGGGTCATTACCATCATTTAAAAGCTACAGATTGTTTAAAAACTCTTATATTTTCGAAGCAGCATTAAAGCTGATGAAAATTCACTTGATACAACATCCACATTTTTTGTAATTGTTATTTGTGCATAATAGATTGAGTAGATACCTTATTCCAGCAAGGTACATCACTAGTTATTTTGATGCACTTTAAACCAATCAATGTTACAAGTAACAACACTTTCGGAAACAACAAAAATACTCTACGAGCATCACATCACAGGTGTATCAAACTCTAAACAAACACCAATTGGAAAGACCTTATCTCTGGACGATAAGGTTCATATTCCGGCATCCTACAAGGACCGTCTCGTGGCGCTACGCCTAGTCTAAGGTCAAGGGGACTCGATGGCTTAGTTTAGGTGTTCTCGTAGAAGTTATTGTTGAAGTGAGTCGTGAGGAGGTATACCACGGCTTCGTATGTCGACATCATGATCGCTGTGTTCGGTATCTGGCGAACGAGCTGTGTTCCCAGGCCTCTGGATAAAAATAAATAAAAGTTAAAATTTTCCCCTTGTATCATAAATAAAAAACATTATCTGGACATGTTTTTTCATTTCTATCATATCAGTCACACCAAACAAACGAGCAATGGTCTTTTTTCACATTTTCAGATCCCAATTTCTCGCCGCTGTCCTTTTGTGTCGCTATGCGCATGCGTCATTCGTTAATGGAAATTGAGTGTAATGATGATATTGAGATAACAATAATGTATATTATAGGACCAACCTGTAAACCCCGCGATAACCCTCTTCCATCCAGACAGTGTGCAGCGTTTGCCAAAACTTGCGGTATTTGTTGCCCTCCTCTCTCAGTCGCGTCCTTGCTACTTCTGCAAAAAGATACATTTATACCTATTATTTACAAAATCTTTTAAGGTATCTAATGGATTTTCCAATTCATTTAAGATTTCCTATGGATTCACAAAATTTTAGAAGGGTAAGTAGGTACCTATTGTCCTATCACGAAAAGGAAACACCACGCGAATACTACTTCATACATTATGTATAAATTTGATGACTTTTTAAATATAATATTATATTAGAATCAGAATCCGGATAGAATCGGAATGTTTGTGCCAATCCATTATGCCATTTTCTTCAAAATTACTAGTCCAATTTTGATGCAGTTTTCATGATCGATCTGTATTGATTAGATTTATGTGCTAAGTTTTGTGATTGGATTATTCAAGGACTTAATTATATTCAGTTATAATTTCATCATCATTTCCTGTTTACGCTACTGCAACAACATTCTCATTTCATAAAAATACTACGAGAATTGTATTATGATACACGACTCTTTGTGTTAGCCGAGAGGCTAGGTACCTACTGTCTCAACTTTCGATCTAACTAAAGGATTCGAATACGATCTGTTCATATTATCTGTGGAAATTTTCCCCAGAATATAGTTTGCATTCTGATAGATAGCTAAGTAAATCGCGTTCTGTGGGTGAACACTAGTAGCATCCACAGCTGAGCGCTTCCTTGCTTCCGAGGGCAAATTTTCGGTCCCAAATTTCAAGTCGCTAAGTCATGACGAAGGCCTTTAGGCGGTTTGAAAACTCCGTCACCAGACTTAGGTACACCCGATTACTGCTACTTAATATAAGTGGTGCTTATTAGTTTCTTGTTAATAATAGCTTAGATAAATAATAATACCTACCTACATGTAGCTAAATTATCTATGGAGTTACGGAACTTAAAAAGAGGTTCGAATTATTTTTTTCTAATCATATTTCTGAAGTGCCCGCGGATTAGAAAGTTCGCGGGAGAAAAGTGAAAGTGACGTAATGAAGCGCGCTAATCTTCTATCTCTTTTCTATGTAGTGTTGAAGGGTTAAGGGTTTCAGTGTTCGGGTGTTAGCCACAGTGCCTGCTACGCTCACGTAGTCCCAGAAGTTGCTATTTTGAAGCAGGCTGTCCTTCGGAGGAAGCGTTTAGGATGTAACTTACCATGTGGGTAAGCAATACACGAGGCCACAGTCTTGGAGAAGGCCCCGGCGCCCATGAACTCCACGAAGTCCCGCGGCGAGCGCGTGTCGTTGGGCACGCCATCCACACTGCGCGCCGCGATCAAACGTGCTTTAACTCCTTCGTATAGCACGAAGTGGACCACTGTCTCGCTTATGCCCATATAGGATGCTGTTATGCCTTTATAGAAGCCTCTGATACCCTGGAATGGATAATGATAATTTGTAGGTAACCTACGGAATATTTAAAGCATTCTTAATGTCTGAAGATCTTAACGGTACTCAACCACAATTCAATTCAATTCAAATGCAATTCAAAATGTATTTATTCAGTACGATCGTTTATAGACCACTTTGACATGTCACGTTCTTAAATCTAGGGGAAAAACAGATAATATAATACTAAACACTCAACTTAATCCTAACATAATGGCAAAATGGAACGAAAAGTACAATGGGCGGCCTCACCACTAAAAGCGATCACTTAGCATAATTAAATTAGAAGCCAAAACGATAAGTCCTAGAAAAAGGAGAATCCCGCCCCGTGCAGACACCACTGTACTACCTACCTATGTACATTATTCTCAGCGTGTTTATTTTCTCATGTCGATATTCTGAGATTTGACGGAACGCCTAAATTCTTTGGCAGTATAAATCAGTCTGCCACTCCAAGGATACATATAATATCTTCTGTATATTATACAACTTTCTATATATTGTGACGCTCAGACAATGGAACCATAAACCAACATAGTAGGTATGGATATGGACCGCTAATAAATACTTGCAAGTAGAAGAAATGCACAATAAGTGCAGTGTTGAGGACGATGATCAAGGTTAAAGGAAACGTCGTAATACAATAATTATTATATCATTATTTGTTATCATCACGTATAAGTACGGAGACGTCACGCTGAATTAATGCACGTATCATTGTTATTTTTATAGGTCCCATCGCTCGGAACACCACGTGCCACGTACCCACGTGCGTCATGGGCAGTGAACGCGTTAATGGAATGATGAAAAATTACCGTCACCGGCAAAAAGTAGAAAGAAACGCAAGTTTCAACACTACAGAAAAACATAATTTTAGTAAAAATAATGCGCTTGTGTATTTTTTGGAGAATTATTATAATTATCGAGACTTTATTTTTAAACGAGACTCATTATAGCTAACTTGATAAAGGAGATTTAAAACTTTCCTTAGAAAAGAGATTAAGATAAAAATATAATGAAAGATGTGCCTAGAAATAGCCTTATCTATGAAAACTTGACATCTGAAAACATTGAACTACTTATTTTCGCAGCGACTGCTCGTTCTAAAAACGTGATGTGTCCAGTGCGCAAGCTCTAACTCGCAATACACGAGTGCGACTTTTGAATATTTATCGAGAAGTCAAGGCCGAATCAGTCGGAATTCCGGATTTTTTAAGTAGAGTGAAGAAATAAAATAAATAAAAGTATGAAACACATCCTGTATCCATGTCAGCCCTTGAAAAATGGAAAAGGGTTCTATTTCCGCCAGTCACTAGCATCACCACAACTTGCTCTGTTCCGACTGTGTTAGGGAGTATCTCTTTAACAATTTTTTTGGCTACTACCAGCAGCCTAAACTGATTGATGAATTTTAAGGGTCTCCATTTGCAAGAACATTACATGTATGTCATGTCTGAGGTATTTGCTTGCAAATATAACATCTCAGAGCTTTACAATACAAGTTCAAAATTACAACGTTAAGTTGAGTTTTTTTGTCCCGAAAGTGTAGGTCCAGTCTAGTCAAGTTGCATGCAACTTGCACTTCCATTATTACTTCGTCTTTCTCTAAGCTAAGGCCTTTCTAATCCTTTGGGTAAATAAGATATTATGGTACCAACATGAAGCAATAAATAAATATGAAATTCATCAAACCGCACTCAAAAATTTTTAGGTCCAAAATATTTTCTTAAGCTCTATTCTTAAATTGTGTTTGGTTTCGAAACTATCCTCGAAAGAGACTAAACATTTCCAATTCAAATTCAAAATGTATTTAATCAGTACGACTTTGACATGTCACGTTCTTAAAACTAGGGGATTCTACTGCTTGTTCCAACGTGACTCCCTACACTACACATACTTTATTGTGTCTTTGGTTGTCATTGTGCAAAAAATGTCGTGACATACCGTTTTGTGGTATATCCTCTTGATGCATTGCACAGCGGTCACGTTCTGACCATCCAACTGCAGACGGGTTTTCACGAACCATATAGGGTTGGTCATTGTGCATGACACGAAACCTGAAACAAGGGGAAATAAATTTACTTAAACCTTTTTTTATACAAGACTTTCACAATTGTCTGTATTAATAAATATTGTTTTTTAATTGAGTTCACGAAACAGAACCAGCTGCACAAAAAATGTAGTTTAAGTTTGCTGGTTAATTCATAGATGAATAAATCGTATAAAGGCTACAAATACGAACACAAGTGGCGAAATTAAATTTTTATTTTTAGTGGCTAATTCTGGTGACAGATTTTTTAAGCTACTAAAGGCCTATGTCATGACATGGCTAAGAAACCATTTATTCCCCTGTTTGCATTATTCTTTATTGCTTTACTGCCAAGGATATTTATTAGTAAAAAAAAATCGCCATTTCAATATTGGCAGTCTTATTGGACAATAGGAGCAGTGGCATTGGCGAAACTTTCCATACAAACAATCGAAGAAGATTCTAAAAGTGAACTTTCTTATTCCGTTGACTCAAAAGTCCTTAGCATTTTCGCTATTTTGGGCCGATCAAACCGGCACCGCAAACTTTATTTATAAGTTAGTTTGTTGTCATCAATATGTTAATAAGCGGACGGAGATGCGATATTTATTGCGTTTCAAATAAAACACGTTTGGGCGTGGATACCAACTGTTTTTATTCTGTGGCAAGGAAGTGGTTCTTTTGACTGTGCAAAATTGTTTGATTGGATTAAATGCTACGTAGTTTTGTGTTGTTGATTCGAGTATGACGTTCTACAGTTAGATTGATAATAATTTTACCTTTATTTTGTACAAAACAGGTTTTAAGTCAACAAAAAACATTAATGTTGATTATTAAAGAAACATGTTCCTACGGCACTCGTGTAAAGGAAGATGTTGATAATTTTACAAATATTTTGAATCATCATGTAATTTGTAATCCAAAATATTTTTAATGAGGATTTGGTTCCGATTAGTTCTTACAGCTTTACTCTTTCTCTTTTCTCTATCATTATTTCCATAGAGATAGAGAAGTGTCAAACATTGATGTTTGAGTTTGGTTATGATGATGATGATTTCAGTCTAATCTCTAGTAATGACGTTCGTTCGTTCGTATGAGCAAGTGGCCTACTCTGGTGACGGAGTTTTTAGGCCTCCTAAAGGCTTCCGTCATGGCTTATCAACTTTAAAAGCCGGGACCGATAATTTAACGTGCCTTCCGACCCGACGCACGGAAGAGCTCAGCTGGATAATGCCACTTGCGGTCATCCAAGTTGTGACCGCTCAGAACGATCTATCAAGAACGTCTTGAAAAGCTTCGCCACGAGCGCTTCGCTTCGCTTCTTGGGCTGAAATACATAGAATGGCTTACCAGCGGCACTGGCTGCGGAGATATGAACCACGGGCGTGTCGGGGGCGATATTCTGGTTGAGAATAGCCTTGGCCTGCGAGTACGTGCAGAAGTAGATGGCCCGGGACGGCGCCACGCCTACTATGTTCGGCCCTAGGCCTTTGAAGAGCGCTTTTGGACCTTCGTTCTGGACTATGTGCCTGGAAAAGATGAGAATAATATAGGGCCATCCCTTTTATTTCGATCGTTATGACGGCAACATTTTTAGTGCTGTCAAATTGGTTAAGATAAGTTTTTGCGACATCCCGAATAGACACCAATGTCGCTTTAATAGGCTAAATTCGTGGCTGTATCTGAGGGACTAAAAAGGCCGCTTTGGCTGCTTTGATTATCATTGCATTGTTTGGTGTCGATTAATGTACTGTCAATTGTCATAATGGTCAACATTTTCTAGAAAAAAGATTGTCAGCGTTTTCTTTATTAAGACAACAATAACCAGTTTATACGAGAAGTTCAAAAGTAGGTTAGCTTGAAGATAGTCTCCAAATAAATCAACATCAGGATTTCACTCGATTTGCCTGATGGTATTGACCTCTGTGGCGCAGTGAGTGAAAGCCCGCCTGAGACGTAGAGGTTGCGGGTTCGATCCCCGCTTCGGGACAAATGTTTGCATGATCCGCAAATATTTGTCTCGAGTCTGGGTGTTTTTTATAGTGTATAAAACAAGCATTAAACTGCTTAGCTTGGTCTAATGACGTTGTGTGGAACTTCCAAGGATGTTTGTTTATTTATTGGATACTGAGAAGATATAATAATATACATATTATGTTTTAGTTCAACGTTCATTTCTGGAAAATTCGTGAAAGATGGTACTTTATATCGACCGTCTGAGATGATACAGACTCGATTAAGGTTAGCTAAGACAAATCAGGGGATAATGACCGATTGTCATTCATTAAACTTTCCTTGCCATTATACAGTATCCCATAGATGTTTTTAACCCCGCTATTTCACAATCTGTTTCGAATGACGCACAGCGTTATCACCCCACCTCGATTGTAAGGTAGCAACCAATCTCGATACATTAAGTAGACAAGACAATATTTCATTGTTTACTCGGAGGTTATCTACAGGTGGGCCTTCAGACATTTTTAGTAACGAATAATGGACAAATTGACCTTTGCATTTTATCTAAAGCTATGACGTAAATGGATATCTAGAGAGATAGCAGAACGTCAACATACGACTAATAATAGGTACCTAATACAGTTAATAATTAAGGTCAAGATATGACCTCGAGCGAGTTTTACTTCTGAAACCAGATGAAATTTGTTCGATATCTATATAAGAGAAAACATAGAAAGTCTATCGAATTATAATGCCAAATATGTATATTGATATTTTTTGTTCAGTGATTATTGTATAACAATATTTTAGTCTCATAATCCCTTTGAGCTGAAAGTTCAGATAATAAGGTTTTGACACTCTATCTATCTATCTAACCAGCCGGTAACACCCACTGCTGGGTAAAGGCCTCTTCTCTATCACGCCACTCTTGGCGGTTTTGACACTCAAATTACCTAAATCCCCTTTAAAGAAACAACTATCCTGAATACAGACAAATACCATGCAAGGTCATTACCCTAATGTAGCATCGTCAAAAGATACCGGCATCAACATGAAGTCAAGATTAGCAAGGTGTTCTGGGTAATTATTATCATCAGTTCTTGTCATATACTTTATTTCATATATATAAATAATATTTTATTTTTATTTTTTTAGTGGGTAGGTATAAATATATATAAAAGTATTTATTGTATTTTTATCAATGGATTTGAATGACAGTTTTTTCTCTTGCTCTTCTAGTTCTATTGAGTATGACAGTGCCTTAAGTGATGACTCTATGGTGGACTTGCCGAATCTGCGTGATCGTATTAGGGGCGGGTTGTCAGCTAATGAAAAACATCTTAATATTATTCACATTAATGCTCAAAGTATTCCTGCGCACTTTGCTGACATGCTGTCCTCTTTTGATCATGAGTTAGTTGATGCTATTCTTGTTTCAGAATCCTTTCTCAAGCCCTCTTTACCATCGAGTCATTACCCGTTACCAGGTTTTATCCTAATAAGGAATGATAGACTTGGTAAAGGCTGTGGTGGAGTTGCTATCTATCTTCGTGCAGATATACCTTTTAAAATAATCGACCAATCTCCTGGCCAGTATTCTAACTTTGCTGAACATCTTTTTATTGAGATTATTGTGAATCATACGAAAGTTTTATTAGGTGTGTATTATCCTCCTTCCAGTAAGGTGGATTACTTTTCCTCTCTAGAAGTTAAATTAGAAAACTATACATCTATTTATGATCATAATATAATTTTAGGTGATTTTAACACATGCCTTCTAAAAAAAGATGCTCGAGCCATTAAGCTGGATACATTAGTATCCTCTGTTAATATGAATATTCTTCCCCTCTCTGCTACTCATCATGCTCCTAACTGTGTCCCTTCTCTTCTTGATCTTATCCTAGTTTCTAATATTGATCGTGTAGCTGCACATGGGCAATTAACTGCACCTTTTTCTTATCATGATCTTCTTTTCCTATCGTATAAAATCCGTTCACCTAAGCGCAAGGCCAAATATCTTACAATGCGTAGCTACAAGAACATTAATCTCGAGAGCTTGAAAACTGATGCATTCAATTTAGACTGGTCTCCGGTTATAGATGCTAACAGTATTGATGAGAAGGTAGTTAGTTTGACCAAGATCGTCTTAGATCTTTTCGATATTCATGCTCCGCTAAAACGTGTAAAAATTAAACATCCTCCGGCGCCTTGGTTGTCTCAATCAATAAAGAAGTTAATGTCGAAGCGTGATCGTGCGAAGCGCATTTACAAGAAATTTCCGTCTGACAAAAATCTAACTTCGTATAAAAAGCTTCGTAACCGTTGTAGTCGTATGTGTAGAGATGCCAAAAAGCGCCACATTCATGATTCCATCAAAAATTCTACTCCTTCTCAAATGTGGAAGTTTCTTAATTCTATTGGGTTGGGTAACAAAGCAAGCGTCTCTCCTGTTTCTTTTGATCTAAATGTAATTAACTCTCATTTTTCTAAATCTCCCCTCTCTCTTGATGATTGTGCTAAATCAGCTACTATAGATAAACTTTCACGCTCACCTTTGCCTTCTTGTCCCCTATTTAGCTTCAGCGAGGTTGCTGAGGATGATGTTTTGAAGATCCTGAGTACCATTTCCACTAAAGCAGTGGGTATAGATGGCATTAGCATCCAAATGTTACAGCTCCTTTCCTTTGAGCTCGCTCCTGCAATCTCCCACATTATTAATTATTCTCTTGAGACGAGTTCTTTTCCTACACCCTTCAAATCCGCTTATGTCATTCCTCTTCCTAAAATTTCGAATCCCTCTAATGTTTCTCATTTCCGTCCTATTTCAATTTTACCTATCCTTTCTAAAGTCATTGAAAGCACTGTTCAAAAACAATTATCCTTTTTCCTCACTCAGCATAATTTACTTAGCCCATTCCAGTCAGGATTCCGTTCAGGCCATAGTACTGTCAGTGCTTTAACTAAAGTTTCTGAAGACATACGCTGGGCTATGGACAAGGGATTAGTTACAATTTTAGTTTTATTAGATTTTAGTAGTGCATTTAACTCTGTCGACTATGACATTCTCCTTTCTATCCTCTCTTCACTCAATATACCCCCCTCGGCAATCTCGTGGTTTAAATCATATCTTTATGGTCGCTCGCAGTGTGTGCGCTCGGATGAGGGTACCTCTGACTGGTGTAGCATTTCTGCGGGTGTTCCTCAAGGAGGTGTCTTGTCTCCCTTACTTTTTTCAATTTTTATTAACTCTATTACAGATATTATTTCATGTCACTTTCATCTTTATGCAGACGACTTACAAATTTACTGCCACGTTCGGGCTGATGAGATTTCGGAGGGAGTCGGTTCAATAAACTGTGAACTTCATAAAATCTATACCTGGGCGAAAGCTTTTGGACTGCTTGTTAACCCTTCCAAGTCTCAGGCTATTATTGTTGGAAGTCCGTATATGTTAAATGTTGTGGCCCAAGCGCCTCTCCCTCCTGTCTTATATGCAGATGTGCCTATTGCCTACTCAATCAAGGCGAAAAATTTGGGTGTTATTTTTGACAGTCAATTATCTTGGGTTAGTCATATCAATGAGATCAGCAAAAGGGTTAACTATTCCTTTCACTCACTTAAGCGTCTCCAGTGGTTTCTTCCTTTTGAAACCAAAGTCACTCTAGCTCAAGCACTTTTGTTACCTCTTATTGACTATGCTGATGTTTGCTTTTTAGATGCTACCGAGGTACTTGTTAACAAGTTGGAACGGTTACAAAACTTGTGTATCCGTTTCATTTTCGGTTTGCGGAAATTTGATCATGTGTCAGAGTTCAGATCCCGTTTAAAGTGGCTTCCCATCCGTCGTCGGCGAGATCTGCATGTATTATCCTTCCTCTTCTTTATTCTACGTAATCCTATAGCCCCTTCTTACTTGCGTGAGCGCTTTGATTACCTTGTTCCTCGTGATAAGCCATGTAGGTCAATTATGTCCCTCCTCCTTAACACTCCCTCCCATTCTTCTAGCTGTTATAGTGATTCTTTCACTGTACATGCTGTGAAGCTGTGGAATTCCCTTCCTCATGCAATCCGTAGCTGTCAAACGCTTACTTCATTTAAATCAAAGGTAAAAGAGCACTATTTGTCATTGTAAATCCTTTATTTATTTTATGACTATGTATTATTAAGTATTTGTGTAGGTATATATTTATATATATTTTAGGTATTGTATTTATTATTGCGTATAATTATGTTATGTATTATTTATATGTAGTAGGTATAGATAGGTGTAATATGTATTATAGTAGGTATTTATTTTGGTTTTTAATTTTAAATGTTATTTAATCAAATGGTACACAATGCATCCACCATTGTATAAGCTTAATTCTCTCTGATCTTAAAGGATTGCTGGTAGAAAACTCTTTTAGGGTTAAGCTCGCCTTTGTACATGTCATTTTTTATTGCCTTATTTGTAATTGTTTTTTTTCATTTGTGTACAATAAAGAATTACAAGAATTACAAGTCAATCATATCGAGCTGAAGATAGTTCATAGGCATGCTACTGAAGCATAGATTAGCAGCATGAGTGTAAGGCAAATGAAACGAGAGAATATTGGAGAAGACTCCTCATTATACGCAAGATGATAATCGGAAGAGGAGAGCTATCTTTCATCATCATACGATAAGATTATCGACGGATCTTGTTTTTTCTACCATAGATTTAGTTATTTTACAGTAGGCATTGTGTAGGCAGCAATTAACTTACTGTTGTTATATAAAGCGCGCCGGCGCACAAGATTGTTGACAGTTCACGCAACTAGAAGGACCACGTGTGCTTTTCGTGATCAGAGCAATTTCTTATCATTAGCATCCAGGCGATAACTAAGCCGGTTACTGGCAGTTCAGAGCGTGTACTAGGTATATTTGTGCGAACAATATAAAATTGTTGTATCTTTAAATTGAGATAATTGTATTTTTCCATTCGTCTGACGCAGGTTGCAGACGGTGCGGTCGGCAACGGAGATTCGATAAGCCATTTACGAAATAAAATGACAAGATGATGCTTTACGAAGGAAAAAGAAATGTTACTTACCTATTAATACTATCATGGACGAATTCGTCCATGTTACTATGAAAGCGAACGTTTGTTAAACGAGCACAACGTTTATCGACATGATTACGACGAACCTTGCAGTAATATATAGTTCTCGTTCGTTCGTTCGTATGAGCAAGTGGCCAGCTATGGTGAGGGAGTTTTTAGACCGTCTAAAGGCCTCTGCCATGGCTTAACGACTTTAAAAGCCGGGACCATAAAATAAGAAATATAGGTCTGCATCATTGAGTTACCGATGTTCTGCATACATAGGTCATTTTCAAATTCGCAAGCGAAACCGTGTGGCCCAGTGTATGTCCGCGGTGTACTGTACTTCCGCACCTAGTCATTTATCTTCACGGTATTTACTATTACTACTGTTATCATTATCAACTTATCAATTATCATGTCATTGAAGGTAGATAGAAATTGTACTGCGTTCGAGGTCATTCACGTGTTTACAGGTCGATCATAAAGCGTTTATGTTAATGATATTTAGGCTAAATAACATCAACATAAGTAATCTCATGAATAGAGAAATATCAGTATGCCAGAACAGTGTTGCCGCTAAAATCTTCACCCGTCATTTTGAGGAGTAACCACTGATGCTTATCCCTACAATTAAATTCTAACTTTAAATTCATTTTTTTTATTCCTTTAAAATGCCCTCATAAGACATCAGCTTTTTTAAATTCAGCTATTTAGGATAATAAAGTAAAGTACACGACCCGATCTCTGCCAAATAGATGATCAAATGTACGAAAAAACTAATATCATTTGCCTACAGCTGTGAGTTGTGATTGTGACACAGTTTATCAGTGAACTTCAGACCGCTTCGGTACACAAGCAATGGCAGAAAGCCAAAATTGCAAGCATTAAATAATGCTAAGCCGCTTTACACAGGAACAAAACAAAAGTGATAATGATAATGCATAAATAGAACAATAGTTAATTCAAAATTAATTATTTTTTATCGCGTGTTTACAAACTGGTTGATTATAGAATAATGTCGCAGTGCGAACAGATAATATATTTTAAACCGACTTCAAAAAAGGAGGTTCTATGTACCACTGTATGTCTTTTTTTTAATGTATGTTCACCGATTATTCGGTCAATAGTGGACCGATTTTTTAAATTCTTTTTTTGTTTGAAAGAGTACAGCTACACTCCCAAGGTCCCATTAGCGAGAGTGCAAGTTTTGGGAGTTTGTGTGAATGCACAGGGTATATTTTTGTGTATCCAGGCGAAATCAGGCCGCTTACTAATATAAATGAAAATTTAATATTAATCATCATCATCATCTTAGCCTTCGGACGTCCACTGCTGGGCATTAGCCTCGCTCATAGATCTCCAGTTGTTTCGGTTGTCGCGCGGCCTGCATCCACCTGCGGCAACGTGAACCTGCGGCTTTCACCAGATAATCCGTCCATCTCGTTGATGGACGCTGTGCTTTCCGATCCGCGGATTTGAAAACTTTTCGGCCCCAACGGCCATCTGTTCTGCGTACTATATGGCCTGCCCATTGCCATTTCTACGAGCGCTTGGCTATGTCGGTGACCCTCGTTCTTCTACGTATCTCCTCATTTCTGATTCGATCCCGTAGAGAATTCAAGCATAGCCCTCTCCATAGCTCGCTGAGCGACTCTGAGCCTATTTTAATAATAATAATATTAATTCATTTATTTGCTTCAATGTGGTATGTACAGAGATCTTATAATTCTTATGGCATATACTACAGTGTTATGTTACCTTGTTGCCAGTACATACGTATCACAGCTAACTACTGTAGTCATTCTAAGACAATATGTATTAGTAAACACACTGGTAATCAGTTACAATAATAAGTTATAGTGTTCCGACATTTTACGACAGCTATCAACGTTTCTACTGCAAAACATCAGTTAACAAAAATTACAGTACATTATACATAGGTTACTTTGCATTGCAGTAGATGACATATTAATCAAGATGATTGACGAGTAAAAGGTGAATGGAAGAATGCAGAACCTGATATAGGTCGCGCCACGTAAAAAGAGCGCTGGCTGTCAAACTGCGCAATGGTCGATGATTGGTGGAGAGGTAACGCGGCGCACTTCATACCTTTGATTTAGCGAGTGCTATTGGTTCGTCAGCGAGTGAACACAGGCGCAAACATACCCCGCTACTTCCCCTCAGCGCTCTTTTTTCGTGGCGCGGCCTTGGAGTAAGGAAGAGTTAATAAACGAAAATACTTGCCTAATACACTGTATCAGACTCATGCGAGTGTTGGCGCGAGCGTGGCCTGCGCGTGCGTACTGTTGCACCTGACAGTTGTACGATGTGAGCATGCGGTCCGCTTGCTTGCTGTACGCGAACATGGCGCCCATTGTGCGACGGTAGCCCCATTTCGCTTCCTGTAACAATTACAAAGATACTAATATAGCTATTCTCATCTAGCTCTTATAAGCCATATACATGCATAGAATCACGCCTCTTTCCCATGGGGGTAGGCAGAGATCACGGATCTCTACTTGCTACAATTCTCATGCGGTCACCACACATTGGCTATGCTGGAACCAGGATAGACTGTTGGTTCAACTCCAATATGGGGATCGATCTTGGAAGATTATTGGACATAAACGGAGCATTGCCATTTGCCATTCGATTCGTATTGAAGCCAAGTTGAAGCCAATGTGTGGTGCCCGCAATTACACACCTCTTTCGCCTTATCAGTCTCATATTTAATTTTTAAGACTATTCTATGTGATCAGAGAAGTCCTACAGAATTATTGAATATTAGTTGCGCCCTTGCGGCGGCGTTACCCGCATAGTGATGATAAATGATTGATAATGATGAAAATTAGCTTATTATGTTCCTCAAAGAATTTTTCTAAATATCCTTTTTCGCACAGCATGATTATAAGCAACTGAAAGAAATTACCATTGTGTTATGGTAATTTCATTAACTATGCCAAGACTGTAGAGCGATGCAAGAAAGCGAGATTAGTAGTAGATACAGTAAGTTTATCATTTATTACGTACGTACGCGCAAGTTCGTAGATATTTATTTTGCACACCTATTAGTGTGTATATAAGAGATTGTTAACAGTCAAAACGAGTTTCAGGAAACTTATACTATTTCAGTTGCATGTTCTGGTAAAATCCGATCGAATAAATTGCCTAGTTTATTTAAGAGAAATATCCGGCCACGTAGTAAAATTGCAAACATCGTCCCACGACCTCTTAGTCGAAGTTATTTTTGTCTGCTAAATATTTTTAATTTTGGTAGTTGCGAACGAAATGTCAGTTCAATCATACTACAGAGCTTGCCAATGACCCCTGAGTGGCCCTATAAGAATAAAAACAAAACGCAAACAGGCTCGCAACGTTATACTACTTTTACTCAGATCTACAAGAACAAATTATTCTTTTGTAGAGGGCATTAAGAGGTACCTATGTCCGAATAAATTGTATTACTACACTTCCTTATTTTACAAGTAGCTACTTAGTTGGCAATCAATGTATGTAGCAACATTGTTCAGACAAAATAAAGACAGAATTGTAAACAAAACATTTGTCAGGATTTATCATGATTATAATCAGTCTGAAAGGATATGTGCCATGTGTACTCAGCTACCATCATTAAACTACTATCTAGTATCTAGGTGAATGCCTAGAACGTAAACAAGGTACCTACATGGTGCGAAAACACCAAAACTGAGGAAAATTACCAATCCAATCACGAAGCCATGTGAATCATTTTATAAACGGGAGAGATTGCATGATCGATGGTCGGTACGAAATTGCTAGACCGATACTGATGTGCAAATATTTGGCGTTGATCCAAACATAAGCACTGAAAAATATTAACGAATATTTGGTTTGACTTTCAGCCTGGTTGTTTTTACTAAGCATAGTACCCAACCCACCATTGCCTTCATTCTATGGTACCAAAGATTTTAGTATTGAATTCTTGACAAGTAAAATGTGGTATGTGCAAATAGATATTCACTAAAGTGGTCTAGTCTAGACGCAAAGGGCATTCTCATGGCCAAACCTAGCCCATCAACTGGGAGCTACATGAATGAACCAACTGACCTTTACATAGTACAAATTAACAACTTTCAGACCATATTATATGGAAAGAGAAAAGGGCAAGAATACGTACAACTATTTAAACCTAATCAAGGGTCTTTTAAAAACTAGAATAGAAAATGTTAGTGAACTATGAAACGTCGTCGTCGTACGTGGTTACATTATAAAAGTTATAACTATATGTAGTTATAACAGCCTATAAACTTGCATTTTTTAATTTCTACTAAAAATAGGAAAGGCGTTGAAGTGATATGTCTACATTTGAGAGTATATTCAAGAGAGTGTAAGAGGTGGTTTGCACAATACTCATAACAATTTTAAGGTACCTAACCAAGTTATTGACCGAGTAAAACTCAATGAAAAGATAGCTATTTTGTTATGGTTGCAAACAAGAAACAGGCGCAAATTCAACGAATATTGTTATTTGCATCAGTATCAGTAGCCAGTCTGGTGCAATGTCTAATTTGCCATGCCTGAATCGCAGTTTTCATTCCACCATGCGGAGCGGAGATGATAGACGAACTGCGTAGTAAGCGGTGTGTTTCGATCAATACTAAGGGAATTGAAAGCTGGCTAGAACGCAGTAGACCAGTCTCCGAATGTTAAAGAAAAACAGTTTGACGCGTTCGATCTTCGAAGGGACATCTCAACAAACATCTGAGGGTATATCTGAGGGTATCCATGTGCAGTTATCTATATATATTTTTCTCTTTTCTCCGCTTGAATAGTGCCTATCGAAGCTTTACGAAGAGATGACAATTGACAATATCGATACTCATTGGTCGTTCGCAAAACATTATCCTCTCCGTTCTTCTCCGCTTGGGGAAACCGGTCCTTATTCTACTTTTAGCATGGCCTTGGATCTCAGTTAGCTTTGATAGAGAATGACATTGTACAAGGTCATCAGTAATCTCTTTAAGTACCTACGCAGTACCAAGCACGGTTGCGCTACGATATTGCGATTACATTCGATAGTTTACGTTTGTAGTTTGAATACTTTGAATATTGTTTGCGCTTGGCGCTAGTTTTAGCTCAGCATTTAGATACCTAAATCATATTTTGTAATGTAAGTACAATATTTTTTTATAATCTAAGTGATCCAAGGATAAAAGGTACAGGCATTGAAATCTGTATATTGTAGGTATATTAAGTAAAACTTTTGCAATGATTTTATTAGAATAATATAATATTACTGACAGACTGACCGATAACTAGCGTCAATAAAGTAATCGTTACAGCAAGGTTAATGCAACATGAGAAATAGCAAAACATTATGATAATCAAAACAACGGGTTGAATGACATGCACTGCACAGCACACCTCTGCTTCTGGCTACAACCTATTTTCGTAGCGAACAAGGATAAACACAATGATGCTAGCGACGATGGAAGAGAATTCTCTAATGTAAGCTTCCAATGAGATAGTGGCCAACTCTGGTGATGAAGTTTTTAGTCTGCCTAAAGATGCCTTAATATTGTTCATAGTTTATTAATCGTTTGTTATCAAGACACTGAAGGTTTGTGACCTCTCAATTCGAAAAATTACTTTAAAACTATTTTCTTCGAATTCTTTTTAAATATTTGTGTCAGTATAAAACACTGTTCTCAGCATATACTTTCGTACGAAAAAATGTTCATATCAATCAATAAACAATGTTATGCAACATGATATTATGCTGATCTCATTTTACTAAAATTAGCAGGTTGCAAACTCAACACGAAATATTTTTGCGATTCCATCCCAATATACATTCATGGCCTAGATTCTTGCTCTTCCTATTGGTTTAGTTTGTGAATACCTACACACTATACCAACGGTCGGCAACAGGCGGACCGCGGTCCGTTTGCGGACCGCGAAAGGTCGAACCTCGGAACGCCAAATATTGTAATGTGTTGTACAGTTCTTGCAATTCACGAGCCAAGGGCGGATCCAGGGGGGGGGTCATGACCCCCCCCCCCCCTGGGCTGGGTCCTCCGTGGACCACTATTTAAAATTGTTAAACATAGGTAATGGTTTTAAGTAAGGATACATTTTTTCGTCACAATATAGATTTTATGTACCTACCTAATTATTTTAAATAAATTCAATTTATTTTAAATTAATATTTTGTATGATGACAAACGCATGATTCGGGAACTAACGCATCGAAAATTTGAATTTTACCGCGCCTGTGGATGGTGAAGGATATTATAGGTGAAGCCGAATATCGGATCTGGATGGTGAAGTGGCAGAGGGGTCAGGACAGACAGTTTTTGAAGGAATAGGCGAGACCGTGAGCTAAATCAAGCAAACTCAAAATATGTTTTGGAATTACTGAATTATTACTGAATAGTAATAAGATCGTAATAAGACCACTTTGAAACGTCATGTCCTTACATGTCCTTAAAACTAATGGATTCTTTTGCCAAATCTACGATGCTTTTTCTTAAAAAATTTTTGCTAGCTACGCTCGCATAGTTTTAAAAAAAATAAAAGCGACCCAAACAAAGTGCCACGTTGCTTTTATCTTCAAAAAAAGTTTGTTGAAAAATTAATTGTAAGTCTTGTATGCACTTTAGCCAAACAGCCAAACAACACAGAAAAGTATCTCTTCCGCGTACCTTTCATACAAGATATTTACGCGACGCAAAACTTATTTTATTATGTAATTCCTCCTCGCAGAATGAAAACCGACCGTAAGAAAAATGGTACTTACGTTGCTTTTATCTTAAAAAAAAAATTTGCTCGCTTCGCTCGCGTCGTTTCACACGGAATAAGAGCCGACCGTAAGCAAAATCAAGTGTTACGATGCTTTAATCTTAAAAAAAATGTTGCTTGCTACGCTCGCGTTGTTTCTCGGAAAATAAAGATCGACCCTAAGCGAATCGAAATGGCATGTCGCTTTTTTCTTTCAAAATACTTTCATTTTGAAAGCAAAAAAAAAATTTTCATTTTTTTCATTTCAAAAATTTGCTCGCTTCGCTCGCGTCTTTTCACACGATAAGAGCCGACCGTAAGCAAAATCAAGTGTTACGTTGCTTTAAGCTTAAAAAAAATGTTGCTCGCTAAAAGATCGACCCTTATTACCTATTATCTGTTTTCTTTCTGGACCTCGTTAATATTTTCCCACATTATCCGGACCCCACCTAAAAATACTTGCCGACCCCTGCACTATACTGTAAATTCTTTAGATACATTTTTCGAAACGTCGAAACCAGCACCAATGGACTAAATCTCCATTGATGCAAATTCGGGTTCGAACCTGCGATCTTCAGATAGAAAGTAGGGGCACTAGCCCACTCAGTCAACAGGGCTCTCTGTGTATTATAAATTTCTCACGAAAGAACATTATACATCATGTCATTTCAACAATTTATTCATCTGTATTTGGATATGTGCCAATGCCGGGTCACAGCTCAATTACACTTCGTATTTGTTGATAGGTAGGTACCCGTAAATGTAGAAAGCCTTCATGCTGCATGTCCCATCTTTTATGTAAGAGTATCGATGGAATAGACAATAGTGAACTGAATATTCATTTTCTTCCTTTTTGTCTTACTTCTGTTCATACGCGGAAAGTTTGAAAAATGTGGCTACAGATTTAGCAGCAGCAGATTTACTGTGCTCTAGAAGACCTAGTATAGTAGAACATGTATGTATAACCGGGTAGTTCTTTAGGGGGATATTTAGGAGGAATTATTTATATAATGTTCCTATAGATAATACTACATTGATTAGCAAGAGAACTATAAAATATATTTATTCAAATTCTTATGTGGTAACTCGTATCGTAATGCTGTCTGGCAGTCGGCTACTTGTCTTAGTAGGTAATTCAGTAGAATATAATTAATATAAAATGTGAATGCAATACGGAAAATACATTGTTATTGTTTGATATAGTAGACTCGTAGACTATTGATTGTTTATAATGTATTTGAAAGGATGTTTGATAAGAGAACTTAAGCATAATTTAATTATATAATTGCGCGCTGCAACTCAGTCGCTGCACAAGGCGTCAGGCATTAAAACAACGCATGGGACTATTAACAAGTCACCCGATTATGACGACCTCCGCGGCGCAGTCGGTGAAAGCCCGCCTGAGACGCGAGGTTGTAGGTTTGATCCCCGCTACGGGACAAATATTTGTATGATTTGCAAATATTTGTTTCCAGTCTAGGCGTTTCTTATGTAGGTTATTATGTATGTAATTAAAAAAATATATATTTAAGTAAGTAGTATTATCAGTCATCTGATAACAAGTATTAATTTGCTTAGCTTGGGACTAGATGACGCTGTGTGGAATGTCTAGGATATTTATTATTTACAAGCTCACCCGGCGCATTTCGTACCACCATAGTTTCTTTTAATGCATGCACCATCTACGTTGAATGAACTAATTTGAATCATAAAAATGATTCAAATTAGTTCAACCATTCTCAAGCAATTGAGTGACAACGAAATAGGATTCATTTTTATATTATATAAAAGATTATTATTTATCGAGAGTGTCTGTCTACGTGCTGTGTTTACTCTAAACAGCTGGGATTAATTTTACTGAATTACAACTTTAAAATAGACTCCGCAATGAGATGGATTGACATTATATTGTGTCTAATGCCAATGATAGTGATTATCAGGCGCCAAGCTAAAGATAAACGCATAATTATATTTGAAATCAAGAAAATTATCATGTTGCAATCAGAGTTAAATTGCTAACAAATAGGAATAGATCGACAAATGCGAAGTCTACGGTCGACTCTTTTGGGAAAGTACCTATGTAGGTAC
This sequence comes from Xanthorhoe designata, assembly GCA_963582015.1. Lineage (NCBI taxonomy): Eukaryota > Metazoa > Arthropoda > Insecta > Lepidoptera > Geometridae > Xanthorhoe > Xanthorhoe designata. The sequence goes on from OY757046.1 coordinate 8,598,812, forward strand.
CTAGTTATGTATATTTGGCTGATGTTAACTTTAGAACTATAATTATATATATATATATATATATATATTTTTTTTTTTTTTTTCACACGGCGTCATCTAGTCCCAAGCTAAGCAATTTAATGCTTGTATTATGGTTACCAGATGACTGATAAACTACATAGATACATTTTTTTTTGTAAATACATACATATTATACATAGAAAACACCCAGACACGAAACAAATATTTGCAGATCATGCAAACATTTGTCCCGCAGCGGGGATCGAACCCATATATTAATAATCGTTAACAAATTTAGTAGGCAGGTTCGCGTTGCTAATATAATTTCCAAGTTTATATTGAGTTTAATCGAAGGTGCGAACTGTTATATCTAAACAATACACAATACCTACACGTAAAGCACGATACAATAATAATCTGTATTTACATTTCCATATTATATTGGGGGTATCGGATAATAATTTAATAATCTCAAAAAAGAGATATGATAATAAAACAAATGATTGGAGTACTACGAATACGAGTAAAAATGTCTTTTAATTAAAGTAATAACTTTAACGATGATTTTGATAGCTTGCTTAGCTCGTCGGAAAATTTTAATTTAAGTTGTATTGCGTAGAGTGCAATTTCGGTAATTTTGTTATTACGTTGAATCAATTTTTTTAAATCCTTTGTTCAACGTAATAATAAAATAAAATAGGCACCTTAATGTGGAAATCCATCAAACCGGAACAAAATAGGCAACTATTTATCTATTATGGCTCATCTACGATGTATTGATAGAATCGATAGGTTTATTTATACTCACGTTGTAATTAAATAGAACACGAATAAATCAGAAAACAACAGACACACAGAGAAAGGTTTTATTTATAGAACTGATATCAACAAACATGTTATAATATTGATAAAGATATCTACTTATTGCAAAATACGCAATTTATTAGCGACATTTATGACTATAACTATTTGATTTCTGATTTTTTAAAGATGAACAACACATTTACTACTTAGGTACATCAGTAGTCAATAATGGCAACTCACGCTGCATTTAGTCAACTTATGTTGACTAAATGCGAAATGATTATTTAGATATAGGTACCCTGTGCGTATATTGACCGTCGAAAACTAAAACATTGCATTCAAATTATAGTTATTCCACAGATAAAATTAACTGTATCTCCTACCCAATGTTATATAGATAATCAATTAATCATTTGTTTGGTACCTACAAAGAAGTAGGTACCTACCTATCCATACTTTCAGATCATTAAGCATCCAAAAAAATTGCCTAATGATCTGAAAGAAATGTCTACCGCTCCCGGGATACAGTCGTGATCATATTTCATTTCAAGTGCTTATATATTACGTTGCTTGCTATGAATGATTTTGCTCCTAAAAGTGTTATGGTTTTGGTGGGAATGTCTAATGTTGTATCGTATCTATATTTACTCCAAGCGACTAGAGTAAGACCTTGCTAAACATTCATAGCTTCATTAAGCATCCTTCGAATCTATTTGCGTTACAATTAGAGGTAATCTATTACAATGAATTAATGACAGGAACGACAGTGATTTGCGTTGGTAGTGCAAAAGCGGCAAGTGCATCAGATAATAATAGCATAATAATAATTCTAGATTATATTGTATAACACCATCCACTACTTAACAAAACAGAAACGAAGAGATGGACTGTATGACTTTTACACAGAGTCGTTATTCGTGTATTTTTAAGCGTGCGTCGAATATTTAAGTAATTGTACCTAATGTTTTGATTTGATTACACTGCAATGCAAAGATATGGAATGCTAAGTTATTTTATTGTGTAGGGGTCAACCTACGTACCTAGTACTTACCTATAAATTATTCTATAAGTACAATAAACATTAAGACATTAGTACTTATCAAGTTATTTGTAGTCCAAGGACTTCATACAAGTTCCCATAGCTTTTCTTTTTTTTTTGTGTAATTTCTTCAATATCTGCTCAAATTTTAAATTCTCTAATAACTAAGTACTTATTTTTTTTTAGTTCAGTCTGAAAAATATGAGACTAACAAACCACGCAGGCGAAAAAGTAAGATTTAAACAGTTAAATAACATATTTGGCCGATGACGAAAAATGTTTTGCACTTACCTTTTTTTAAGTCTATTTTCGTAATTGTTTTTTTTATTATTATTTGTTTTAGTATTATGTGCTGAATAAATGTATTATCAATTTATTAAATCTGAACTGAGAAAATGTCAACAGCACCTTGGTTGCATGCAACATATCTGGTTTCGTTTCAAAACGGTAACATCAAACTTGGACATAAGATTCAAGTAAGTAGTAGTGGTAGGTATTGTATTGACCATGATTTCTTCAGTGTTTTCGCCCTCTAGGATGTATTTTTATGAAGGTACCTTACCTACTACAAATAGCTTCACAAACAAGACAATAAATGCCGGTATGGAATGTCGCTACAATTTTATAAGCCATTGCGCTCATTGCATCACGTTTTTCTGATGACATAGATGGAAAGAATTAGAGCTATAACATTGTGCCTGGATTTCTTCATGTTATTAAATAATAATTTAAGATTAAAATGGAATCTTACCTGACTAAAAACACTCGAAAAACGTTAAAAGGGTATGACCATTGAGTTACTATAGGTACTACCTGAATGGGTATGACCCAAAAACATAGTAAGTACCTAAATAAAACATAGAACTAATAAAAAAGCCTAGATTTTCTTTTCTTACCCTCTAAAATTTCCAGTAAATCTCGAGACAAACACTCAAAGTGAGGCTTGTCAAAGTAAATAAAGGTAGGTACCTAGTACTGGTAAAAATTAGAGATGCAAGAAACATTACAAAAGCATCCTATGGACTAGAATTACAACAAAAGTATTCTTAGATTAGGGTTTTATGGTAGATAAATAACCTAAACGGTAGCTAATAAATAAAGCATGATTTATGATTAAATAAAACAACCATAACATACCTATATAGTATACTAGCTGCGCCCCGCGGTGTTACCCGCGGTAGTTAAAAGTAGCCTTACTATACATATAAACCTTCCTCTTCAATCACTCTTATCTATTAAAAAAACCGCATCAAAATCCGTTGCGTAGTTATACAGATTTAAGCATGTACATAGGTATATAGGGACAGAGAAAGCGACTTTGTTTTATACTATGTAGTGATAGTGAAGAACAATACAGTAAACAGATAGATTCGTGGCAATTTGCACATTAACATACCTGATGCCTCGGTATCTTGGAGCAGACCTTCCTAGCATTATTGGTGCTATCGGAACGAGGCGGAGGTGGTATTCCCACTCCCTGAGATGATTGCAGACGAGTCTTAACAACCTCCAAAGGACATGTTACTACTGCCCCTGCTGTGCCGGCCACACTGAAAATAAATATGTATTTATTTTTATACTAGCTTCTTCTTTTTCTTTATTTTATAATAAAGGTATTCGTTAAGTTTTCTAAGTTTCTACGCAAAGTTCGTAATTTTTATTAATGTAAGAACCTTCTACGAAGTACTAGAAAACATTAAAAAAAAAATATGGAAATGGTAAAGCCATTCTCAAGTTATAGCGTGACAAGGAGAAGAAGGTGTTCATTTTCCCTAAACCTCCACCTATTTATTTCTTCAGCATCTGATGTTTACATTGTTGTGTCTAATTCAAAGCAAACTGGCTTTAGGGTGGGACAATGTTCTGTTCAGTTTGCGAACATGAGATGCATGCTATTTCAGTTTGTCTCCTTCAGAATTTGTTCAAAGCAATGTGTAGTTGGAATTCTCAATATAATTATACCTACACCTCTAATAGAGGTTGACCTTAGCACCTAGCAATATTACTACATTCAGTTATTTAGTTAGAAGTAAATGTTTACATCAACAAAGGCAATTTTGGGGATGAGGATAGACTTTTTTAGAAAGAGAATCAGTAAGACAATAAATTAGAATACCTTCGTGATCATGTTACAGTGTAAAAATCAAGAAACGATGTCACGCGTAGGCACAACGGCCGCTGGCGTAAACACCGTCTTCATACATGTGCCAAATGAATGCCACAAAGATTACCTACTGATTTTTGATAAAAATTGATAACTTAACAGTAAAGTGGTAGGCTATGCTCGACCTCCCGTTATGTACTCACCCTCCAGCTACCAAATGAATTGCTGTATCCCTTTGAGACATTTTAGCGTCGCAACAATAATTACATGTCTGTAATTATTACGACAGTCTATAAATAAACAAAATGCACTACCACTGAATTTGTACGATCACACCAGACTGACACTACGACGAAAACAAATCAATGAATTGCCAAGAAACACACGGTCGCAACTGTTTTCAATATTACGTTGATTATTGTGTAGTTTTTCAAGATTTTAAACGTATGAAATAATCGGCAAAAATAAGACACAAAAGAGCCGCATATAGTCACAGTCACAGACTAGTTCACACTTCACACACACGGGCAGTATTTTCATGAGCACTCTCAAAGAGGATAGTACCACAGATTAGGTAGATGGATAGTACTCTGTGCACACGAATGAAGATAGAGATAATTTATTTTGTACGCGCGCGGCACACTAAATTCACGTGCACACACAAAATAGTGAAGCACAAAAACAAGTTTCTAACACACACATGCGTACTTCAGAAACGTACTACGTGACGTCCCGCATGACGTCCTGCTGTAGGAAATCCTTGTCTGGGATTGGCCAGATGTTGATGGAAAACTGAGAAAGCAATAACTTTCTTCGTCTAACGAACGAAAGCTTTGAATTGCAAGCAACAAAAAAGCCTTGACGTTTTAGTCAAGTTAATGGAAATGTTTTTATTTTACACAAATAACACACGGAAAATTATTCACCTAAATATCGTCAATTCGTTAATTTTTCGTTATTAGTTCACTGAACAAATTAATTTTACTTGCTAGCGAAATGCTAACATTTAGGAACGCAACATTGATCAGCTGGCTTGATTGACTTGACGTGACCGACATAACGAAATTATTACACATGGTAGTGGCTAAATGCGTGGCAAAAGCCGGCGAAGCCAAAATAAAGAAGAAGAAGAAGACTTGACGTTGACATAAATTATATTTTACTTACGTCAATTCACTTGACGTGACGATCGATCCGGCCGGCGAAGCCAAATTAAAGAAGAAGAAGATTTGATTGCATAATTTTTTTGGTATAATTTACATACATTTGCCATTTGCCGGTGGATTTTTGTGAATCTAGATAATTTTGCAGTGTCATTTCACAATGTTTGTCTCTCGTAAAATTGGAGCTGTAATGTAAGGAATATTTATATACATTTCAATATCTAGGCAAGGCAGAAGTGTATGTTTTATGGTAGTTTTACAAATTTGCAGGCGCACAGTGGGTGTATCTCGCCAGAAACATACTCTCCCTGAGCTGCCGTATGAGTACAGCGCTTTGGAGCCGGTCATCAGCCGGGATATCATGAGCCTTCACCACAGCAAGCATCACGCGACCTATGTCAACAACCTGAATGCAGCGGAGGAGAAGCTGGCAAAGGCACAGGCTAACGGTACGATTTCCGTTTTTTTATACCAATAAACCAAGTCTAAAGCGCTCGCTATTTGTAACTCTCTATTTGTAAAGTAGGTACCTACCTACTTATTTACATAAATAAACATTTAATAATTATGTTATCACTCTCTGTGTTATTTTATCTGACAGCAGCAGACACAAACACTCTCCTAGGGCTACTCAGTGCCATTAAGTTCAATGGTGGGGGCCATGTCAACCATGCAATACTCTGGATGAATCTTACACCGTGTGCAACAGAACTATCTTGCTCTTTGGTGCAAACTGTTGAACAGTAATCTTTTTTGTTTAATTTTTTATGATATGTAATTACTTGCTTGAGAAGCAAATATTTTCAATAATAATAAAAATCAATCATTTGTAGATTAGTTCCTGTAAGATTGATTATTGTCTTTAGTGTATTTACAATGTATGTAGATGAGAGTGTAAGTGCCATAATTATTTTCTCAAATAATATACTTAATGACTTTCTTACCTACTTAAACTAACAGCGGCACTCGGAGACATTTAATGTTCATTAAACCATTCCTTTGTAAAGATCTTCCATACAAAATCTTTACTAAGTAACAATTTAATAAACATGAAATGTCTCTGAGTGTGGCTGTAAATTACTTAAAAATTTAGGTCAATTATCCAACCACTGGTTGAGTTGACATGACATTCAATGACTGCTTATGATATTTTGAAAAAAACCATCAATTTTGAACCTCACTACTTCTGCAAAATTCTAATAAGATCTGCGGCCTGTTCTTCAGGTGACATCCAAACTGTCATCAGCTTGGCCCCAGCCCTCAAATTCAACGGCGGTGGTCACATCAACCACACTATCTTCTGGCAAAACCTCTCAGCCAATGGTGGCAAGCCATCTGATGTCCTCACTAAGGCTGTTGAAAAGTAATAATTTAAATAACATTTTAGCATGCTTGGTGTTCTCTGCTTGCTTATTTGAACATTTTGGATCTACAAAATAAAATATGGTTTTGGTTTTTTTCTTAAAATTACTATTTCATGAAAATACAAAACAGTATTAACAATATCATTTCTCCTAATCGTAAACCATTGTTAATTTTTCTATGTGAACTGTTTTTTTTTAATTAAAAAAATGAATATAATCACAACTGTAGTACAACCACAAAGTAGACCATGTTCTTTCGGCTCTTTTCGGCATTTTTAGATCCAAATAAATATTTAGACATACCTCTGAACTGTTTTTAATAAGAAATATCTTTATTTGCTTTATTAATGAAGTCTAATTTTTTTATTAAATCAAGTAGTTTATACTGTAATATAATATCAATATCATTTTTGGCCACTTGCTCATACAAACTTATCATTTTCAGATAAGGTAGGTAGGTACTGCATGTTTACTAATAATTATTTAGATAACAATAATCTACCAAACAATATGCATCTACTTGTTGTTAAGACAAGTTTTTAATGAAAAAGATATTTTGACTATTTGTGTTGTGTTGTGCTTCGTAAATTCGATAATTTAAAGACAACTCGCTCCATCTAGACCTATCTGACTTCTGATATTCGACCTATCTGACTTCTGATATTCTTATCCATTGCTGTGTTCTGATTAAGTATTCAAACTATCTTTATTTTTTCTGTTCTTGTCTCTTCTATTTATAATTGAATTGTAAATTTCCAAAACATTAGTCGGTAATACAACTAGAGACTAGTAAAGACCAGTAATCCATACTGTACCTACTTTAATGTGTGTGATGAGTGATGTAAATAAATGTTTTTCTATTCTATTCTTTCCTATATAGCTTTTGGAAACAATGGTTATTTAACGACGCGATATTTTTTTTTGTCAAACTCGTTGGGAGTGTTAATAATTTTCAAAATTCTGGTTATGAAACAACGCCATCTAGATTTAACCTAAGTTACGAGTGCTCGCAGATTTGTATGGAGGTTAACTTTCATTGCTACTTTTGTAGTCTCTGATTTATCGGCTTTTCTAAAAACTCCGTCCAGAATTAGCCCCTAACTCATAAAACCTAAGGTGCCTAATTACTTTTTAAACATTATAGTCCAAAAGCATTTGATATTAACACATCTCTTTCTCAATTATATTTCACACTTAAAACTTCAATGTTCTAGAGACTTTGGTTCTTTTGAGAACATGAAGAACCAACTGGCCACGGCTTCGGTCGCCGTGCAGGGCTCCGGCTGGGGCTGGCTCGGCTACAACAAGCAGATGAAGAAGCTGCAGATTGCTACTTGCCAGAATCAAGATCCGCTTCAGGCTACTACTGGTATTCAATTTACTCATAATTTGTTAGCCTGTCCCGACTCGTCCATTGTAATTTTCTCTCATACAAATCTTTTTATTAAAGTACGAACACAAAAAGGTACCGTACCTAATGATGATGTTAGCCTAAACCGTGGCGAAAGGCAACGTTGCTGCTAGCCCAGATTGAGGGACTCAATAAGACTAATTTGAGGAAGATTGGTCCTATTAGCAGAAGACAGTGACAGACAGCCATAAAGCGGAAAAAGGATTGGAAGGCCGCTAACCAGTCAATGGGCACAGACTAATCATAAATCAGTACATTACTCAGATGGGTTGACTTGACTCCACTCATTTTGAAAGAAATTTGTTGATTTTATCTCCGTATTTGTTTCGACAACAAGTTGCAACTGGCTCGATAGATGGCGCTGGAATAAACTCAATATTATGCTCATGATTTGTTCTAAGTTACATCACAAACCAGTTCGCTGCAATACCTGATTATGTTGTGCAGTAAAATAAAGTCATATTCTATTCTGATTTCTGATACCTACTACATCTGTCTTCTTAAATATTATTATTTAGCCACTCAATTTAAGAAACGCAAGGATGACACGCTTATATTTGTATGTATTTATTTGCAGGTTTGGTGCCACTTTTCGGAATCGACGTTTGGGAGCACGCATACTACCTTCAATACAAAAACGTGCGCGCTGACTACGTAAAGGCCATTTTCGACGTCGCAAACTGGCAAGATGTCTCCCAGAGATTTGAATCTGCAGTGAAACAATAATCTCAGCATTTATAGCAGATAACCTTTTAGTTTTGAGCTGCTTAAAGCTTGTTGACACGCGGTGGACCCACGCAATTAGATTGTGATATAAGTTTTAAAATATACGTTTTTTTATACCAAGAAGTTTGAATAAAAGTTTCTATCTTAATGCCATGATGGACGTTCACAGGCGATCCATCATAGCCAAGCAGAGGGCCCTTATGGTATTCCCCACTTTTTTGTCATTTCAGAATTTATTTTATTTATTTATTTACAAAACTTAAACTTAACTATAACATTACAGAACAATTCCAAATCATTATAGCTACTATATAAAATGTACACATAAGCAAATATATCAATAAAACAAAGAACTACTTAAAATAAAATATTTACCTACCTAACAATAGAAAACCAAAATAAAAATATGATAACATGGTACTTGTAAACATTTAGGAAATCAACATGACATTTATTTACACATTTTCACAGAAATTTAAACACAGCCGCTCTATCTGCTTCCATCCATCCGCAAACACATCTAACTGAGGATGTACGACCATGAGCTCGTTGAGGTTGCGCTGCGCACGCGACACAGGCGACTGCTCACAATACAACGTCCTCACTCGAATCGGCTCAAAGAGACGCACACGCCCCTGTCTGAATCTGTTTCGTTGTTCTGGGACGCAAAGTCGACTAGCCTCCGATAAAAGAATAGGTAGGACAATCTGTATCACCCCTGAGAAGTCGACACAAAAATAAAATTTGACTATGTAAACGTCTTGTTTCCAAAGAATTAAAATTTAAAGTACCTTGAAGAAATTTAGTTGGGTACATGAAAGGGTAGTACCCATACATTTTCTTATAAAGAAACCTTAAAAACCTCTTCTGAACCTTTTCCAGCATTTGAGAGTACGTGACTTGATAAGGATTCCATACACTAGCACTGGATTCAAGCTTAGAACGGACTAAAGAGGTGTAAAGCATTTTGACAGCTCTAATGTTTTTAAAATCTCTGCAATTACGTGAGACAAAACCAAGTTTCTTGAAACATGTGACAGTAAGTAAGTGGATGTGGTTGTGGAAGTTCAGCTCTGGATCAAATAAAACTCCTAAATCCTTTACAGAGAAAGATCTAGCGATCGTCTCCCCCCCCAGATTATATTGTACTGTTATTTTATGTGAGGAGCGAGTGAAACTCATCACCTGACATTTAGATAAGTACATTAAATTGTAGGTAATAGGTTTTTCTGACTCCATGCCTGTATAGCATTTATGTCACATTGCAGAGCTTCAGTGTCCCTAGCAGTCTTAATCTGTCTGAAAATTTTGACATCGTCAGCATAGATTAAGCATTTATCGCTATCAATGCATCTAGTTAGGTCATCTATCATGATGGTAAATAGTAGTGGACCGAGAGAAGAACCTTGACTCACACCAGAGCGCGTATGGTACGAGGAGGAATTATAACACCCCAGCCTTACGAACTGTTTACGGTCGCTTAGGTAACTGGCAAAAAATCTTAACAGTTTTGGAGATAAGCCATATGCGTTTAACTTTCCTAATAGTACGTCATTGTCTACCCGATCAAATGCTTTTTTAAAATCTAGGTAAACCACGAAGAACCAGAAGCTATCCTAAACTATGCAAATGAACACTATAAATAATCACCTTTTGAAAGATAGGTATGTGATTCGATTACCATTATTAGGTATAAGTGGTTCGTGTTGAACTATTGTACCTACATAATGTAATGGTTAGTTTCACTCGTCGCGCGTATATCGAAACGCTAGGTAGGTATGCAAAATTTAATACATAACCCTGAACGTCTAGGGCAATCTATGCCTACTTCTCACTGGTTTGCTGAATTATCTGGGACAAATGTATTCTAGCTAAGTATTGCTGAGGACACAAAAAAGTCAAGCTACCTAAAAAATATAAAAAAATTTTTTTTTTACCGTAATAGGTACCAAAGACGATTAATATCTAGAAGACAGACAAAGGCCATACACAAAATCGTAACCCGATCCCGCAGTACCAGATAGCCTGAAAACTTTAAAACATCAATTTTATCCAATAAATTTCAATACTTAGTAGTAGGTAGCAACAATATTCAATATTTAAACATTTTTAACTAGAAAGTAATTGAAATTTCTTGGATAAAATTGATGTTTTAGAGTTTTCAGGCTATTTTTTAGGGTTACGATTTTGTGTATGGCCTTTGTCTGTCTTCTAGATATTAATCGTCTTTGGTAATACTAAGATGTATTGTTTAAAGTACTACTATTTATCCTATTGAAATTTTTAGGCTAAGTATTGATTTCATTCAAAAGAATAAGATGAGTGTAACGGAACGTAACTATCAATGTCAAAATCATACTGACGTTAGCTGTCATATTTCATTCGCCGTCATTCGACGATCGATCGTCTCTGTGCTTTGCTCAGTTTGTTTTCGCTTTGTGGGGAAAATAATTTAAATTAAATACTTTTCTGAATAGTTTTGAAGTGGTATTCCAGCTCAAGGTGTCCAGAAAAACGCTTATTGTCATCTGTGAAGTGGTAAGTAGCAGTTTTATAGCCCTTGTTTCGTTAAATTGAAGAGACGGGAGATGTTATTGATTTTTTCGGTCTGTCTGTAGATATCACTTACTCATCCGACAGAGTTTTAACTGTATTGAACCAAGAATATGCTATTTTCATCGATTTAAACCACTATTGTACGCTATAGGAAAAGAATGAATAATGAAATCTACTTGGTTCCAAAATTACTGGTGCACAAAGAATTGGGTAATTATTCCAAGCACCTGATCCCCTCTGCTGCAAATTGCAATTATGGTACTTAATATAAGGCTGTTTGCTGTTTTTTTTACGTCTTAAAATCGTTGGAGCCGTTTTCCGAGATTCAAATTATATTATACAGGAAAAGCTTGTTTAAAGATTTAATTAAATAATAATTTATCTATTATCCATTTTCCCCGTGTAATTAGCAAGGCTAGAAATGTTTTTTCTTTATTTAAGAAGGCAACAAATTTAGTTTTTCTTAAACTTTCACGATCACATTTCATATAAGAAGCATACTCCAGTCAACCCGCGACCATGGCTATTGCAATGGTGATACGTCGGGACGTGAAGAAATAGGTAAATATCGAGATTAAACCCTGTGTCCATGTATTTACAAACAAATTTAGTATAAGAGCTTTACAAAACTTAAAGGTTCATAATAAATAATAGGGCAAAGTTGTAATGCTTCGATCCCACTTATTTCAACACCACCTTATTTTATTACACTAGGGAACTTATTTTGTAATGAACTAAATAACATCACCACATTTTCTTCATAATTTTGACTTACTGAATAGTGTTACAGGAAATTTGGGGCTGTTTGTTTTTATCGCCAGGGACTACCACAAAATTCAAATTGCACAATGCATTAATATGACGGCGCGGTGGTGTTGATTTTGCATAAACGGATCATAATCAAAATAATAATTCAATTCACATATTTTGTTGTTAGTTATTTAGCTTTTTAGATTTTATTATGATTTATTTTTGAGCTCACTTCACTTTTTGTTAAGGCTTTGCCAACTTGTAGTCACAATCCTTGATTTATTAAACAAACGCATGACTACCGTCAATTGATTTGATTTTGACACTCAGTTGACTTTTCTTACCATAGAGAGAACGAAATCGTTCGAGTGGGGTTGCGAGAGGCGTCACCGTCAGTGGTAGGGAGAATGCTTATATAAGCGCCTGCGCACTATTGTGGAGGCTCATTCTGTATTCAGTCGTTGGACGGTGCGCACTCTCGCAAACCTACTGTCTCTTTATTGTTCGGTACTGTGTTTATAAAGTGTGTTGTGCAAAATATTTCTAAATTAAAATACCAAGCAAACTTTTACGGTGTTTATATTACTTTACACTTCAACTACCTACTATGGCTGATACTGAAGATGATAATGAGCTCGGCAATCCGACATCAGAAGTCGGGACTGAACCAGACATAGAAAATTCACCTCGACCTGCAAGTCCAATCATAACTACGGAACATGACAAATGGAGAAAACTTTTCGAACTACAACATCGTAACATGCTCGAACTGATGAAAACAATGCAAGTACCGCAGGAAAAGGTCACAAAATTAGCACTACCTGAATTTAATCCAGACAAAGCAGATACAGAAGTGGACGCCGAAGCATGGTGCAATACTGTGGACCTTTGCTTGACGGGAAATTCAGTAAGTGGTAGCAAACTAGTAATTCTATTGAGTAAAGCCTTGAAAGGCTCAGCTGCTACATGGCTTGCCCAAAACTCATACCCAGATAGTACGTGGCCTAACTTAAAGAATCTTTTCTTAGCCCGTTTTGGAACTGTAGAAACGCCAGCAGCTACTGTATATAAGGTTTTAAACGGCAGCCCAAAAGAGGGAGAAAACATTTCGTCCTATGCATCACGTATTTTGAGCACCTTAACAAATCGTTGGAGAGATTTAACAGGCGAACAAATTGCCATTAGTGTTGCCTTAGCTCATGTTTCACGCACAGATACTCAGATTCAAAGACTAGCTTTTACGACTGAGATACAAACACGAACTAAACTACAACAGGAACTGATGCCTTTCGTGTACAAAAAAAGGAGCTTACCATTATCAGAGAAGACACATTTAGAACCTGAAGCAAAAAAACCTCGTCTACAGCCTCGCACATGTTACAATTGCGGCTTGACTGGGCATCTTGCCTATGAGTGTCGACGGAAACCTACTAGGGATAATAATAAAACTTTACGACGTGACGTGAGTCAACAGGATTAAACACCTCATCACAGCAGCGCAAGGATTCGACTGGACAAAAGAGCATCATCTGTTTCCGGTGTGGCGAACCAGGCCACGTGGCACCGCGATGCCCAGCCAAGAATAAAAATCCTGGAGATTGCGATGATCAAGCAACTGAGCGACGGGTAGATGTCTGCACCATTGGGCCTGCCACTGATGACCTTTATATTTCGGGTGAGAAGTTTTCATTTTACTTTGACTCTGGTGCTGAGTGCTCTCTTGTTAAGGAAACTACTGCTAAGAAAATACCAGGGAAACGATTTTACAACTCAGTAACGCTTATGGGAATAGGAAAAGCAAGACTACGATGTACTTTACAGATACTGTCTACGGTTTTGATTCAAAATTATTCTATCGAATTACTTTTTCACGTAGTTCCTGATAATGCACTAACTAAAGATATTCTCATAGAGCAGGATTTAATTGCGTTAGGGTATTCTGTCGAAATTTCTCAACATAAATTAGTAATCAACAAAACAAAAACTATCTCGCGTTGTGATATTGGTCGAAAGGTTAAATGTTTTAACGACATAGATACTGATATCTCCACTGATTCTCGTCTCAGATTATTAAACATTCTTGATAGCTATTCTGATAACTTTGTCGAAGGTGTACCTACAAGCAGAGTCACTTCCGGGCAACTAGAAATTAAACTTGTCGATCCATGTCGAACTGTGCAGAGGCGTCCCTATAGAATGAGTCCAGAAGAACGTGAGGTGGTACGAAACAAAATTAAAGACCTAATTTCTGCTGGTGTTGTTCGTGAAAGTAGTTCCCCATTTGCCAGTCCTATATTGCTCGTAAAGAAGAAAGATGGCTCTGACCGTCTTTGCGTTGATTATCGTGAACTAAATAGTAACACCGTCCCTGATAGATATCCCCTGCCTTTGATTGGAGATCAAATCCAGCGCTTAGTTGGTGCCAACTATTTTACATCTCTAGATATGGCTAGCGGATACCATCAAATTCCTATACACCCAGATTCAATTGAACGAACTGCCTTTGTCACTCCCGATGGCCAGTTTGAATACGTTACAATGCCATTTGGCCTTCGTAACGCGCCTTCTGTATACCAACGAGCTATAAATAAAGCTCTTGGGAACCTTTCTGAAACTTTTGCAGTTTGCTATATAGATGACATTATTATTCCCTCAGAAACAGTCGAAGAAGGCATGGAAAGACTCGAACTAGTTCTTGCTACCCTAACACAATCCGGGTTTTCTTTCAATTTAAAGAAATGCTCTTTTCTGAAAACACGGGTAGATTATCTTGGTTATCAAGTTTCGGCTGGTCAAATAAGGCCAAATGCCCGCAAAGTCAATGCCCTCACCCAACTGCGTCCTCCAAAGACTGCCACACAGTTGCGTCAGTTTATTGGCTTAGCATCATATTTTCGTCAATTCATACCCGGATTTTCACAAATAACAGCACCTCTTTACAGGCTTACATCAAAAAAAGGCAACATTGACTGGAACTCTCATTTTGAATCGATTCGTAAAAAAATTATCAGTGTACTCACTGAAGAACCAGTATTAACGATATTCAATCCACAAATTCCCATAGAATTACACACAGATGCCAGCTCAGAAGGCTACGGTGCCATGCTCATTCAAAAAATAAACGGAAAATCACACGTAGTAGAGTACTTTAGCCGGAGAACATCCCCTTGCGAGTCAAAATATCATTCATACGAACTCGAGACTCTAGCTGTTGTAAACGCTATCAAACATTTTAGACATTATCTGCAGAGCCGTAAATTCACTGTTGTAACCGACTGTAATGCTGTCAAAGCTTCTAAGTCCAAAAAGGATCTCACTCCTCGTGTTCATAGATGGTGGTGCTTTCTCCAAACGTTTGATTTTGATATCGAATATCGACCAGGCAAACGAATGGAACACGTAGACTTTCTGTCACGTAATCCTATCTGTGAGAGTCCTCCTTTGATAAAAGTAATTCAAAAGAGAGTTGATCTCACTGAAATTTCTGATAACTGGCTTCAAGCAGAACAGCAAAAAGATCACGAAGTATCGGCTACAATCGTTAAATTGAACAATAACTCTCTCGATAAAGATGTTGCTAAAACATATGAATTACGACGCGGAGTTTTGCATAGAAAGGTTGAACGAAATAATCGTAGTGTTTGGTTACCTGTTGTACCAAGAGCATTTCAATGGGCGGTAATAAACAACATTCATGAAAGTTTAGTACATCTGGGATGGGAAAAAACGCTTGAAAAAGTCTATTGTCATTACTGGTTTCCTCACATGAATAAATATGTCAGAAAGTTTGTCGATAACTGTATAACTTGTAAATTATCAAAATGTCATTCTGGAAAAACACAGGCTGAGTTATATCCCATCCCAAAGGTTTCTATACCCTGGCATACAATCCATATTGATGCAACCGGGAAGCTTACCGGCAAAAAGGACTCAAAGGAGTACATTTTTGTATTAGTCGATGCGTTCACAAAATACACAATCCTATATCATACTAAAAAAATCGATTCTACTAATGCTATAAAAGCTTTAAAATACAGTGTCTCATTATTCGGCGCACCTAACCGTGTCATCGCAGATCAAGGCAGGTGTTTTGCCAGTAAAGATTTTAAAGACTTTTGCGATGCTCATTGCGTAAATCTGCATTTGATAGCCACTGGCACAAGTCGTGCTAACGGGCAGGTGGAACGGGTAATGAGCACACTTAAAAATATGTTGACTACTATTGAAACTGAAAATAATAGATCTTGGCAAGATGCATTACCTGAAGTTCAAATAGCTCTTAATAGCACTGTTAGTCGTATTACCAAATCTAGTCCTTTAGAACTATTTATAGGAAAAATAGCAAGGCCACTAAATCTTATGATTTCAAACAATGAAGAAAATGTAACCATTAGTCTTCCCGAGATAAGAGAGCATGCAGCCCAGGCTATAAGTAAAAGTGCTATGATTGAAAAAGCAAGGTTCGACAAAAATAAGGCAAAAATTCAACCCTTTCAAGTTAATGACTATGTACTATTGGAAAATCATGAAAGAAATCAGACCAAATTAGAACCAAAATATAAAGGTCCCTATGTGGTGGCTCAGGTACTAGATGGTAACAGATACATCCTTAAGGCTCTCAATTCAAACAGAACATATAAATACGCACATGATCGTCTACGTGCCATGCCGGACTGTTATGTTCCAATGGAGTTGGATGATGCATCATCTAGATGTGCCAGTGACGGCAATAGTAAGTAGTTTTATGTGAAACAATCTATCTAAGTGGTAATCTATCTGTGTGGTAATCTATCTGTGTGGTATTCTATCTGTGTGGTATCCTATCTGTGTGGTATCCTATCTGTGTGGTATCCTATCTGTGTGGTATCCTATCTGTGTGGTATCCTATCTGTGTGGTATCCTATCTGTGTGGTATCCTATCTGCGTGGTATCCTATCAGTGCGGTTTTCTATCTGAGTGATGCAATTCATCTGTGTGGCTATCTATCCAAGGCTCATACTATCTGTGTGATAAGACTGACTTGATGTCACGTATTAAGTCAAACAAGACATGTTTACCTATACTCGTATAATCAGTTACTGGACGCCAGTATGGCCGAACGTGAAAAATGCTGTAGCACTTTTTTTTCTAATTTGTTCACAGATAATGATGATGAGGCACACGAGGGCGTGTGAAGCGCAGGACGGCCGTGACGGCGCGGTGGTGTTGATTTTGCATAAACGGATCATAATCAAAATAATAATTCAATTCACATATTTTGTTGTTAGTTATTTAGCTTTTTAGATTTTATTATGATTTATTTTTGAGCTCACTTCACTTTTTGTTAAGGCTTTGCCAACTTGTAGTCACAATCCTTGATTTATTAAACAAACGCATGACTACCGTCAATTGATTTGATTTTGACACTCAGTTGACTTTTCTTACCATAGAGAGAACGAAATCGTTCGAGTGGGGTTGCGAGAGGCGTCACCGTCAGTGGTAGGGAGAATGCTTATATAAGCGCCTGCGCACTATTGTGGAGGCTCATTCTGTATTCAGTCGTTGGACGGTGCGCACTCTCGCAAACCTACTGTCTCTTTATTGTTCGGTACTGTGTTTATAAAGTGTGTTGTGCAAAATATTTCTAAATTAAAATACCAAGCAAACTTTTACGGTGTTTATATTACTTTACACTTCAACTACCTACTATGGCTGATACTGAAGATGATAATGAGCTCGGCAATCCGACAAATATAATTATAGAGGGTTGTTGCCAGAAATGTGCCAAGTATAGAGATAGGTCATGTTTTGCATTAGGGTGACCATGGCACTCTGATTTCAGTAGGAAATAATGTATTGGTATTTCTATTTTTTTGCTGACATATTCAGCTAAACCTTTAGTTTTGCCAGCGGTTTGCTCGCGACTTACTTACCCAGATATGTACTTAGTTCCAGCTAAATTCGATCAGTAATTTTTGGGTAGCCGAGAAAGATGGAAACCATTGGGTGAGACCTTTGCCCAGCAGTGGGAAAATATAGGTTAAAAAAAAATTTGCGTGAAATAGTAACAAATGTCCATACTCACAAACTCACCAAAATATAGCATTTATAATATTATTAGAATATAACTTGTTAGGATACTTCTGGTTGTACATAAGTTTTTAGGTGACCACACAGACCGTTGCATGACTTCTGCATCAAGAATGATTAAGCTGCATAAAAAAAGACTGTCCTATTGTAGTAGGTAGATGCATGGTGTCCCCAGTCGATGGATTATCGGGAGCGGCGCCACACGCAAACCTGCCGACGGTGAATGCACTCCATGGTAGAAGGGGCACAAAGGGGGTGGGGTATTACAGGAAGGGGGAGGTGCATCCATAATTGAGGTCCTGGGGTCATTATGTCTCCAGTTTGTAGAATTCTGGGCGACTCATTCCTTTACGAATGATTAGTCATACTAGAACACAATAAAGATTCTGATAGATTTTTGTTAGTCTTCCCGCGACCACGGCTGGTGCAATCCGGTCGAAACGTCGGGCGAATATTAAAGGTAAAATTCGTGATAAATACCCGTTTGCATATGTTTTATAAGATTTTTGTTAATTGTGTAGGATTGAAATTTCTTTTTTTGCCGCTTATATATGTTCATATACGAATCATCTAAGAAAAGTATCCTGCAAAACAAGCAACATCAAACAAGGTAAAAAAATTGAAATTTAAAATAGGCGTGTATTATCTATACCAGACTGGCCTGTGCCAGTCTGCTACCTAAGTTCCACCACGATCTAGCCAGTCGGTGAAGTCAGGCTGTGGATGAATGATGCTGATGTACCAGAACAATTAATTAACTTCAGATAATCACTACAACT
Source organism: Xanthorhoe designata (assembly GCA_963582015.1). Taxonomy (NCBI): domain Eukaryota; kingdom Metazoa; phylum Arthropoda; class Insecta; order Lepidoptera; family Geometridae; genus Xanthorhoe; species Xanthorhoe designata. Next base: position 8,617,577 of record OY757046.1, read on the forward strand.
TTGAGCTAGTCTCTTGTCTTCTTGGTTTTCATAGACTACGTGTTCAATTTGTGTGAAAAGTCCAAGGATATATTTATTATTATTATTATTAATTAGCGCCTGTTTTAGATAAGAACCTGTGACCCTGAAGAATAGAAACGTGCTCAGTTGTGAATGTCTCAGCGTAAGCTATTCAAAAGGATAAGTTAGCGCTTTAGACAGCATCGATGATTAATTATGTGTCTCAGTTTTCCTTCCACGCGCAAGCTCAGGCAATGACCTTTATAAGTGTCTAATTGCGCTTTACTACTCTGTAATTCCCGACTGTAACTTTGTCAAGTTGTGGAGAAATGTTTGCCAGATATAAATGACGCATCGCTGCGTAGTACAGCCCCCTTTCAGAATGTACAACGATTGTTTTACTCATGCTGTTGTGTTTCATATTGAATTACATTATATACACAGGAAATTATTGTAATATACTTTATTTTATTTCTCGATTGCGATGAAACAGCCGTGATAAAGGGTAGGACTGACCATTGAGGTCTTCCACGGTTTTGTAATAAAGAATTCAATTATGGAAAACGTTAGTTTGCCGTACTATAGATAACGATTGACGATGAAACAATAGAAACACACATCTAAATTTAAAAACAATTTTGTCTTTGTCACTAATTTCTTCGTTTAACATCGAATGCCCCTCTGTATAAGTGTATATATATATGTATAAATCGGTTTCTTCCTTGATGCGCCACAGTAATTGCTGGGAACTGTACATAGGGGTAACAGAATGGCGTCGAGACGGTGAATGAACCCTGAAATTTAGAGGTAGGAAACGACGGCGATTGATGTTCAATCCTCTATTTCCGGATATAGCGTAATGTTGAAAAGGTTTGTTGCCTTGTGTAAACAGTGTCTGATGGGATTAAATTGTAAATATTAGGTGTTTTAATAATCCGACTATCCCATTCTCTTTCAAGGATGTTTACATAAGTTAGGACTGGATTTTGTCTTGTCTATGTTCTTGGTCTGTTGTTGACCCCCGACCAAAAAAGTTATAAGTTTGAGGTGTGTGGGTCTCGCTCGTAGCATCGTAGTGACAAAACAGGCATGGCATAAGTGGATTTTTATTTATTTATTAAACTGACTTCAAAGTAAGACGAGAGTGCAGTTTCCTGCACTTTCAAAGTGCATTTCTGTAAATAATGCCGGATATCCTCATCAGATCCTCAATATTTTTTATGAGACCACCTAGAGATTGTGGTCTACTCTTTAAAACAAAAAAAGAATTTTCAAAATCGGTCCACTATTAACGTTATAATCTGTAAAAAAAATACATACAGTGGAACATAGAACCTCATCCTTTTTGGAAGCCGGTTAAAAACAGCCTTTACTTCCTTGATCAATTATGATTTTGGAACTTGGTCGTTATCAATCTCACAGGTTGATGTTTTATCTGAGACTTATTGTTCAGTATATTAAGGACATAGACACGCATAAAAACATAAAAGTAAAATTTAATTATAAACAGTGCAGATGGCAACATGCACCAGACATGCAGTTACATCCGTTTAAACATGACACGTCATACCATTCCCTTACCAGTTACTATATACTGTAGGTACACACATAAATATGGCATCGCTGTGCAGTTTGAGTATGCAGATGTTTACCGTGTATGCATTATGCATTCATTTGCTAGGAACGTGCAGAAAAGGAAAGACGAGTAGGGATGTATAACAGAGAGGAAAACCACTGGTAATGCATTAATGATAAATTAATTAATCATTAAAGCATGACTTGCTCTTAAAATATCTGCAGATCAAAGGCGAACGCAATGTACTTAGGTCCCGCGGCGGGATAACCTTAGTACAATCAAAGACGATTAATTAATCGTCTTTGGTACAATCAACTCAAGACTTGCCTAACAGAAGATATTTTAAATTTAATCTTTCGGCCAGATCTGTAAACTCTTGCGTCTCTGTCGGGCGATTTATATAACCAATGTGATTGTTTTTTTTTTAACCTCCGGCGAAAAATAAGTTTTCTAAGCATGTAGAGTGTATCTGTCTGAGGCAATGTAGTGACTAGAGCTTAGCGGAACTAAACTAAATGGTTTTAGTTTGAAAACTGACGTGATCAAAATGGTAGCTCTACTTTATGTATAATTGTTCAGGAGTTTAAAGCTCTTTTCTAAATTAAATTTCTCTAAGTTCTTTATTAAATTTTGGATTTATTGCTATTTTTATAAACTTTTAAAAGTCTTGCGTTGATTCACTAGAAGCCCATTGCTGCTAGCTCGTATCATCTTACGTGCCTAACTGTGTACGTAACTCATTCGAAATAAAACCATTCTTCCTAAAAGCTTTCAAAGAGGTTGTACGTCTTCATTTGAAACTTCTCAATGTCGAGGTAAGTTTAACAAAAGGCTATACAAACTTTTTAAGGCTCACAAAAAAGCAAGCAAGTTTTTACATTACAAACGTGCTCTATTATGATATTATGGTTTTGGACGGGCTCTGGGGCTCTGTTTAAAACGTTCAGACCTAGGCTTTATTGCTTTTTGTGATAAAGTCCGTTTCACTATAGACATTCAAAGCGGCGTTCAACAACGTGTGAAAATAAATGACAATAAATGAAAATTACTTCTGTTTTGAAAAGCGCTTCCGTGTACCTACTTCCAGTTTTTTTTTTGTATTAGTTGCCCATAGGTCTTCACTTTCGACACAAAAGTGTCTGCTAAATTAGCTTGTATGGTACAAGCTAATTAAGTAGGCACTTTTGTGCCAGTAGGCACGGCAGAGCGGAGAAGTTTAGCACTACTCTCCATCGGCTCTTCTAAAGGTCAACTATACTAATAATAAGACTACAAGATTGGTAAAGAAAACTTATAACAACCATTGGAAAATGCGAAGTTTCAAACAAGCTTGTTCACAATCTATCCCCTCAAGCCCCGCCGGTATGAGTACTCTCAAAGCCGTGATACAAAGCAGAATGTGGAAGCCAGCAGTCTTTTCAACTCGAGAACAATAGAGTCTAAATTTATCATACACGCTATCGTAGTAGGCAAACGTAAGACTTAAGTTTATTGTTTGTTTGGTGTTGTTTTTCATGCGGGCGTTTTCTAAATAGTATAAATATGTATAAAAAAATTATAATCTTGCGAGGTTTCGCCGTTTTTTATAATTTTTTAAATACAAAAAGTCGATAGTCCAATCCCTTCTCTGTCCTGCTGCCAGGGGATATATAGGAGGAGCATATAAGTGCGTCATGGACACTAAAGTAAGTAAGTTCGTATGAGCAAGTGGTCAAGCAGTTGCATCTGATCAATGATCCATCGGGAACTTTTTATTTGATCAGATGCAACCACAATCTGATCATATGATCAGATGGGAATAACCCAACTCAAGTGACGGAGCTGCACACTGAGCGCGGTAAACAGAATACGATGATACTACTATATAACTATATAACTTAAGTGATCCTTGAGGTCCTACAAGAATAAATGATTTTTCTTTCTTTCTTTCTTTATAGCTTTATCATTGTATAAGTCGCACTGTATAACCAGGAGAGTTATACGAGTACATTACAGTACAGCGGCCTTTTTTAAAACAGTAACTCGTGTTTAGATAGCTAATGTTGTTGCAAGCAATTTATAAACCGTCTATTTAATTAAACTATACTGAACTCGTCACATAAATTTCGGTACCCTAAAATGAACGCCAGCCTCCATTATACAGCTTAAAGTAAAATACGAGGGTTATGATTATAATATTAAAATTAGCGAAATATTCGGATTACGCTGTTTACAAATTTACTTTGTCTGTGTTTTCTTTGTTTGGTCTGTCTTTGTGAGCTAGTAACAAGACCCTTCGGCTTTTGATACTGTTTTTAAATTCGTGTACCTCTACTTTACAAATGAATTCAAATAATGAATTTTAAGACTTGTTTCTATTATGTACCTACCTTCTTGTAGATTCTGTTACCCTGGTACTTTTTCCTAAGGCTCTAGTTGGAGCTAGTGATTATTCAAATATTTTATCCTAGTATTCCATTTATTTTATGTTTCTTATTTAGAATCTATATCGCAGATTATAGTGGTGACGAGGATTTTAATCCATTAGTAATCCCTCAGCTCGGAAATGGTTTCAAAAAAGCATGAAGAATCCGATATTCACGGATGGATCTACTCGTATGAATGCAGCTATATCATCAGCACCCCTAACCATATACAATCGCAATTTACAGTAGAAAATGTGTGGGAATAGGCATTCACTGACGATAAAGTCTCGTGGATAGAAGTGTCAAGATAAAGAATTATAGCGATGATAGAATGATAATCGATACGAAGCAGGCTCTGAGCCTGTAGTTTGGATTGTATGATCGACCTCTAAAACGTAATAAGTTTAATTATACGTATCCGACCACATCCTTGAGGTCATGTGGAGGCGACCCTCTCGTATATTCCAATAAAGAAGGACAACTCTAATAACGCGACCCCACTAAGCTCCCAAAACGACACCTCAGACTTCCAACCCAGCCGTTATACAAAAATCGACTTTCCTCCATTCGAATGCGACTGTTTTTCCAGTACTTTATGTATTTTAGTAATAAATACGAAAACAGGACCGCACGTCCGATGAAGTTTTTAAGACGTAGGTGGAATATTCGGAGGAGGCCCGCGGATATTTCCATAATATACTCGAAGTTGTTAAATTACCTTGTCCGAAGAAAACCCCTTGGGTTAAAAATAAAGTAGGTTAAAGTTAAAAAAACAAAAACAAAAATAGTTTAACCGTTAAACTATTCCAGTATTTAATGGTATTATTCCCTATTTATATGTGTTTTAGTATATAAAAAAACTAACTAAAAAGTAAAGTCAAACATAACTTATAAGTACTGATATTATTACTTTTATTTACCTAACATTAGCAACAACAACAAAATATTAGCAACAACTTCGTATATGTGGACATGTGGATGCCGGGGACTGAATTATGGAAATTAGATAACAAAATGTCATAAGAATTACAAGACCACAGATGAACAATTTACTTCAGTAACGAGATGTTACGTTGTGAATATAAATAATATTATTAGACCGACTTTGTATTAGGAAAGTCTGTTACCAAGTTTTCATTTATAATTTCTGCCCACGTTTTTAGGTACAAGTATAACAATCGATAGACTCGTTCGTTCGTTCGTTCGTTCGTATATGCAAGTGGCCAACTCTGGTGACGGAGTTTTTAGGCCGCCTAAAAGGCCTCCGTCATGGCTTAACGACTTTAAAAGAAGGGACCCACAATTTAACGTGCCATCCGAAGCACGGAAGCGCTCAGATGAAAATGCCACTTGCGGTCACCCACCCAAGTAGTGACCGCTCTGAACGTTGCTTTTAACTTCGACGATCTATCAAGAACGTCTTAGCAAGCTTCGCCACGAGCGCTTCAAACGGTAAGACTAAAAACGATAGACTAAAAACAAACGATAGACACGATAGACTAAAAACGGCAAGAATAAAAGGAAGCGCTCGTGGCGAAGCTTGCTAAGACGTTCTTAATAGATCGTTGAAATTAAGCAACGTTCTGAGTAGTCACAACTGTGATGGGTGATCAAGTGGCATTAACAACTAAGCGCTTTCGTGCTTCGGAAAGCACATTAAATTGTCAGTCCCGGGTTTTAAAGTCGATAAGCCATGACGAAGGCCCTTAGGCGGCCTAAAAACTCGTTGGCCGCTTCCTCATAATGATCTTACTTGGTATAACAATCTATAATCAGTATATAATAATCGGTAACAAATGTCCATCAAGTTCATTCAAATCAGTTTAATCGATATGTCTAGATCATTATGGTCTAGATGTAAATAATGATATTAAGTATTAGGGCGATTCCATATAAAAGGTTTTCTAGCGCGTAGCGTGAATACGTCCTAATATGCAATAAGCACTTGTTTGCCTGCAGTTTTTAATTACTAAGTATTCCATGTGCCAAATTACTGTCCAAATAAAGTTAACGCTAATAAATCAATCCAAATAAAATAAAAAACGTGTATTTTAATCGTCTGTGTAATTTTGTGTGGGTGTAATTTTCTTCTTAGAAAGTAGATCAAGTAAATCTACTTTCTAAGAAGAAAATTACACCCACACAGACAAAATAGGTCTTTTATTTGAAAGACTTCGGTAATGTGTTAAGAAAGTCTGTGTTAGCAAGTTTCATAAAGCGATAACGCCCACTTTCGACCTTATAAGTAGAATAACGATCAAATTGAAGTGTCACATCACATTAGATAGAGTCCCACCAGCTAATCGGTGCAGACTATTGGAAGTAAGAATAATTATTTATCTTCTTCAAACCACAAATTGACAAATTACGTGTTCAGTGATTTGCGTCTGAAGGTTTTATTGTGCGACTGAATACATGTTTAGTCTGCAGTCTGCCACGGCGCTCTCCTTCAAAGATTATCGGGGGAAGGGGTATATTTCGAAATGATATCGTAAAAAAGTAATTGAACTCGTTTTGTATTTGATAAATAATAAAAAGATAAAACAACAATACAAGATTAAAACACAAATAAAACATTGCTCACTCTCAATTAAATACCTTTCAAACAAAAAAACCGCATCAAAATATGTTCAACCGTTCAAGAGCTGTGATGCCACAGACACATTATAAGACCCCCCTTTTTCGTTCAATGTTCTAATTAACAAAAGAAGTGAACTGGAGAAACACAAAAAAATACTGAAGTAGACCATTTTAAGCATTTTGTTTTGTAATTTACGGCTACTACACAATCAACTAAACAGATAAGCTGGTGACACTATCTATTCTTTATTCCATGAATTTACTTATTCAAAGGAATACAGATTGTAAGCGCGGGTGTTATGTCTAAATCCAATTAATGTTCGCTGCTATATTTTTACTCTGGATTTTCCAAGAAAATTCTCTTCTGTTTTATGTTTCATCAATTTCCTGAGTTTTATTTTCTTCTTACATTTTTTATTTCAACAGCAGGCTTACCTATAATTTGATATTGCAAAGTGTTTTATATTTATATCTCCTACGAAGAATAATCAACATAATATTTTTTTTATTGTCTAATATTTTGTTATATTGAAAAATTTGTAAAACATGCTGTTTAGGAAATTATGTTCTAAAATCACCAATGCCTTAAAAATCTCAACTAAAATACTTGGTAGCAATGAGGCAGCCTAAGTACATGATTCAGTTCAGCGTCGTAGCCAGTGCAAGCTTTCGTAGCGCTACGTCATAGCAGCGCTACGCAATAGCTACGTACGCGACAGATTGCTTGCGTGCGTAGGGCGTAATGAGGTTCCTTATTGCTTCTCTTCTTTGTGGCAATGTATACCACTGTCTGCTATAGAATATTACGAAAATCAAGTTAGCCAAAACTGATATTTACTTTGAATACTTTCTAAGTTAATACTTACACATTTTAACTAAACTTACAATATTTCATAGATTACGTCTTCTAAAATTGCTTTTTTCCTAATAAGCTGTCTGTAAAATAAGGCAATCATAGGTTATCAAAAACAGTTTTAATATACTATACTCGTTCCAACCGTTTATTTAACTTTTGACAGCTGTAATACAGACTCAAATAGTGATACCCTAACCCGTTACCGATTCGATTTATTTTATCGATCGATTTTATTCATGAAGAAGTTTTAATCGATTTAACACACTCATTATTTACTATGAATATGAACATTTTGCACCTTTTCATTACAAGTAGGTACCGCAGTTCATTCACATGTTTTTTATTTGAACCAACTACAGTAAGTCTAAACGATTATTTTAGATTCATTAATTTTCAGCGAATAAATTCGATCCCATGGAACTGTTTTCATTACGCAAATTATTTATGCATTACAACAGAGACATTTAGGGCATTTTAATGCAAAATAATAAAGGTTTTTACGTGATTTGATATAAAAATAATCACAATAATTTTATTGTATGTTTTAATATAATCGATAATCGATTTATTTCAAAACCAGTTGTCATTAATTACGAATGAAACATCTCTAAGTGGGCGGATCCCGTCCATGACAGAACAGTATTCCCTGTAGTACATTGTATCAAAAATTATTATAAAACTTTATGTGCATGATCTGTCAAAAGTTAAATAAACGATTGGAAAGACTATAGTTAAGAGCAATCTTGCTATATAAACTATTTTTATCGTCTAACTGCATTTAGCAATTCGTCCAACACCCTGTAGTAACATCAAGTCACGTAGTCGCGTAAAACGGAGCGTAATGCAAGCAGCAGGCGCCGCTAACTGCCGCTTTTATAGAGAACGGAACGTAGTTGTAAAACGTATTGCTCTGTACTTTATTTATGCAGCTTTAGGGCTACCTGATCACCGGACTAATTGCCCGACATGTTCCTATGACCTATTGGCCAACTCTTGTGACTGAGATTTTAGGCGGTCTCAAGTTCTGCGCCATGTTTTAACGATTTAAAAGTTTACCGTCAATTTAACGTGCCCTCCGGAGCACGAATGCGCTCAGTTGTCACGCCACTTGCCAAATCCAAATTGTGACTGCTCAGATAGTCCGATGGTATTTGCCAGCTAGCACCAGATTTTAAAAAAAGCGCTTTTAAAAAAAAGCTAGGCCCACACCACCAGGTTCTTGCCTGATTCTTTCCCTGGTGTAGGGAGTCGCGTTGGAACAGGCATTAGAATCACCTAGCATGTAAAACGATACTTAAGTGATCCTTGAGGTCCTACAAGAATAAATTATTTTTCTTTCTTTCTTTCTTTCTTTCGATGAAGGGCGTTGATGAGCTTGCATCTTGTCACATATGGAATGTTGACTTCTGTAGGCATGTACCAAATATGTATTTGGACTTATAATTTCCTACCTCCTTGGACATCTTCAAAAGGATCTAATTACCTAAAGATCAGATGATGATTGATGTGAACCGCAGATTGGGAATACAGTCGTGATCATATTTCGTTAACGCTAACTTGGTCTATTACATATCTTCTTATTTCTGTAAATAAATCCAGTACAAATAGAGCTCTAAACTAAAAATCCAGACGTCTGGCAACCCTGGGTCTAGCTTGTACATGTTACTAAGTGAATTTTATTTTTGTTACTTTGTAAGCGGAGAAAACTTAATGGAGCCGTTATATTTATTTACACGATGCTGTGTTCGCTTGAGTAGTAAGAAATCTAAAGATGGAGAGAAGTTTTAAAGTCTTGTTTTGTACTAAGACATGTAGGTACTTGATATTAGATGGTTGTTTTAGAAGTTTGTTTATAGGTATTTCAAAATGCTTGAATGTGTTTAGTGTACAATTATGTTAAAAAGTAAGGGAATAGAAATAATGCATAGTTTGCTTGAAATACATCTAAATTGTTTTCGTTTAGGTAGAAAATAATTTTGAAAACACACTAAAATGAGACGTATAATGATTATAGTAAAACTCAAAATCATTTACACAGTAGGACCTCTAGGATCACAATGAAACGTCTTAGGCCGGTATTCAGAGACCTTACTCAAGCGTCGATCTGTGCTTGAGCGTCGATTTAAGTATCGTTTCTTATTCAAGAACGTTACTTGAGAGTAGTTTTGCTGATCAGAGTTCAGCTGAGTCGAGTTCAGCTGAGTCGAGTTCACCTGAGTAATTCCTTATTCAGAAACCTCAATCAAATGAAATCGATGCTTGAGTTTGACATTTTTCAAAGGAATCTGAGTAAATGCTTGAGAGTGGTCTGGACCACGCTTGAGCATTTACTCAGATAGCATTTTTGTTTTGTTTTCAGTAAAAATGGATAATATATTCGATTCGTTGTATTTTCGAGGTCATCTAAGCATGCTAGAATAACGGACACACAAGACAAGACTTCAAAATATGCATGGGGACCTTGTTTCTGTTTCATACAGACAAATGTTATAAGGACTTGTGAATTTATAGTTAGTATTAGCACAGATAAAAGAATACTATTAGTTTAGTCTTGGTAGGTACTCATAAGGATTACTTACCTACTTTATTTATGTCGAAAATTCTACCTACGTACATAACCTAAACACATTTGGTTTGGCTGGGGTAAAATAAAAAATATATTGACAAAATTACCATAATGTTTTTATTTAATATTTTACACACACTTATTTAAAACGTATTAAATAAAGTTTATAGGAGTCACGGGAAACAGCTAATCGTTAGATCATGTCCAGGCTAAGCTTGTTGAGAGAGATCCTTCGTGTCTCGTCATCTTCAACGAGTGCTGGTGCTATCTTCCACAACGTTTGTGTCTACAAACACTAACATGATGCATCAGACCAGGGCAAGAAGCACTACCGCCGATAACCAAGCAGTATTACCTGTCTTTGGTCAAAGCGTAAAAATAAATTCATTGATTTCACATTTTCATCCCGCGATTTGGCGATTGTTGAAATTTGATTGACTTGCTTGACGACTGACGTATGAATGAATGAATTTGTCAGTTTTCTAAAGTCGTTCCGTTACACGTTATTTTTACTTCACTTTCGAGAGTCGCCATTAATTTTTCATCCAGGCATTTTGAATTTCTGCGTATAACGGAATGGAAGTACAAAATAATTTAAAAATGTAAATGAGAACAGACTGAATTCATAAACAAAAAGGAATCGACACTTGAGACTCAATTTAGCTGAGCATTTACTCAAGCAACGTTCTTGAATACAAACGATACTTAAGCAACGAATCAATGCTTAAGCAGAGTTCGCCTGAACCGAGTTCAAATCGACGCTTGAGTCAGGTCTCTGAATACCGGCCTTAGATTAGAAACTAGGTGATTCTAAAACCTGTTCCCACGAGACACCAAGAAAATAATCAGGCAACAACACAATGGTGTGGGCCTTGCTTTTTTTAGGATCACCGATTCACCATCTAAATAGCAAGTCAAGCTCCAGTGGGGAATTAATTAATTCATTATGAAAATGATTTATTTACAGAAACTAAACTACATTATTATGTAATTATCATTTCCTAGCTGTCAACACTCATGGTCATAATTCAATTATAACGCGGTCATGTGTTAAGCTGTATTCAAGGTCTAAATTAATTAATGTATTTGAATAATTCATAACTTAATCTGCTTGTTCAAAGGTTCATAATCCGTGTATTGTTTCAGATGACACCAGCTTAAGAAAACGAAATTATTTACACAAAAGGTAAGGATATTGTTTAAGTTTAATGCTTACTCCATAAAGTACTTTGCCTAAACTTAAATAAGCTCACAAATATTTATGATGAAGTATGCTATTATTTTTGTTGAAATATGAAATAAAAGTCTTTTAAATTCAGGCTTGAAATATATTGTTTTGAATTTGTGGTGTTAGTTTTCACAATTTTAGTATCCTTGCAAGAAGTAATCCTTTTAATCAGAAGAGTGGATTAAACGCGATTATTCCTGATGTGGATGTGGATCAGTCCCATCAGGCCCCCAGTGGTGGACCACTGGACGATAATTTCTAGAAGTTGTTTCGCTGTCCCCCAGTTGTGGCCAACCGTGGTGAACATCGGGAATAATCGATTATCTGTAGCAACTAGTAGCAAGGCAATGTGAGACATTGATACATTTTGCTGTGGAAACCTTTTTGATGTTAAACAGTTTTAGTGTTTCAATATTGTTTAGATACTTATCTATGCCATTATTATTAAAAATAAAATTTGTATGTGTGTTGGTGTTTTATAGTTTGAACTACTGATTCGATTGTGATTCTCATTTTCTACGTTAGAAAGCTCTTGTGCAGCTTTCTATCAGAAAAACGACAAACAGCGTTGTGAGTGAGCAATTTACCAAAATTAAGTAATATTCAGACGTATTTTTTTAAACGAAAAAAAAAAACCTTTGATATCATTTTTGTGAACTTTATTAATTTAAATTTTCAATTAAATAAATTAATTAAGGCTTCGTGCGACCCAGACCTTTGGAGACAAATTAGCTTTCTGGCAGTTTAATTATCTACGGAGCCTTACTTGTCGGTTTTAGATTAATTGGTTTTCGTTTACTAAACTAACATGTTTCTTACCTGTTTGTGTGTAAAGCTTAAAAGCTTCCATATGAAATTGTGGAGCGTATTTTACGCTCCACAATTTATTAGGTTAGAAATTAATTAGGAAATTTCAAAGTTGTAAGCTTAGAAGTGTATTATTTTTCGAATTGTAATAAATTACGTTTTGAGGAATGATTATTGATCAGTTCTTGTCGAAGTGAAACGTTCTTGATGGATCTTTGTGGCATTAACAGCTGAGCGCTTCCGTGCTTTGGAGGGCACGGTATATCGGTCCCGGCTTGAAAAATCGTTAAGCCATGACGGCTCCACCAAACCCAACAGTAGGAAGTGACGGAACAGACAACCGTTCAGTCTTCTATTCCATTTATTAATGTATCTAAACACAGAATAACCACTCATATCCCGGTTAAAATGTACAAAAACCTTTACGCAATTTGTAACTTTATTTTTTCAGACTTATAAGCTTTTACAAGTTATAATAACTTAACTTTTGCAATTTATGACTTTATCTTAATTAGTAGCCTTATAAATGAAGTCGCTTGATGTCGGGAGGTCAACAGCTCCGGTCCGGTGGCAAGTTATTAATTGTATTTACGAGCGGATGGTACCCCTTGGCCGATTTATTTTGGGGCTGAATTACAAGCGATTGAGCTGTAAGTAAAATTAAACAAAAAATATACCTTGAACGATATTAAATACAATAAGTAAGAAATATCGTCCAATGCTCGTTTCTATGTAGTTCTAAGTTTGAACATTTACTTCACGAATTGTTGAATTTATTAACATTTTTGTTTTGTATTCTAACGAGTGCTTTAATAAAAGTGTCTGTGTCCAAAAAGTTAAAAATTAAAGCTACTAACAGTAAGTTGGTGCCTCAAACCATGATCCGGACGAAACAGCACAATCCGGGGATTGGCTTAAGTCAGCCGGATCGACCATAAAGCATCCGCTCGTAAATACAATAACAACCGGACCACATAATATCGTCGAAATAGCTACTGAATACAAAATGTCGTATTTAGTAGTATGTTATAAAAGCTGGAAGATGGTTCGATTTTTGACGGATGAAAAGCTAGTAAATCTAATCTATCTATCTACTCTGGCGTCACATAATACCAGGAAACAGTACCTTCCGTTCTACTGTTGCACATGCTGAGTGACGACCTTTTTTTTTGTTGCATTTTTATTTTAAGTTTTTTGTAAATATTTTTAATTGTTTTATGTGACAAGAAATACATGTTTTTATTATTATATATATTATTATAATCTAATCGAATACCTTTAAATTAAACGAGCAATTCTTGTACGAGTATATATGTATATTATCTGAATCTCGGCAACGGCTCCAACGATTTTCATGAATTAAGTATGCAGGCGGTTTCGGGGGCGATAAATCTATCTAGCTAGGATGAATTTTTAGATAATTTCTAACTTAAAATGGGAAATATTGAGTAATAAAATAGTATATACATTATTTGAATCTACACGCTAGCGATATGTAACATTAAAAGTGGCTGTTAATAAGCAGCTTACAAGCATTACTTAGCAACATAAACGTACAGTGAGTTACGCCTCCTTTGATTTGTAACAGTAACTGTCAGAAACTGGACACCATGTAGTTTACGATTTGATGGCTGCCCGTCGGTGGTCCTTTATTGCCACTGAATACAGAGTGGCTGTTATGAAACTTGATACACGAATAAAAACGTTTTGTTGGATACATACTTGTGTCTATCGTACGAGTACTTCGCCGGTTTTTTACCATCGTACACTGCATAATTCTTTAAATGGTCTGGTAATGAAAACATCAATAATAATATCTTGTATGACGGCCGTAGTAAACAATGATTGCGGTGAAATTTCAAGTTTCTACCTCCTTTTAGGTCAAAAGATACAACCTTGGAATTGGCAGATTTTTTCTAGGGTAAAAATGGGGTCGCGTACGGGACCCTAAAAAAGTGTCGTTTGATACAACTTTACGTGACCATGGAAAACTCTGTGATCAACGAAATGAGATGTTTTGAAATAAGCTACGCACTCTTTGTGACAACACATTTCGTATTACTCGAAGGTTCGTAATGAATAACTTTAAATAAAAAAAAAAAAAAAAAGAATAACGCTCAGCCCACGCGTAGCACGGTTCGTAGACTCTCGTAGACGCTTCGTAGCACAGCTACGGCTTTAATTAGACTTGAGTGTTTCGTAGCTGCGAATATGTACCTAGTTTGCAAAAACAAAAGTAGGTGATATTTGGTGTACATGAAACACAATATGTATATATTTGGTGTACATGATCACGATTCATGACACATCTTAACGATAATATTAATTAATAATATTAAGTCTAAGGGATAAGCAGATACCCTTGATAGAACACTACTATCCTGACATACATCTCTAGCTCTATTCACTCTAATACATTCTTTATATTAGTTTGCCTGCTTATTATAGGTACTATTCACCTGAAACTTCTCCAATATGTCACTAATTTGGATTACGTCAAAATATGGAACATAGTAAAGTTTACTGAAAATCAAATTATTCACTACATTTTCAAAGCAGCCTCTTTAAGTGTAAATGAGGCAAAACTATACAATATCACTGGTTATCTAATAAACAACTACGCTCTGTATAAACATTGGTAGGTATAATGCCTTTATTAGACAGACGGCCGGCGGGTGGTAATAGTTCGGCAAAGTGCGTCTGGACCAGACAGTGGCCAATAAAAATCTCTGAGATATAGCCTCTAAAACTGTGTGTATTTTGCAGCTTTGTTCGTATATAATCCGGGTAAAAAAAGCGTATATGCTTTCCTTCGCAAATCTCTGTTTAGGGGTGAGTTTTTTTACCTATTCGATCGTGTACGTTTACGCGATTTTTTAAATAATAATAATGCCAATATATTGTGCGTGTCTTTGCACTTTACAGTATTTGAAAAATCTTATTATAAATGACAAATCTTACTAAAAGCCCACGGCCTCGATGGGATTGAAAAGTCTTGCTTGAACACAACACTATCCCCAAACTATAAGTTAGTGAGTTGGGCTCATGGTGCTCGGACGTTATTGTCAGTACCAATAATGGGAGATTACTGGATTATGGAGGAAGCGCTCGTGGCGAAGCTTGCTAAGACGTTCTTGATAGATCGTTGAAGTTAAGCAACGTTCTGAGCGGTCACTACTTGGATGGGTGACCGCAAGTAGCATTATCAGCTGAGCGCTTCCGTGCTTCGGAGGGGACGTTAAATAGTCAGTCCCGGCTTTTAAAGTCGTGACGGAGGCCTTTAGGCGGTCTAAAGACTCCGTCACCAGAGTTGGCCACTTGCTCATACGAACTTACTTTTACTGGATTATTATTTCAAATAGATTGGAAATGATGACTTATAAGGAATCATATAAACTGGGCTGGAAATAATAAAGACGTTTTTCTACACGTGATGAATAAGCAAACACAAAACCTAAGAAAACTAATAGGTCTGAAGTTTTCTATAGCTTGCATTTAAATTGTTCCTTTTGTTATTCTTATTAAGCATTGTTTACTCACAAGCTATTCTAAGTTGACCTTCAGCTACTCTTAATTTAGCTGGTCAACATGTTGGAAGCTTTATTAAACTAATTCGCCGAAATTCGGAACATAACGCAAACATGTTCGAGGTAAACCAGCTGAGACATGTTACGTAAAACCTTACGCTAGTAGAACTCCAGCGTCTTCTTTCGAGTTAAGCCACTTGCTCATACGAACTTACTTACTTTTTCGAGTTAAATGTTAATGTGAAACGGATTTTTTTTTAACCAGTATAATTATCCTATCGTGTCCCACAGATGGGCAAAGACATCTCTTTGAGACATATGCTTTTAGTACTTTGTAAAATTAAGTGCCTTTCATTTTGGTTCTAATGTCAGATAAGACTATTTTTCTAGTAAAAAAAATAAGAAAAGCTAGTTCCTATCAATATAATTCTAGCCTGAGAATGTAGGTGGATTATTAGAAAATTATCTTCGCTGTTGCGGAGTTTTTAGACTGCGTGAAGGCCTGCATCATGGCTTTGTCGATTGATGTTATAGATTATCAGACAAGAAAAGTTTAATAGTAAAACTTCTAGAAACGTCTGACGCAATCTAAATATAGCTCAAATCTTGAAGTCACCTTCTAATCTTGTAAACAAACATTTGCGCGTCTGTTAGACTCTTGAATGCGTCACAGGCGCGTCGTTCAGTCGTGGGTTTTAATTACAAAGTAATTAATGTGAAAGCCAACATACATATTGTTTGATTTCACCCTAATATTTTTTAGGGTATGAGATTAAAGAGGTGCTAGTATCAGCAATGAAATGATAATTTTGCTGTATATCATAATTAAATTTGTTTTGAATCATGCAAATAGTGTGTTTTTTTTAATCTAGTCACTCTTAAGCTTTGACACCTTTTCAATAATTTACTGGTCATCGATTTTTTTAATGTTAAAGAAAATAATTTACAAGTCAAAAATACCATACAATTTAAAGGTAAAATTGTATACTTCTGGCTCAGTTTGCTAGCTGATTCACCTTCTAAGTGTCCGATCCAGACTACAGTGCAGTTGAGATGAGTGCGTCACGGTCGCCCGCCGTCCGGTCGCCTGTCACTCGCAGCCTTGTCTGCCACTACCAGTTACTCACGCATCTAATAACTAGCGACGACACCAACTTCCAACAGCTTTGCAAGCTTTGCTTACTAGTCAATAGCGTCATAATTTATATCAAAGTTGATTTGTATAGTTCAAACTCGGTTAGCACGTTAAATGTTCGTCCTGCCATACTAAAGCAGACTGCCCAGCGGCCCAGTCCATCGAGCAACACAGGGACTTGGCACAGTGAACGCTCTATACTTATAAACTAGCTTTGAAAATATCTAGCTGAGTCACCTTCAAAGTGTCCGAGCCAGACGTCAGTGCAATCGAGATGAAGGGTAGTTGTACATTCGTCACAAAGTAAATTTGTCACTGAAAAAAATTGCGTCATGGTCGTGGTCGCCCACCGTCGACAGGCTACTACTGCGAGATACTCATTCATGCCTAAATCTTGTTTATCAGTTAAAGTTCAAATATCAAGTAAACTCTTGATGGAAGTTGTAGATCGCATAACTAAAAGCTTAATTTTAAGCGTTAAATTCATACTTTCGTCAGTGTTCGGCTACTGTAACTGTAAACAACGTTACTAAATTTTTACTCGCAAACCGTCAGGTAAATATAATTAGATTTATTAATTCTACATGTTTGTTACTAAAAACTGATTCATGAAGCAAGGTCAAATTTATTAACTATTAAATATGTGTAAAATGTGAAACTAAATTATAGTACGAGTATAGTGGAGCTAAGAATTTAAAACTGCTCGTAAAGTAGCTGCGCTAGATGCTTGCATATGTAATGTGTCCTTGTACTTTTAAAAATGCAAAGCTACGTTCTTACTTTTCATTCTTATGTTAGTTTGATACGTGGTAGATATGACCCTCCTTCGGTCACGTTTTCATATACTTGAAGATATTCTCTGACTGTACGAGTATTTTTCTAAAACTAAACTTGTTCGACTGCCAAAGTAGAACAGAAGTTGGTCCCATTTACTCAACGATAAAATACTTATAGTAGAAAATCTTGCTTTTGAACTAGAGCTTTCTTAAAAACGAAACAAAGCAAAATAAACATATAATCTTCGACGTACAACGTAAACAAAAATTGCGCTCCACTTAGCCAAACTGAAATAAACTAATTTAAAATGAAAATACAACCTTATTCATACTACTGTTTTCCGAAGGACGGTTGATCTTCGGACATAAAAAAACACTATAAATGAACAGCATTTAGTGCAAATAATCTAACCGTTTATAAATGACAAAGGTGTCCTTGAAATTGTAAAGAGCGCTCCCTCGTGGCTTGCAGCTTGTAAATAGGTCAAGGTTGGACATTTATTGGAATTTTATGTCGATGATCAACATAATGAAGTGCAGGCAGTATCCTCGCTGCTCAGTTTATGGTTATTTGAATGGAAAGAGGAGCAATGATTTACGACCTCACGTCTCATGGAAAAGTCGCGAGATAAGGGTTCCGTTTTACCACTTTGTTTCGGAACCCTTGAAATAGAAAGGAGTGGGTGTCAATAACGATATTCATTTTAAAATTACATCAATTTAGTTTAAGTAGAGGAGACGAGTGAAAATTGAAATGGTGTCCTGGACACTATAGTGTTACAATAAAATTAGATATACGAGAATAGTCTATAAATGCTATTAAAATGTTTTTTGGTCTTGACGTGCCATATCAGGCCGTGAAAAATCGGTCAGTTAAACAGTGAAATACACAGAATTTTGCAAGTGCACAGACGCCTTTACATTATACTCCACAGACATCTTCCAAAGAGTTATGTTATGATGTTATTTTCAGGTACAGCTGTAAGCTTATTTACGTTTTATTTTTCGAGAAAAACATTTCCTAACTGTGCGACGTCAGCCGTCAATATCCTGACAATAGGTATTCGTGGGAAATGCGTTGCGTGCCGCAGGTAATGTACTTCACTTCACGTTGATTGGCCCCCGCTCCCGACCCAGCGACGCCACTCGTAATGCTGTCTTAAATAACAGCACCGTGTCGAATTTTACAAATATATCAAAATTTTACATTAGAATTACAATATCATGATGAGACTTTTAGGGGGTTAGGAGTAAAAAATTAAACAAGCCTCCTATAGAGGGTGTTTTCGATGTATAATATGTATGTATTAAAAAAAATGGATTTAAGTAGTGTATCAGTCATCTGGCTACCATAACACAAGCATTAAATTACTTAGCTTGGGACTAGATGACTCTGTGTTGGATGTCCATGGATATTTATTATTTATTTATATTAGGTACTACCTGCAACCTACTATTGCGTCTTGATTCAAAGAATTCATTCTAAGCTTATTAAATGTTTTACTTATTGCTTCTAATTTTAGTGTTCCTCTTAAAAATACTATTTCAGAAAATTTAAGTATTCGAAACTTCGCAGAACACTTACCCGGTTTTTTTAAGAGTTTCTTAGCTCGTTCCATTCGTAGATGTATTTACGTCAAATGAATAGGTAAAATGTGATAAGAAATGCAGCGGCGTATCGCGCACTAAATTGCCTCGGGGCCTTCGTGTGTACAGGACCATTTTCTTTATAGATGAACATTCGCAATATTGCTTGTGTGATGTGTTTTCTAAAGATATCATACTACAAAGACTTGTAGTTGTTATTTATCAAGTAAGCTAGATAGTTAAGTTAGTTTGTGTTGGTAGCCAATTCTGTTTTCAGATTTTTACGACTAAAGCCTTCATTACCAGAGTTGGCCACTAGCGAATTAACTTACTCACGGCTTAAATAATTAATACCCGAGACCTACAATTGAATGTGCCCTCTGAATCATGGAAATGATCATTTTAAAAACGTTGGTATTGATAGTCTTTGTAGGTGTCATACAAGAATTGAAATGAAATCGTTCGTTCGTTCGTATGAGCAAGTGGCCAACTCTGGTGACGGAGTTTTTATACCGCCTAAAGGCCTCCGTCATGGCTTAACGACTTTAAAAGCCGGGACCGAAATGAAATATGATCACAACTGTATCACAAGGTGCGGTTAAATTCTTTCAGATCTTTTTAGAAATTTTAGATCTAAGGGGAAGTAAGAGAATTGATCCTGGGTTTTCCTTACCTTGATGTAGATTCTCCGCATGAATCGAAACATTTTCGGTAAATTAATCGTCAGTATTTGAATTTCCGTATTGTTATAATTACTTGTAGCGGTGTTCATGAAGTTTAATCAAGTTATTTTGATTGAGTGTTGGCTTCTGTCTAAACTTCTACCACCCTCTATATTGGGGAGACGATAATGTTTTAGCACTGAAAACTGACAAAATTGTAAGTCTATTTAACATCTGGGCGTATCTATTAATTATATTCTAAACAATCTGTGCCTGACGGTTTCACCCGCTGTTTCATTTAGTCTTGAATAGCCACAAAATATAGAAAGAATATTTCACATCGAACTGGCAGTTCCAGAAATTAGCGCGTTCAAACTAACCAACCCTAACCCAAACTATTAGTGGATAAATGTCATAAAAATACTAACTGGCTTGTTGGTACATAACAAAGATCTATTTTTATTTCTGCGAGTGTAACGAGATGAGGAGTCCGCTTAGATATTTTATTTGCAAATTTTGCAATTCAATGAAGACGCATAAAATGTCTTGACACGCATTGAACTACAAGGTTAAATACCCTTGTGGGGAGGAAAATATTGTAGGATCGGAGTAAGTACCGCGCGCGTGTTGTGAATACGTGTTACAGGCGTGAAACCAGGACTTGGGTATCGAAGATAAATTGTCCAAACGCACCAAAATAGTTACTGCTTCTATATTTTTTACATACGGTATCTATCAGCTACACGGCCATATTATTCATGTTATGGGTTAGTTTTAATACCTAAGTTTTACCTTTAACTAGCTGTGTATAAAGCATACAATCTAAAGTAATTATGTTAGTCACAGATTAGTATACAGTGCAGTGTTTATCTTTAGAAGTCTCGGTCTCTAATGATGTGGTTTCTGCAGTTGAGCACAATTTTGCTGGCAAAGCCGCAAACGTTCCAAAGATATTCGTTCTGGGGTGTAAGTTAGAAGCCGATCATTTGGGTTTTCTTGTCTTTTCAATATATCGTTGGCTTTTCCTAATGATTCGTAATAAATTTTCATTGGATGTATCGCGTTTTTATCTTTTGACATCCCGACGTTAACTGATAGTCATGGTTATTTTTCCATTTACTACTAGGATGTAAATAAAAGGAAATAAAATCCCGCGTCCATGTGTAGGTACATTTGAATATGATAAATAAGAATTGAATATACAATCTTCCCTTAGTCCGTCCACGTACGTGCGTTATGCGTGTGTTACACTCGATTTACGAGTTTTATCCGCGAATTTGCTCTCCCTGGGACCGATCTTTCCGGCTTGTTTATGCTCGCCTGGTTAAAACGCCGTGTGGGACAAATTAGAGGTGATTGGTGGATCACGTATATGTTAATAGGACAAAGGAAATAGGTTAATATGTAAAGTATATAAATACTGGCTTACTCGCCAGTGGCTTCGCTGACGTGGTACCTACTTGGATACAAAGTAGCCAAGTCATAAACTATGTATATTTCAAGTCATAGAACGATCTAGATACCTATTCTAAAAATCATTTGAAGTTCGATATCACAAAACTAATTCTATTATGGTACAATAAACATATTATTTTGTAAATGTTTTTCTTAAAATTTGAAGTTGTAGGGTGCACCCCTAGCCTAGCCTAATTTAGTCGATTATTATTATCTGTGACTGTTATATACTCTGTGAACGGAAGTGAACCCGCACTACCGTACGCGTTCACTCCCGCCCCTCGCTGTCCAATTCGGCAGTTGGAAAATTGTACTGAAGCTGAGAGCACGTCCTCGCTACACTGGCGCCAACTAGAGGCCACAACAACCCACGCGTTGAGAAAAGTGTTTTTCCGCGTCGCGAGTTTTGTGTGAACCCACCGTAAACCCAACCACCCTTGTGTTTATAAACTTTAAAATGACGAAGACACGGAGCCGAAAGTCTAGGACGCACGAAGACGACGCCGATGCTTCGTTCGGTAGCGCCGCAGACACGGGTACCGTTGCCACTGCTCCAGCCGGCGTCATGCTGTCGCAAGAGCAGCTCGCGGCGATGTTCTCGATGTTTGCGCGGACGCAAGCCGAAGCAAACATGCAAGTCTTGGAACGAGTGGACCGCTTGATCGCGTCGAGCACGCCAACGAGCGAGGCACCGACAGCGACGCCGTCCCCTGTTCCACGAGCCGACAACGTAGCGTCACCGTTACCGCCTACGCCTACTGTGGTCACCCCCGCAGGCCCTACCGTCGTATGTACGATGCCTGCCAATTTTACCGGCTGCACTACGCGCTTTAACGGCTCGACGAGGGACGCCGACGACCTAGAAGCGTTCGTAGACGCTATACAAATATATAAAGAATGTGTGGGCATGACCGACGAGCACGCACTGCGAGGTCTACCACTCCTGCTAGAAGGCCAAGCTGCGGTATGGTACGTCGGAGTGAAACAGTCCACCACCAACTGGGAGGACGCCATTACCAAGCTGCGATGCGCGTTTGGTCACCGAAAACCGCCGCACGAGCTATACAGAAACCTATTTACGCGTGAACAGGAGGAGCATGAGCGCGCGGATATATTCGTGGCGAACGCTCGCGCTCTGCTCGCTAAATTACCAGAGGGAGACCTGACGGAGAAAGTTCAACTAGATATGGTGTTTGGCCTTCTACATCGCGGCCTAAAGAAGCGAATACAAAGGTCATCATTCGACTCTTTTAGTAAACTGCTCGAGAAAGCCAGGGCGATTGAAGAGAGCCGGGAAGATCATCGTAAGAAAATCGTTCCCGCCATTACACATCCAACTTCAACTTCAAACCCCACGCCATACACCAGCGCCCCCAGTCCTCATACAACGGCGCCGACGCGCAACCGATCCGACGCCAAGCCGACTTCGTCAAACTTCGGACATGTTCGTGCCTGGCAACAACGCGATGACACCCGAAGACCGAGTTTCGCTCGTGTTTCATCTCCGGCACCTTCGTTTCGGAATTCCGCCGCCACGTACAACACAGAGGGCGCTGCGACACCGACTCGACCACGTTCAATTGAACGAGCAACTCACTCACCCGGGCGTTCTGTCAAGTTTTGCGCTCTAGAAACGTCAACGTCACTTACGCCATCGTTACCATTACTCTGCGACCACATGGAAACGGCTGTCGAGGATTATTCTCCAGCCGCTAACACGACGGAGCGTAATGAGAGTACGAGCGTAGTTCCGCCGCGTGTCCCCGGAGGCCGCGCCGCCCGCCGCCGCCGTGCCGCTGCCGCCCGCCGCGCCGCGCCCTTGTCGGCGCCGGCGCCGGTCGGCGATGCGTACGCGTCGCTGAGCGTCGAGGACCGCGCAGCAACCGCACTGCCGTGTGACTCTCCGCGAGTAAGTTCGCCCGTCGAACCATGTGAGTACTCAAATGAATTTTTGTGTATACAGTGCGTAAAGTGTAAAAGTGATGTTTGTGTACATAATAGGGACAATAAGGTTAGTGTAGGAAATGTAAATAACGCATACTGTAAAGCCTGCATGAATGACGCTCTGGATTTGAGTAGTCTGTCTGTGCCTCAGCAAGTAAAGGACAAGAGCCGTCCTATTTTAGAAATACAGATAAATGGTTTAGATGGCACAGCTTTGATTGACACTGCTGCAAAGCGCTGTATTGCTGGGTGTACACTCTATGCACTCCTCCTTAAACAAGGCTTTCCCTTTCGTTCAGCCAACATGCTAATAAAGCTTGCGGATGGTAGCATGCAAGATACTACCGTTAAACTAGCTGATGTTGAGGTTCTAGTTTACAAAACTAAGCTTAGAGTTCCGGTAACATTTGTTATTTTGCCACATGCTACCAACAATGATACTTTGCTGGGCATTGATTTTATTACTAAAGCTGGGTTGGTTATAAATTTCTCTGCTATGACTTGGTACTTACCGGACACACCCCAAACTGTTCATCACCTCAAGTGTGAGGACTCTATTGCTCGGCCTGTGAAACTCTGCTGTTACTCTGCTGAATTTGTTAGAGAAGATGAGGGAACCATGCTCGCTGCCGATGAACGGGTTGCTTTAGCAAACTTGCTTATGCGCTATGATGATGTTTTCAGTGCGAAGGGAGAATGCACACCGTATGCTGAACACCATGTAGACACCGGAGCCCACCTGCCCATTGCTGTACCACCCTACCGTCTCACTCCAGCGAAGAGAGCTGTGATGGAGGCAGAGATCACCAAGATGCTGAGTGACGGAGTCATCGAGGAGTGTGAGTCTGCATGGGCGTCACCGGCTCTACTGGTGCCCAAGAAAGATGGCACCTTCCGTTTCTGTGTGGACTACCGTAAGTTAAATGCCATTACTAAGACAGATTCTTATCCTCTGCCGCTGATTGATGACTTACTGCAGTATACGAAGAAGAACTGTTACATGTCCACCATAGACCTGAGATCTGGGTACTGGCAGGTTAAACTGGCTGAAGAGGACCGAGATAAGAGTGCTTTTACTTGCCCACTCGGAGTATTCAGGTTCAATGTCATGCCCTTTGGAATGTGCAATGCCCCGAGTACCTTCCAGAGGCTCATAGATAGGTTCAGGTCCCATTCTTCACTAAGGGATATGACTCTGCTGTGTTACCTTGATGATCTGATCCTCATCACTGAAGGTAGTTATTCTAAACATCTGGTTGAACTACAAACTGTATTTGATCGTTTGAGGATATATAAGCTGCGTGCTAACCGGGCCAAGTGCATGTTTGTTCGGACAAGCGTCAAGTACTTGGGCCACATTATCACTCGAGATGGAGTGTCTCCAGACCCTGATAAAGTTGCCGCAATAAAGAACATGAAAGCCCCTAACTCAATGAAACATCTGAAAAGTTTCCTACAAACTTGTTCATGGTTCAGGAAGTTTGTGCCAGGTTTCTCTAAAATTGCTCAACCCCTCACTAACCTGACCAGAAAAGATATCGCTTGGATCTGGGAAGATGCACAAGAGGCTGCTTTTGAGAAGTTGAAGGAGTTGCTTACCTCTGCACCTATACTTAGCCAACCTGACTATAATCATGAATTTATACTCAGAACCGACGCCAGCAACTACGCGCTGGGAGCCGCCTTACTCCAGGGGGAGACGGCCGCCGAGGAGCGTCCCATCGAGTACGCGTCGCGCCTACTGACGGCCGCCGAGCGCAACTACTCGACGACGGAGCGCGAGGCGCTGGCCGTCGTGTGGGCGGTCGACAAGTTCCGCGGCTACATCGACGGACACCGCGTGCGCGTCGCTTCCGACCACCAGCCGCTCAAGTGGCTGCTCACCCTCAAGTCGCCCACCGGCCGCCTCGTGCGCTGGGCCATGAAGCTGCAGGCTTACGACCTTCACTTGGAGTACACACCAGGCAAGGCAAACGTTATCGCTGACACTTTGAGCCGCCCGCCATGCGAGGAGGAGTCGCGCCCCGCCTGCGGGATATGTACGGTCGTAGCGGAGACCCCGCGCTGGGAGGCTCCCGCGCTCAGAGAACAGCAGATGGCTGACCCCGATGTCGGGAAGATCATCAAGGATATGGAGGGAGATGAAGAGGTAGCGAATACGAGATGGGCGGAGAGAGGGTATTGCCTCACGCAAGGAGTGCTTTACCGTTACGACCATGACGAGGATAATGAGGAGCCCCAACTGGTGATCCCCGAGAGCCTTAAGAAAGAGGTCATGGTAGAGTGTCACGATAAGGCGACCGCCGGACACGGTGGCATCGAGAGGACACTAAAACGCATCGCTCAACGGTATTACTTCTCGGGGATGCGACGATACATCACCGAATATTTAAAAACCTGCATCGAATGTCAGAGGTATAAACCGTCGAATCATAAACCCGCCGGTCTCTTACAGACGCCCGTACCAGCGCAACGATTCGAGGTGCTCGCCGTGGACCTGTTCGGCCCGCTGCCGCGCGGCGCGCTCGGTGAGCGCTGGATCCTGGTCGCGGAGGACCCCGCCAGCAAATGGGTGGAGCTGTTCCCATTGGTGGAGGCGACGGCGGAGGCGTGCGCGCGCGCACTCATCGACGAAGTGTTCCTGCGCTACGGCGTGCCGCGCCGCCTCGTCTCCGACAACGGCGTACAGTTCGTGGCCGACGTGATGCGACACGCCATGGCCGCGCTCGGCGTTACACAGAACCTGATCCCTCTCTACCACCCCGAGGCGAACCCGGTCGAGCGCAAGAACCGCGACATCAAGACCCAGCTCGCCATCCTCGTGGAGGGACACCACGCCGACTGGCCCGAGGCGCTGCCCGCCATCCGCTTCGCCATGAACACGGCCGTGTGCAAGTCCACAGCGAGGACGCCGGCCTACCTGACGTTCGCGCGCGAGCTGCGCTCCCCGCTGGACGCGCGCGCCGACCTGCGCGCCGTGGCGCCCGCCGCCAACTACGTGCCGCAGATCACGCCCTACCTGCGCAAGCTTTCCGGGGCCCTAGCGCAGAGTAAGGAGACCATCGAGCGACAACAGGACCTCAGGAAGACAGCTAAGGACGAAACGCGACAACCGGCCGAGAACTTTGCCGTAGGCGACCTGGTGCTGCTGAGAACGCACGCGCTGAGCAACGCCAGCAAGGGCGTGAGCGCGAAGTTCATGCCGAAACAGGACGGCCCCTACGTGATCGTTAGTCAGGCGAGTCCCACCACGTATGTATTAGCTCACTACCGAAAACAGGAAGACATTGTAGGCAAGTACCACGTATCCCAGTTTAAAAGGTACCACGCCAGGGATGATGAACAGTTGGTGTGCCAACCGGTTGCTCCAAAACGTAAGCGCGGTCGTCCACGCAAAGTTGTTTAGTAGGTAATCTTAAAATAGATTGATTCTGCATGGGGTCCAAGAGCAGATCAATCGGGGGAGTATGTAGGGTGCACCCCTAGCCTAGCCTAATTTAGTCGATTATTATTATCTGTGACTGTTATATACTCTGTGAACGGAAGTGAACCCGCACT
The DNA here is from genome assembly GCA_963582015.1 of Xanthorhoe designata. Classification (NCBI taxonomy): domain Eukaryota; kingdom Metazoa; phylum Arthropoda; class Insecta; order Lepidoptera; family Geometridae; genus Xanthorhoe; species Xanthorhoe designata. The sequence continues at coordinate 8,644,239 of OY757046.1, forward strand.
ACCGTACGCGTTCACTCCCGCCCCTCGCTGTCCAATTCGGCAGTTGGAAAATTGTACTGAAGCTGAGAGCACGTCCTCGCTACAAAGTGTTTTTTCAACGGCGAGTATTTTTGTTATTGTTTCAGAATCTTGAAATGCTTGAATAATTGTGTCTAATTGAGTTCTGGTTCAATAGGTATCGACCCTCTCAGAATGGCACAGGTAACAACTGGAATAAGGGTACTATTGTTATTATTAAGTTTATTAAGATCGTGGGTGTTTTTCATGGAATCGTTTCTTGAATTGAGTGGGTAAACCTACTCAATTCGAGAAGATCTACTCTACTAAAGTAAGTGTAAAGTAAGTGACTAAGCGATCCCAGATCCAAGCAAAACTCAGTTACACACAAACAATTATATATATAATATATATATTATATATGCTACAATTATTATCATAATTATCATATATATCATATAAATGCATAAGAATCGGAACAAGGTACCATTTTTTGTAAGAAAGCAAAATGTGTGGATGATTATTATGTCAATCTTTCTTCAGTCGATTTTCAATAGATAGTATCGTTCGCTCTCTATATCGATACCACCCCAAGTTGATGCATAATGGAAAAGCACATCCATCATTATAAGAGTAACATATGGCGTGCGGCTTCCAAGATTTTCATAACAAAGTATACTTAACGAGCTCGTACTTTTTGCTATCGTAAAAATATTTGGTAAGCTCCATAAGCTAAGGTTATATATTATTTATAAGGAATAGGTTCTATTCCGCGTTTGAGCAAAGCTTGATATAATATTTGTCCTAATTTCAAAAGTAATTTCCACACCTACGTCTTTGTGAAACTTATCATGTTATTATAAGTTTAGTCGGTATGAACAAAATTTAACTCACAAATTGGGATATCCTGACACGAGTACAATTTTCAATAGGATTTCAAGATTCTGATGGAAAAACAAGTTAAAATTAAAGTTAAATGTTGCACTGTCCCAAAATGAATGAGTGATCGATAGTATTAATAATTGGGTGGCTTCGGCTTCGGCGGCATGTTAAATGGTCAGTCCCAAGTGGTTATACATGAATGACGTCTCCAAACGCTTGTAAACTCCGTCATAGTTCTCCATTATGGTGGTAATTGATCAATACACGGTAGTTATTCGCTATGATTCAATAAAACGTAACTCGACAGAACGCGGCATTAACGTGCAAAATACGATACGATAACGCGGTGGCGAGCTGCGTTTTGTCGTGTTACGTTTTGTTGAGTCATCATAGCGAATAGCCACCCTTCTCAAACACACTTATTTCACCTTCAAACATATCGATACCTTGAACTGGAGTTTATGTGAAACGGTAGAGTTATCGCGACGATCGATTTTCAAGCCACAATCAACCCTGTAATTAAAATTCCGACGGATCAACCTTTCATTGTGGTTTCAATTGATGCGGGCACAGTGCAGATGACAATCAGTATACGAACTTGAATTACATTTTGTAGCACTAGATTCTTACGCGACGTCGTCACCAGATATATCATCATAACATAAGCAGCTGAACCATAATTATGTACCATAATTAGCACGGTTTGATTAATTCAATATATTTTTTATGTTTTTGCCACTCTATAGCTTTATTAGCCTATAATTTGAAAGATACATTTATTAAACATATTTCTATTTATTTAAAAATAGTTTAGGTTATTCCTCAATCAACTTAACAGGTTTCCCGAATTTCCTTGGTTATTTCAAAATTGGCCTTTGCCCTGCAGTGGGATGATACGGGCTCCAAATAATAATAATTTCAAAAGTTATCTCAAACCATATTCTAATTAACATATTTGCAAGAAAATAAAGTTTTATGAGCTAGCCGAATCACAGTCCGCGTAGTGCTCAGACAGCGATGAACATCGATTCCATGACTCACTTTTTGTGAATTGCTGAGATGTCCTTACTGCGTGATTGTTGTACTGTGATGCGGGCTTGAATTTACATTCAGATGCCATTCGGGATTCTTTGGATTTCCATTGTTTCACTGTCAGCCTTTTGTCAGTCTGGAGTGAGAATTATGCGTCGGATTTCATATAACCTTTGTTCTCATGTAGATACATTATTGTGTGTATTTTCGACTGGGATTTGGTAGTATAGGTATATTCCTAGTTCGAGCCTTGGAAATGTTAATACTTTAACTCTCTTTTGTATTTAAGCTTCAATAAAATGCCTGATGAGTTTTTCGTCATGCGATGGATCAATTTCCGTTTCTCAATAAACCTGCCTGGACATTCTCATTACACATTACACCACAGTCTATAATATAGACTAAACATATAGACTCTATATGTTTAGTCTACACAATGTTTACGAAGGCTTTAATATCTATAAGATTTAATGTAAGTACATAGATCTGCCTTTTTTGTTTCAACAAAATTATACTATCTAATATCATATGAACAGCATGATTATGTTATTATTAAAAATAAATTTCTTAACATATTTACAAAACGAAAAATAATGTCGTGTACTATCTTCCACCAATATCACAAGTTTCAAACCAATCTGCGGAGTCTCCACCAACCAACATCTTAAAACAAATTTTCGCATAGGTGTTAAAGCAGATTGGAATGTCAATCAACATCGTTCCTTGTCGCTCACATCTGTCTGACGATCCGTCTCTGAACTCATGCCCTTGGGGCCAACAATCGATCAATGCTTACATCGAACACTAATACCACGTTTGGTCGATTCATCGTTTAATCCGGATGTTTTATTGGTTTTCAGAACAAACCTATTAGATATTAAAGGTTTAAAGATATTAAAGGCTATTATTTTTCACTTCTCATCAAAGCGTTAACGCTTTCGAAGTAAGTATGATGATAAGTATGAATAAGTGCCTAAATAAGTATGATGACTTGCATAGAAAAATGGTGATGGTTGTCATGGTTGATAATAAAAAATAAAACTAAATTAATATTGAAATATTTTCTAAAGCTTTTATGCCATCATAAAGCAATTTCATCACACAAACTAGCAATAAATTACTAGGAACTCTCGCCTCCTCAAGTTGGATATTTAATTAAGCTCCATAGTTCCATCCAACGAGGTCAGTTTTAATATTTCTGAATAGCTGAAATTTTTAGTCAGTTCTCCCTTTTAACCACTCATTAGAACCAAATTGAGTTTAATTTGCTTTAATTACTTGTAATTTGCCTTTGTTATTCTCTTATACGTCATAGTAATAAACCACGACAACAGAAACTGTAAACTTAATAACAAAGCCTTTTAATTCATTACGTATCAAAATACGTTCATCGACCAATCTCGTTCGAGCAAGCGGTTGGCGCATGCGCGTGCCGTGGGCGGCGGGTCGATACTGTGACGTCACGGCCGTGGACCAATGGCGCCCCGGCCCGCCGCACATCAATCGATGCCGTGTCTGCGAAAGACGAAGGAAACGACGCCATCTTTATATTTTTTAATGCAATTTTAATGAAGCTTTGGGCAATGCACTTATTAGGTCTTATGTTGCGATTGAATTTAAGACTAACTGTTACGTACTATCATGTATAAAACTACGTCATTTTCTACCCCTTAGTTATAACATCGAATAGATAGTAGACTGACAGATAGGTAGTAGAGATAGATTGATATTTACAGACATTGTTAATAGTGTTTCAAGCCTGTTTTAGGGTTCTCTCAAACTATGTATTATCTCTACTGCCATCTCGGTGTATCTATAAGCATTTGATCCCATTTGATAAGGCTCGAAATCAAAACAATTTATCTCACGAACATCGGCAAAAAATTACATTTCTCAATTTTCCACTGACTTACTGTTATTGATGTTATGAGACTTCGCTTTGTAGAGTTTGTAGACGTATGAGTATATTTTATCTCATGAATTATGATGTCTCGTATAATGCGAAGCCTTTGCCAAATTCGTGCTTCTTTTTCTTCTTTTTTCATGTCTTTTTTATTGTATAATAATTGTAAATTCCTGATTACAAAATGTACCTATTACCTACGTAGGTTTATCTTATCAATCGATTTGCTAACAAGCAAGCATTTTCTTATTTTCAATATGCGAAATCCTCTAAATGGTCTCTAGTTGTTAAGTAATTTGTGTTTATGACTATTTTCACATGATTTAAAAATAAATAAATAAAGAAGTATTTTGTGTAAATAAGAATTTGTAAATAACCACACATAACTTGTGTTGCAAGTCCGCATTTGTTTACACAATTGCTAATACTTATAATAACTTTTATAACTGAACTAGTACTTATAATAACTTTTATAACTGAGCTAGTACTTTTAATAACTTTTGTAGCTAAACTAGTACTTATAATAACTTTTGTAGCTGACAGAACTAAGTGATTCCATGTCCTGTATTATAAGTCACCTATTAATTTGGTATCAAGGTAGGTATTCCAAGAAAAATGGATAGGTGTTATATATTTTGCAGCCAGATGGCTTATGTAGACGGTGACGTCATGCTACAGGTTTTGCGTAGCTGAATCTTTAACGTCCAGTCTCAATAACCTATCTTTGGTTTTGCTTACTGTGGGTAGATATTTGACATTACTAGCAATCCCACAAGTTTTCTGATAATCTTATCTATCTGATAACACGACTTTATTATTTCGTAAGTGTGAAAACTTCGCAGACAAACAGCCTGAGATATACTGCTATGTTGCTAAAATAATATAAGTAATGAGAATACAGAATGTACAACTTTACTTGGAAAAAAACTTACTTTCATATTTTAATCAGAGAGGCGTCTACTATTTTCCCTTGTACGAGTTGAAGCACGTTAGTTTTATGGAAATGAAAATGAAGTGGTCTGCGTTCACTCTTGCTAGCCAAGAGGTCTCAACTAGTCTCAAGCAGAGGCAACATTATAGGCTGATTATGAAGTATCTGCAGCGGCTTGTCAAACAAGAGCAGTGTACTGTATTTTACAGTTAAGATTTATTGGATCATTAATTAGAAAATGACTGAAGAAAGAAGCAGACAAAAAATAGCACTAAACTAAGTTGAGACGAGGTGAAGTACCAGATATAATTATCACTCCATATACCCGACCGTGTGTCAACCGAGCTTCAAATAAAATGATTTCTAAAGTCCGTGCCTTGATAGTGTCTTTACTCGGAGACTGTGATGGCGCAACGGTTCTATATGTTTTATTAGCAATATCAGTTTTGTAAATTATACTCAACCCTCAAGTTAAAGTTTTGAAAGTTCAACGTGCAAGTATTGATTTAGTAGCTCGAGAGAGCCTCGACTTATATTAATTTGTGTTTAATCTGCGAATATTTAGTAGACAGCTCGTTTACCCCTTAAATTAATAGGAAAGTTTTACCTTTAGGGCTCTGCAATTTAAAGTAAGTACACCTAAGCTTCAATTCGCGGGTGAGGGCTGGACAGCGCGCAAAATAGGATATTCATTTCCCATCTGTTCATTTTCTCTCGTTTAAAAGCTTTTATTTGACTTGCAATGTTTGTGTGCAAATTGTTAGATTTAAAATTTGCTGATCTTTTTTAAACCACTTGCTTGTATCCGATTGAGCTTAAAACCCTTTTGTATAAATAGATATGTGGGAATAAAAAGTACTTACGAGTAGATAATATGTCAAAAAAAGTTTTACTGTCACAAAATAAAAAAAGTGTGTATACGAGTACTTAAATGTATCTAAGTATTATATCAGTCATCTTGTTACCATAACACAAGCATTAAGTTGCTTAGCTTGGGACTAGATGACGCCGTGTGAAAATGTCCAAGGATAAAAAAAAAAAAATATTGTTTACCTATATAAATTGCATTAATCTTGTAATTTCTTGTAAATTTTAAATAAATAAATAATAAAGTTTACTAGATTATTCGACGATAAAAAAACCCTCAATGATTGTACCAGTTTTTGATGCCTGTGGCGTGTACATGTACACCGCATTTATTAACGACTCACGTTTTCCGCGAAAGAGATTACTTGAATAGCGGTTGGTTAGTCGGTCGGCAAATATGGGGTAATTCACTTTCGCCTTGAATTGAAATTAGCTTTAGCTTCTAATCAGGATTATTGAAACTAAAAATTGCAGAAAACTGAACTGCAAATTAACGGAAAATGGTTACATAAAATACTGTGCTTGTAGACCACCAGCTCATACATTGAGGTACAGCTCATAAGATAAATGTATTTTATTATAAATGAAAAGTCTTAGGAAAAGTTACAACTTCGACGGGATTCGAACCCGCGATGATGCAAGCGATCCCCCTGTAGCTGGGCTGCCTTTAACTACAATAGTTTTTAATTAATATTCTAATGTATTTCAACATTGTCTTATATATTGACCCTTGAATATCCAACACACATTAGGCGTTTTGTCTAGACGTTCACGTTTGATCTAGAATCTAGCTAGACTATTACAGCGTGCGGAGGAAATCTGTGTCTAAAAAGAACACTGGCTGAATAGTCGGGTCCAGAACCTAAAACTCTAAACTTGCCTATTGGCTAAATTAGCAACCTACGAACTCCTTGTAAAAGTTAATATTTGAACGGTCCTTTGACTACCACCTAGACAACTTCAAAAGATCTTTATTATCTGATTGTGATTACTGTCTCTGGCATTCCTTGTGAATGTGACCTTCGTGAGAATTTTGGCAGCAGATTATTTGTTTGGAATAATAAATGTCTAAGTAGATTTCGCTATATAAATTGTATCTATATAAACTGTATTTTATTTAGTACTATATATTTTCATATAATTTATGTGGTTTCTTGATGTATACCAAAGACGATTAATATCTAGAAGACAGACAAAGGCCATACACAAAATCGTAACCCGATCCCGCAGTACCAGATAGCCTGAAAACTTTAAAACATCAATTTTATCCAAGAAATTTCAATACTTAGTAGTAGGTAGCAACAATATTCAATATTTAAACATTTTTAACTAGAAAGTAATTGAAATTTCTTGGATAAAATTGATGTTTTAGAGTTTTCAGGCTATTTTTTAGGGTTACGATTTTGTGTATGGCCTTTGTCTGTCTTCTAGATATTCATCGTCTTTGATGTATACCAAAGAAGCTTGAAGCAACTGACACCGCGTTATCGTATTGTTTTTTGCGCGTTAATACCGCGTTTTGTCGCTTTAAGTTTTGTTGGGTCATAGCGAATAACCACCGTGTATTGATCAATTATAATCCTTTTACCGCATGCCGACTAATCCATCTTTGACCACGACTCGGTCATCCATCACTCATGACATACCCGCTTAGTACATAAACTGTTTATGTTCATGTACAATAGGGTATGTTATACAGTGGATTATCAGCTTATCTTGATGAACACTTTGGCCTGGTCGTTCCACCACCCGCATGGTGAGGTGTCTCTTTTCCTGTACGATATTATCTTTTGAAGGTCGGGTCTCGAATAATAGTTTTGGAGTTAAAGACTTGATATCCTAGGTATACAAAAATGAGTTTAATAGCTAGTAATAAAAGTAAAATGGCCAAGGTTACACAGCGAGACAAATAGCTTAAAAGATTATCATGAGAATAAGCTTGAAGATGGGAATTATTGTTCCTCGGTAGAGAAATAAAATATAAAATAATATTTGTTCTTAACCAAGTTTGTCTTTGTACAAAATATCAAAAATCAAGTCATTGTTGCTAATTGAAACAGAATCTAATACATTTTACTCACTGCAAAAATGTTTAGCACGGTCCCAACATTTGCCGAAGCTTCAATATTAAATATTTCATTTCATAAATGAATACAGATGTATTTGTCAACAAACTATATTCCCAGCTTTCCTTAAGCGTCATCTAGCAATTTTCCTCAACGATCAATCTAGAAAAACAGTCCTCATATTTTTCCAGTACTCACTAAACCTGTTAAAATAGACCCTATGCAAACTTCTTACAGATCAAAATAGTTTGTAAGAAGTGCTTGTTCACCTTTGTAGGAAATTAAATTCCGCTGAAGTATGAAAGACGTTGAAAGGATGAAAGCGGGGAGGAAAGGGGAGCTTTTCAAAGCGGATCAGGACGCAGTTGGAATAAAGTGCAGCCAGTTAACCAGGGTTTCCGTTAAAGAAACACTATTGTAGATCCGTCTAAGTTAAATGAAATAGGCTCTTTGATAAGAAACCACATGTTATTAGGTATAGTAAAACTGTCTTCTAAAGAGTTTTGTATTTTATTTTGAAAATCAATAATTTTCGCTATAACCTATTTAAACTAGGGTTAGATTTAGCTCTCGATATGAATATTTTATTCACTGTTTTGCATGTACAATAATTGTTAAATTATTTTATAGTTTTAAAAAACAATTTATTATTGTTATTAACCTAGAAACAAACACAATTGAATGGGAAAATAGGAGAAGAATGGTTGTCGCTCAATTAAATCTAACTATTTATAAGAGTGTTTAACCCCAATCGCCTAATTTCAGCCACCGCTGTTCATACGTGTTCAGGACTCGAAATAGGGTTTATTGCGACCCGATTCCAGTCGATGTGACAAATGCATTAGGCTTTACTATCTTGACCTGAATTTAGTTTTACCACAGAACAAACACAAAGAAGTACTCTGTCTCGGCAAATCTGTGAATAGTTTATAACATCTGTCAGCAGTTTTACATAACATTGTCGTTTCTGAATCAGGCTAGCTGATTAAGGGCATGTTATTATGATTGCGATACATAAATTGAATTGTTACCTGTTTACACAACGGCTGGAACTTTACCCCACAGACCATTTTGTACGATTTCATGTACTTAAATGTTTGATTAAAGTTTGTGCTTTGATCTAAATGTCAAATGGTTATTTCCTAAAACTTTGAGTAAAAGTTTATTGCTTTTAATGAAGGCTTTTATAAGTCACGTTTGTCACGTGTACATGAGAACAATATGTTATGACTCTATTTGAAAAGGTCTGTACATACTTTGTGGTGTAAATGTTTCTGGTACTACAGCAGCCGACACAATTTATGTACAGAAATCTTTGCTTAAACTGTACTATTTCTTTATATCCTGAACCTATATAATGTTGTCCAGTAAAAGCTGATACGTTCCTGAAAATGGGGTCGTGACAGACGGACAACCGAGTGATGCTATAAAGGTTTTTGTTTTTCCTATTAAGCGCACTTTAAATGATTTGTGAGGAAGCTAAGAGTTATTAAGTACCATACTATGAAGATTTATTATATGTATGGGCATTATGCTACGTATAATATATTAAGTTGTGACTCTGATTTCCTCGTTAAACCACAGAATAGATCATAGTACAAGTAATTAAGCAAACCCATCCCCAATCGCATAATACAATAATTATAACTACGAGGCACTAGTTTAATATTGTTACCGTTTAGCATTGCTAATGATATAATTTATTGCCTGCGCACAGATCGCACGTTGTTGTTGATGTGACAGGGCATGTGAAATAACATGAGTTCAGAATACATTCCTATTCAAATTTATTTAGGAGTGCGTAGGACAGACCTTCCCTGGTTTCGGCAGTTAATAAAAAATAGTAGAACTATAATTATGTTTGAATATATTACGCTTTTAATTTTTATAAATGGTCTGTCATTTTTAACTTACGTCGAAAAAGAGGGGTGTTAGAAGTTTGTAGTGTGTGTTTGTTTGCTACGTAGCTTCTAGGTGGAAGAATAGTTTTTTGTCCGATTTGTGCATTCGTCGAGAGTGAAGATATTTCTTTTTAAGTTCCTTTCTCGTTGATATAGGGGTAAATAGGGAGTTTTTCATAAAAATTGTTAGTGTAAGGGACCGTCTAAAGGTTCCCTTATTCCATTTCATTTTGAACGCAACCAAGTTTTGTTAGGTTGTAATAATGTAAGCTAGAGACCAATCGTGGCGCTTCGCGCTCGCGTTGTGGTGTTGTATATTAGTTGGTTGGTAATAGGTAGACTAAAAAGCCAATCACAGCGCTTCCCGCTCACAAGAATGTGAGATTTTGTATTTTGTAAGAAGAGTCTTGTTTTGTAGCTGCTAACGATAACTGGTGTGTAAAATCTATCACCAAAGTCTGAACCTGTATTGTGTAAATGTGTATTGTTAATCCCCCCACGACCCATCTCTAATAAACTTTGTGACGGTGAACAAATTTGTTTGACTTTAATAGTCCCCCCGTTATAGTGGCGCTCAACTTAGTGGCTATTACAAGGATTCCGGCGTTCTGGTCGAGCGTAGTTCTCCCGAACGCGCGCCATCTTGTAAGGGAAAACGTTCCAGTTAGACTTTGTTCGAGAAAAAGGATTACACACAACTTCGTCCGATCGCGATGCCACCTAAAGTCATGCGATCGCCTACGAAGACTCGGTCTGCGACGGCTGCTGGATCTAGCGCCGCCAGCGACGATGAAAGCTCGGTGTCGGCACCAACGCCGACGCAGCTTGTCATGACGGAGACGCAGCTCGCTGCCCTTGTGGAGAGCATCACACGAGCGCAGGCGGAAGCGAACCGCCAGCTCATGGAGAACATCTTTGCAAGCGGCAGAGCGACGCCGCCTTCGTCGAACGTAGTGACACCGGCCGACACGATGTCCGCCGCTGCGCCTGCGTGTCATGGAAACTTCTCGAAATGTTCGGCGCGCTTCCGGGGAGGAGCCGCGAACGATGACGACGTGTTGGAGGCGTTCATCAACTCTGTGGAGGTGTACAGGGAGTGCACCAACATCACCGACGAGCACGCGCTCCGCGGCTTGCCGATGCTGCTCGAGGGAGACGCGGCTGTCTGGTGGCAGGGTGTGAAGGCTTCAACGACGTCGTGGCAAGGTGCCATTGATGGTCTGCGCGCTATGTTCGGAGTGCCGCGACCGGCCCACAAAGTGTTTCGGGACATCTTCTCAAAGGAACAACGTGACGGAGAGAAAAGTGATGTATTTATCAATCGTGTACGTGCGTCTCTTTCTAAGTTACCTTACAGACTTTTAGAAGAAACCCAGATAGACATAGTGTATGGTTTATTGAGCTCTAGTATTAGGGAACGCTTACCGCGTAAGGAATGTCCGACTATGTGTGATCTTATAGATAAAGCACGCGATATTGTCATCCCTAAAGCTAAGAGTCAGTCTGCTAGCAAACCTAGCGACACAGGGGTTAGGCACACTAACTCAAGGGGTTCTGGGGAGTTACCGATTAGTAGTAAATCGAATTCTCCGAATATACGGTGTTATGGGTGTGGCCAACCCGGTGTAATAAAAAGCAAATGTCCAACATGTAATGTTAGTGATTCTAATAAAGTTAAATTTCAGGGTGTTGATATCTACAGCACAGAGCACAACGATACGACGCGGGCGATCGTGGAGGTCGGCGCCGCGGGCTGTCGTGGAGTCGCCGTGCTGGATTCAGGTGCCACCCACAGCCTTGCCAGTCCAGGCTTATACAGCATTCTGCGAGACTCCGGTGTGCAGTTCACCGAGTCACAGTATACGTTTGGCCTCGCTGATGGGACTACTCATGTGAGTAAAGTTTTATGCTGTGATACTCATATAGAGCTTGAGGGCAGGGAAATCCCTGTGACATTTGCAGTTTTGCCCGATGCAAATAATAAAACTTTACTGGGCAATGATTTCATGAAAACTGCGGGAATTGTAATTGATATTGCCCGAGCTTCATGGAGTTTTTCTGATGTTCCAAGCATTTCTTATCCGTTTGTCTTGAACTATGCTTTGGAATGTGATGCTGAGCTTATGCATTCTGTTAAAATTGATGTGGCCTTGCGGGATGATGAAGGTTTGAAGCTTGATACAGATCAGAGAGTGCGGCTTAACCGTCTGCTTGAGAAGCATTGTGAGATTTTCGCTGACAAGGGGCCCGCTACTGATTTTGCTGTCCATTGCATCAAGGTTAAGGAAAACCAGCAGCCTATAGCTTGCCCACCTTACAGGTTATCCCCAAGTAAGAAAGATCTTTTGAATAAAGAGTTGGAAAAATTGTTAGAAAATGATGTGATCGAGGAATGTGAGTCACCTTGGGCTGCAAACGTCGTGTTGGTAAATAAGACGGATGGAGGTGTCCGCTTATGTGTTGACTACCGCAAACTCAATGCAGTGACTGAGCCGGACTGCTATCCACTTCCTCGGATGGAAGATATTTTACATGCAGCCAAGACAAGTAACTACATGACTACTCTAGATCTTAGGTCAGGTTATTTCCAATGTCTGGTGAGACCTGAAGACAGAGACAAGACATCATTTACTAGTCCATTAGGTACGTTCAGATGGAGACGTATGCCCATGGGTCTCAGGAACTCTGGTGCTACATTTCAACGGCTGATTGATAGATTCAAGTCTAATCTGAAATGTAAAGATAAGGAAGGAGATGCTGATGTGACGAGAGATGTTCGGTTACTCGCATACTTAGACGACCTTATAATACTTTCAGACAACTTCAGCCAGCACCTAGAGGACCTCGAGGCAGTGTTCGAGAGGCTGAAGCTGTTCAACCTCCGAGTGCATCGGCAGAAGAGCATGTTCGCCCGCGACAGCGTGCGGTTCCTGGGGCACGTCATCGTGCCGGGAGGCCTGCAGGCTGACCCGCAGAAGGTCGACGCCATCGCGAACATGCCGCCGCCTAGGAATCTGAAACACCTGATGAGTTTCATTCAGACAACAAGTTGGTTTCGGCGGTTCATTCCTAACTACGCCGATGAGGCGCGACCGCTGACCAGCCTGCTGAAGAAGGACGTCGCCTGGTGCTGGGCGGAGCCGCAGCAGCGAGCTTTCGAGAAGCTGAAGTCGCAGCTGGTGTCCGCGCCGATTCTGCGCCAAGCCGACGATACCAAACCGTACGTATTACGCACTGATAGTAGCGGTTATTGTCTCGGAGCAGTCCTACTGCAGGGGGAGGGCCTTGACGAGCGGCCCATCGAATATGCGAGCAGATTGCTTACCCCAGCAGAGAAAAACTATAATACTACCGAGAGAGAAGCGCTAGCGATCGTGTGGGCAGTGACGAAGTTTAGGGGTTACATAGAGGGCGCTGAGGTTCTAGTCAAGTCTGACCACCAACCTCTCAAATGGTTGATGAACCTCAAGAGTCCGAGTGGACGCTTAGCGCGCTGGGCCCTGACTCTGCAAGAGTATAATTTGCGAATAGAGTATACTCCCGGGAAGGCTAACGTAGTCGCCGATATGCTATCACGCCCGCCGTGCGTGGAAGAGCCGACCTGCGACTTGTGCTATACGACGGTAGACATACCGACCCGCCAACCCGGAGATGTACGAGAGAATCAGCTGTCCGACCCAGAGGTCAAGAAGATAGTCGACGACCTGGAGTCGAACGAGCCGTTCAAGGCCCGAGTATGGGCAGACCGTGGATATGTAATCTCAGATGGCATTTTATACAGATTGTCACCGGACTGCGAGGACGCTGAGTCGCCGTGCCTGGTGGTGCCGGCGCACGAGCGGTCGCGCGTGCTGCGCGAACTGCACGACGCGCCCACCGCCGGCCACTGCGGCGCCGAGCGCACGTTGCTCCGCGTCGCTGAGAGATTCTACTGGCCCGGTATGAGAACTTTTATAAATGACTACGTCAAGAAATGTGTGCCGTGTCAGAGATACAAGGTTGACACGCGCAAACCGGCGGGATTACTGCAGACACCGGCCATGACTAGGAGGTTCGAAGTCGTGTCGGTAGATTTGTTTGGACCCCTCCCGGAGACCGTGAACCACAACAAGTGGATATTGATAGTAGAGGATGTGTGCTCACGGTGGGTAGAGATCTTTCCGCTCAAGAACGCGACGAGCATGGAGTGTGCTAAGCTGCTCATTGACGAGATCTTCTTCAGATACGGCGTGCCGCGACGTATGACGTCCGACAACGGCGTGCAGTTTGTAAGTGAAGTCATGCAGCAAGCCTGCCATGTGATGGGAGTGACCCAAGATCTCACTCCACTGTACCATCCCGAAAGTAATCCAATAGAACGTAAAAATCGTGATCTGAAACCGCAGTTGGCGATATTGGTTGGCCAAGATCACACAACTTGGGATGCGCATATTTCAGCGATCCGATTTGCCATGAATTCAGCCGTGACAGCTAGTACAGGATTTACTCCAGCTTATCTCACATTCGGACGTGAGCTTCGGACGCCTCTCGACGCTGTCACTGACATGCGTGCCATCCTAGAAAGGGATAACTTTGTGCCTACAGTAACACCCTACCTCAAGCGTATGTCAAATGCACTATTACAGGCGAGGGATGTACATGAAAAGGCGCAAAGGCAGCAGAAGAAGTACGCGGACGAGGGCCGGCGAGACGTCCCTCTGTATCAAGTTGGAGATTTGGTGCTGCTGAAGACTGAAGGGCAGAACAGCGCGGCGCCGGGCCAGACGCCCAAGTTTATCCCGCGCCGCGATGGGCCGTACCGCGTGAACGAGGCCTGCAGTCCGGTGAGCTACGTCTTGGTTGATCCAAGTACTGAGGAGAACATAGGTAAGTACCATAGTTCTAAGCTTACACCGTTTGTTGGCCACATCCAAGCACCGGTACGTCCGAAACGTAGAAGAGGTAGACCGCGTAAGAACAGGGGTGCAGTTAGTGCTAGCCTAGACCCTGTTGTTGACTAGACTAGCAGGGGGAGGTTGTAAGGGACCGTCTAAAGGTTCCCTTATTCCATTTCATTTTGAACGCAACCAAGTTTTGTTAGGTTGTAATAATGTAAGCTAGAGACCAATCGTGGCGCTTCGCGCTCGCGTTGTGGTGTTGTATATTAGTTGGTTGGTAATAGGTAGACTAAAAAGCCAATCACAGCACTTCCCGCTCACAAGAATGTGAGATTTTGTATTTTGTAAGAAGAGTCTTGTTTTGTAGCTGCTAACGATAACTGGTGTGTAAAATCTATCACCAAAGTCTGAACCTGTATTGTGTAAATGTGTATTGTTAATCCCCCCACGACCCATCTCTAATAAACTTTGTGACGGTGAACAAATTTGTTTGACTTCAATAGTCCCCCGTTATAGTTTTTTTTTTTTTTTTTTTATATTAATTACTATAAGTACATTATTTACTATTCAATGCAGGAATATAACATCTACTCCCTTTGGAATTTTGACTAGCGCGGCCCAAATGTGGGTCGTTAAAATGAATTTGCTGAAATTGCCACAATCTGTACCGCTGACCGCTAATGACGGTACAAATGGGACTATAGGTGCTACTCACGCGCCCTAATCGATTTGGAATTTCAAGCTCGAATACTAAAATCTAATGGTATTCGTTGTTTGACTAAGCAGCTCAGCTGCTGGAGCTTACACAGTAAGTCATAGATTCGATTCCCACCAAAGACAAATGTTTTGTGTAGTTAACATAAAATGTTTGTTCTATCTGGAGGGATTAGATTTATTATTATTATTTATACATTTGCATCAAAATATAAAATTAAGTTAGCTCAATATAATAAATGTTACGCTTGTTATACTAAATAAATCGTTGTTGCAATCTAAAAAGTTACAGTACATTAAACTCATTCATCCATCTTGTACAAGTTAACTCGAAATTCACTGAAATGTACTCGTATTAAATAACAGCTTTGCAGCGAGTTCTAGAGAAATCCTGATTTCAGAGGCGAACTACTAGTAGCTTAATACTGTGTGTATTCGTTTGTTAACAATATATTGAATTGTGCAAAATGTGGAAATGTACCATGTATGTATTTGGACATACCTCAGACCCCTAAGAAATTTTCAAAAAATCTAAAATAAAAGACTAAAATTAATAGATTTCGCATACCGCACATCTACCGCATCTTGGGATACAGTCGTGCTCATATTTCATTGAATATTGTGTTAAATTTGAGATTCTGGTAGAGATAATATGTAGGTGCATGAAGTAGAAACTCCTCCTTTTTTTAAGTCGGTTAAAAATACCTGCATGATTTAACTATACTACGTAGTGTGTCAATACACATGGGTAAATAAGTAATATACCACCCCGTTTTATTAGGCGTTACCATTTACCATGCATAAAAATAGTAAGCTCAACTTTATAACTTTTGTTTTGAAAAAATTATATATATTTGAACTACGCCATTTCCTTAACCTAAAATAAGTATTGCAATTTTAAATCTTGCAATCCAACATACGTTTTCATCAATCTCAAGTTACTGGAAACTGGAAAATGTAGTAGAAAATAAAATAACGGAGCATTGCAGTAAGTTCTAGAGAAATCCATACTTCAGAGGCGTCGACGCCCACTCGCTTCTAGAATGACTTTGCTATTTCATTATTTATTTTATGATTTGTTTGGCTGCCATGCCATATCAGAACAGTTCTTGTTATATAGTCGTAAAAATGTGGCATCAAATTCCCTAACAAGTGGAGTGAAATAGTGCATTTCGTTATAAAAACTGGCAATTGTCGCATTAACTCTAATATTTTCAATCTTATTTCATTAGTGGTAGTACGATGATAATGTACTTTACTCGGCCTAACTGCTTATGTGTTATTCCAGTTCATAAACTATTTATATTCTAAGTTTCAGCCAAATGCGTTTAGTAGTTTTTGCGTTAAAGAGTAACAAACATTTTGCGTTAATAGTATTAAAACAATTGCAAATATTACATTCTAAAAACTTTATAACCACACCTCTGAAAGCTTCCTATTGCTACGTTGTTACTGCGTAGAGGATGCCTACGAACCGCGTAGATGTGCTACGAAAGCGTAGCGCTGTAGCTAATTTTGAGTATTTCACAATACATGTCGAAATAAAACTATTCATTTTCTATTCTGTAAATTACAACAAAATAGAACAAGAAAAAGAATTAACAGCAAAAAAGCGTGATATCTGCAGTCTACTAGGATGTGTTGACTTTTCCGTCTAAAGTGTAAGCGTAAATAAAACCTCGCTCGCTCCCACTACTTTATTCAAAGTACTGAATTTTCACATAAGCGCGCTGCAGACAAAGGAATGGAATTGCGACTCCCTAAAGTAACATAAGTTCTACTGTTTTGGATAATTTTCATTTTTAGAGAGGCTATTTTTTGTATTCTTAGAAATGTGTTCTCCCAATCATTCTAATTTCGCTTTTAACTTTGCTTAATTATAAGTGTTTACGAAAGTAAACCGAAGCAAATACATTATCATGAATAAGTCTTATTTTTTATGTTGAGTGGGATAGTACCTCGACTCTTGATCCGAAGTTCGTGGATTCCAACCTCGGCCCCTGCATCAATAAATATTCGTTAACGTGAGTTCTAAACAGTGAAGGAAAACATCGTGAGAAAAACAACAGCGTCGATAAGCTTGCATTGTCTATTTTATTGAATTAATGCAATGATAGCTTCTGCAAAGTATGGGCATGTTCAAATATATATTATTTGGATACCCGTGTGACTACGTCTTTTAATTACTGTGAGAATGTCTACCGTGCCTTGGGGATGCAGATTTCATTTTTTCGTTTCACAATGCAATGTCTTCTCTAGGACAATGTTTAAGTGAAACCAACCTCCCAAGTTAGTCTCTTTTGTTCCACGTTTGTCTTCTTTATATGTGTGTGGAGTTCGTGAGTGCATGCATTTTTCACATCATCCAACGGTTTCTATATTAATCGAGTTTCGTACTTGCAATACTCAGCCTGTTTTCTGTTCTTTATACTATTTTTTCCTTCCTTCGATTTTATTCACTAGAAAAGGTTATAAAGAAAGTATTCTATCATTCAATTTCGACGCTGGAAGAAAAACTTTATTTGTTTCTGTTTCTTAAAGTTGTAAGCTATGACGTCATATTTTTAAATACCTTGGCCTTTTATCTATCTTTCTAATAAGGCCTTATCCAACCACTGTATACCTACCTACGTATAGGCCTCCTCATTTTTACGGCGTCAATCCACCAATCATTCCCAATCATCTCTATTTCAGTCAGACATACTTATTTGTATTCCAGAGTTGAAGTTTATTATTTCCCAGTGAACTATCCCAACCAATAACAAATCATTATATCGCAGAGTAGGTGAATCTGTGCGCCCCACTCTTCGTGGACAATGTATCGATCGAGGCGCGTGAAGCTTTAACCTTTACCCACACTTGCATAACATCTACACGAGCATGCATCGGACACGTGCTGTAATTCGCACTTATGGACATACGACATAAAACTCAGGCCTTTATATCTTTACTAATTGATTTATACAGCGTCAGGACGCAATGTTTGCCTAAGCTTAACTGGACACTAGTGCCTGGGACATTATTGAGATGGAATAGGCTTGCCCAGCACCTATACCATTATCTCAGCTTACCCGGCCACACTTTCTTGTGGATTCCACAGTCAATACGTGCAAACACGTGCGTCGTAGGCATTTAACGCGTTAAAATGAGCTCTAAATGGCGAGCAAAACATCGCGAAGAAACCCGCAGCTTAATCAGAAAGTTAGAAACAAATGGAGTACCTTTTTGATGTGTGAAGATACTAGTTCGCAGATATGTAGACAGTTATATATTTCACTTTCAAAACTATCGTGAGTTGTATTAGACATTATAATAGCACACGGGAAATTACTCACGTAAAATTATCGTCGATTTAGGTACCGACAATGTTTCGATTCTTCCGGAGAATCTTCATCTGGGTATGAGTGTGGTCACTCCTCGCGGTCGCGTCTCACACTGCGTGCGAAGTATCGCTCGGCGCGGGACGAAGGTCGCGGAGGAGGTGGCGGGGGGGCGCGCGCTGTTGTTGGTGCTGGCGTCGGCGTCGGCGTCGTCCGGGGAATCAGTACTGGGTCTTCATCCTCACTCGTCCTTTCTTCAGTGTCTCGGATATTCAGACACGCAACACTGATTGTATCTCTACCAGGCTCCAATGCACTATTATAATTGTTAGTTCCGTGGAGACAAGGTTTCCAGGCCGGAGCTAATGCCCAACCTCTGTCTCGGTTAAAATTCGGAACTCGACTTATTTCGATTGCTTCTCGAATCTTACGCGGAACAAAGAACTTCTCTCGCGAAAGAACCTGAGCTTTATCGAAACGAATATAATGTGCAGAACCTAACGTCAATGCGTGCTCTGCAATAGCCGACTTTTCTATGTCAGCATTTTTCATTGCACGAATATGTTCCGCAAGCCTGGTAGAGATATTCCTCTTCGTTTCACCCACGTATGAACTACCACAATCACACGGAATTTTGTAGACGCCTGGTACACTTAGATGGTCTCTATCCTTCGGAGAGCGTATAAAATGTCTAAGTTGAGAGAGGGGCCGGAATATTGTCTTGATGCAATATTTTCGTCGTAACAAGTGTCCAATTTTATCCGTCACCCCTTTCACAAATGGTAGATACGCTACAGCTCTCTCCGCTGCATAGCTGGGCACCGTTAATCAAATGGTTAACTTCGTTAAACGTTAATCCGTTACAAAAAAAGTTAGCTTCGTTAAACGTTAAAGCGTTACATTTCGGAAGAATTAACGCAAGTTAACGTTAATCGTTAATCCGTTAATATGTGTAAAATTGCATCTTTTTATCGTTGTGTTAAGTGTTAGAAACTCACCAGTTAGTGATATTTCGTGAAAAAATAATATTTTTCTCCAGCAACTGGCACACTAAATTCGGAAAACAAACTAATTTTGATAGAAAGAAAATTTCAAATGAAAAATCTTACTTAAAGTTTTACGGTTTCGACGGGATTCGAACCCGCGATATACAAGCGATCACCCTTAAGCCGGGCTGCCTTACCACTTGGACACGAAGCCCTTGACGCCGAAGACGAAACTATCAGTAAGATGATATTTCGGTTAAAGCAACCTAAGTGTGGTTTAACACTATAATATATGATCAAACGAACTTACAAAGTGAAGTTCGATCGATATTATATGAGTACGCTTCATTCGAAGTTATAAAACAAGGTAGTATCGTTTCATGCTACTGGCAACTTCGCACATTTAAAAATAAAATAAAATAATTTCCTTCCTGCGGTGTGGCCTGCGACGGCTCGTCATTATATTTAGAGAAGAACCACAAAATTTTTCTTTGGGTATTGGGTGGGAGGGTGTATATAACTTCGAATGAAGCGTACTCATATAATATCGATCGAACTTCACTTTGTAAGTTCGTTTGATCATATATTATATTTCGTCGCTTCATTCTTCAGTTATAAAACAAGGTAGATGTTTAGAGATAAAATTTTGTGTAAGAAAAAGCAGGGTTTAGAACATAAAATTAGATAAGTTTAGAACAGGTTTTATACTTATTATTTTACATATTTACTAAATTCCTGTTTACAATCAATCACTCTAGTTATTTATGTAATAACATCGATCTTGCAAAGTTATTGTCTTGCATCTACTAGCTAGATGATCAAATTTTGCAAAAGACTGCGATGTATTAGTCCAACCAGCCGTTTATCTAATAGAATCCAATGAGAGACCAGAGGCGCGCGCCGCCGACGCATGCGGCGGCGTGCCGCGTGCTGTGCGCGAACGGCGTCACGTCAACGCCGCTTGTAACCAGCACCTGCTTAATCCATCGACTAATCGATTGGGCAGATGCAGGCTTATGTGGTCGCTTGTAGGTTAATATTATACGACTAAAAGCGTCAGATCTGATAGTATTTGTGGTAGGTATGTATGTAACCCTCTACTATAGTAGCGGGACATATTGCTCTATTTGCTTGAAAATAAGGTAAAAACAATACTGGTTACTCATGTTTTGATCACATCAGAATACCTATCTTAACGCCGGTGGGATCTACAAAATATTTTCTAATTTATCAAGGAGAGTGTTTGCACTCTATTTCCAGTACTTAATGCTAAAAAAAATGTCAAATTTCTTGGTGATTTTTTCTAAGAGTCCCTATTGGGTATCTAACCCGTGACATAGTTTTAAAACTATCTGTGGATCCCAAGCGGAGGTGTATCTCGGCACAGCTGGTCTGAGCTTGTAGACACCTTTGAGGAGGCGTTTCACCTGGTCATCGAAGGTTATTATTACTACCTAAGAGTAAAGATGGATCTGAACGATGACTGTTCAAATATCCGTAAGCTGGTCCGTTGTTAAACTATTCTGTTAGAAATAACATTACGTTTGGGAATTATCATACATAAGGATTTTGATTACGAGTATAACAGAACTGCCACCACAATTTAAAGGTTACATTGTACCGAATTAGAGTGTTTTTGGAAGAGATTTGAGGTAAAATATATAATGTCAGACCAAATTAGACTATTAAGCAGGGGAGACCAAGGCTGAAACAGCCAATTAGAGAATATTAGGATACCCTCAGCCTGATCTTTAATTATTTTTTGTATGCATTTCAAAACCAGTGAAAACGGTGGAAATGCATACAAGTAGAGCCTTTTCCAGCTTATAGTAAATGCGTCAACCGTTATAGCGTCTGGGTCTGGCCTCCACGAGGCATAGCTTTAATATTTTGCGTTGGTGCGAGAAGCGAAAAATATCTCTGGTTCGCCAAAAGTTTTGATAATCCGATGCTGAAAGATACCATTAAATGTCCGGATTAACTTTTCTAGATTCCTGATCTGCTATGTTGTCTTTTGTTTTAATATAGAAGCGAACAGCCAGATGTTTTGCCTTTAGCATCACTGCCAAATGTTTTTGTTAAATCTGTCAGATGAGGGAATTGGATCCCTCCCAT
This sequence comes from Xanthorhoe designata, assembly GCA_963582015.1. Classification (NCBI taxonomy): domain Eukaryota; kingdom Metazoa; phylum Arthropoda; class Insecta; order Lepidoptera; family Geometridae; genus Xanthorhoe; species Xanthorhoe designata. The sequence continues at coordinate 8,665,830 of OY757046.1, forward strand.
CCTAATAATGTAACTTATAGCAGTTGTGCAAAACGTTTTATACCAAGAAAAACAGCAAGTAACTCAAAATAATAGATATGGAAATTGATCTCACTATCTTTCCATCCACCGTTTACGCGCTTGTTCTAACAACATGCGCCCCAGTTCTAGTACCAGTTCTAGACGCATCTGTAAAAAAATCTAGAACGAAATCAAGTTCAAGAGAGAGTGTGGTGTAATGAATATTTTTTAACCACCGTTTTAAATCTGGTATTAAGGAAACAACAGGTTTGAATTTATCTTCTTAGATTTGATGTTTTACAAGAGTTACAGAGTTACCCCCTTATGCATATTGGTTCAGTAAGCCTACAGTAGCTTTTTAGCTTGTTTAGCTACTAAAACGGATATTAAATCTGTTGCTATCTCTTTTCATTGACAGTAACAAGAAAAAAAACATTCTTTAAATCTATATTAAATTGTCAATTCTTTATGAATAAGACCATAAGTATTTTGCGTCGTTTGTTTCATGGCAGTGATATTGACATATTCACAGAGTTGTACCTACATAAATCTAAATTTTTTTTTTTTTTTTTTTTACAACTTTTGTAAGAAAACTTTTATCTTATTAAATTTTTATCGAAATTGACCTCGAAACCTAAACAGTTAAGTAGCTTAAGAGTTTCTTTGGCACTCATCGTAACTATAACCTAGGCAGAGCCAATCGTCGAGATAAATTACGGATATGAATCCGCAATGTCTCAGAACCTACAACTTCTTTCCTATCTTTGTAAAAGTTCGAGGGGCCGAACATAGCCCATAAGCACTAAATACAAACGTAATTTTGTCAAATTCCTTGCGGTCAGATGTAGATACCTACAAGGACAAGTAAGTGTGCTTCTTTAAGAAAGATAGTTGCCATGAATCCATGGTTATGTATCATTTTCGATGCAGTCTTATGGTCTTCCATTTTAAAATGGGCATTAGAAACTAATATAATTAGCTATATAAGGTTTAGTATAAATCTATGGCCGCCATTAGGTTTTGGTGTCAAAAAAAAATATATGTGACAAGAATTGATTCTTTGTGGTTTACATTTAGTAATGGCACCTAAGCCAAGGTTCTGGATGGCCAACCTCATTCTTTTCTTTGATTGAACTACAGTTATTACAATGATAACTTTGTTCTACCTTACGATTAAAAGGTATACTGTTACGAATAATATCCAAAATAACTTTATTATTAGTAATGCCAATCCAGCAATTTTAATAAAATTGTAGGTAATCTGCTGGCATGTACCTGCGTTACTGTATCGTAGGTAGGGGCATATGTTTGGTGTAGCTCGAGCTCGCCGACGGACGCGTGAACCGCGACGACGTCGTTAGATGGGCTCGGCGGTACGGTTGTTGCGTTGTCGTCTTGTATGCAGCTGTCCGCCCCCCCCCCTTCTCAATGGCGGATAACGAGGGGGGTAGACCAGTTTTCCTGGTGTTGATAACGGCCAGCTAACGACTAAGTACCCGAAGAAGAAGGCTTCGGATTAGGAGTCTTTTTGATCTACAACCCTTGTTTTTCGATAACCTTTGAGGTTTTAAATTATTTCAGGCAGTTTGCTACCAAAGAGGGTTTTATCTCTTTCATGCTCCTGTATTAAAGTCAGGAACGCTTTCTCCAATCCTGGAGTGATAAGCTTGGTTCTGACTTGAGATTCGGTATAGTTTGTCAGTATACGACAGCCGTCAAATAATATTTTTACGGCTTGTACCGTATCATCGCTGGTAAGCAGTAGATTGCTTTGTTAATTTGCTGAATTTTTTTTTTTTTTTTTTTTTTTGGTTCTCACTAATTCAGACACGGCAGCGGATATTTCCGCGTTTAATGTGGGTGCTTTTAGTAGTTTGCAATTACAGGGAATGGAATAATCTTTTGACAGATTTTCTTTTACTTCCTTCTATATTCCTTTTTTGAGGATTGGTAACCAAAGTTGGGCCAGCTTGTCATGTATACCCTTATATGTATGTATATGACTGTACACGGGAGGTCATCTAAAGCATCGCCCAAGGCCTGTAACAACTCAGGATCGAGTTTCGGCACAATCTCAACAGTCTCTTGCGGAAGCACTGATGTCTCCTCCAATTTCGTGAGAGGTGACGGTGCAGGTGGTATTCCACCATCGACATGGATGCATTTTTCATTGAATTGCAATCCTTTACATACGAAAAATAATTTTATTATTTTGAGGGTAGTTGAAAAAAAAATTTTCGCAATAAATTTCTTAGAGAAATAAAAAGGAATTTTATTTTCGTCAAGATTTGAGAAGAGAAAACCTTCGTGTTGACCTGCAGTCGAACCTCTAGGCTATTTTTAAGCATCATGCTAACCCATCGTGATAACCCGCAGTTAATCCTCTAGGGAAGCTTACAGAAACTGATTGAGAGACACAGAGTCACTTCACTTTATTTTGAGCATCATGCTAACCCATCGTGATAACCCGCAGTTAATCCTCCAGGGAAGCTTACAGACGCTTATTGTCAGACAGTATCACTTCACTTATTTTGAGCATCATGCTAACCCATCGTGATAACCCGCAGTTAATCCTCCAGGGAAGCTTACAGACGCTTATTGTCAGACAGTATCACTTCACTTATTTTGAGCATCATGCTAACCCATCGTGATAACCCGCAGTTAATCCTCCAGGGAAGCTTACAGACGCTGATTGTCAGACAGTAGTGGCAATTCTGAGTGTCGCAAAAGCTAAACTAAGCTAACTAAAATTGTTGCCGTCCTTTTCATAGCGATGGGAATAAAAAGGATGGCAACAATTTTAGTTAGCTTAGTTTAGCTTTTGCGACACTCAGAATTGCCCCCATTATCACTTCACTTAGGTATAACAAATTGTAAAAAACTCACCTGGGTTTTTATCGGAATCAAATGATGATGAATACACAATCACGCGAAGTATTTTCTTTATGAAGTTTCTTAATTTCTTTAGTGTAATATTCTAACTTTTCGTCGGCACTACGTTTCGGCATTTTATCAAATTTTTTCTTTACTAGCTAGAAGTAGTGCCGTACTAAGGTAAAAGCGTGTGCTTGTTGCCGCGCACGAAAAAATAATGACGAGCCGTCGCAGGCCACACCGCAGGAAGGAAATTATTTTATTTTATTTTTAAATGTGCGAAGTTGCCAGTAGCATGAAACGATACTACCTTGTTTTATAACTGAAGAATGAAGCGACGAAATATAATTAAATATAAACTATAGAAAGAAAATGTCGGTTTGACTTTGAATTGAAACTGTCAATGAAATTAGCATCCCTACATTCTTCACCAATCAAAGCAGCCGGGAAAACCGGAAGGAAATAGATTTATAAACAAGTACAAACTAAAAATAATAAAAAAATTCGAAAACGATAAGGCTGCGTGACGTCGGGCACGTCGGCGGGTACCCGACTCGAGGTAAATAGTTTACTCTATTTAGAAAATAGTTGAATACAATTTTTAGCTTAATCTGTCTGGTCTCTTCGCAGTTTTCTTTCTCTCTCGCACGCGCCGGGAAAATATATCTAGTTTAGTTTTTGTTTCATTCGCTGCCACGCGCCGCCCGGCACTTGTCGGTGCCGTGCGGTAACTATTAGGCATTGGATTAACGATTAACGGACTACTCGCATATTAACGGAAGTTAACGTGTCCGTTAACATTTTTGAAAGTTAACTTAAAAGTTAATCCGTTAATCAAAATGTTAACTTCGTTAATTAACGATTAACGGATTAACGAGTTAACGCCCAGCTATGCTCCGCTGAATATATAAGTTTTCTTGAAGAAGAGTTAGCTATGCGAAAACTTTGCTTCCATCTATAACCATTTCCTTCTAAAACACTTCTTACATGTGCTAACTCTGCATCAATATATTGAGGGTCGCATAATCTCAATGCTCTATTGATGAGAGTTCTAGGCACTGAAGCCAGATGAGACGGATGGTGATGAGAGTCGGCTCTTAAATACCTGCCTGTGTGTGTTGGTTTACGGTAAACGGAGTGTGATAAACGACCTAAGTGATCTCGTTTAACCAACACGTCCAGGAAAGGTAACTCTCCATTAAGTTCTCGCTCAACAGTGAATGCAATCTTAGGGTGCTTAGAGTTCAAGTGTCTTAAGAAAAGGTCTAAATGTTCCTCCTTTATAATTGCAAACACGTCATCCACATAACGCCACCAGTGTTTAGGCCCACACGATATATCCTCGAGTGCAGTTGCCTCAAACCACTCCATAAATATATTGGCTACGACAGGTGCTATTGGTGAGCCCATCGCTACACCCTCCAACTGTAAGTAGTAATCTCCTCGCCAGGAAAAATAGCCACTTGTCAAAGTAAACTCTATAACTTTCATATACTCGATAGGTATTGTTGTGGTCCTTAATAAATCATATATTAAAGGTATGGTGTCCACTATCGGTACATTAGTAAAAAGAGAAGTGACATCAAAACTCACCATCAGTTCTCCTTCTTCTACTATCACATCTTGTAACAGCTGAGTGAAGTGCGTTGAATTTCTAACGTAGCTAAAAGAATTTCCTGTGAGAGGCATAAGAATGTCCGATAAGTGACGAGCTACTTTATAGGTAGGTGAGCTTATCTGACTTACAATCGGACGAAGCGGCCAATTAGCCTTGTGAATCTTAGGCAAACCATAAATTTTAGGCACCGTTGGGTTTGAAATCCGAAGCTGTCCATATACATCATCAGGCAACGTCTGCAGCAACTCTTGAAGTTTCGCTACCACTCTAGCAGTAGGATTGTAAGTGACTCGTTTATAAGTATCTGTATCTTCTAAAAGATTTTCTATCTTTTGTTCGTAAGCCAACGTATCAACCACTACTGTAGCGTTGCCTTTGTCAGCTGGTAAAATCAATAAGTCCGGATTCCTTTTCAAACTTTGTAACGCCCTGATCTCTGATTTGCTAATGTTCGGCTTTGGTAATTTGGCTTTACGTAGCATCGAAGCTACATCTTGACGCAAACACTCTGAATCGTGTAACGGTATCCTATTCCGTGCGATAATATCCTCTACGCCAGTAATTATGTCTTCCACTGGTAATCTATGTGGTGTTGGAGCGAAGTTTAGGCCTTTGGATAACGCTAAATTCATATCTTCAGTAAGTATATGAGAAGATAAATTAATCACTGTCCTTTCGACTTCAGTGGAGCTATGTTCCATCAAAGGACGTTGCTCTGAGTTTGACGTAAGGCGCTTGAATTTAGAATTGTGGGTCTTAGTAACTTTGGTTTTAATCTTATCCGACCTGTTAGAGGACATGGCATCGAGGATATCCCAATGTTTTGGTGCGAGAGTATGTGCCAAACGTAAATGTAGACGAAACAACTCTTCCGATTTCACAGCAATATCGCGATAATATTCTCTTACTACCCGCGCACACAAATCACTGTTCACTCTATCAAAGAATTTCACATATTCTCGAACACACTTCACTGGCTTTACACGCATGAATTTTGGTGTTACTCCAGCATCACGACACTTTTTTACAAAAGTTAAGCCACATTCGAGTTTTACACGTTTAATTCTAAGATAAACGAACCGTTTCACTGTTTTTAGGCATACCTCCCCGTAGAGGTTTACTATTTCAAGGTAGAGATACAATCAGTGTTGCGTGTCTGAATATCCGAGACACTGAAGAAAGGACGAGTGAGGATGAAGACCCAGTACTGATTCCCCGGACGACGCCGACGCCGACGCCAGCACCAACAACAGCGCGCGCCCCCCCGCCACCTCCTCCGCGACCTTCGTCCCGCGCCGAGCGATACTTCGCACGCAGTGTGAGACGCGACCGCGAGGAGTGACCACACTCATACCCAGATGAAGATTCTCCGGAAGAATCGAAACATTGTCGGTACCTAAATCGACGATAATTTTACGTGAGTAATTTCCCGTGTGCTATTATAATGTCTAATACAACTCACGATAGTTTTGAAAGTGAAATAGTAAACCTCTACGGGGAGGTATGCCTAAAAACAGTGAAACGGTTCGTTTATCTTAGAATTAAACGTGTAAAACTCGAATGTGGCTTAACTTTTTTAAAAAAGTGTCGTGATGCTGGAGTAACACCAAAATTCATGCGTGTAAAGCCAGTGAAGTGTGTTCGAGAATATGTGAAATTCTTTGATAGAGTGAACAGTGATTTGTGTGCGCGGGTAGTAAGAGAATATTATCGCGATATTGCTGTGAAATCGGAAGAGTTGTTTCGTCTACATTTACGTTTGGCACATACTCTCGCACCAAAACATTGGGATATCCTCGATGCCATGTCCTCTAACAGGTCGGATAAGATTAAAACCAAAGTTACTAAGACCCACAATTCTAAATTCAAGCGCCTTACGTCAAACTCAGAGCAACGTCCTTTGATGGAACATAGCTCCACTGAAGTCGAAAGGACAGTGATTAATTTATCTTCTCATATACTTACTGAAGATATGAATTTAGCGTTATCCAAAGGCCTAAACTTCGCTCCAACACCACATAGATTACCAGTGGAAGACATAATTACTGGCGTAGAGGATATTATCGCACGGAATAGGATACCGTTACACGATTCAGAGTGTTTGCGTCAAGATGTAGCTTCGATGCTACGTAAAGCCAAATTACCAAAGCCGAACATTAGCAAATCAGAGATCAGGGCGTTACAAAGTTTGAAAAGGAATCCGGACTTATTGATTTTACCAGCTGACAAAGGCAACGGTACAGTAGTGGTTGATACGTTGGCTTACGAACAAAAGATAGAAAATCTTTTAGAAGATACCGATACTTATAAACGAGTCACTTACAATCCTACTGCTAGAGTGGTAGCGAAACTTCAAGAGTTGCTGCAGACGTTGCCTGATGATGTATATGGACAGCTTCGGATTTCAAACCCAACGGTGCCTAAAATTTATGGTTTGCCTAAGATTCACAAGGCTAATTGGCCGCTTCGTCCGATTGTAAGTCAGATAAGCTCACCTACCTATAAAGTAGCTCGTCACTTATCGGACATTCTTATGCCTCTCACAGGAAATTCTTTTAGCTACGTTAGAAATTCAACGCACTTCACTCAGCTGTTACAAGATGTGATAGTAGAAGAAGGAGAACTGATGGTGAGTTTTGATGTCACTTCTCTTTTTACTAATGTACCGATAGTGGACACCATACCTTTAATATATGATTTATTAAGGACCACAACAATACCTATCGAGTATATGAAAGTTATAGAGTTTACTTTGACAAGTGGCTATTTTTCCTGGCGAGGAGATTACTACTTACAGTTGGAGGGTGTAGCGATGGGCTCACCAATAGCACCTGTCGTAGCCAATATATTTATGGAGTGGTTTGAGGCAACTGCACTCGAGGATATATCGTGTGGGCCTAAACACTGGTGGCGTTATGTGGATGACGTGTTTGCAATTATAAAGGAGGAACATTTAGACCTTTTCTTAAGACACTTGAACTCTAAGCACCCTAAGATTGCATTCACTGTTGAGCGAGAACTTAATGGAGAGTTACCTTTCCTGGACGTGTTGGTTAAACGAGATCACTTAGGTCGTTTATCACACTCCGTTTACCGTAAACCAACACACACAGGCAGGTATTTAAGAGCCGACTCTCATCACCATCCGTCTCATCTGGCTTCAGTGCCTAGAACTCTCATCAATAGAGCATTGAGATTATGCGACCCTCAATATATTGATGCAGAGTTAGCACATGTAAGAAGTGTTTTAGAAGGAAATGGTTATAGATGGAAGCAAAGTTTTCGCATAGCTAACTCTTCTTCAAGAAAACTTATATATTCAGCGGAGAGAGCTGTAGCGTATCTACCATTTGTGAAAGGGGTGACGGATAAAATTGGACACTTGTTACGACGAAAATATTGCATCAAGACAATATTCCGGCCCCTCTCTCAACTTAGACATTTTATACGCTCTCCGAAGGATAGAGACCATCTAAGTGTACCAGGCGTCTACAAAATTCCGTGTGATTGTGGTAGTTCATACGTGGGTGAAACGAAGAGGAATATCTCTACCAGGCTTGCGGAACATATTCGTGCAATGAAAAATGCTGACATAGAAAAGTCGGCTATTGCAGAGCACGCATTGACGTTAGGTTCTGCACATTATATTCGTTTCGATAAAGCTCAGGTTCTTTCGCGAGAGAAGTTCTTTGTTCCGCGTAAGATTCGAGAAGCAATCGAAATAAGTCGAGTTCCGAATTTTAACCGAGACAGAGGTTGGGCATTAGCTCCGGCCTGGAAACCTTGTCTCCACGGAACTAACAATTATAATAGTGCATTGGAGCCTGGTAGAGATACAATCAGTGTTGCGTGTCTGAATATCCGAGACACTGAAGAAAGGACGAGTGAGGATGAAGACCCAGTACTGATTCCCCGGACGACGCCGACGCCGACGCCAGCACCAACAACAGCGCGCGCCCCCCCGCCACCTCCTCCGCGACCTTCGTCCCGCGCCGAGCGATACTTCGCACGCAGTGTGAGACGCGACCGCGAGGAGTGACCACACTCATACCCAGATGAAGATTCTCCGGAAGAATCGAAACATTGTCGGTACCTAAATCGACGATAATTTTACGTGAGTAATTTCCCGTGTGCTATTATAAGTTATATATTTATCTCGTATTTCTTTTAAAAATAAGTTCTACTCAATCTTTAGATTCACTTGGTGCCGTGTCTGACTTTGTAATCAAATCACTCGCTTTCGAATTGATTTTAACAGCTATTTAGAAATGTTTTAACGTCAATACTTCTTGCTTTCAATAACGATAGGTCGTTTGTAATCTCTATCTAATAATTCTTCAAAAAATGTTTTATTCACCTTTTTAGTTTTTTTTACTTAACACTTAGTAAGAGTGAAGTCGCAAATGAATGAATACTTGAACGTCGCAAAGTTCGGTAAATGGGTTTATGTTCATTCACTCATCTCAAGTTAAAGACCTAGGCCTAAACGACCTCGGTACAACGACCTAAGGAGCAATGCTCTAGACCGGGCAAAAGACCTCGGGTGGAGACGGGCGTTTCTTTACGACCTCTTAAATGGACCATTTGATTTCTCACCTGCGCGTCAATTAGCAATTGAGTTAAATCTTAATTACCCCTTCAGAATAACGTACATTTATTTTCAGATACTAAACTACTAGATATTTATATAACTGTATAAGATTCAATTAAGACCAGTTGAGCCACCAAAGGATCATTACAAACGATCTATAGATCTATTAATCAATCTATCAATCTATCAAGGACGTCTTAGCAAGTTTCACCTCGAGCGCTTCTATGCATTAAATAAGCAAGATCAAATAAAGTATGTAAATACTTACAATATTTATATGGGTAATTTATACTTTATTTTTGTGTTATTAGTCATCTTCATTTATTCATTATCTGGTGTCTGTTTCATTTATATTATGTTCTATGTACAGAATAAACTCGATCTTATAGGTAAGTATATTGTGACGGAAATAAACCTCTTTCTGTTCTATTTATAAAGTGAATGTTGATGACAAATTGTTCTCATGCCTGAGGCTATGAAATAACAGACATAACTCCTGAACTGGTACTGAAACGCAATACTAAATTTATCACATTTTCAGTTCTGTTGTCTTAGATATAATCTACTCTGCCGCGTTCCAGAAAAGAAGACATTTTTTTGTTCATTGATTCGGAATATACACAATTTTAGTTTGGCCCCTTTTCTGTGACACGGCAGTACTGTATCACCATTGGTAAACATTCTGTCAGACTTTTAGGGAATTCAGGTACCTAATAGAATATTATTATGCTGTTGAAATGCTGTTTTCTGTGTTAAATGTGTATATTTTGCGAACTGAAAACTCCATTAATTTAGCTGTTATTCGATTCGTAGTTCCGGAATTAAGTCGAATCACTTTTCTTTTCGGCCAACAGGTTCTCGATATATTGCTTACAAAAGCTAGTACCTTTCATCTTCCTTTGATGCAGAAGTAACCATGCCGAGGCCTTTGACGCTTGCTTAATATTCAAATATTCATGTCTAGCTGGACAAGCGGAAACATTACAGTCAGCTGACTGCTTCTGCATTGTGTGACTAGTGAGCTTGTCGTGGCAATGAGCTTGAAACCTGTCATGTCTGGAATCTTATTTTTAGGTTGATTTTCATTTTTATAAAATATGGACTTGTACCAAATTTACATTAAGGTGTGCTCCTTAGACATTTCCAAAGGCTCTTAAATTTACTGAATATCTAAGAAAATGTCCGCCGTGCTTTGAGGAAAGAAAGAAAGAAACAATACATATTAGAATCATTTATTTCAGGACCTCAACGATCACTTCGAAACGGCTTAGGATGTAGACGTTATCCTATTTTTTAGTTTATAGGCTTCTTCATGCCCTCCGTCGTGGTTTCGACTATTCACATTTGACTAGGTACTTAATGTATTCTTCGCATTGATCAAGGGTACTAAGTGCCAGATTTTACTTGTCTATCGCATTGACGTATGTAACGATTTCATAACAATCACGCTACCCATTCTTTTGTTTGCCTGGTTGTGGTCGCGTAGGTGTAAAAAGCGCCAGTATGGGTAGCGTCGGCCACACGGCAGATGCTCCTTCTGTTTCAAATACTCACGTTTGAGTATTCGATAAAATTTTATTAGGAACGACTAGTACGTGACTACTCTAAACTGTATTAATATTTTTTTAAAGTTAATTTGCGCAAAATGTAATATTATGGTAATTGTCTTGCTTGCGTTGTTTGTGTTACGACGCGAACTCAATGAACTTATCTATAATTGGTTTAGTTCGGAAAAATAAACTGCTATTTTCTGCTTACACATTTGTCAAATATCGGAGTTTTGTTGCCATTTGATCTAACTTTATTATGATTCTTTCATTTTCAAAAGTGAACTGCTTTCGACCGAATAAAATCGAGATTGCCTATTAAGAAAATAGATATGCTATTTGAAGTTTTATTTCAAAAACAGCGAATTTTATTATAATCGTAACAATATTTTAACCAACGAAACAAGCTACCTCTAGCTTTTCTTTTTTTATTCTATTCTTTGGTAAAAGCCCTCAATTTTCCTGCCAGTAAAACGTAAAAGTACAAAGCCGCTGAAAGCCAGGTCCTTGTTTTTAAAAAGACGACAAGAAACGGAGTGCTCAGAAAAGCCTCCATTCGTTCAAATTAATTTCAAGGAAGTCGCTGGAGGCTCAACTGCAAACGACTTCAATGTTCGCCACTATAAACATTCCCGCTTGCTAGTGCGGCTAAAGTAAGAGGTTCCAAAAGCTTATATAAATGAATACTGTTGTGAATAACTGTTCTCCACCATAGGTCAAAATTGTTAAAGAGTTTCAGTTTGTCTGAATAAGAACACCACTAATAGGCAAAAACACGGTCCTAATGTAATATTGGCCTCTTACGTTCTAAACTGTGCTGTTAAAATATTGTGTGTGTTTTATATCTAGAACTACTGATACGATCGGTAACGTAAGAACCAGGAGTAGAATAATCTAGCTCTTTAGATGTGTCAAAGTATATAATACGAGTAAACGAAATAATATATTGACCCCTTTTTATACTTTTGGTCTGTGTTCTATTCTGCCATTATTTGCCTGCTAAGCTGCTACAATATAGTTTACCTATTGTAAGATTGCTTTCTTTTAATTTATGAAAAATACCAATAATTAACTTTGATGGCTCGAAGAACAAACTATTACGAACTTTTTAACAAATGAAAAAAATATTGAAGTGTATTAGTAGTTTAAATAAACATAAATGCCTACGGTTTCGATCAAACAAGGACACTAAAATATCGAATAGAATACATTATTCAGAAGATGGCACCTCTAAAGTTTGCTATACTATACACTGCTTGTGAATTCTTTGTACGCAGTCGTTCTAAGACCGAACAGCCGAATTAGTACGTAATTGCTTAAACAAACTCGTTCTAATTAACGTTGTAAGATAATGCAGACAATACAAGCGTTTTTCTTGAATATTTTTTGTTTTATTTTATCTTGTACTTACAAGTCTTAATTTTGTTTCTGTACTTTATTATGAAAACATTGTTAAGATAGGCATTTTATTTTATAATTAGGTTCATAATAATAAAAAAATATTAAGTTTCTAAAAAATCATAAAAGCAAACGGCCTCGAAAAGATTAAAATCAGCGGCACATTACGCCATAGAAATACAACAATGGTGGCTTAAAAATCATTATTTATCACTTAATGTCTAAAGAAAACTGTCAAAAAACGATATTTGAGCTTAGACTCAAGTCTGGGTGCAGATTCTGAATATGCACCACAGACTAGTTGTTAGTAAAATGTGTCTGACTGAGTAATAAGCTCTAAATGCTTTCCTTATATCTTCGATGCTATCACAAAAATAGTGTTGTCCTTAATTACTTATATTATTAGTTAACTTATTCTAAATAATTTAAAACTATAACATCGTCTCCACAACAATACCATATATTTATGTAGAGTGTGACGACATTATTGTTCAAACTTAAAACTTAGTTAAACTCAACGTACATTTCATTCTTTTATGACCTGTATTTATTTAGTCCCGATTTGACCCGAGCATGACCTGGGATCTTTACAATCGATCCATCTTGCTGCTACGTTTCCCGGAGGCTTGCTATATAGGTACTCCTTTAATTAACTTAAACTTTGTATATAATGAAAAAATACTGATAAAATACTTCCTATATGTAACATACCTTTTTATGAAGTTGGTAGACTTTATGAATGATGGCTAAGGATGGGTCAACGAAGTGTCGAACGACCGGTAGCGAGGTGGATCGACGACATACTCGTAGTACACGTTGCGGGGCGTTTGTGGATGGGACTAGCACAGGACCGTAGTCGATGGCACAAACTTATGGAGGCCTATACCCAGCAGTGGGTGAAGTCGGAGTGTGGTTGATGATGATGATGAAGGTAGCCTTAATCTACGAATACTAACAACTGCAATCAACTTTAATATAGCTTTTGTTTTCACTAACTTTGTTTCAAATTACTGCTTTGTTAAGATTTGTTATTTCCTAGGACATTCAAATAAACTCACATTACAATTTCTTTTACTTTTATTTCATAATGTTATACCATCAAAAATAGCATAGTTCTGGATAAGCTAGTTCACTGAATCAAGTCCAGGTGCAATTTATGGGGACACCTAAAAATTCGCAATATATTTTTCTGATTAGGTACTACAATATCGAACCTGTAGGCTATCTACGCTTGATAGAGATTTACTAATTATGAACCTACTATACAGGGTGAATTTTTGAGACGGGACAGTAAGGGCAGGTACCTTAAACGTTATAGTTACAGGAAAACGTTTTTAGGAGACTATCCATTAATTTTGAAAATATTCTGAACTGCATTTACAGATTTTTGAAAAAATGTACAGTCAGCAAGAAAATTGACATTTTACACAAAAACTTTTTTTGATGCCAATCGATCCTGTTTCTTATAAGGATCAAAAGTCTCTACTAGACCGACTGAGGTTTGAGTACTAAAAATGTCAGAAATCGCGAAAAACTTTTTCTGAATTGTACGGTTTATACGGAAATACGCATAAGATAATTAGTGAGAGTCCTAATGGCGAGTGTCTAGCTGGCCTCGTGGCTTACTGTACCTAGAAGCAAAAGCGCCTACCTAAGTAGAAAATCATCAAAGTTGCATCGATAATCTTTTACAACATTAGAATTGAAACAATTAAAATAAAATAAATCATTTTAATATGTTGTACTTTAGACACCGACAGAAATAACTACATGATGATCTAGATGATCTACGAAATAAATTGCTCAAAATGACATTTTAATAAAATTACATTTTTTAACAAGAAGTATGTACCTACTTACATAAATAAATTGCAACTAACAATCTAGAATTCAATTTCTCTTAACAAACATAACAATGACCTGAAATAAACCAATTCGAAGTTTGAAATTTAAAACTTTTTTTACTGACCTGTTTTTTTCAGCCAGCCTTTTTTTTTCTTTATAATATCGGATTATAGCGGATCTACCCATAACAAAAAGTTTGACTAATTTTGAAGTTTGGCTCTTTTACCGAAATGTATGGAAAAAGTTTTTTGCGATTTCTGACATTTCTAGTACTCAAACCTCAGTCGGTCTAGTAGAGACTTTTGATCCTTATAAGAAACAGGATCGATTGGCATCAAAAAAAGTTTTTGTGTAAAATGTCCATTTTCTTGCTGACTGTACATTTTTTCCAAAATCTGTAAATGCAGTTCAGAATATTTTAAAAATTAATGGATAGTCTCCTAAAAACGTTTTCCTGTAACTATAACGTTTAAGGTACCTGCCCTTACTGTCCCGTCTCAAAAATTCACCCTGTATTGTCTGCCTATCCCATCAGGTAGTCTCTCTAGCCGATTGAAAACCGATATATCTCTACAAACAACAAATTTGACTAAGTTTCTGACGCTAAATTCCTAAACTTTCTCTAGAATTATAGTTCCCTGGTGAATTTGATCTGGCTGGACCTAGACACAGATTCAGAGAAAAGCTGGGTAACTACAAATCTCTCCTACTCAATAATACGTAACCCTAAAAATTTAATAGTTTATTCGATTAACATTTGAAACAGTACAGATATTAAACTAGACTGTGGAAAGAGAAGTCTATGTTTCCTAAGTTTATTTGAAATAATCAAGTTTTTCTCTAAAGACTGTTTAAAACTCACTTCCTAACTTCCATTCGCTTTCTGATTGGATTTACTATACGGTCCTTCGGATTAAGAGGCATTTCGCAAAAATCGTTCGGAATCTGCGTTTACGTAACTTTTTGACGTCCTAAATCTCAGTATTGGATGCAATAATTCAATTTCTATTAATAAGGTTTGAAAAATAAACCTTTCTCGTAGTGACAAAATGCATTACATTTTTAATTTTTATCTTGTGTATAAAATTATTAGACCTTTTCGTCCGCCTCCTCCCCGGATAAACGCTCGAAGTGAACTTTTTGAAGGCCTAATTCTCAGTAACTACTACCTTGAAACTGTTAAAATATTTTTTATAATGTGTGGAACATCTTCTTGTCGTGACATAATGCATTTTTTTTTTCATAAGTATCTCCGTTAATCCATAATAAAATTCTAAAGTTCCGCTTTGTTTCTCAAAAAAGATCAATTTTTAAAGCGTTATTTTTCTAACAAAACTATAAAATTATAACAAACTATTTATACCAAAGTATACTTCAATCATTTAGGAACACATAAATCAATAAATTAAAATTGTCACCTTTCATGTTCAAAATATATAAATAAAATAAAACTGCTATAAAATGACGCGTTATCGAAATCAGAACTCAGTCGCGCAGCAGCGCTCTTCGAGGCAAGACCTATGTCAAATTCAGCGCCGGCAACTATCTCTTTCTTTTTTACCGGACTCTCGCTCGCACTCGCCAATCGACTGTTGCTATAGTGTGATACACGGCATTTGATACTTTCGAGTAAGTAAAATCAGTATTTGTTTTTTGTCTTTACGAAAATTTTAGTACTTAGATACTCTTTTTTTAGGCAATGGGTCGAAAAAAAACAGCTTACCACTGCATAAAAAAAAGGAAGCATCATAATTACTATGCTGCACGTAAAGCCGTACAGGCAAGGTATGTATTGAAAATCTTACTTGAGTTCTTTTTATAATTTATTTTTGTCTTTATAAACGGTTTTATTAACCGACTTCAAAAAAACGGCGCATTCAAATTTTGTGACTGATATTTCACCCCCTCCAACTGGAGGGGGTGAAATATCAGTCTGATCGATCAGATTTTTGGTACACCCCTTTGGTTTATATGACAATAAAATATAGTGAATTTATTAGTATTGTAAATCCAAGATGGCCGCCTCTACAAAATGGCGGACTACGTGTTTGTTCACAGCCCCTCAATATGGGTATCAAATGAAAGGGCTTGACTTGTAGAATGTAGTTCACTATATAAAAAAAATGCAAATCCAATATGGCCGCCTCTACAAAATGGCGGACCACGTGTTTGTTCACAGCCCCTCAATATGGGTATCAAATGAAAGGGCTTGACTTGTAGAATGTAGTTCACTATATAAAAAAAATGCAAATCCAATATGGCCGCCTCTACAAAATGGCGGACCACGTGTTTGTTCACAGCCCCTCAATATGGGTATCAAATGAAAGGGCTTGACTTGTAGAATGTAGTTCACTATATAAAAAAAATGCAAATCCAATATGGCCGCCTCTACAAAATGGCGGACCACGTGTTTGTTCACAGCCCCTCAATATGGGTATCAAATGAAAGGGCTTGACTTGTAGAATGTAGTTCACTATATAAAAAAAATGCAAATCCAATATGGCCGCCTCTACAAAATGGCGGACCACGTGTTTGTTCACAGCCCCTCAATATGGGCATCAAATGAAAGGGCTTGACTTGTAGAATGTAGTTCACAGTATAAAAATGCAAATCCAATATGGCCGCCTCTACAAAATGGCGGACCACGTGTTTGTTCACAGCCCCTCAATATGGGTATCAAATGAAAGGGCTTGACTTGTAAAATGTAGTTCACTGTATAAAAATGCAAATCCAATATGGCCGCCTCTACAAAATGGCGGACCACGTGTTTGTTCACAGCCCCTCAATATGGGTATCAAATGAAAGGGCTTGACTAGTAAAATGCAGTACACTATGAAAAAAAGTAAATCCAATATGGCCGCCAACATTCAATGTCTTAGACTTAGATGTACTAAATTATTTTGTGGCTTTTAGTAAGTATCTAGGTAGGTACATAAAACTGTTACACTGACTTTTATTTTACTTTGTTATATTATTTCATAAAAACAATAATTGTGTATAAAAAAAATTTACAAAATTTCTTAGATGGACAGGCAGAGCCCACGAACAGGGGGATACATCCGAAGAGAGAAAAAAATTTATGAATACCTACTTAGTAATTCATAAATCATGATTTAAGTAATTTGAGCCAACAACGGAAGGTCCAGAACGAGTAGTTCTCGAGATTATGGCCGTTTGAATTTGTCATCGACATCATTAGCTGTTATTATTATTATTACCTATAGAAAAAGTTAATTTCAATTAATTACACCAGCTATAAGTAAATTAAGTTTAGTAGGTACCTATTCGTTTCCTAGTGTCAATCGTAAGTAAAAACAAATGTATTATTTAAAGTCATAATTCTCACTTTATTAATACAAATAGGCATTTCAAATATACAATTATATAATCTACTTTACATTTTTAATAGTTCCATAAAAAAAGTTGTAACTTAATAATGTACCTAGTTTATTTTTATCATAAACTCGGAAAGGATCAAGATGATTTTTCAGATTATGACGCTACACGCTCACGATATAGAACGCGAGCCGTGCGGCTCACTCGCTGCGGCCTAAAATACCTAAACTTGCACAGCGCGAGACTGAGAGATGGGTCTTAACGATCTTTGGTTACACCCTTTACCCAAGAGCAGTTTAAATTTTCAATTTGAGTGAGTTTATATTGCATCGGATTTCTCGGAGCGACGAAACTAGCTATAATTTCGCAAGTTTTAATCTGTACAGTGATAGAGTTTCTTACTCTTTGAACTGCTTTAACTTAGGTACTAAATATATTTGAACTCTTCTAATATCGAATTCTCCTAAAGTTATTTAATTTTATTATGTGACCATACAACAAATCTACCAGATGAAAACGTAAGCATAAACTAGAACAAATTCAAGAACTAAGGAAATATTCAAACATTGAAGGGAACATGTATTTCTCATGTTCCACATTCCCAAGGGAATTAAGGGTGCGTCGTTCTCCTTCAATTTCATAGCAATATTCCGTATCCGAAGAGTAGGCACTATTATTTATTCTGTGTCCGGAGGGACCGAGGAATGGCGGCCAAGTATGAGTTGTGACATTGCAAGCTCAAGAAGGTTGGATGAAGTTATTTATTCAGAAACATGTCGCAATTTCTGAATAATTTCTTACTTCGGGTTCATATGTTTAAGGAATTGTAAATACGTTAATAATTCATTCGCATAAAGCGTGCGCTGGCTGTGCTGAGATTATAAAAATGTATATAAAACCTAGCCTAATTCATAATTGATCAAGTACGAGGTCATCAGTACAATGCCTTAGCAGTGATATAACAAAAGGTCGTTAAGTACTTTGTATCTAATATTCTGTCTGAATCCTTCGCAGGTAAACTTAAAGTCCTAGCTAGAATCGACGCTACTCACCTGAGGGCTTACAACTTCATAACTTATTCTGTGATCTCATAGAGAGCTCCAACTTTTTGATCCATAAAATTCTGAGAAACTCCCACCATCTACTTCGCGGTAATATTTCACCTTTGACCGGAGAGCCTTATTACCTGTCACCTGAAATACGCAAGTAAATAGGTCTTGCGTGATGCGATAGCTTACTTCGCCTGATGGGATGTCTGATTAAGATTGGGGGACGGCGTAACCTCGTTTATTCACATCCTATGCGTTCTGCTATTTTGTATTTAGGGAAAAACTGTTTTCAGAAATGCCTTTCCAATCTGTGGATGTCCTTGAGAATTATTTCATTTAGTTCGTGTACTGATTGGCATATAGATTTTTGTGGAAATATTCATGCGGAATAAAATACGTCTGGAATAATAAGTACAATTGAATTTCAACACTAACTCCGGTATCTGGAGTCTAGGCACACGGCAGCCCACATTTATGTAAATGTTCTACCGAGATCCATTAATACTCCCACTCTTTTCAGAAAAAAAAACCTACCTATATAGTCTTAACTTTTACTTTTTTGTAAATCTAGATAGGGTTTACATATTTGAACCTTTTGGGGTTGAGACCCTGGGTCCGTGGGGTACCGGGGCCCATCGCGTTTTCAAAATTCTATCGGGGCGTCTGGTCGAAGCGACGCGTGATCCGAGGGCTGGCACTTATTTGGCTCAAAAGATCAGCATTGCAATCCAGCGCGGCAATGCTGCCAGTGTCTTGGGCACGCTTCCGTCTGGCAGTGGTTTGGATCAGTTGAGCTACCTATAGATCGTTTGTAACGATCCTTAGGTGGCTCAACTGGTTCTAATTGTATTTTGTACAGTTATGTAAATATGTAGTAGTTTAGTTTCTGTAAATAAAAATTTTAATCTGTTTAAAAAAAAAAAAAAAAAAAAAAAAAAAAAAAAAAAACTTTTACTAGATTTATTCAGTGTTAGCAGGCAATATTTGTCTACGCTTAACGGGACACTGTAGTGTCATAGACATTATTGAGAGGGCAGAGCTACTCCGGTTTGCCTTGCCCAGCACCTAACCAGTAACCTAAACTAACCTCCCAGCTAAGTCGGCCACATCTACAGAAAAGATAATGGACAATACGTGGGGGGTTTTTTTTTTCAAAAAACTGTCACGATTCTTGACATGGCAAATGAACTTGACCGATTTTGTGTATAACTGAGTTACATTTGACCTGCGAGTGTGGACCCAACGGTCCGGAATAAGTACCTAAAGGGTGTGACCCTGAAACCCGTCTATGTTACGCAATAGACGAACTTATTTTCCACGGTTCGACGATGGTTCCTAATTATTAGGTGACAGTACTATGTAACACATTTGAATAAATGATTTACCGGAACCGACAAATTAAAGTGCCCTCCGAAGCACGGAAGCGCTGAACTGATAATGCCACTTGCGCTCACCCATCCAAATTGTGAGTGCCACGAGTGCTTTCTTACCTAACTTAAACTTAACATAATATATCTTACTAGCTGCGACCCGTGGTGTTACCCGCGGTAGTACCCGTTCCCGTGGGAATACCGTGATCAAAAGTAGCCTATGTGTTATTCTCAGTCATAAACTATGTATATTCCAAGTTTCAGCCAAATCCGTTCAGTAGTTTTGCCGTGAAGGAGTAACAAACATCCATCCATCTGTCCATACTTACAAACTTTCGCGTTTATAATATTAGTAGGAGTGTAGAGAATTCTGTATGACAACAACGCGGTACGTTCTCCTCATACATAAGTGGCATTTCGTTTGGGTTGGTGCTTTCCGAAACTGATATGGTTATTGCACAAAGGACTTTTCCTTACGGTATTGGTCTACAGTTACTTTTATTTATTATTGTTTGCTTTGCTTGGAATTGCACATGTATGTAACATTTTAAATTTTACATACAGATTTCAGAGGTTTACATGTATCTATGTTTGTAATAAAGACATCTAAACTTGGTAGAACATACTCGTATAATGAACATACAGTTGGTAGTTATTGAAAAATCTGTGCATACGTAAAAGGGTTAAAGAATGAATGTAAATTAGAACTCCTGTTTCCAAACCCTTTTATGTAAGTATGTTAAGATTTGAAACATTTAGAAAAGGAAAAAGAACTACTAATTAACATAATCCTAATGCTTTTTTGGACTGGTATTAAAAAAAAAAAGTACCTACCTATAAATAAAATTATGTATCATTACGACTGTATTCAATAGTCATGGGTGACAACTGCCTTTATAAAGTCTGTAATTTCCTTCTATCACACAAAGATATAATAACATTTCAAAACGGAAAATCAGGATTATCCATCAGTTTCTCGGAAAATAGAATCGGAGAGCAATCGATAGGCACTGCGTCATAGCCCGCTGGCCAGTCTGGCGGAGTTAGTGCGTAGTTCGTCTAATCCTCCACCCAGGATGGTGACAGGATTACTATAGCCTTTGGAACCATAAACAAACAGAGGGTTTACCACACGGAACTAAGATTTGAATTAAGTGTTGTTTTTTCTTAGAAATTGCGTAAAGCCAACACGGGTTGATATGCTGGCTTGTTTATGATTCTGTTGGGAGCTGAGAAGTTATTTTTTAATTCCATCGCCAAAATTCAGAGCAGGTTGCCAATGAAGTTGATCGAGAGAGCTGAAATCAAAGTGCACGTGCCAGGCATCTGAATCGAAAGTTTCATTTCGAATCCGTTCGCCCCTTTCGTCTCGTTTGCATTTCCAATTAAGTAAGCGTTATTGCCACTCTAATGGAAGCTCTTATATTTTATGAGGAACCTATACTTAAGGGTTTATGGTAGACGCTGTTTCCATAATTTATCAGGACATAAATAATTAAAGTGTTTAAAAGCTTCTGCATGCGTAGGTGTAAGCTGTAGGTATTATTTGCATTAATTGTTCGTTTTCTACCCTTTTTCAAAAGAATGTTTAATGTGACGGGGGAGTATCAAATAAAGGATTGTTTCAAAAGCGCTCTCGACTGTGAATTATTGGACAGTTGAAACGGTCAGGTTTGTGGATTGTGTTATTTGCGGTGTAGGGCTGCGCGTGGGGTGTGTGCGCAGCGAGGAGTTAGATCGAAGGCTGGGGGCCGTACGGGGCGCATGCGCGCGTCGCCGCCCCGCCGCCGCCGCCGCCGGCCCGCAGTCGCATCGCGCACCCGGCCCGACGCGCCATGTCGGCCGCCGCTGCAACCTGACCGAGCACCAGCTCCTGCTGCAAACAAACCAGCTCGAATATACCTAGCCCGATCGACAGCGGAGATCCGGGTAAGTCCGCTGCGGCTCGCGAGCCCTAACAGTGCAGTGTCCGAGGCTTTCGTGCCTCTCCGGGATCTGATCCATGAAACGGCTGTAGGTGGCGCTAGTGCGCCCGGTGAGTCATCTCTGCGACACGTTTTTCATGGCCGCCCCTTCGATCTCGCGTTCGTAGGTGCTGGAAGGTTTTGGAAGATCGGCTGCAGTGGATGTTACGTAAGTGCGTTGGGAGTGCAGCGGCATCGGGGCCGACACTTTCGATACGTGGAGTGCGCACTCGGCTGTAGCCAATTACAGCACGCGAGGAGCGTTTTCAGGAAAACATTCACCATTTTGTTTGCGGAGCTTGTGACAGCGGTTGTGTTTTTGTGCTCTCTTCCGAAGTTATAAATTTGAGGCAGTTTAATCTTGTGCGTTTAGACAGTTTGACGCGTTCTTTGAGATGATTTTTTGTTAATTTGTTTTTGTGGAAGTGATAATTACGGCTAAAAGTTATTGTTTTGCAGTGCAGTTATATCTAATTACATAACTGATTTTCCTCGTCCTTAAATGTAGGTATATTTTGGTATTTAAAATTAGTTCGTTTCAAATAATAAATTTAACTAGTTCTATTTTCGATAGAATGACTAATGCTTCTGTTTTTAAGAGTTTTTGTATAGCTAACTAAAAATTGGCAGTTGGAATTCGGCACGGTATTTAAAAAATAATCAAGTATTTTTACCATATAAATTACGTACCATAAACTTAAAATCTACCTTTTAAAACTGCAAAAAAGTTAAAAATTATATTTTTTTTTACATTTTTCTCTAACAATTTCATCACGAATTCACGACCGAATTCTTTACCGTACTAGGTATAGATACGAACATGCACAATTGCACACAGAAGGAACACAATTAAGACATCGGCGTTCAACAATTATACAGCAATGACATTCTGATTTCGAGTTACAAAATCGTTTGCAAAATCTGTTATTAGTCCTAATTCTATGGTATCAGCTGTGTTGCGCACACTCAACTAGCAGTTCGGACTTGCGCACTACCGTGACGACAATCGAACGGTCTCTTGACCTGCAAAAAATGTACCGTAACAATTGCTTGCAATACTAGTTACAATACTCAATTTGAATTTAATACACGATGGCATTAACGTTCAGAGTAGAATGTAATGGCAGTTGAACTTGAAAGTTAATAGGATGTCGTGATTTTTTTTACTTGATTTGCTCGTACCTACTGTAATTTAGGCACATCGGTATCGACTAAGTGGCTAACGGAAAAGCTATTGGTATGAGCCTTGCAAAAAGCAATAATGTTTAAAAGCAAGCTATAGATACTTACTTACTATTATTTAATCTGCAGTAGTGTGTCCACACCTCCACACTGATATTGAACAATACATTTTAATAATCAATCGATATCTCTATTATTTATTCTCTGTCTTACACAATCAAACTTAGGATAAATCAAGCAAGCAGAAAGTGTTTGCAACAATTTAGGTTCTTTGTGTTGGATGCATGAAACATCAGAAAAAGTCAAGTCCAGGTCCATTTAAGGTGTGTAGCTTATGACTGAAAAAAAAAAAAACTAGATTCATAACTATTGTAATGAATGAACATGTTATGCTATTGAATAATAAATAGGATATTTTGGTACTTGCGTCCTATTAATACGATCGATACAATTTCATAATCGCACGGTAGTGCACTCAGTGCCTTAGGTAAAAGTTAGGAGGTATTTTAGCATGATATGTTCTTAATTTCTTGTAAAAGTAATATGCAAATATACATGGACGTTTTATATCAAAAGACAATTAATTCTTAGCACAAAGACTAGACTTGCCTCCTTAGCCATGTACCATTTCTACGATTGCTTCGCGAATAGAATATAAATGAAAAAAAATAGGAATTTACATTCGATGACGAAAACTGGAGCGATCAGAGTGTCAAAGCAATAGCGGTAGCGTCGTCATTGGATGTTCCAATACATAAATATGTTCGTTTCTTTTCGAAAGCAATTGTAGAAGTAGATTGTAATTGTAACTTAGCTAGGGGGCTGTTTCGTTCGACGTCGACAAGAAACATTGAAGTACCGTTGAGGGCCTTAGCTTAATTGTTATAGCGTTTAGCACCTCCATTAGAGGGGACAAGACTTATTAAAACTTTCACCAGAAAGTCTTGATAATCAGTTTAACATCTTGCGTCGACCCTGTAAAACTTTAGTGGTCTCCTAATAAAGATGTTATCAAGCCAGCAGTTCTACCAAGTTACGACTTCTTCATCGTTCTTACGCATTCATTTTACAGAAATATGTAGTTATTTATTCAAATAATAAATATAGAAAGGCATGTGGATTTGGTAGGTATCTGACACAACTTTACCTAATTAGAATTAATGTTTTTTATCATTCTATTTAAGGAGTTGTAAGTCTAATTTGTATGTCGGAAAGGTATTGTTCTCGGTGACGTCAAGCTTTTCATTCTACGCCATTCTAGACAAAAGCTTAGTTCTCTCATCTCTCTCCCGAGAGATCTTGCCTACCTAGTATTATATACAACATGTGATCGTATACATATTATTTATTACACATTTATTTATATATACATGTCAACTCTTTTGTATCAGTAGCATGCTCATAATCAACGATCAGAGTGGTATCAAATTTCCCATTGGCATCGACGCCGCGTTGCCTTGCCAGAGATTTTATACTTTCAAAGTTACACCACTTAATAACCCCTAAAAGCTTTCTATAGAGCCACAATTCGCCTTCTTGATGACATCACAGAAACATTCAACCTATTCCCAGGCTATTCGAAGCCTTACCATAATTGTTATTGCTCGAATCCTCTCTTCGCGTAGGCCAGACTTCGCCCTCAAGACATGTAATTTTATTCAACAACTTAACGAGTTTGTAACTTGTAAGTTTAAATTGAAGTCTGTCGTAGGTATTCGGTGTAGGTATTCAAGGTACGGTGTAGGTACTAAGTTCCGTTTACTTAGTACATTGAATACCTACCTACAGGGGATCTACAGCCTTTATGTTCTATAAGTAGAAAATATAGCTTTTTTATTCGTATATTTGCATTTACTTACCTATATGATAGCAAAAAACATGTTTCTCCTCAGGCGCATTGTAAATACATGAGCGTGGGCGTAAGCTCGCCCCTTGCCAAGACTTTTTCGATGTAGGAAGCCTGGAGCCAGCGGTAATGACGTCACGGCAACATTCACGGCAATTCAAAGCCTTAGCATAATTCGTTATTGCCCATAGAGCCTTCGGCGGAGCCTAGAGGTTGTACGACGCCCACGCTCCGCTCATTACAAGATTTATGGAAAAGCTTACATTTCCCTTCACATTAATGGAAAGTTTTTAATTGAATTGGATTCTTGTGCGCGTAATTTTGTTTTACGTCTTCAGAAAATCTTTTTCCAACACTATTCTGGGTTATTAAAGAAAGTATTAAAGGAAAGTTTGAGCTAGACTAACTATTAAGCCTCGTATCGACTTGCGAAATGGCTCGCTCAACTTGTAATGAGCCACACGACGCGATGTGACTTCGAATGCAGCGAAGAGTTCCAACTCGATTAAACTCTCATTAAGAGACTTAATTTGCCCGCAGCTTGCCACATTCGTATGTTAACACTGGGCTTTACTTACATGTATACTAGTAATACAATAACATCATGCAAATTCAAAGATATCTAAAGTAAATGTGTTTTGTTTCAGGCGTAGTCTGCCCGCACCCATGCAGTAGTGTACCCGGGACATAAAAGCAGCCGCCATGTCGTCGGTGAAGGTGGCGGTGAGAGTCCGCCCCTTCAACTCACGGGAGATCGCAAGAGAGTCAAAATGCATCATCGAGATGCATGGCAATACTACAGGTTAGTACCATAATACTACAACTAGAAATTCAAAATGAGAACGGTACACTCTGTATAAGTTTTTTAGGGCTACTGAGGGTAAGTATGAAACCGTGAAACTTATCAAAAAGTCTGTTATTACTTACTGATCGAATTGAAACACAAATAAGTAAGTAGGTAAATAAACAACAAATAAGTGAGTGTACCTCTGAATTTCGACAGTTTGGACAAGTTCACTTCGAAAAAAGTTAGTTCCGGTAAAATTATTTTGAAAAATCTCAGCCTTTAGACTGCAGAGTTGGCTAGGCGTTATTGCAGCATCTAGTGCAGGGGTCGGCAAGTATTTTTAGGTGGGGTCCGGATAATGTGGAAAAAATATTACCGAGGTCCAGAAAGAAAACAGATAATAATAAGGGTCGATCTTTTAGCGAGCAAAATTTTTTTTAATCTTAAAGCAACGT
This sequence comes from Xanthorhoe designata, assembly GCA_963582015.1. Classification (NCBI taxonomy): domain Eukaryota; kingdom Metazoa; phylum Arthropoda; class Insecta; order Lepidoptera; family Geometridae; genus Xanthorhoe; species Xanthorhoe designata. The sequence goes on from OY757046.1 coordinate 8,691,692, forward strand.
AACACTTGATTTTGCTTACGGTCGGCTCTTATCGTGTGAAAAGACGCGAGCGAAGCGAGCAAATTTTTGAAATGAAAAAAATGCATTTTTTTTTTCTTTCATAATGAAAGTATTTTGAAAGAAAGAAGCGACATGCCATTTCGATTCGCTTAGGGTCGATCTTTATTTTCCGAGAAACAACACGAGCGAAGCGAGCAAAATTTTTTTTAAGATTAAAGCAACGTAACACTTGATTTTGCTTACGGTCGGCTCTTATTCCGTGTGAAACGACGCGAGCGAAGCGAGCAAATTTTTTTTTAAGATAAAAGCAACGTAAGTACCATTTTCTTACGGCCGTTTTTCATTCTGCGAGGAGGAATTACATAATAAAATAAGTTTTGCGTCGCGACGCCTATAAATATCTTGTATGAAAGGTACGCGGAAGAGACACTTTTCTGTGCATACAAGACTTACAATTAATTTTTAAAGAAACTTTTTTTGAAGATAAAAGCAACGTGGCACTTTGTTTGGGTCGCTTTTATTCTGTTAAAAACGATGCGAGCGTAATGAGCAAAATTTTTTTAAGAAAAAGCATCGTAGTTTTGGCAAAAGAATCCCCTAGTTTTAAGGACATGACGTTTCAAAGTGGTCTTATTACGATCTTATTACTATTCAGTAATAATTCAGTAATTCCAAAACATATTTTGAGTTTGCTTGATTTTGCTCACGGTCTCGCCTATTCCTTAAAAAACTGTCCGTCCTGACCCCTCTGCCACTTCACCATCCAGAGCCGATATTCGGCTTCACCTATAATATCCTTCACCATCCACAGGCGCGGTAAAATTCAAATTTTCGATGCGTTAGTTCCCGAATAATGCGTTTGTCATCATACAAAATATTAATTTAAAATAAATTCAATTTATATTAAAATAAATTGATTAAATATTGAAGGTATTTAAGATAAAATCTATATTGTGACGAAAAAAAATATCCTTACTTAAAACCATTACCTATGTTTAACAATTTTAAATAGTGGTCCACGGAGGACCCAGCCCAGGGGGGGGGGGTCATGACCCCCCCCTGGATCCGCCCTTGGCTCGTGAATTGCAAGAACTGTACAACACATTACAATATTTGGCAGTCCGAGGTTCGACCTTTCGCAAACGGACCGCGGTCCGCCTGTTGCCGACCGTTGATCTAGTGTTTCTGACTATAAACGCAGAATTGCGTGCTATTCGACTATTAAGAACACATCAAATCTAAAAAGAAAGTTGGAAGTATCTCTTTCGCTCTGTAGATGTACAAGGTGTATCAAAAATCCGCACATTAAATCGATTATAACCTTACCAATTTTAGATACATCAGCCGAGTAAAGATATCGTTTTACATGATAAGAGTATACGTGGGCGTGTATTGTGTGTTTAGTTGAAGTATTCTTTGTTATCAATCCATTGATACATATTGCTCGATATAGCTGGTCCATAAATATTTACAGAAAGGGCAAACGAACGCAAAAGAAAACAGACACGTGAGGGGTGAACATTGGTCATTTTTGTTGTAACAAATAAACCTAGAAGCCGTGTGGGCCACGGATATTTGTGTACTTTTTGCTTTTAAATCGCTAATTCGTATGATCTAAGAGCGTTGCTGTTCGAGATACGTAATAAGCCTGTCGCATTTGTTTTTTGTATTCGCAGCCACCTTGTATAATCGTGCTTGTGACTTACCCACTAATAAAGAAAAAAATAGTATGCATTTATAAAAATAATGTAACTCAATTCTGAAATAAGGTTAGATCAAATATACATTTAGATTGGCTCCGAGTCGCCCGGAATCCCGAGAAAATAGCATTGCATGAAATACTGGCAGAGAATAAATTGTAAAATCGACCAATTTGGTTCTGTATTTTATGTTTTGTTTGAAACCTTTCTAGAACTGGGTTAGTAAATGAATGAATGAATATTCTTTATTGTACACCTTCAATAAAATACAATCCAACTTGTGATTAAACTAAGTACCTAACTCCTTATCGCTAAGAAGCGAACTCTTCCAGGCAAAAAAAGAGATCAAAAGCACCCAAAACGTCTCGTAAGAATCCTTTTCCACCTTAATTCTTTTTCACATAATAATACTTCAGAATAAGAGTAAGAGTTACTATTGTTAATCTTTTAGAAATGCGAGCTACAATCTGAACAAAATAACATTTTCTGTAAGAAATTGCATTGAAAATTCCCTCTTCTCGCTGTTCACATTACACCGAGGTCACATTGAAACCCAGCTCGCAACATGAGACCACAAACATCTTAATTAAAATGTATTTTGTTCTGTGATGACGCTAATGTTCTTTATATTTACTTTTCTATTCAACAGTCACCTTGAAGACCTTTTAAATTAGCCACTTTGTTTATGGCCCGACGGTCCTTAATGAAGATTGACTTTACACCGCTGTAAATGCCCTCGCCTTTTCCACGTTACTACTGATAAAAAAACCCATAAAGCTCTCTAGAAGGTCGTTCTGAAAGATCGATAAAACATTTTTGGATGAACTTCGTATACGTATTTCAAAAATATTGTAGCATAAATAAGTGCTAGAGTTTTATAGAATTATTTACATCCTTCAATAAATGACATAAATTATGATTGCTATATGATTCAAAATATAGCCGTGTTGGCCAAGTGGATAAGTACTTCGACTTTCGATCCGAAGGTCGTGAATCCGGCCGTGCATCAATGGACTTTTCGTGTCGAAAAATTTATATGCACTTTAACACGAGCTTTAAACGGTGAAGGAAAACATTGTTAGGAACCCCGCGGCTAGTCAGCCCCACACGTATTGACCATTGTCTTTCCTGTGGATATGGCCGGCTAAGCTGAGAGGATGGTTTAGGTGCTGGGCAAGCCTATTCCATCTCAACAATGTCCCAGGCACTACAGTAGAGGTAGATAAAAATCTTTGTGATTGCTGGAATTTCATTTAGTCCCATTGCCCCGGTTACACGATAAGAATAAGACCTCGTGTCATTTCTGGCATAAATGTAATAATTCATCCATCACACATGTTTCTGTATATCACATGCAATGCAAGTCAAATGTTTTCGGCATCTCAACTGCGCAGTAGGATGCGTGTTGCGAAGTAGTCTGGTGGAAGGTCGCGAACGAAACCTTAGTAGTTAACAATGTCAGGAGAAATCAATCGCTTTGTTTACCTAATGCTAGTTTGCGTATCCGGGTGTTTGAACTACTACACAAACGAGAGTCCAAACTCAAGAGTGAATCGTGTCTCAAGCGTTGATTCATCACTCTGTTTCCAATCTGTCAAAAATCGATACTCGTGAAGACTCAGGCCTTAGTGCAGACTCTGAATACGAGCATAGAAATGAATAACTAGCAAAATAAATATAACAGTTAAAACAATAAAATTTGCCGTTTGTTTTTTTGTAATACCTGACTCTGAAAGAAAGTAAGAAAAAACATTTATTTTGATAGGACCTCAAGGATCACTTCAGTTTCGTCTTACATGCTAGAAACGAAAAAAAATTAAGAAACCAAATCGCGTTAAACATCTAAAAACAACAATATTTATTTGTAACACGTAATAATGTACTGAATTACCATAAATAATGCATTCTATAGAGATGCATCACATTGTATTCTCTAATAAAACTAATTCCGAAAAAAAAAACATTTTTATCCACAGTTAAAAGGTTTACTAAATCGAATTGTCGAAGTTCACTAAACTTAGTAAGTTCAAAACACTGGCCCTTTACCCTTGTCAGATGTCATATCTTCTATTGCGAAGTCCCGAGGCATTTCTCGATTTATATTGATTTCATTCGCAGATGCCTTTTACTACTTCGGTTTGGTTTCGTAAGTTTGGGGGCTAGTCACCATTTGTGTGCAACTTTCAAGTACACTTTCAAGAATTGAAACAGCAATTATGAGTAGAGTTGGGTAACTCGTAATTGAATTCAATAAAGATACTTGTAACATTGTATATTTGAAGAAACATCAAAACAATTTTTATTAAAACACCAATTCGTTCGTTCGTTCGTATGAGCAAGTGGCCAACTCTGGTGACAAAGTTTTTAGGCCGCCTAAAGGCTTAAAATTATTCTTAAAGTTTATTAAAACTAACTTACTACTACGATATTGTTTGGTTTCTATGCATACATCGTTTGTAGTATTCCGAATACAGGCACACGTTGTTTATCGCTCTACTTTCCACTTTAGTAATAGTATTATTAGAATTCTCAACTTAAAAGTGAATGAAGCTGGTTGCTCCTTACCGTACCAATTAAGACCAAGACCATTAACAGTTCAGCAGTGACTTCAGTCACAGAAAACGGCACCGCCGAAGAAAAATGTTCGACAAGTCCCTGACGAAACTACGAAAACGAAATAACGCTATCGCTAACAAAAAAATAATCAAACTTAGTCACAAAAGTTATAAAATAATTAATAGTGCATGTTTACAATTAATTTCTGGTACAAATTAAATTTAATTACTTGATCCGTTATTTGAATTCAGTTTTAATCTTCGTGAATTTTGTATTTAAGTAATCTAAAGATTCAAGCTACTTCAGTTATGTGTAGCTTTAAAATATGATAATATTGAATTTAAAACTTTTGTACAGCAGAAATGTACATTAGCTAGAAGACATACCTTTGCTTGTACCTTATAGCACCTTAATAAAAAAAACGTTTGCGCTCGGAGTTGCTTGTCTAAAGTGTGTCGGTAGTGCCTAACGAGAAACCAACCTCGTTAGTGCCGACACCTGATGCGTACATATTTTATAGGTACGTTTTTTCCTCTTATCGGACTCGACTAGTTGGAAAGGAGAGTGTTGTGAAATGTCTGTCCGTAATTATGTTACTTTTCATTGAGATTGCAAGATATCCGAGTTTTGTAGAGATTTTACTTTTTGCAGTATGTAATAAGCAACAATTTAGAATATTGTGTTTGTAGTTTAATATATCGGATATTGAGATATTATGAATACTAGTCGCTTTGTTAATATTTGAAAGAAATCGTTAACAAGCTAAAATCGTTATCAACACGATAAAGACACTGGCTAAATTTCAAAATCATTTATTCAGTGGGATCAACCCATTGAAACCCATTGAATCAACCCGAAACCTCGAATTATATCTTTATAGATGCCATGTTGATTATTAAAAGCGTTTCAAGTTATTATTAGTCTTAATATAAGGTTCAAGTTCATGTCGACAGTAGGCGATGACGTCTTAGCTTGCGTCATCACAGGCTTTCCACTATTAATATGCATTAGATTGGACATGGAACTTCGTCCTGAGAACTTGTTATATTGGGAGCTGTATTGCTTAGATGGGGACACTATGTGTAATCTATGTATAGGTACTACTTTGAGATTGTTGCGGATGAGCCAATCTACAAGTTATATATAGCTACAATATTTGCATGTTCAGAGTCTAGTAAAGACTAGCAATGTATATAGCTTTTGGCGAGAATCGTTTTTTAATTATGTATCTTAAAAATCATGTCATGGTGTCACTACGTACAGCAAAGGGGAATTTATTTACTAAATTCAAACAAACCGGCACTCATTCATACAAATTTTTGTTATGAATCAACGCCATCTAGATTTAAAGAAGATAAAATTTTGAGTGCACGCAGATTTGTACGGAGAATAACTCTCTATCACTCTTTATTACTTTCTAGTATTAGCTAGGTTTCGTGTACATATTTTCATTACAAACTTATATATTTTTAATCAATGTGTAGAGCTTAGTAGGATTAATATTACCTCTAACCTACAATTATTTGAATTTATCATAATTTTGTGAGAGAAACAAATAAACGATTTGATTTTGATTTGAATATTATGAATGAGGCTAGCACAGGAATGTAAGGAGTTGCTGCGGATAATGATGAGGATTAAAACTATTTAATCAAAATATGAATACACGTCTCGCGCTTCTCTTATATGTGAGCTAAAAATTAATGCCCGTTTGGCTCTAATTTTGATTCAGCCGCGACGCCTGTTGGTCTTTCTCTACCTCCACTGAATACTAAAAACGTAAGGCTTTTTACATATTTACTAAAATATTTATACAATGTTAAGAGTCATATGCAATGTCCCAGGACATTGTTAAGACTACGGAAGAAGGCTAACCGGATGAATTGGATAATCCTTTCACACAGGGTCAATAAAGGCGAGGCCCCGAAGGCGAGGTTTTCAGATAATATTGAGATGGTTAATGAAAGGGAAACTCTTCAATTGAATTTTCGGGCTTTGCGGTATAACTTTCATGGCTCAAGTGTGAGGGTTAAAAGTTATAACATGAAAATATTTCCGACCTCTCAAGAACATCGGACCGGTTTGTGACGACATGTTTTGGCGTGAGGTGGTGAATTCAGCTGCTTAAATGCTTGCCTTTTTTTAAGTCATTTGTGTTTCATAATTCACATGGCAAGTTGCAAGGTAATTACCACAAAATATTTATACAATGTTAAGAGTCATATGCAATGTCCCAGGACATTGTTAAGACGGAGTGAGCTTGGCAAGCACCTGAACCTCTCAAATAAATACAATGCCCTCTTTAATCCGAAAAGAGAGACCGAATTCAACCTTGAGTAGGCTAAAACATTAGGCAAGGTACATTCCTCGCGTTTCTGCGGGCCGCATTGCGACCCAACCGGCCATAAACTTGAATAACGCCCCATAAACCTTGTCCGCGAAACGGGAAAATCCTTGGGACCGCTCGCGAATTCTAGATGCTTCCGGGCTTCATTATTTATTTGAGATGGCAAAATTTTGTTTTTTATCATTCCATCATTTCGCGTATTCCTTCTCATCCCATAGCTGAGCATAAGCCTCTCTTCGTTCCTGCCATTCGCCCTGTCTCGCGCCAATCTAACCCTTCTGAAGTTTTAATATAATTTACTGCATTTAGATAAATCAAAGTCCCGAGTAGACGACGCAAAACTAAGATTTGCTAAAGATTTTTTAATTTGTTATAGGTTTAAAGAATGTTTTTTCTTGTTACTCTTATGTCAATGAAAAAAGATAGCAACAGATTTAATATCCGTTTTAGCTAAAGAAGATTTACTGAACCAGTAAGGATAAGGGGGTATATACTTATAGGCATATAGTCTTGAGCCTATTTTTTAATATTGAATTCAGTGGAATCAAATCCGATATCAGTTACTGTTACGTTCTAGTTTATGTACATTATGTTAATCGTGAAAGAAGCACGCGATACCGTTTGTTTCATTTTATTGTGCAGTGGGCATATAGGTTGAGTTATCAAGGTCTATACGTTACATGTTTGGTATTGCTTTACTTAAATAAACGGGCCTTAGTAAGAGCATCCATGAAAACATTTGCAAAAAATACTAAACTACCACCGCCAAAAATTTACAAAATTATGGCTGAAAAATTTAGGCCCGAGTAAAATGTGTAAAATGTGTGTATGTGTATGTTTGTGTGTGTAAATGTGTGTATCCAAGGTTTGCTGTAAGAAAACTCTTTCAGGGTTAAGCTCGCCTATGTACATAGCCTTTAAGTATCTATGTCGTTTGTTTTATCTGTTTTGTGTACAATAAAGAATTTAAGAATTTAAGTGTATTTGTACATGTCTTTAATTACGAAAATATGGATATTTAAAAACATAATGGGTGCCTGAGGATCTAGGAGAGGATGCGGTCGTAATACTATTGTACATTTTTTCTATATGGCTTTTATATTAAGTAATATGAAGTACTGATTTTACATTATCTGTGAAAACACGAAATAAATACTGTAAACTCATTAAAACGAAAACTCTTGTAGCTTTGATCACTAAAAATATGTTATTACTAATTCCGGTAGAGGAGTTCTTGTAATAATCGGTAACCTCTACCTAGTTTAATAGTTAGCTAATCATTAGTTAATAATGTATGTAGTCTGGGATTGGAGACTTAACATTCTGGTTCTACAATACTTGAAACCTGCACTGAAATATTTGTTGAAACTTAGCGAGATGTTGCTCAACTCTTGATCGAAGTTAGAAGTCATATCATGTTATTCCGGTGGATAATACTATTTAAACTAAAGAGGTTTAGATGCAGGGCAAGCCTACTCCATTATAATTAGCCTATTTAATTTAATAATAATCTATGCGTCCCTATTCGTGTTCTAATTGATGTTGTTACAAACACATGAACCCTACCACTGTCTATGCTATAATATTGAATGAATTTCCTCTAACCCCTAACCTATTTCGAAATCGTTCGCTTCATTTCTGAAAGAGAATCCAAAGGGTTATGCCGAAGTTTTAGTACTTGCCTAAAGGTAAACCATAAAAATACCAAAATCACTTCAGTTCAACTACTCAAGACACGGATAGGTACATTTTCCGCAGTATGGTCGGGCTGGGCCCAAAAGACCCATTGAGCGGGTTTAACCCTACGGAAGAAGGCTAACCGGATGAATTGGATAATCCTTTCACACAGGGTCAATAAAGGCGAGGCCCCGAAGGCGAGGTTTTCAGATAATATTGAGATGGTTAATGAAAGGGAAACTCTTCAATTGAATTTTCGGGCTTTGCGGTATAACTTTCATGGCTCAAGTGTGAGGGTTAAAAGTTATAACATGAAAATATTTCCGACCTCTCAAGAACATCGGACCGGTTTGTGACGACATGTTTTGGCGTGAGGTGGCGAATTCAGCTGCTTAAATGCTTGCCTTTTTTTAAGTCATTTGTGTTTCATAATTCACATGGCAAGTTGCAAGGTAATTACCACAAAATACGGAATGTGTTTAAAATATAGAGCAAAATAACTTTTTATTCTTTCTAACAAGCTCATATTGTAATCTTTAGTAGTAAATAATGAAAGTTTAATTAAGATATCAAATTGGCCATTAAGCTAATGAGTAATTTTGGGTAATAAAGTTAAGATTATAACGATAAATTAAGAGATAAAATGAGATTAAGCCTAATGTATCGCTTCATTAGTAATTTTAAATAATTTTACTTTTGAAAAAGAAGATTCAAAATGTTTTATGTTTATACCAAATTAACATATTTATAATGTTAAAAACGTGAAAAGGAACAATGCCGACCCAATGTAGACCCTAGGTAGGTAGACCGACATATGGTATTAATCTGTACTGTTCATTTTAAAGAGTAACGGTGGCTAAGGCCTAAAATATATATTCCAAGCCTGAGCCGTTACGAAGCATTCAAATAATACTATGTTACGAGTAGATAGATAATTTAAAAAAGGCTGTCCTAGTTTCAATTTGTTCCACCTTTCTCGCATGAAAGCGTATTTATTGTAAAAAAAGGCGGAACTCCAAGAAAATCACTGCCTTTCCCATTTTATGTTCTGTGAAAATTCCCATGCTTCACTCTTTCGCATAAATAACCTGAAGAGCAGTAATAAAAGTTCTCTTACTCCCCCAAGCGAATTTTCCGCCTCATCACGGCCCTATGAATGCCCTCTTTGTAACTTCGTGTTTTGACCTCCTTTGTTCGTCAGCTCATTGACTTTTGCACCAATTTTCCATTCTAAAAAATAAATTTAATGGAACAAAGTGATTCTGATTGATAGATCTAATTTGGCTCGTTTTGTTCTCAGGGCAAAGTACCAAGGCGTAATTACAGTTTAGTAATTTCTCTATTGAATTTATTTTATCGTAATTTAATGGCTTCTTTTTGATGTATTGAAAGATGATTTGTTAGCAGGCAATGAAATTTAATATCGGCGACATAAATATCCGTTACTAGGGTTAGACACTAGCTCATACAATCATACATACAATATACATATTGAATATTACGTCACAAATAATTTGGGTTCGATTCGATCCCGTATATGTATCATTTAGTTATAGATATCTGTTACCTTTACGTAGTTTCTAATACATTTCCAGCAAAGTCCTTTCATTAATCTTCCTAAACAATTTTTATACCAGACTATGCTATAGAATTTAAAATGTTGACAAGAGTTTTCATTCTCTATGTTATTGAAACCATGCTATAAAATCGTTCATTGCCAGATGCTAACAAAGCTCTCATTGTGTCTTCAACCTTGAAACTGATTTCTAGTTCTCAATACCCGTTGCCTCCACACGTCCGCCCACGGAAACAGTCACGTCATAGTTTCCCTTCAAAATGGCGGATGCTTTAGGAAAAACATCCGTTCAGTGATGTAGCTTCAGATTAAACGGATGTAAAGTGAATCAGAATAGTATTGAAAGGATACATTTAGTGGCTGACTTTATGGGTTCTACCTAGTTGATACAGATTGGTTGAATAGTTTAATCTCGAACCCTTAGTTGATAGAACTATTTTTTCTGAGTAACAAATTCCTGGCTTTGTTAAGCGCAAACAACGGGAGCAGTGGGCTGTGTATGATGATGAACGGATATAACAGAACTAAGTTCATGTATTTTTATGTATTTCTTCCTATTGTGTATTTCTTCCTCATTTTATTTAATAACCTACGAGCCACAACCAGAAATAAAATGAGACTTGGAAATGTTTCCCACAATAATACTTTATCTTCCTCCATCCAATATCTTTAAAACAATGACAGAGCAGACTTTAATAACATTGCTCTCAGTTTGATTGCAATACGAGACGTGCAGGAATAAAAGAATTCCCTCTTGTACTCCATTCCACCCACACAATCTAGTCATTGTAAAACAGACTGTAACTTTAAAGATATAGGCTTCAAAGCTTCTTGTATATATTTTTCGTGTTGTTTGCAACGTTGTAAGTCTTAAAATAGACGTTAATGTTCTAGAAACAAGGTTCAAACTGTAGGTTTGTTTGCTGCATCGGGGTGCAGTGGTGACTCATAAAAGTAAACGTGGGTGTACCGACGCGGAAACTGTTTTAAATTATATTGGTTTTGTTTATAGCTTTCGAGATGAGGTCTGCACGCTGTAGGCAAACACTTTTACTTCTTTATTAAAAGTTTTATGGATGTTTTCTTTGAGAGAAACATGACGCGCTTAATTTTGCAAAAGTATAGGGTATTGAAAATGGAAGAACATGCTCTACACATAGTGCTATGGGCGTCTTAAATCTTTCTCGAACGAACTTACTTTAACATTTTAAGATATTTGTAAAGATTTTCAACAGCACTTTGTCTACGCCTATGAATGCTTTTGTTCTCGAAGCAAAACCTCAATCTGATTGCAACGATAATTAGAGTCTCAAAGTCATCTGAATTCAACCACGTCTGAACCAAAGCTACAGAAAGCTTTATGGATTCAGATCTGGTCTGCATCTGCATATTTCGTCCTGTGAAAAAGCAAAGTATGCTTACATTTGTAAAGGCTTTTCACCGTGAAGGAGTACTTGAAAGTAGAAACGGGCGGCAGCAGTCGCGACGCGGTCGATACGTCGCGTCAGCACCACTACTTTGATTTAAATAATTGAGTGGCTGACAGTTTTACATGCCGTTTACTTTGTAATTTGACTGAAGTAGGTACCTAGTTGAAATTAACACTTATTGCTAGTGTTTTTTTTAGAATTGTTTCAATTTGAATAATGTTAAGAAGTAGTTAGTTCTAAGAAATGTTGAATACCGAGATTGTAATTATAGAAGAAAAATACCTCTTATAAGATTAAAAAAAAATGAAAGAAAGAAAGAAAGAAAAAATCATTTATTCTTGTAGGACCTCAAGGATCACTTAAGTTTCGTTTTACATGCTAGGTGATTCTAATGCCTGTTCCAACGCGACTCCCTACACCAGGGAAAGAATCAGGCAAGAACCTGGTGGTGTGTTTGCCTATTTCATACTATAATCACTTTTTGAAATATTTTGTAGGCAGTATCAAAACTACAAAACTATTGTCAAAATTCTTCTTAGGCTATTCTGTAATAAGTCAAGAGTTTTGATATTTTAATTTAATTGAACTTAAACAAAACTTTACATTATATTACAATTATTTTTTTGTTACAGTGATACAAAATCCAAAAGCTCCACCTGGAAGCAAGGAGCCACCGAAAAGCTTCAACTTTGATTTCTCATACTGGTCACACAATGTAAGTAAACCTTTTTACTAAATACGCAATGTTTTATTTTAAATTCTGCATCTTATTTTTGTATGTACGTATTCTTTTATGTTTTATGCTCTAGTTTTTCTACTAACGTACTGTCTGATTGATTTCATTTGTTGTCATCTGTATCTTTTTGTTTTCATGAACTTACCATCCAATAAGGTTTGAAATGTATTTTTATCACAGGTAAAATGACGTGCAATCGATACCTATGTATATTTCAAATGTAAAAAGCTTAGAAAAGCTTAAGTACCTCATACAAACTCCGAAACATTTTACCTTACGGTGTTTATTGTCAGTAGATATTCTGTTTCTCGGTTTACCTGTACAAATCCTGCTACAAAATCAATATTGGGAATCCAGATTGCTAGCCGCTGTTCGGTTTCCTCATTTCAATAAAGTTAGGTCGGAAATAGGAAACGAATGCTGTGTTGACATCGGTCGAGTTGCTTGAACTACCTAGGTACCTACAGTACAGAGTGTGAGTATTTTACTTATTCGACCGCGTTGATGTCAATTTGTATCGAAAAAGAGTACCTAAGGTACAGAGTGCGAGTAATTTACTTATTCGACCGCGTTGATGTCAATTTGTATCGAAAAAGAGTACCTAAGGTACAGAGTGCGAGTAATTTACTTATTCGACCGCGTTGATGTCAATTTGTATCGAAAAAGAGTACCTAAGGTACAGAGTGCGAGTAATTTACTTATTCGACCGCGTTGATGTCAATTTGTATCGAAAAAGAGTAAAGTCTCCAATTAATAATAGTTCTTACTAATGCAATATGATAATGAGAATTCAGAGATGACGTTAACGCCATAGAATTGAAAAAAAAAAACTTGCTGTTCATATTTGTCTGAAAATGAAACAGAGCTTTTGAAAATCTTTTGTCACTCGACGTATGTTAATGTAAAGAGATGACAACGTATTTCAATTTTCACATTGGCAGCTTTTGTAATTTATTAGGTATCAATGTTCATTATAAACATTAAAACAAAGGAACGCGACATTGAGGAAAAATAAAGTGATCAGGCTTTCTTTACAATGCGAATGGAGCTGCGGACCAAAACTAACTAGCTTAGTAAATACCGAGACCGTTAGCTACTCTTCCAATGTGAACGCGGCACTGATAGAAATGCACTCTAATCTCGGTTTGCATCGCCAATGAATACCTACGAGCTGTCTACCTATTCCTGTTGGCGTACGAAGATGTACTGTTTGCAAAGCGGAAAATGAGTTTCATCTTTTGTATTTCGTAATGTCACCTATTTTTTACCAAAACAAATACAGCTTCTAGCATATGAATTTACTTGACCAAAAACAATATCGTAATAAATGCAACTTGTAATATTACCACAGATTAAATATTTGTAATATTTTTTTTTTTTGTTAACCTATATTATCCCACTGCTGGGCAAAGGTCTCCCCCAATGGTTTCCATCTTTCTCGGTCTTTTGCCATTTGTAATCTGTTAAGAAGATTTAAAATAATAATTTAAATTAAACTGGCTTAGATTTTAATGACTTCCAAGATTGCTGAGAATGAATGTTGCCAGTCACCCTTTTTTATTTAACTATAACATAAAATTATTATGAACGATTTATTAAAAATCTTTCACATGTAAAAGGTCAGAGGTTCAAGTATTATCTGCCCTTATTTATCTTTTATCTAATAAACTAGCCTCGATAATGGCCGCATGAAGGCTCCTAACAAGATTTTGCGCGTGCTCCTGTTTTGGACGACCGCCATATTGGAATTAACCGCAACTCGATTATCGGATTAGTTGTCGATAGGCTGTATGGTTTCTGTCCGGCAATTCGCAATTATCTAATGGCCATCCTTTCTTAAATCATTCGTTAAATAAATTAATAAATTGTTTGCTACCCCTGAAAATACATTGCAGTTATATATTTTCCCCAAAAGCTTGTATCCTATTTAGATTACAAATACCTACGTTGATCCATAAGCTCATTTGGACGGTTCAATTCATTACGCAAACAAGGATAGTCCCTCCAATGTCAACAGCTGGTCCATTTCTCAACAACCCCGCATTAGATTAAATCCGAATCGATATTGCCCGTCGCGCATCTGTTGTATCGTATATTATTATCTATTTGTTTCACAAACATTCACCCTCGTTTTAATTTACAAAGACATAATATTCATCGGGTCTTAAGCGGACGCTTTTAGTATTTCAAAGTATGAACGTCGAACTTCGATGATTTTCATGTTTGTGGTATGATGATAGTGGTGTAAGATTTTACAATGTATAATATATGTTTGTTTTGGAAAACAGCTAAGCTTTTTTTAACTTACTTAAACTAAATGGTATTAGATATTATTTTAAACTTCACACTAAATCCTAGTAAGTAGACACTAGAAATAAGTACAGATTACAGAGAAGAAGTAAACAGAGTAACAGTTTATTTTGTTATCTGAAGTAAGAAGATCATTGAAGAAGGAAGAGATGCAGAATTGTCTCCTGGCTTCCAGGGAACCGTTCCACAAGGAGGTGTTGTTCATCTTTGTGGAACTGTTCTTCCGAAGTCGGGTGACGGTTACAACATAACACAAAATGAACATTGTAATTTTACATGAAACTGTGTTCAACTGTTCATATTATGAAATAGGTACCAAAAAAAATTCACTATAGACCCACAGACCACGATGTCCCTACGAGAATTGCTCATTTGAATAACCACCGGGATCAATATGGATTCTGATTCAATACAAACCACAATGTCCAATCTCCGTTGCTCAATCGGTATTTGTAATTAATTTTGATCCGGATATTGTAACGATGTGGTTTCATATCGGTTTGTGGTGGGGATTACCTGTTTTGAGCTGCGATGATTTTCATGCATGTGTTGTATGATGATGTGATGATATGGTGGAAGATTTTACAGTGTATAATTTATGACGTGTTTATTTTGTAGTTTATATAGTTTATTATAGTGTTCTGAAGTAAGAAGATCATCGAAGAAGGAAGAGATGCAGAATTGTCTCCTGGCTTCCAGGGAACCGTTCCACAAGGAGGTGTTGTTCATCTTTGTGGAACTGTTCTTCCGAAGTCGGGTGACGGTTACAACATAACACAAAATCAACATTGTAATTTTACATGAAACTGTGTTTTTTTTATTTTATTTATTTATTGGAACAACAAACAGCTACATTAAACAGCATTAGTTATAAGTTATAAAATAACAGTTATGGTAATAATGCAGCCCACGACATTTTTCACAGGTTACTATAAAAGTTCAAATTGTTCATATTATGAAATACCGAAAATGTTCACTATAGAACCGCAGGCTACCATGATGTCCCTACGAGAAATGCTCATTTCAGTAAACCACCGGGTTCAATATGAATTTTGATTCAATACAAACCACAATGTCAAATCTCCGTTGCTCAATCTGTATTTGTAATTAAATTTGATCCGGGCATCCACGAAACCTTATGACGCCGAAAATGAAATTATCATCTGATGAAAAAAAAAATGCTTGTGGTGTGATGATGTATTGATGGTAGTGGTGGAAGATTTTAATATGTACAATGTATAATTTATGTTTATTTTGGAAAACAGCTAAGCTTTTCTTAACTGGCATATTAGATATTATCCTGAATTTCACACTAAGTCCTAGTAAGTAGACACTAGAAATAAGTACCTACAGATTACAGAGAAGAAGTAAACGTAGTAATAGTTTATTTTGTTATCTGAAGTAAGAAGATCATTGAAGAAGGAAGAGATGCAGAATTGTCTCCTGACTTCCAGGGAACCGTTCCACAAGGAGGTGTTGTCCATCTTTGTGGAACTGTTCTTCCGAAGTCGGGTGACGGTTACAACACGACGGCACCGCTGACGATAGTAAGAACATTATTATTGTGCCTAATACACTATCAAAATAATGTTTTAGGCAACGATAATATATTGTAAATGTGATGTTATTTTAATGATGGTTTAATCAATTAATATGTATAAATACTTAAAGCTTTTGAAAGAGCAAAAGCCACTTTCGATCTCCAGAATCCTTACTATTCAGTTTACCTACTTACAAAAATAATTCACCGCTGATTTATTTTTTGTAAACGCCTTAGTTGTTGCTTTCAAGACTTTTAAATGTACAAAAACTGTACTAATCTTTAATTTGAAATGTAAACAAGACACTTTTGGACTCATCTGGAAATTATTCAAATATGCGTAAGCTGTGCCGTTTTCTGCCTCAGGGCATTAATGTTATTCAACAACAACGGTTAGCGTTTTCTTCATTCTTGTTTAAATCCATTTTTATTAAATCTTTGAATTAATTTATCTTAATCTTAGGGAGCATTTTGTAACATGTAAATTTAATTCATAAATATTTAAATTAAAGAATCTAGAGAGTTTAAGACGGCCTCTTGTACGCAGTTTATTTTTTTATTATAACGTAGTTCATAATTGTAACATCATTAGCTACACTTAACCTGACGGACGGTACCTTTGATTAACTTTTCTTGTTGCAGCCAAGTGATCCACAATTTTCATCACAAATTATGGTATACAAAGACATTGGAGAAGAGATGTTACAACATGCCTTTGATGGTAAGCTCTTCAGTTTCTTTCTCCCTTTTTCTGTATATGTTCTTCTTCTTATCGTTTCATCTCTAAGAAAGAAGATAGTTTATCAAATGCAACCGCTCTTCTAGACTATAGAGATCAAAGAAGGAAACCGGAACATTACAATAAAATTACGAACAAAGAAGAATTACTGCAAAGTTTCACTTATTTCTTTCAACATAAAAAAAGTTATAGCACTAAAACAAACAGTTTTCTCTGTGTGATTAACACAAATTGGCAAATTGATGACATAAAATAAACAAGTAGCGTATAAGCTCCGTCTCTTTCTTTTGCCACTAACAAACTAGCATACATTAACTAATAAGTTTTTATTTCTAGGCTACAATATTTGTATATTCGCGTATGGACAAACCGGCGCGGGCAAGTCCTATACAATGATGGGCCGCGGGGAAAAGGGAGAGGAGGGAATCATTCCACAGATCTGCCTGGATCTCTTCAGACGCGTCAACCAGACTACCTCCAAGGAATTGAAATACTCTGTAAGTTAGATCAATCTACAGCAAAAATACAATTGTTAATCTCTTGGTAACACAATGTACGAACGAAGTTTCAACGTTTAAATCGCAGATGACTTTGTAACACTTTACATCGCAGTTGTTTCGATGCCTGTTTCTCAGTTACTATTACTACCTCTTTGATACCACACCATCGCAAACAAATAAGCGCTTCTTACACTCGTCATAGCTCGGTGAAACCTAGCAGATAAAATTTAATAATTGTTTGGTGCTAACTTTCTAGAGAATTTCTCCAAGCAATATTAATTCATCGTTTTTTTATCGTCAAATTTTATGACTATTAATAATTATGTAACATCTTTTATTTCATTTTTATCAGTCAGCTTTGTACATATTTAGTTTTTTTTAAATCTCTGTCTAAATAACAGCTAATTTCAGGTGGAAGTGTCCTATATGGAGATATATTGCGAGAGAGTGCGAGATCTCCTCAACCCGAAGAATAAGGGTAATCTCCGCGTCCGTGAGCACCCTGCCCTAGGACCCTACGTGGAAGACCTCAGCAAACTCGCCGTGTCCACTTACCAGGATATTGAAGACCTTATTGATGAGGGGAATAAGGCTAGGTACGTTTTATAGTACCACAAGTGTCATAGGGTTAATTCGAGCTCTGTTGTTCTTTGTAAGCTGTTAAATGACATTGTTGGTTAACCTGGTTAATCATGTCTTTGTACTGAATATGTCAGTAGAAAATTGATTGTACGGGTGCTGATATAGCCTGCCAGACCTTCTAAACATTATCATCGGACTTACCATACACATTTTTTTTAATGATCAAAATTGGTGTTTATTAAAGACATTCTCCGTTTTGAATTGCTTTAGCAAAAAATACATTTAACTTTAAGAGTATCGTATTCTATCATAGAAACTTAGCGGTTCTAGCAAAGTGCTTCAGTTTCAAGTGACATTGTCTTTAATTCTTCGTCTCGCTCTACCAGGACGGTGGCGGCTACTAACATGAACGAGACGTCATCTCGTTCTCACGCCGTATTCACCATATTCTTCACGCAGCAACGACACGATGTTACCACCAACTTGATGTCGGAAAAGGTAT
Organism: Xanthorhoe designata; assembly: GCA_963582015.1. Taxonomy (NCBI): domain Eukaryota; kingdom Metazoa; phylum Arthropoda; class Insecta; order Lepidoptera; family Geometridae; genus Xanthorhoe; species Xanthorhoe designata. The sequence goes on from OY757046.1 coordinate 8,709,887, forward strand.
AATATTTTCATAAAGTTATAACATTCTGATGTAGTGCTATGTCGTAGAATAATAGCGTTTAGGAAAGCCAAAGTAATTTAGAGATGCGATACAGTGGGGCTCGCTTTGTTGTGTACCAGGCATAATGAACAACACCATCAACCTTTCATCTGTTAACCCTACTAAATTGTTATTCGTTGAAAAATATTAAAGATAAAATAAGATATTTTATTTCATTAATATTGTAAATATAATGATTAGAAAAGAGCTCTTTAATAAATAATCTCTCTCTCTTTAAAAAAAATATTTTCATATGTGAGTAATAGTGCTAGCTCATACTGTCCTATTGTTGGGCAGTTGGGCAAGGATATCCCGTCACTCTCCAGTCACTCTGATTCAGAGTCTTTGTTCTAGGCGTCTAGCTCGTCCCACCATCCATGTGTAAAGTATCCCTGTTAAAACCTTTTGTATACCAATGAAATTCTGTATTCATAGGTGTCCAAAATCTCGCTAGTAGATTTAGCCGGATCCGAACGAGCCGACTCCACCGGCGCTAAAGGCACCCGTTTGAAAGAAGGCGCTAACATCAACAAATCGCTCACGACCTTAGGCAAGGTCATATCGGCTTTGGCTGAAATTGTAAGTATCAAGAATATTTCTAAGCTAAAGTGTCTAGACGTACCTGTACTAGACGTAGTATGTCGCTCGGTATTCCGTATGACTTTTTAATATCTAAGTTCACTTTAACTTGCCAATGAATATTGACTGAAACTTGCTAAACATTTCGCTTATGTTTGATTTCTTCTTGTACTAAATATTATGGACACACATGAATAATGTAAATATTGGAACATTTTTAATCTTCTGTAATTTCTAGTTTGACTATACATGATCGGTCGTTTAAAACGGACTATCGAGCGATGTAGATGATGTTAAATGAAATATATTCCTCATCATGAATTAATCATTACTCTATACCAAAGACGATTAATATCTAGAAGACAGACAAAGGCCATACACAAAATCGTAACCCTAAAAAATAGCCTGAAAACTCTAAAACATCAATTTTATCCAAGAAATTTCAATTACTTTCTAGTTAAAAATGTTTAAATATTGAATATTGTTGCTACCTACTACTAAGTATTGAAATTTATTGGATAAAATTGATGTTTTAAAGTTTTCAGGCTATCTGGTACTGCGGGATCGGGTTACGATTTTGTGTATGGCCTTTGTCTGTCTTCTAGATATTAATCGTCTTTGCTCTATACTCATTATATTACTTTTATTTGTACAAATTATGTCATGTAGACGACTAATTCACATTTTCTACCTTTTTCTTTTGCACCACTTTTACTTTGGATATGACTGTGTAGTCGGTAAGTGTGTGGCTGTATTATATTTATATATTTGGCTGTTAAATATATGCTCGATATAATATTATTAAAAAAATAAACATAGGTAAGTACATAATATAAAAACGCTTGTGAAAATGTGGATATGAATGTGGATTGTTTTTATCATTTTATTGATATGACATTCTACCATCTTTTTATATCTGACTGTTAGATTATGACTGACAAAAAGAATAACTTATAAGAAGCATTTAACCATCTCTTATATATTTAAACGGTATAACAAAGAAGTATATTTGAATTTTATGTATTTACACAGAGAATACAATAACCTATGTAAATTATTCGTTGTCATGTTTCCATACGTTTTTGTGCGGAATCGAGATTCGAATGAATAATTGATAAAACTTGACTTTCAAAATACCTGAATTGCCTGAACAAAGCGTTTCGTATTGCAGTCTTATCAGTAATCAAAAATTGTTTCAAAGATCCCACCAGACTTTTTGGAAAAAGGGAATGAAATTGGTTACATAGGAAGAAAACTTTTCATTTAGCTTCACAGACAGTGTCTTAACCTTTCTCCACATATTTGCAGGCGTCAAAGACTAAGAAATCTAAAAAGGCGGACTTTATACCGTACCGTGACTCGGTCCTAACATGGCTACTTCGTGAGAACCTGGGAGGCAACTCCAAAACTGCCATGATAGCTGCCATTTCGCCAGCAGACATCAACTTTGACGAAACTCTGAGTACGCTCAGGTAACTACAATACACACTTATTTCTGATTCCTTCTACCCTTTCTTAATAGTTTTTACTAAATATCTAATTTGGATCTGACTGAAAAGTTTGGAGAATCCTAAATAACTGTATTTAGAACTTTCGAAAGCTTGCGATGCCAAGTGGGTCACGGATTGACTTTAAATATTTTTCTAATATTAATCTTTCAGTCTTGTTTCAATTATGATTTTACCAAAACATTACAAAAAATAACAATTGGACAGTTAGAACATAAGAATTGTTGATTACGTAAAATATTATGTTTGGAAGCCACCAAGGCTAACCGTTAGGCCCCAAATTGTTTCTAGTCTATAAAATAATGTGTACAAAAAAATTCACCAATATTATTTGTCACAGATACGCTGATAGAGCTAAACAAATTGTCTGCAAAGCCGTGGTCAACGAGGACGCCAACGCTAAGCTCATTCGTGAGCTCAAAGAAGAAATCCTCAAACTGCGAGAATTACTCAAGGCTGAAGGAATTGATGTCGAGGAAGGTGAGTGGCCCTTATATCGATGCGGTTTGAATGTGTTCGTGGTAGGTTTGTCAGCATATGTTTTATTGAAAGACATTCTTCGATAAAAACATGGTGAATTATCGACACAAAAAGTATCAATATAGTACCGATTTCTATGATTTATATGCAAGGATTCAAACATTTATACTACAGCTATTGACAGAGACAGTATGGTTTTCTAGATGGATTAGGTTATGTAGTCGCCAAGTGACCCTATAGTTACGTCTGTTACGGTAAACTTAAACATGTTAGACGGCAGAAAAGAACGCCACAAAAGTTAAACTTCCAATTTGTGATATTAAAATTTGGTCTTCTGTTTTCAAATGGACATTTGACCACTAGGACCAGATGGTAAAGTCGTTTATGAAAAGAAAGACCTGCCAGCCAGTAAGTAAATAACAGTAAAGAGGCTTGCGTATTTTTGCATATGTACACCCCACCTGTACGCTTCGCCTCGAACCGGTGTTGCCAGACACAAAAAACACATGCAAATAATTGGCGAAATCTGGCAGCCCGACACAAAGAAAAAGAAGCAATTTGATTTGCACCCTACTCCAGCTTGTGGCGTCGTAGGCGTAAATAAATATAGCAAAATTCACTATGCAATATTAGTTCGTATATATGGAAAAGGGTCATATAATTTTATATATGCGCTTATATTTTGTACTTGGTGTTGGTTGGTATGTTCGTTATACTTTTATGCAGAATATTATTCGTTGTAGTTATTTGAATGAGTAACGTTGTTTTTCTATATTATAAAAAATATATATCTGCAAACATTTTAGGTAAAAAAAAAGTATTTATTAAAACTACAAATATGTGGCAACATAAGACACTACGTTGCCAAATGAATTTAATAAAAATATTCAAAGTACAGTATACCACAATATTACAAAATAATCTACACTTCTAAAATATATATTTATAGTGTTGCTACAACAAAAAAGCTTTATGCTTGAAAGGCCTTGCATGTTCTACCCTTATTTAATCCAAATCTCGATGTGTATTTATGGAAAATTCATTGAATTATTTTATTCAATGTAACATAATATTATCTGGGAACACAAATATATACTTTCGCATTCGTTGTTGTGATAAAGACAGGGCACGTTTATTCGGATCAGCTTTTCGGGCCAATCTAATTTAAAAAGGTCGTTCTTATCTACAGAATTGGAGATTGTATACCTACGGTCCCTACAAATCGGGTGTTTAGGAATTCTCCAGGGTATTTAAGCTCTGTGACCTTTATGTAATAAACGAACATCTTAAAAGTGAATGGAAATGGCATCTAAAACATTTCACCCGTGTTTGTCGTTCGATACATTTGCTGTCCGAAAAAATGTGTCTAGTCCTGTTTATTTAATTTATTTTATATCCAAGGATCATGAGTGATCCTGACTGTAAAGTTTTATATTATTAATTTCAATTAACTTCAAAAAAGCGCATTTATATGTTACAAAATACATTCTTACTTTACTTGGCAAATGTTGAAATTAGCCATCTCTTTCTAACATTATACAATCTGACACCACAAACAGCGGAAGAAACATCATCGCCTGTCCGTAAGAAGAGCGAAGCAGAAGTACTATCGCCGAAGCTTTCCCGAGCGGCCACGACTATAGCCGAAGAGGCTGTGGACCAGTTACAGGCGTCTGAGAAACTCATCGCAGGTACGATGGATTTTAGACATTACTATTTCAGTCATAAGATTTAGTTTTATGACTGCTTTACATAGTGGACCCCTCTTTTTATACTACTAGCTGTGCTCGGCGGTTTCATCCGCTATATTGCTAAAAGTCGTATAGTGATGTACTCATATAGTCGTAACCTACCTTCCTCACAAAAATGAGCTATCAAAAGCCGAAAGATTTTTTAAATCCGAAGCATACGAACTCTTCTATAAAATAGTTATTTATACCCATTAAAACCATTTGTCAGCAGGAAGAGTTCAGTACTATAGTAAAGTTAGGGTAGTCCCAAATCTTGCCAATACTTTCAGAATCTAATGTAAACCTTGTACTTTTTTTTATTAACCTATCATATCCCACTTCTGAGCTAAAATCGCCTTTAACTTCCACTCTTTGTGCTCCAAGGCCACAGTTTGCCAGTTTGGTTCGACTGCATCCAGATTGTCTCTCCATCTTTTCCTGACTCTGCCGCGTCGTCTTCGGCTGTTTTCGGGCACCAGTGACGAGATTGTACTTAAAAGATTGTTCCTCAACTATTGCTATCTCGCTAGACTATACCCGTCCCTTTCGCAGAACTGAACGAGACATGGGAAGAAAAGCTAAAGCGTACGGAACAGATTCGCGTGCAGCGTGAAGCTGTCTTCGCTGAGATGGGCGTGGCTGTGAAGGAAGGGATCACTGTGGGCGTGTATTCTCCAAAGAAAACACCGCATCTTGTCAACTTGAATGAGGACCCGAATCTTTCGGAGTGTCTCATCTATTACATCAAGGATGGTATGTATTTTGTACCAGAAATGCTATGCTGTTGTTTTTTAGAAGTTGGGTCTTTATTTTCTTTTATTAAATTTCTTTTATTAAATAAATTTATTAAATAAATATAATGAGAAATATACCAGTAAATAAGTCAGTAATGTCAAATCAAGTCAATTATAAGTTTATCCTGAACTAACTTTAGTCAACGTCAAAGTATCATTTATTGCGTCGAATACATGTAGGTAGGTACATAATATGTTGCCTTTAATACAGTTTTAACATAACATGTACCTCACAAAACCACGATGACTTGCACTTTAGTGTAAGTTTCTGGAATCTTCTTAAACATTTAAAAGTTTCTCAATCTAATCCCTCATTGTTGGGTATAAAGTCATATAATATTTTTATAACTATTTTTAAAACATGAATGCTATACATAGTTAATTCGTCCCCAGGTATAACCCGCCTCGGCACATCTGAAGGCAACGTGCCCCAGGACATCCAACTGTCCGGCTCGCACATACTGAGCGAACATTGCATCTTCGAGAACACAGATGGCGTGATCTGTCTTATCCCGCATAGTGGCGCCTTGGTCTATGTCAATGGCCGTGAGGTAAATATAACCAAAGACAATGAATACCAATCAAGAACCATACAAAAAATCGTAACCCTGAAAATGGCCCAAAACGGGAGTTTAAAGTAGATGGCAGTACCAGATAGCCTAGAAACTTTAAAACAACAATTTTATCCAAGAAATTTAAATAAATTTCTAGTTAAAATTACCTGCAATTTAATTTAATCGAATCGTTCGTTACTATACTGATCTTATATATTTTGTCAATCATCTTATTCAAAAAAGACATTCGAATGAACTTTTTGAGTAGGTATGCTTGTTTTTGTAATATTGCAACTGATAATATTTTTAAAATATCAGACAATTATAATAGCCAAGTTAGATGAAACTTAATCAATGTTGACTCAAAGCATTTTTTTACTAAAATCCCCTTCGGCCGTTACCGCAACTGTGATTCGCAACCAGTTGCGATGGTAAATTTTTATCCTGGTACCAAATCTCATTTAAATCCGTCCAGCCGTTTGAGCGTGAAGGAGTAACAAAAAAAGTAAGAAAGAAAAATCATTTATTTTGGTAGGACCTTAGGGATCACTTCAGTTTCGTCTTACATGCTAGGTGATTCTAATGTAAAATATTTACACTTACACACTTACACACAAACTTACACCATTATAATATTAGTGTGATGATTTCACCAGGTACAAGAGCCGGTGATCCTAAAGACAGGATCCCGCGTGATCCTCGGCAAGAACCACGTGTTCCGCTTCACGCACCCCGGCCAGCCGCGCGAGGAGGCGCCGCTCAACAAGGAACTCCAGGGACAAGCTGACAAGCCTGATACTAACGAAGGTACATCTAGAATAAATAAATAATAAATAATAAATAAATAAATATTCTTGGACATTCTACACGGCGTCATCTAGTCCCAAGCTAAGCAATTTTATGCTTGTGTTATGGTAACCAGATGACTGATACACTACATAGATACAGTTTTTTTTTTTTTTGTAAATACATACATATTATACATAGAAAACACCCAGACACGAAACAAATATTTGCAGATCATGCAAACATTTGTCCCGCAGCGGGGATCGAACCCGCAACCTCTGCGTCTCAGGTGGGCTTTCGCCCACTGCGCCACAGAGGTCGTCAGAATAATCTAGAATAGTCTAGAAAAAGGGATAAAAGAGGTATCGAGCCTATCTGGCCATTTTTCAGCCGACCGGATCCGACCTAGCCTCGGATACTAATTAGAAATAATATTATGGTGTTCGCTTCAAATATACAATACAGAAGCTGTTATGTTCTTATATTTTTAGTAAAGTTCCAATCAGGTTTCAAATAATTATTTACATGGTAATTTTAGTGGGTAACAAAAATTGCTGCAATCTACAGTAAAGGCCTACAACCATTATGATCAAATATGGTGTGGATATTTCTACCAATCACATCTTGTTATCCATTCTATCAATTATAAGCTGCCTCGTGATTGTGTACACTTGTCCCGAATTGTATCCAAATTTGTATCACAGCAACTGGCAGATATGACAGTAATTAAGTAAGTTACTTACAAATTTACATAAGGGCGTCTACTCTGCAAAACGAAAAACGAAGTTTCGTGACAATTTTCGGGTTCTAATTATGTTGGTGAACTATTACGAATTCAGTATCCACCAACATAAGCTGACCCCGAAAATTGTCAAGAAACTTCGTTTTCGTTGTTCCGGAGTAAGGGCCAAGCAGCGTTGAATCTGACAGTTATTTTCGCGATTCACTATGATTTTTGCTTTGATACAACTTGGATACAATCCTAGACAAGTGTACACAATCCAGGAGCTGCTAACATCATATTTGTGTTCCAGTAACAAACACCACTGAGACTGTCGACTGGGACTTCGCCCAGTGCGAGCTGCTCGAAAAACAGGGCATCGACCTCAAAGCTGAGATGCAGAAGCGTCTCCTAGCGCTCGAGGAACAATTCCGCAGGGAGAAAGAACACGCTGATCAACAGTTTGAAGAACAGCGGAAGGTGATTTGAACGCGGTTTCTTTAGCTCTGGGAACTTATCAACAAGATACCTTATAAATGAAAATCTTACTTCGTTCGTTCGTTCGTATGAGCAAGTGGCCAACTCTGGCGACGGAGTTTTTAGGCCGCCTAAAGGCCTCCGTCATGGCTTAGCGACTTTAAAAGCCGGGACCGACAATTTAACGTGCCCTCCGAAGCACGGAAGCGCTCAGATGAAAATGCCACTTGCGGTCACCCATCCAAGTAGTGACCGCTCAGAACGTTGCTTAACTTCGACGATCTATCAAGAACGTCTTAGCAAGCTTCGCCACGAGCGCTTCCTAATCTTACTAAAAGTTTATGACTTCGACGGGATTCGAACCCGCGTGATACAAGCGATCACCCTTTAGCCGGGTTGCCGTTGACCACTCGGCCATTGGGGGAGACTTTTGCCCAGCATTGGTACGAAAGTTACCCCTTAAATGCATCGGTATCCTAAAAGTAATGTTCTACCAATATTATTATTTATAAATGCAAATGTGTAGGACAATATAATGATCTAAAATCCAGAACTTTTGAGCATTTTTTTCTCAAAGTAGATGCAATTATCACTGATCTATTATGGTTTCTTCTATACTATCTTTACTTACTATCTATACTAATATTATAAAGAAGTAAAGTTGGTTTGTATATTTGGGGTAATCTCCGAAACTACTCATCCGATTACAAAAAATATTTCACCGATGTGTAGCATGGACTTTCCGAATGAACATAGGCTATATATTATCAAGGTACCACGCGAGCGAAGCCGCGGGCGAGTAAGCTAGTGCTCTATAAAGTTCTAAATACAACTATTTGTTTGCTTAGAACTACGAGGCCCGTATCGACGCGTTACAGCGTCAGGTCGAGGAGCAGAGCGTGACCATGTCCATGTACAGCTCGTACACACCCGAAGACTTCCACAATGATGAAGATATATTCGGTGAGACAATTTTACCTGAATTTGGTACTTATTACCTCCTTATGTATACAGGTTGTTCCATAATGACAAGCCGGCAACCGGCAGAAGGCCATAGAAAAAAAATTACGTGCTATTTCAATGAATGTCTAAAAGAGTACTATCCTGTTTGTTCGTTCGTTCGTATGAGCAAGTGGAACTCTGGGAGGCGGCCTGAAAACTACATCAAAGCCATGATGGAGGCCTTTGCCTCCGTCATAGCATAGCTTAACGATTTTATAAGCCAGGACCAACAATTTAACGTGCCCTCCGAAGCACGGAAGCGCTCAGTTGATAATGCCACTTGCGATCACCCATCCAACTATCCTGTGTGAAGTTAGTAAAAATTCCCCAATACTCCCTTACTTTAGTAAAAAATCTTAAAAAAATTAAAACTAGAGTACCTATCAATGCCCTCAGGATAGTAGTACCGTCAGATGTGATATGTGATACTTTAGCCTCGTGCTTTTCGTAACATTCTGGAACACCCTGTATACTTATATTTAAGTCGCATATGGCTCAACTCCACAAACTTAGCCACTTTTTGGTACCTTCTTGGTTAACACAATCTAGTATAGTTCCCTAGGTAAAGCAGTTTTTGATGTTGTGCGCTGTCGTAAATAAATAAATTGTGTTATAACTTCAACCTTAGTTTGACGATTCACGGAGTAAAGTAGTTTAAAAAAAATCCACGGACATTCCATACAGCGGCATTTAGTCCCAAGCTAAGCAATTTAATGCTTGTGTAAACTACAAAGATACCTTTTTTTTGTAAATAAATACATAGACAACGCCCAGACTCGAAACAAATATTTGCAGACCGTACAAACATTGGGTAACCAACAACCAATAACACAAGCTTTGGACTAGATGATGCCGTGTAAAATGACCAAGGATATTTATTTAACCTCTGCGTCTCAGGCGGGCTTTCACCCACTGCGCCACAGAGGTCGTTAAAGTTGGATCTTTGTTGCGTCGGTTAATCCATACTTGTGGTTGTAGTAAACCCCCTGTTCGAGACAGAGTGTTGGTCGGCGCGCGAGGTGGGGCTGGCGGCGTGGGCGTTCCGCAAGTGGAAGTACCATCAGTTCACATCGCTCAGGGACGACCTCTGGGGGAATGCCATCTTCCTCAAGGTACGTATCTATATCTATACTTACTTATACTTATACTTATACTTATACTTATACTTATACTTATACTTATACTTATACTTATACTTATACTTATACTTATACTTATACTTATACTTATACTTATACTTATACTTATACTTATACTTATACAGAGGTAAAGTTGGTTTGTTTGTTTGCATGTTTAGGGTAATCTCCGAAACTACCCATCCGATATCAAAAATTGTTTCACATGAGTAGCATGGACTTTCCGTATAAACATAGGCTATATTTTATCAAGGTAGGTACCACGCAAACGAAGCCGCGGGCGAGTTTGGTCGTGCGTTCGAAATTCGAAGTACTTATCCACTTGGCCAACACAGCTTTATTGTATAATGAAGACAGGGACAATAAACCTACTAAACTTACTTGCACTCTATCCACAGGAAGCGAACGCAATATCCGTAGAGCTTCGCAAGAAAGTGCAATTCCAGTTTACATTACTCACGGACACCCCCTACTCCCCGCTCCCCGCGGAGCTCGCTCCCAGGGACGATGCAGATGACGAGTACCGACCGTCCGCACCAACAGTGGTCGCGGTGGAAGTCACTGATACTAAGAACGGAGCTACGCATTACTGGACGTTGGAGAAGCTGCGGTAAGTTACTTTTATTTAAAAAAAACTCTGATAAGCGAGCCACAGATGCTGCGGCTCGCTTCGCTCGAACGATCGCAAGTCAGGAGTAATTAAAAGAAGTTACTTTTTTTATAACAATAGGGTTTTTTTTATAAAGTGAGCCATACTTTGCTATGGCTCGCTTCGCTCGAACGGTCGGGCAGTTTGTATTTGAAAGTGTGGAGTTAAGGATTCAATAATTGGTAGATAGTCGTATAAGTTGAATTTAAACTTAAAATAATAATAGAAATGGGATAATTTTGAGAATAATTTATTTAAAATTAGAAAAACAGTTTTAGATTAAGTTAGCTCTTATATAGTAAGTATTTCCGATTTTCTTGTCTGATTAAGTTTTGTATTAAACAAATTATTTTGTTGTATATTTTTTTTAGTTTTTATTCACATTAAAGAGTGATACCATCACGTTTGATTTCGTTTTTGTTTGCACTTTATTTCATGTTTCTGTTGTGTTGTTTTTGTTTTGTTTGTTTTGTTGTTAATCGGTATAAAACCTATACGGATTTAAAAGTATTTTGCTGATGCAGTGTTGGTTTTCTCCCTTAATATGAAGAAATATCCCATTATTTTAAAATGTATGGTAGACTGCATATAAAACAGTGTAAACGGTAAGTACCCTTCCCGTTTTAGACATAAATGTTAGTGGCAAGATGTCTTGTTCATATCGCTTGTTTTATTTGCCGCTTCTTATTTTTATTTAAATCTAAGCTACGGTTTATGTATATTTAATCATAAATACCTATATAAAGGCAAATGATAAGAATTAAACTTTAATTTGTGATTTTATAAATCTTTTTCGCACGTTCTCAATCCTAGATCATTAGTAGTAGACAAACTTAGTTTAGTAAGGTTATGTTCTAGTCATTTGCTCTTGATACAACGGACATGTCTTAGGATATCTTTAAACCATAGCCAATACAGCTGTTTCATTCCATTATAATTTATTAAGCCAGTCTACATGATGTTGCCATTGCAAAAATCAGATCAAATCGGCTTAATGTTTGGTAAGGCATGTCCTGGGGTAGGTTAGGGCTACATGGCTGTATTGTCCGTAGCCATCGGTTGGAGCTAATGCGTCAGATTTACAACATGAACGAAGCTGCGTACGCTGAGGAGGAAGAACAGCCCCCGTTAGTGCTGATGCCGGCGCCCGCATCGCAAGGGCAAAGCCAGCAGGACATACTGCAGTGCATATCGGCCTGCGCGCAACAGACGCGGCTCTCGTTGGCCAATCTGCTGCCGTCGAGGTTTGTTCACGCCTCGCCTCGCTTTAGGGACGGTGCACGGTTTTTGCGACTTTGTTACAGCTAGTTAAATGTCAGACAGGACTGAAAAGTGCGACCTCCTTTATGACTTGGGTGTTGAACTGGTTAGTCAAAACTGGGTTTAAGTGTTGATTTTTGCAAGCCAAATAGGTGATATGTTAATTTATATGTGGCCGTACTAGTTTCACTCTATTAAACATTTTCTGATTCCTGATTCGGATTTCAAATTAGTAATCATTCAAATTAAGCCCCTTTTGAGATAGATGTCTAAATTCTGCATAGTAATGGCGTTCCCTGGAGTATATTTTATGTCTAAGTCTTAGGTAGTTTCAGAGACACAAATTTAAAAATTAAATTAAAATATAAGTATTAGCCCATTCAGTGGTGCTATGAATGAGCACTTTGACATTCTTACAATACGAAGGAGCAAAAATCGTGCACGTTAAGACACTAGGAATTCGCAGTGGTAGTCTACAGTCTGTAGTCTGTGTGCGTTTAGCCGAGAGAACAATGCAGGTGGAAGATATGAGAATTAATAGAGCTTTTGGGGAGATGGAGAGTTCGGATGATTGTAAGACAGAGCACAATGCTTATTTTCACTTTTATTGTATTTTTTATAATATAATGTATTTTTAGTTGCGTTAGTTTAGACTATAAGAGCTTTAGAGCTAGATTATAAACGAAATAAGCTTTCCGTGTGCTAACGCGTGTTGTAGTTAATTTTTTTTGTAATTATGATCGAAACACATTTCAGAAGTGAAACATCCTTACGTCAACCGCTGCCACTATCCTTGTCTTTGTCCAACTTATTACCTTTGCGTATTCCTATCCCCCTCCCCCTCTATGACGTACGTATGTTTCACTTATGACTATTGTGCCTCAGATTCCTATACCAAGCGCAATATATTGTAACATATACCTTGCTTTATTAATATCAAGCACATTTTAGGACACCTTACTTTTACCGATGTATTTATTTACCTGCCTTTATTTACTATCCTTGTATATCATGTAACCTTTTCCAACGTAACATGCCTTTGCGTCTGCCATTCAACTATCAACCTATTTATTCGGTAGGGGAGTTGAAATTACCTTGTCCTGCTTTTGGCATGTCCTATCTACCCTCGTCAGAAAGCTTATACCTTACCACGGTGAAAATGTCTTTAGGAAATCTTCCATGTATCCGATATTATACGAATGTTATATAATACTCAGTCCAATAAAGAAAATAATGACATGCAGTCAGTTATCTCTTTAATAATTATCTTTATCTGCCTCTTCCAGAAAGATAATTATCACTCAACCATGCGTTTCGATGCGTTGCATTATTGAACCGAGATATATCAATGTAGAGTTTGTTCTTGAGATTAAATTAATCGATTTTATGTTGTCTGAAGATACACGTCGAAGGATCCCGAAGTTCATTTCTTAATGGAATCTTGTGGTTATAATAATAAAGTCTATAATTGCCTGTTTGTTTGCAGACAACGCTTGGAGCTGATGCGCGAGATGTATCACAACGAAGCTGAGTTGTCCCCGACCTCTCCTGACCACAACATAGAGTCGGTGACTGGAGGGGATCCATTCTACGATCGATTCCCGTGGTTCCGTCTAGTTGGACGGTAAGTCACTGTAGTCATTTTGTACGAAACAATGATCTAAATTAACGACATTGCGGTTTGAAATAGTACCAGCCGGTTTCTCGAACGCGATCATCTCAAAAATTTACTAATCAACGGTCAAATCACGTGACAGTGTCGAATTTGTTCCTAATTTGACACTTGTCAAAGTCTTAAAAAATCCCTCTTTAAAAATCTTAAGAACGAAGAAGCTTGGTGTAGTTTAAATGTCTTTAAACCAGCTATAATTCAAAAGCTATCTTGAGTGGTGACTCTAAAAGATTGAAGATCACTTATGCCGGGTTCCTATATCCAACGTAATGGATGTCCGTAGGTAGGTCGTCATAGCAACGTTGTTTATTCAACACAAAATGTATGGCATTTTTTGACAGATAACAACGTTGCTATATATAGGAACCCAGCATTAGACATTACTCACCCTAGATATTTATTTATTTATTTATTTATTAGATCACTTACGTATAGTACACCGATTGTAATACCTTTTGTTGGAAATCTGATTGCCAACGGCCATATTGATACCGCGCAAGCGTAGTCCTTAATATAATCATTTAATATTTAATCAAACATTTAATTTGCAGGAGTTTCGTATACCTTTCGAACCTGCTATACCCAGTGCCACTGATCCACAAAGTGGCCATCGTCAACGAGAAGGGCGACGTGAAGGGATATCTCCGCGTCGCCGTGCAAGCTGTTATTGATGCTGAGAAAAGTAAGACTAACAATATTTTGTTCCACAAACCTAACCATGCACAAATGGTTAAGTTTAATTAGAACACAGATCGGAAATCTCATAGGTATTTAAAAATACACTGGTGTAGGTATATCCCGTTCTTACACGTTTTCGATCAAAAATGATAATGCTTGTATGTTCATATAATGCTTTGTCTTACTCACAAGAATGTTGTATATATTCTTCTTTTTTTTTAGTGACCGAGGAAGGAATATACAGCGCTCTATTTCTTACTTTCTCCAAGGTCCAGGTTTATTTTTTATTTTATAATATAAATTTTTAACAGACAACGCAGAATTCGCGGCCGGCGTGAAGCAATCCGCTAAGATATCGTTTGACGACGACGTGGTGCCAACTCGCCGAGCTAAGGCCATCACCGGCGCACTCACCAATGTAGAGAAGAATAATGCGATCAATCTTGAGGACAGGATCACAGAGATCACCGACTCTAATATTAAGATCGAAGGTATGTACATCATTGATAATATAAATGAATGGACTTGGTATAAACATTACTTTAGGGCTTCTCCCTGAGGCCGGTCGCCATGTTTTGTCCCAGGCTCCCAGCCAACCACAAGTAACATCAGTTGTCATCGCGACTTGTTATTGGCGGCAAGCCGCCATCTTTGTGCCAGACTCAGATTAGGTATGCTTCGTTTTTTCGTAGGTATGTCATTTCTATCTCTTTCCTTCTTCTGAGATGTAGGTACATAGATTTTGGTAACTGTTATGCGGGCTCCACACATTGGAGTGTTGGAGGATATTGACTCCAACACACCAATGTGGGGATCGATTTTGGACGGTTATTGGACACAAACGGAGAATTGCCATTACAATCATTGATTGGTGGTACCTCTATAGGTCAGAGTGAGACGTTACTTGTTCATATCCAAACGGCAGGATTTATGCATTATATTTTCTTGCTGAGTGGACTATCACAGCCCAGGTTTGTGATGGAATGGGGGAAAGTCCTTGCCCAGCTGTGGGCCATGATAGACTTACGGCCGAAATGAATATTCAATCCGACGAATGATCGCAGATCTATTGCCATAGCAACGTTGTTATCTGTCACAAAGTGCCAACAAATTGTGTTTTATAACAAAGTTGCTATGGAGATAGATCTGCGATCGTTCGTCAGATTGAATATTAATTTCGGCCGTAACGTAAGTCTATCATGGCCCACAGCTAAGCAAGGACTATCCCCCATTCCCTCCACACATCACAAACCTGGGCTGTGATAGTCCACTCGGCAAAAAAATATAATGTATAAATCCTACCGTTTGGATATAATAATAATAATTATTATTATTAATTTTATTTAATAGAACTAGCGATGGGCGAATGCGACGCAGACAGCGGTCGTGGCGACAGCTCCCTCGCCTCGGAACTCAAAGAGGAGGACTTGCCGGAACACCTCACTCTCGGCAAGGAGTTCACCTTCCGCGTCACAGTACTGCAGGCGCACAGCGTCGCCACTGACTACGCCGACGTCTTCTGTCAGTTCAAGTAAGAACTTTATTTGTTTGAACATACGATATGTTTTTAAAAGCAATCACGCTATCACACTAAGTAAAAAAAACTTTTTAACTTTTTTTACTTACTATCACACTAATATTACAAAGGTGAAAGTTTGCGTGTGTATGTATGTAAGTGTGTTTGTTACTCTTTCACGCTCGTTCGTTCCTTCGTATGAGCAAGTGGCCAACTCTTTCACGCTGAAACAGCTGAACGGATTTGAATGAAATTTGGTACCAGGATTAAGTAGGAAAAAGTAGCCTATTTTTGAATCCAGGGTTTATACCCTGGATTCAAAAATAGGCTACCTTTGATCCCTATGTTCCCACGAGAAAGGGAACTATTCACCGGGCACAGCTAGTTGAGGATATGGATTTTAATAGTGTTTCTGTTTCCTCAGCTTCCTGCACCGCAACGAAGATGCATTCTCGACAGAGCCCGTCAAGAACACAGGGAAAAATACTCCACTTGGATTTTACCACGTGCAAAATGTAAGACAATTTTTTAAATGAAAAATGAATTTGTAAAATGAAACTGAAGCTCAGTAGGATTTACATTTTTATGGTAATGATGATCATAAAGATTTGTCAATTTAAAATAGATTTAAAGAGTGTTTTTTCTTGTTACTCTTATGTCAATTAAAGAGATAGCAAGAGATTTAATATCCGTTTTGGCTAGTAGGTTTACTGAACCTATAAACCAATCCAATCACATTGACAATCACTGGTTATTCATGACGTGGTATTTTTTTTTGATGTAAATAAGTTCGTATGAGCAAGTGGCCAACTCTGGTGACGGAGTTTTTAGGCCGCCTAAAGGCCTGCGTCATGGCATTTTTGAAGTAGTACCTAGATAGTTGGTTCAATATATCCTACTAATATTATAAACGCGAGGGTTTGTATAGATGTGTGGATGTTGGTTGCTCTTTCACGCGAATACTACTAAAGGTGAAAGTTTGTGTGTTAAAGTATGTAAGTGTGTATACTATAACTACTATTTTTAAGACCTTATGTACCAACTTGAAGCAATAAATGAATATGAATATGAATAATATGAATATGATTTGGCTGAAACTTGGAATATATAGTTTATGGCTTGAAATAACACATAGGCTACTTTTTAATCAGGGGCGAAGCCGCGGCAAAGTGAGCTAGTGTATATTAATTAACGAGAACTTTGTTCACAGATCACAGTGCCAGTAACGAAGTCGTTTGTGGAATACATAAAGACGCAGCCGATTGTATTCGAAGTGTTCGGCCATTACCAGCAACATCCGCTGCACAAGGTATTATGTGTATGTGTGTTTAGTATTTCGACTTTACACTCACTCATCTAACACAACGTATCAATGAATAATACATTAGTTATGGATTTTCTTAGTTTGTTTTTGTTAGAGCTATTTTATCTGTGGTTAGAGCTAGAGTTAAACTATAGATATTTGTATAACAGGATGCGAAGCAAGACGGGCCAGTGGCGGGGCGTACGCCTCCCCGGCGTATGTTGCCCCCCTCCATCCCCATCTCAGCCCCTGTGCGGAGCCCCAAGTGGGGCGCGGCCTCGGTTGCGCCCCCGTGTTGCTCGTCACATCTCCACTCCAAGCACGACCTGCTCGTCTGGTTCGAGATCTGCGAGCTCGCGCCTAACGGAGAATACGTGCCGGCTGTGAGTAAAATCTTACTTCTTTTTTACCTAAAGATAAGGGTTAAATAAGTTTACAATAAATAACAGTCGTTTGTCTTTCTCCTGCAAAATAAGAAACTTTTCAGCTATGCGTAACAGCCATCATAAAATAAAATAACGGAACAGTAGACATATTCTTCGCAAATATTTTAGATCCTATGAAGATGTCTAAGGGGTAAGTCCAAATAAATATTTAGTACATGCCTTCATTTTGTAGAAGTTATCATACCAAACGTGCGGGTTAAAAGCCCATCGAAGCTATTAGAAAGCTAAACTGGTTTCTCACGATGTTGCCTTCACATTCAGAATTCGTGTTAATGCGTTCACTGCCCATGACGTACGTCGTATAGTACCATAACACAAGAATTAAATTATTTTGCTTGGGACTAGACGCTGTGTTTAGTGTCTAAGGATATTTATTATTATTATATACATTTTTCAAAACGAAAAAACCATTGATACACGGCAGGGAGTTGACAAAATGTTTGTCTGGACGCTTTGAAGGTGGCACCACGTAAAAAGAGCGCTGGCTGTCAAACTGCGCAGTGATCGATGATTGGTGGAGAGGTAACGCGGCGCACTTCATACCATTGATTGAGCGAGTGCTATTGGTTCGTCAGCGAGTGAATACAGGCGCAAACATACCCCCGCTACTTCCCCGACCGCGCTCTTTTTACGTGGCGCGACCTATACCACCACACCATGTTCTTGCCTGATTCTTTCCCTGGTGTAGGGAGTCGCGTTGGAACAGGCATTAGAATCACCTAGCATGTCAGACGAAACTGAAGTGATCCTTGATGTCCTACCAGAATAAATGTATATAATAATAATAATAAGATAAAAAGAAAAACTTTCTTTCTTATTATTTTTTTTTTATTATTATACATACATTTTTCAAAACGAAAAATCCATGACGCTGCCGGGAGTTGACAAAATGTTTGTCTGGACGTTTCGAAGGTATATGAATTGGTGGTAATTCGGTGCACTTCATACCATTGATTTAGCGAGTGCTATTGGTTCGCCAGCGAGTGAACACAAGCGCAAACATACCCCTACTTCCCCTCAGCGCTCTTTTTACGCGACCTATCAGAAAGGAAGGTAACAAGAGGTTTACCGGCAGGTGGTGGAGCACAGCGACGAGCTCCCCTGTCGCGGGCTGTTCGTGCTGCACCAGGGCATCCAGCGCCGCATCCGCATCACCATCCTGCACGAGCCCTCCGCAGACCTGCACTGGACCGACGTGCGCGAGCTTGTGCTCGGTAAATGTCGGTTCTACTGTCTTTTGTTTTGCTTTTTTATTTAAACGTGCTTTTTACTAACTTTGACTGTCTCCTGCGTGATGTCTTTTGTTTGGCTTTTTATTTGAACGTGCTTTTTACTGACTTCTGTCGTACACGAATACTGGAATGCTACTATAATAATAAAACATCTCAACCAGTGCCCTCCGCAGACCTGCACTGGACGGACGTGCGCGAGCTTGTGCTCGGTAAATGTCGGTTCTACTGTCTTTTGTTTTGCTTTTTATTTGAACGTGCTTTTTACTAACTTCGGTCTCATGCGCGAATACTGAAAGAGTACTTTAATATTTGGGAGCGTATTATGACGGACTTAGGTACATGTCAGATGTTCAAATAATGTCATAGATAAGCACCAGTTACATACGGATACGTCAAACTAGCGCCCCGCTTAAAAATAAAATAGGCGGCGGCGCTAGCTTGACGCATAGGTACAGACACCTTAAATGTCAGTTAGGTTTTGTTCATTTACTTGGTAATTAATGTTCACTGGGCAGACGTGCGCATACTTGTGTTCGTTTATATTTGTTTTCTTTCGATTGCTTATTATTTAAGGGTTTATGAGCTTTTTACTAAATTATGGACTGTCTCAGGCATGTTCAGCTCAGTGTCTGTTAGGTTTCTGTTCATTTACTATGGAGAAGGTTCGTACTAACGGAGGACGTTAGAAGGCGTAGGGAGATAGTGCATAATACATTTCTGTTGTTAGATTTGGATTTGATTTTGGTTGACATGAAAATAAATGTAAGTATTAACATTAAAAGGCGTGGGAGCTTTATACTAACTTATATACTTTCAAATTTTAAATTTATTTATTCGGAACATTTAATTATTGGTGAAGTAGGGTAGGTACAACACGTAACGTTGACTACTGCAAAAGTTGAAAACTGAGTAGCAAAGTCAGCGCTCTCCTCCAAACTAAGCGAGGATACTGTCGTAGAAACTAGGGTATGTATTAGTACCTATGTATAAGCGAAAACAGTAAACATATAGAACAATGACCACAAATCGGTACAGAATGTATGTACTAACGCCGATTGCGATAAAGATTATTTTGAATTACTGTTTGGATATTTTTTTTAATACTTCTCCATAAATACCTATCATTTTCTATTGTATTTGTCTAAGTGCCAAAACCATTTGATAATCACAGGTCGTATCCGCAACACGCCCGAAGCGAGCGAAGACACGACAGATAGCGATGAAGACGGAGCCCTCTCACTCGGCCTCTTCCCGGGCGAACGACCCACGCTCGACGACCGAGCTGTATTCAGGTAACTATCAATACTGTGTTTGTGTTCCGCCATTTTGTTTTCAAACTTTTAACAAAATGGCGACAATTCAAAATGGCGACTAGTTATAAACTTTCTTTGTACGGATCCGGTGGGTTACATTTTGTTTCGTTGATCAGCTGTGTTTATGTTACTTTCTCATATAAACCAAAATTATAAGTTTTATGTACCTTATTTTTTCGGCGCGAGACAGGGTTGAGTGGCGGAAGCGAAGAGAGGCATATGCCCAACAATGGGATGAGAGGGGCTGATGATGATGATGATGTACCTTATTGCTGTGTTGTTATAGTCGACTTGATGTAAATCTCTACTATTCACGCAATAAAACGGCGGAAAGAACTGTGCCTACTTCCAACCATTCTAAATTGCAGAAATTATTATCAAAAATTCTATCAGTGCTCGAAGGAAATTACCTGTAATATTTTGTTTACATAAGAATGTTGCTGTGTCAGGTTCGAAGCGGCCTGGGACAGCAGTCTGCACGGCTCGCCGATGCTGAACAGAGTCAGCGCTAACGGAGAAGTGGTCTACATCACACTCAGCGCATACTTAGAGGTATGAAACATTAATTCTTAAATACTTTTTGGTATTAAACGGACTTCAAATCGTTCTAAGAAAGTTGTTTTGAATTTTAGAGAAATCTTGTATCAGATACATTGAACATAATCATATATTATATTTTATAATTTACCATCCCAGGTGGAGAACTGCGCCCGGCCCGCCATAATCACCAAGGACTTGTCAGTGGTGGTGGTAGGCAGAGAGGCGCGCTCCGGTCGATCGCTTCGTCGCGCCTTGTTCGGATCGCGCGCCGCTCGGGCCGACCATCTCACCGGCGTCTACGAACTCAGCTTGCATCGCGCTTTGGAGCCTGGTAAGAACCTTTGCTTTTAATACCCCCCCCCCCCCTCCCCCCTCCCCGAATACTGACCAGCCAGCGTTGCACCCTCCCCCCTTGCTCTCGCTGCTCCCCCCTGTCCCCTCCCCCCCGCCCCCCGCATACTATTTGTATTAAATCTGGTATGAACATACGGGTTTACGATGGACCTGTCCATGGCTGGAAGTCCGTTCCAGCCGGTCAATCCATCGTGCATTATTCAGATTTCACTAGTGTCTTTGATCAAGTTTGCATCGCGCTTTGAAGCCCGGTAAGAACCTTTCTATTATGAATCTGGTATGAACATACGATGGACTTGTCCATGGCTGAGAAGCCCGTTCCGGCCGGTCAATCCATCGTGCATTATTCGGAATTAACTAGTGTCTATGACCAAGTTTGCATCGCGCTTTGGAGCCTGGCAAGAACCTTGTTATAACACTAAGACGGACGTTATAGAGTCTATAAAAATAAGAATAGATCGGTCTATAATATAGACCGATCTATTCTTATTTTACTGGCGTCTACGAACTCAGCTTGTACTGTACTTTTAAGCCTGGTGAGAACCTTGTTATTATAAAGTGGGTATGAACAACCGATAGACCTTTAATTAGTATTGTTTTGAGAGAGACCCGTTCCGACCAATCACTTCGTCGCGCATTATTCGGATTTCACTAGTGTCTATGATCAAGGAAGCTAGTATGAACCTTGTAATTACATAAGACGGATGTTATAGACAGATCTATTCTTATAATAAAAGTAGTCGGCAGGGTTTTGGTAAATCGATCAATAAAAAGTAAAAAGTATACTTAGTTAATATAAGCAAGTGGCCAACACTGGAGACAAAGTTTTTTTTAGGCCACCCTAAGGCCTCCTTCATGGCTTAACGACTTTAAAAGCCTAATCTATTAATCCTTAATCTATTTCTTCCTTCTGCTGAAACCTGCATAACTCTCCAATCTTTGTTATTATTATCTTCATATTTGAAGAACTCTATGTTTATTGTACCAGGAGTACAGAGGCGACAGAGACGTGTGCTGGACACCAGCGGGACCTACGTGCGAGGAGAGGAGAATCTACACGGCTGGAGGCCTCGCGGTGACTCGCTCATATTCGACCACCAGGTATCAAATAGATAGAAGATAGAAAATACTTTATTGCACACCATAATTTACAAATACATCAATATACATAAAAAACAACAAAAAAACTTTCCTATGACATACAATCGGCGGTCTTATCGCTAAAAAGCGATCTCTACCAGACAACCTACGGATGGATAATGGACAATATAAAATAGTATGGGGCATAACATATAAAAGAACCTATTATAAAAATATGTTCTTAACTTTTGGATATTAGCTCCTATTGCAAGCTTTACATCTTGATAATGTAAGTAAGTTCGTATGAGTAAGTGGCCAACTCTGGTGACGGAGTTTTTCGGCCGCCTTAAGGCCTCCGTCGTGGCTTAACGACTTTAAAGCCGGGACCGACAATTTAACGTGCCCTCCAAAGCAAGGAAGCGCTCAGATATTATTGCCACTTGCGGTCACCCATCCTAGTTGTGACCGCTCAGAACGTTGCTTAACTTAGACGATCTATCAAGAACGTCTTATGCTGGATTCCTATATCCAACTAACGGATGTCCGTACGTAGGTCGTCATAGCAACGTTGTTATCTGTCAAAAAGTCTCATACATTTTGTGTTGAATAAACAACGTTGCTATGACATGACGACCTACGTACGGACATCCGTTAGTTGGCTATAGGAACCCGGCATTAGCAAGATGACAGAGTTGTCTTTTTTGAGAATAAAATATGTATGAACGTATGAATGTATTATGTTTAGAATCACCTAGCATGTAAAACGAAACTTAAGACTTAAGTACGTTCATACATATTTTATTCTCAAAAAAGACAAATCAGTCACAAGCTTGCTAAGTTCTTGATAGATCGTCGACCTCAAGGATCACTTAGTGATCCTTGAGGTCCTACAAGAATAAATGATTTTTCTTTCTTTTCTTCCTTTCTTTCTTTAGTGGGAGCTAGAGAAGATGACTCGTCTGGAGCAAGTGGGTCGCACGCGTCACTTCCTGGCGCTGCGGGAGCGACTGCGGCACGGGCACGAAAACACTGTCGCACCCAACGACTTCTCCAAGACTGAGAAGGTATGTACTGTGTATTATTGGGGGCCTGCTGACAGTATAGATCGCGCCATCGAGGATCTAGTAAAGTCTAGGAAGGCCTAAGTTTTTTGTATACTTCAGCCAAACTCGATGTGCCATGTTTGTGAATAAACTGTCAATAACCTTTCAATTTTCTTTCTGTTGGTTTTTACACAAAATTTCAAAATTATTGGGGATTTGTGATCACTCCCTTCAACATAAATCAATACTAATGTTATAAAGAGGTAAAGTTGGTTTGTTTGTATGTTTGGGGTAATCTCCGTAACTACTCATCCGATTTCAAAAATTATTTCACCGATATGTTGCATGGACTTTTCGAATGAATATATTATACATAATATTATGAATATGAATAATATGAATATATATATTATTAATAGAAATTTCCGTGATATGTGGTCGTAATAACAAAAATACCGCTTCGGTATGCTTGAGGAAATTTCTACTTTATTGCCATTATGTTATTAGTATATTGCTATATGCCACCTAAAATCCTCAGTCGTACCGATGCCGATAATGGGCGCCGGGCCTTAAGTTTAGTTTTACATGCTAAGTGATTCTAATGCCTGTTCCAACACGACTCCCTGATGATGAGTGTACGTTTGTATAGGAGGTATGCAACATGGCCGCCAAGGCGGCGGGCGAGTGCGTGGGCGTCGCGGCGGGCGCGCGGGACGACAGCGTGTACGAGCCCTGGGATATGACGTCACACGAGCGGGACCTCATCGGGAAATACGTCAAGCTTATACAGGGTGAGACGAAAGACAACACAGCTCTTAGTTTACACAAACTTACTTAGGGTAAGGTAAAGCAAAACAGAGGCGGTACTTGGGATCAACGAAAACGATGTTTCGTGACAATTTTCGGGGTCAGCTTATGTTGGTGGATACTGAATTGATAATAGTTCATCAACATAAACGTAACCCATACTTTTATGGAATTACCTAACTTATTTTAATTTTTATATCACTGGCACACTCGTCACAGGCGTTATCGTTTGAATCTCACTGCGAATTCAGATCTTTGACGTTCTAAATGAGTTTACAGAATAGCGCTACAGGCACGGCACGGCAGTCAGCTAAGTACTGTATTGAGTATGTATTTGTCTATACTAATCTATACTAATATTTTATAGAGGTAATGTTGGTTTGTTTGTTTGTATGTTTGGGGTAATCTTCGAAACTACTCATCCGATTTCAAAAATTCTTTCACCAATTTATTGCTTAGACTTTCCGAATGAACATAGGCTATATTTTATCAAGGTACGAGGTGAGCGAAGCCACGGGCAAGTTAGCTAGTATTGAATTGTTAACAGGAAGGATAGGCAATCCTACAAGCAAGGAGGTGGAGACGGCCGGCTCGCCCGCCACGCCCGTCGACGAAGGGGTGTCCGCGGATATATCTACACCCAGTCTGCTGTCTTCTATACACAGCGCCAGCAGTTTCGAGTGAGTACAAAGTTCATAGGCATGATGACAGTAATCAAGAATCACTAAATAAATGTATTTATCTAATTAAATACGATTCATTTTCTAATTAAATTCATGGATCCTGAAAGACGTATTTATTTTTATAATAAGAGCAAGATTAATATTTATTTTGATAAAATAGAATTAAAAATTAACGCATTTCGTTGTTGGTACAATCAAAATTGATTCTTGCAATCTGGTGCAAGCGAAAACCGACTCTAAGGTGACGAACTTTTTCAAACCGTCAGTGTACATGTTGTATAGTTCGCGCCACGTAAAAAGAGCGTGGCCGGGGAAGTAGTGGGGCCCCCACCCACTACTTCCCCCCACACTGTGGGGGTATGTTTGCGCCTGTGTTCACTCGCTGACGAACCAATAGCACTCGCTAAATCAATGGTATGAAGTGCGCCGCGTTACCTCTCCACCAATCATCGACCACTGCGCAGTTTGACAGCGCTCTTACATGGCGCGACCTATAACCGTCGTTTGATTTGTAGTAAGTTACTTTACGAATTTCAACTTTATTTTCATTACTATAATACTTATTATCGCAGAGAAGGCACGCGTATTCGAATGCGCCGGACGGCATCCTCGCGACTCGTTCGAGTTTCTCACGCGATAATAAGTATTATAGTGCGTACTATCGCATCGCATGCGCAGAAGGCGATCTTACATGTGTAATGTCACTGTCAGTCAGCTGACTGACATCGACATGCCAGCTCACTCACCGCACCGATTGTATTTTATTTACAGTCGACCTATTTTAATAGAGATGTGTGTATTAATTATTATTTTTATTTATTTAGGTACCTATTTATTTTCTTTTATACTGCATTGCTATTTATCTATGTACGGTATTTATTTATTCATAGGGAATAGGTTAATGTGCAGCTATCTTTTTAAATGTACTAACGCTCCAAATGTTCTACCTACTGAACTGGGTCCAATCTGAAAACCAGCGCTACTTCCTTACTATTTGTGTTTGGAAGTAGGATTACGCTGAGATTGGACCTTTTCAGCCACACTGCACTTCATGGGAGGGGCTAATTTCTGTTTTCTTTTTTTTGTAATGTGGGAAGGTACCTACCTACCGTCCTCTAAAAATGTAATTGTTTTTCTATCTGTACCTACCTACCTACCTGTCTTGTGTCCTTCTCTGCTATTATTGTTTTTTTCTATTGTATGTGTGTGTGCTGAATAAATGTATATCTATCTATCTATCTATCTAGTAATGAAAATAAAGTTGAAATTCGTATGACACTGAAACTGCGCTCCGCTGCGCTGCTCTACGATGCTTTATTAGTGTGAGTTGAGTCTAACCGTCGTTTACCCCGTCAGACTGTGCTCCCCCGAGCGCGCCCTGCTGGACAAGTCAGGTGGCGGGTGGGGCGGGGGCGGGGGCGGGGGCGGGGGCGGGGGGGGCGCGCTCTACGTGCCCGAGTGCGAGGAGGTGCGCGTGTCCGCCGCCGTCGCGCGCCGCGGACACCTCAATGTGCTGCAGCACGGCACGCACGGCTGGAAGAAACGCTGGCTGGTCAGTATGCGGGGGCAGGGGGGGGGGCATCGAGAGCAAGGGGAGGGGGGGGGGGTGCAGAAAAGATAGAGTAGAGTAACATTTCCGTAACCGTTCTTACTCCTATGTCAATAAAATTTAGCTAAAGTAGGTTTACTAAGCCAATATACTTAAGGAAAGGGGGTATATCATCTATAGTCTTTCCAATCGTTTATTTAACTTTTGACAGATCACGCACATAAAGTTTTGTAATAATTTTTGATACAATGTACTACAGGGAATACTGTACTTCATGGACGGGTTCCGCCCACTTAGAGATGTGTCATTCGTAATTAATGACCACCAACTATAAACTGTTTTGAAATAAATCGATTATCGATTATATTAATAAAACATACAACATACAAACCTTTATTATTTTGCATTAAAATGCCATATATGTCTCTGTTTTAATGCATAAATAATTTGCGTAATGAAAACAGTTCCATCGTACTCGTACCTAGTACGTAATGGGATCAAATTTATTCGCTGAAAATTAATGAATCTAAAATAATCGTTTAGACTTACTATAGTTGGTTCAAATAAAAAACATGTGAATGAACTGCGGTACCTACTTGTAATGAACAGGTGCAAAATGTTGAAATTCATAGTAAATAATGAGTGTGTTAAATCGATTAAAACTTCTTCATGAATAAAATCGATCGATATAATAATTCGAATCAGTAACGGGTCAGGGTATCACTCTTTGAGTCAGTATTACAGCTGTCAAAAGTTAAATAAACGGTTGGAAAGGGTATAGTTACAATACTAAAAAGTCACAATCTAATAGCTGACAACTCTTCAAAAATGTCCGAGCAAATTCAATGTTCTACAATGACAAATGTCATACATTTGAATGTGGACGTTATGTCGTTTGTTTTATTGTTCAATGTCGCTTGTACGCAAAAAAGTAAAACTCGGCGCACGCTACGTAGTGCGCCGAGTTTTGGCGCGGACATTTTATTTGTCTAATTGTGGCTCTATAGATTGTACCTCAATGGGGTATATCTAACAGTTAAAATAACATAAATGTATATCGCAGGTGGTCCGTCGTCCGTACGTGTTCATGTACCGCGACGAGCGTGACCCGCTGGAGCGCGCGCTCATCAACCTCGCGCATGCGCACGTCGACTACTCCGAGCATCAGGAGCAGATGGTGCGCATGCCCAACACTTTCAGGTCAGTGTACTAACGTAACATATTCAAAAACTAAAAATTTAGTTAATAATAATAATAAAGCCTGTTTATTTCCAATCCCTTAAATAAGTAATTTTTTTTTTAATAACTACTTACAGTTTGCGGAATTTAATTACCCAAACTAAAAAAAAAAAGGTTTTTGTTATTAATTTTCAATTTCTTGGATAGGAACCCCTCTTTGGGTATAGGCCTCCTCCAGCTCAATCCAAATTGACCTCTGTTGTGCTATTCTTCAGTTATCCTACTAATATTTTATAGGTGAAAGTTTGTGTGTAAGTGTGTTTGTTACTCTTTCACGCTCAAACGGCTGGACGGATTTGAATGAAATTTGGTACCAGAATTGCTTATACCCTGGACTAAAGAATAGGCTACTTTTAATCCCAGTATTCCGACGATAACGGGAACTATTCACCGGGTAACACCGTTTTTATTTATCAATCCGTTTCGTCCCACTGCTGGGCAAAGGTCTCCCCCAAACTCTTCCAGCCGTCTCTATCCTTTGCCGTGTCCCAACATCATTCCTTTGTCACCCATTAAAAAACTAAAAATTCAGATCATCACCAAGCGAACACATATAAATAACATTCCAGTGTGGTGAGCAAGGAGCGCGGGTACCTACTCCAGACGCTGGGAGACAAGGAGGTCCACGACTGGCTGTACGCGATCAACCCACTGCTGGCCGGACAGATAAGGTGAGACCACATACTAATCTCTACACTACTTTTGTTTTATATATTTGGTAATGTATTTAAATATATGAACAGAACCAGTACTCCAGCCCTAAAATGTTAATAAAACAGATTGTTAATTAGGCGTGAAGGTTCCGTAGCCTAGTGGTCAGGCAGCTCGGCTTAAGAGCGATCGCTTGTATCTATACAGGTTCGAATCCTGCCGAAGCTGTTAACTTTTAGTACCTATCTTAATACCTAAGTATTAGGTATTTAATTATAAATGAAAAATCTTACTGAATGTTACTAGCTCATGATTCGAACCTGCGTAGATACATGCGATCGCTCTTAAGCCGAGCTGCCTGACCACTAGGCTACGGAACCTTCGCGCCTACACATACTTGCCTAACTTACAATCTGTTCTATTAACATTTTAGGGCTGGAGTAACTGGTCTGTTCATATATTTTAATACATTTTTAGCCTTATAATTACTTCTAATTACCTAAAAAGCCCTTTATAGTTTTCACAGCATTTGAAGATATACACCACTTATTTTATCCCCTCTAGTATATATCAAAACAAAATCTTCTCATCGTGGGATTTCTAATTTTCTCTCGATCTCTGTTTTACTAATTATTCATCAATATAAATACCTTCTTCACTATTAATCATATGGCTTCCCCATTTAAAAGTCCCCCCTAGCCCTAAGCCGAGTAACATCAGCTCAACAAGTCAATATACACGTGTAAAGGTGTGTGCACACAGGTCGCGGTCCGGCCGGCGCGGCGACAAGCAGCCACCGCCGCAGAATGCATGAGACACCCTCACGATGGAGTCTATCCTCGTTTATTAAATGCGTGTCGGACCGCTCTCGCACTGATAAGCCGGATAACGCGCCCTTACCTAGGTATTGAAACAGATCAGCTACAGTTTGTTACGTAAATAACCCTTAGGACGTTTCCATAGTATAGTTTTACTCTGTCACGGTCGCGCCATGTAAAAAGAGCGCTGTCAAACTGCGCAGTGGTCGATGATTGGTGGAGAGGTAACGCGCACTTCATACCATTGATTTAGCGAGTGCTATTGGTTCGCCAGCGAGTGAACACAGGCGTAAACATACCCGCGCTACTTCCCCTCAGCTCTCTTTTTACGTGGCGCGACCTATATCTCTCTTCAAACTACGAGAAAACCTTATAACTCTGTTTAATTTACTCAATGTAATCTAACCCCATTATTAATTATGAGTTGTCAATGTAAAAAGGATTTACATCAACATGAATTAGGTTGAGAAAAATCGAGTTAAAAACGTCAGAAGGGTGGATATTATATGTAACGCATAAAAAATGGTGCCAAACTTCGGTGCCATATCAATATCGGTATCCATTTCGAAGGATATCGATTTAAATTATACTGTGAACTGGTTTGGTGGGTTGATTCGATTGGAAATATGAGATGGAATTTGGGGTTTCAAAATGGCCGACTCGGTCTTTGGGCCTAGAATGTGTCTACCGGTAAAGAAAAACATCAGGTTTGCGGTTTAAATGGTGAGGGCTTTGTGAACGACGATAATAACACGACCACTGAAAGTCAGAATCAATTATTTTAGCATATCCTTTATATAAACCAATATAGTATTACCATCGGCATCTGATGCAAATATACGGTCTATACGTAAATAATTATATTAATATATTATGCATTTATATGTTGTTTATTGGTCAGAATGTTGTGGGGACCAAACCGGTGCACTACGGAAATGGGGTAAGGAGCGATAATATTTACATTTAAAATCAAATACAATGGTCTGTTTCAATAACTCTGTTTAGGGATTCGTTGTCTAGCTGTTTATTGTACAGTCGGATACATAAGTTAATATGTTATCTAATAGTTTCGTGCTATTTGATGGTAGCTTTTATTATTCACTCAATAATACCGTGAACATGCATGAGAAAATAATAACCTAAATAAAATATTAATTAGGTATTAACTTGTGATTCTGACTGTACCAAAGCCAGCGGGCCGCGATAAAACGTTTATTCAATTTTAATGTTAAATGTTAGAAAACGAGTCCAATGTTAATCCAATATGTACTCGGGACTTTGCTTACATTTTATAAAATCATCTGTCATGTATTGTGTAACTTACAATATTACCGTGGCTCGTTGGCGCGAGGCGTCCGCGCGTAGTTACTTCGCATTTGCACTGTTTTGCGCGGTTTTGACGGCATCTTAAGTAGCCATCGATCGACGAAACGTATAAGTTCGCACGATTCTTGGTTGAAAGTCGTACGAGCGTTACAAATACTCATCAGCCCCCCCCCCCCTGATTGTCTAACTTGTATCAAAGCAAAAATCACAGTAAATCGCGAAAACAACGGTCAGATTTAACGCTGATTAAGTAAATTAGTAAATAACTTACTTAATTACTGTCATATTTGACAGTTGTTTTCGCGATTTACTGTGATTTTTGCTTTGATACAATCCGAGACAAGTTATACAATCCAGGGGTAGAGGCAACGCAAAGTTTGTGCGGTGGCTAATTAGGACATCGTCTGACGTAAATGTGTTGCGCACAAAATAAAGTGTTCAAAAGCGATGTCTGATAGGCTCCATTCGGCAAAGCGGTAAAGAATTTATGAAAACAAGTTACTGAAAAATCTAGTTTTTTCTTAATGTTGAACACATTATGATGTAATTTACCTTGTATATACGTATAGCGCGAACGGTAAATAAAGTATATTTTGAGGCTCAAACGCCGTTTCGATGGAGGTGAAGATTAGTCCGTATTCGTATGTTGTCATACGTTTAAACTATCTTGACAACTTTTAGTATTCGTTGTAAATAAAAAACATTAAATGACGTTGTAGTTAAAAGTAGGCATGCGTTTAAAATCATTTTATTACGCTGTGTACTAATTTATAATTCTGAATTATTTATCAATTTGTGTTGTAATCGTAATTGTTATATGAACAATCTTTTTAATATAATTGTATAAAGTAGGTTAATGTTGATGGCATAAATCTCATGTTCTGTTCGGTTACTGTCGACGTATGTAGCGTCTAGGACCATTCCGATAGTATCTAGTCATGTACTCTCAGAGGTACATTTAATGTGATAGAATATAGCTTCATGTTACATCAATGCTGTGCTAACAATCACAAACGTAGTTTATTGTGTTCTAATATCCCGCGGTATAATTTAATCGGTCCATAGATACATAGAAAATAGTCTACTTCAAATATTTATACAGAAATACGTGGTATTTAGATAATGAATGTGTAGTTTTATATGGATATCCTTATTTTCTTCCTAACACTGTTGTAAGTCCACTTACCTCTTGCTTCTAAAAGTTATGAATGAAATTGTAAATTAACTACACTCGCTTCTAGTGATGTTAACCTGTGTCAGTATGTAACTATCAATTAAACCTTAACACATTTCAAAAACTTTTGATTGAATATTGTGTTAGATGTTTTCTAAATTAGAAGCGTTGTAAATATCCAATCTGAAGGTATGGCTCCATTATTTTTACAGAATTGCTTTCCTTCGTTCGTCACTGGCTTACGATGTTATTAGATTCCAATACTCTGCTAAACACTAGTGAATAACAAGATAATAATTTAGCATAATGTAATGTTAGATGTAAGATCTAAAAGTATTATCCAAATTTAGTGAAGCTGTGTGTTATAGTGAAATTATTACAACTATTGTCGTCGAAATTATCGAGTTTGGTGTGTAGAGTTCAGGCGTCATGTTTCAAGAAAAATATTGCTCGTTGATCTCTGGTTCATGAGACTTAGGTACACTGTGCTCTATGGACGAAACAAACGCTCATATTTCATTACAAAATTGTATTGACAGAATTATTATGTATGTCCAAATTACTCCTTCGCCACTATGAAATTAATATTTGTGTAACTTCTTCATATATAAAGTATGTTAAGTGTAATTGAATAGATCTCATGCTAGACACGCATGTATTCTTACTTTTCCTTTATCTAGTCATTTTGTATAACATTCCAAAGTTTGTAAATTATTTCTTTTTTTCGAATATATAGGGTAATGTATTTTGCATAGCAAAATGGTGTTTCGTAGTTGAATAGTGAGCAGGAATTTTAAAATCACGGGTGTGTCGTGCGTTGGATGTTACGTCGTTTTCGTATTCTTATTTTTTAAGAATTTTAGTTTGCTATTTTCCGATTATGTTGTTATATTATTGTAATAAATGAACATTTTAAATTAGAGATGTCAGCTCACGCTGGATTATATTTTTTTATAGAGTATACTAAGCTGTACTGCTATTTTTATAGGACTAGCTGTTATTTTGTTCCGTTTAAATATTTTCATCGTTATATTATCGGTAATCTTGCCAGAGGGCGTCTAAGATATTTTGTTTCTCGCTTTATTACGTGGGTGTGAGAGAGACGGGTCGCTCCCGTTCCTTGTGATTTCGATAGTGATTGTTGATTGTTGGCGAGAATGAATTCGAGAAATTATAAATTCTATAATTTATGGACTTCATTCAATTTATGAATGTAAGAACAATGTAATAATTGGTAATATTACTCATTGCTCTAAATGTACTATCAAAATATATTATACACAGTGTTAAAGGTCATAAATAAAATGCTTTGAAAATTTCCATATTGTTGTTTTTTTTACATCCCCTATTGTTAGAAAGTAAACTCGAATGTAAACTCCCTCAAAAATTGCAGAAGTACTTGTGGAACCCGCGTACCTACCTACCTATCACTTAAGTCTTGTGGCAAATTACCAAATTAGCAATAAATAAGGTTATTACGAAATTTGCTATGAACTGAGCGCCAACTGCCACAACTGTGCGCCAACTGCCACGAACTGTGCGCCAACTACCATGACCTATGCGTCAACCGCCACGAACCGTGCGCCAACTGCTACGAACTGTACCCAACTGTCTCAACTATGCGTCAACTGCCACGAACGGTGCGCCGACTGCTATAACCTGTGCCATGGACACTAAGCGGCAGTTGATGCACAGAACGGGAAAGTTGGCGGGCAGTTGATGGCAGTTGATAAGAGCTGTAACACTTTAATAAAGATAACACTAACTTTAACACAGGTTTCTTAATGAAATGCTGGCTACTGTACTATTAGAACTCTTGCATCAATGTACAACGCTGCCGTGTCGGATAGCGGAATGGTTTCCTGTGCGTTATTTTATTATTAGAGCCAAGGAAAACAAGCTATTCAATACATCATAGTTTATTATCACATGTGTAGAAACGTTAACAATAGACTGAGACTTGATGCGGTATAAAATGAGTGTTTAAAGTAATACGTAATAATAAATAATATATACCTCTATGACTACGACCTTTATCTGAGCAAAGCTTTTAAGGTATTTTTTTAATTTTCCCCTTTTCTATATTGCGTTGTTTTTGCTACACTTTTATCTTACAAATAATTCCTATACATGTTCTAAACTATGACCTAAATACTTTCATTGCTGTGGATGCTTAACAACTACGCATAATTACCTACTTGGTTATTTCACGAAGTCGAGTCAGGTTTAGTTAGTTTTTTTTTCATTTCATTTCTAATTTTCAGTTTTTCATACAAAAACTTTTTTGGTAAATCTATCATCTATCAATATTTTCATCGCCCGCCCCCCCATCGTACGTCACACGGGCCACTCTTTTTATTTGATTCGTATTATAATTTTCAGAATAATGTTTTCTAGTGACTCAGACATCTTCAAAAGATCTTGAGTAAATCTGAATGAATTCATCCTTTGAAAACAGCAGTGCGCCTTTAACAGGAGTCACGAAAAGGGGTTTAAATTCTTATCATAATCATCTTCATCGCTAAAC
This sequence comes from Xanthorhoe designata, assembly GCA_963582015.1. NCBI lineage: Eukaryota > Metazoa > Arthropoda > Insecta > Lepidoptera > Geometridae > Xanthorhoe > Xanthorhoe designata. The sequence goes on from OY757046.1 coordinate 8,743,553, forward strand.
GGGTTTTTAGGATCAGCATCGTCAGCGAAGGGATTTTTCTCATCATCTTCGTCTGCGAAAGGATTTTTGGCTTCATCGTACATTTTCTTCTCATTCGTAGCATTTTTCTTAGCAACAGATATGTTTTGTGAGATGGAATGTTCTTCTCTAGCCGGTGCGATTGGGTTGGCTCTGTGGACGGGCTCTAGTTTGGCCATATTCGCCTCTAGGCTGGAGCTGTAGCGGGATTGCTCTATGACCCGCATGCGACCTTCTGGTATCGGGACTACCGATGTGCCTTTCGGTGCGACTTGCTTTGTTGCGTTGGGCACGAATACTGGAAAGATAAAGTTAGGTTAATGTATAATGGTGAAAGTAATGCTAATTGACAATGGTGCCTGCACAGATGTCGCAAAAACTAAACTAAACTAATTTGACAGCATTAAAATTGATTCTGCCAGCAATAAGGTCGCCCATTGTTACACTTGTTGAATGTACTTTTGTTTATTTTATTTTGTTTATTTTACGGTGTGCAATAAAGCTATATTCTATTCTATTCCATCCTTTTTATTTCGATCGTTATGGGTTAAAGGTTGGTTAAAGGGACGGCAACATTTTTAGTGCTTTTAGTAAAACTTGTGTAATAGTTTGACGAGTACCGTACCTTGTTTGCTCTGTCCCTCAGTCAGTCGGATCTTAGCCTCCGCTCCAGGCCCGTAGTTAGCGGGGGGCGGGGCGGGCGCGGCGGGGGCGGGGGCGGCGGGGGGCGGGGCGGGGGGCTCCGCTGCCAGGCTTTCAGTGATAAGCGTCATCTTGTTGAACAGCCCGCGACCGTAGTACTCTGATACCACGGCGTAGCTGAAACATGAGGTACAGATTAAAATATATATGATCACGATTGTATTCCCAGTTGACATTCTCTCAGGTCCTGGGAATACAAAGTGAAAGAGCGTGACAAGTTCAGAATTTCAAACTCATTGCCAGCTTGAAATAGGGGTAGGTCATATGCAAAGAGAATGTATTACTATGTTTAGTCATGTGTAAAAAAAATCCTATACAAAATTTTAATGTTTAGACCATCTCAATGACAACAACTGTCAAATCGATTGGTTTCAATCATTCCAGATTTTGGCATGCTTGTAATAAATAAATATCCTTGGACAGGACATTTCACACAGCGTCATCTAGACACAAGCTAAGCTACTTAAATGCTTGTTTTATGGTAACCAGATGACTGATATAATACTTAAATAGATTTTTAAATGTAAGTATGTCAGACTCGTAAAAATATTTACAGATAATACAAACATGGTGTGGATTGTAAGTTATGTGGGTCGTGAATGCCAGCTGTTTATTTCGAAGAACAAAAATGTTCGGAATGCATTCAATTTCTGAATTTTAAACTCGATTCAGCGGGCAATTTATAATTCACGTGGGTACTTATAAATTGCATTACAAAAAGTATCAGCAGTGTCATAAAAGAGTGATAAATAACAATGCATTGTTGTGTAACTATTTCAAGGTAAGCCAATAAGTAAAAATATTATTGTGTCATACCTATATCTTTTCTTTTCCTACTTTTAGACCGTGTTAAATTTATCAAGCATCCTACTATCCTGTATATAAATAGGTAGGTATATATCTATAAATAAATTTGTCAAATTTAGGAAGAGTAGCGAAAACAAAGTTTGGTGGCCACCAAGTGCAACTTCGCTACTCCTACTAAACTATACAAAATGAAACTATTACAGAGGTATAAAAAAAAAGCTGATGATTCGTTTCACAAACTGAACATTCAGTTCTTTTAAATTCCTTTGTTCAACGTAATAATAAAATAAAATAGGCGGCGGCGCAAGTTTGACGCATACAGACACCTTAAGCCCTCATTCGCACGAGAGCTTTTTTAACGTCCGTTAAAAAAGCGTTCAAATGACGTTAAAAAAGCTCTCGTGCGAATGAGGGCTAAGAGAGATTAATAGACAAGACAAAGATTAGCAATGGGAAAGACCTACATTCAAACATACCTTTCATCAGTTCTATTAGAGAAACACCACGAAAACGGAGGAATCATCACAGATTTAAACACCGACTTCATATTATAACCGCATAATTTATTAACTAAACTATTTAAGGACAATAACACACTATTTTGAAGGAAAATCTATATATTTTATAAGTATTAACCACATTCAAATATAACTTGGAATCAACTCAATGTTTGCATTGTCCACGGCAATTTTTAGCACAAAAATAGATTAAGTAGGTACTTAAAGGGAATCGTTAGAAATACAAAATCTATAGAATAACTTTAGTGTATTCAAACACATACAAGTCATGTTCAAAGCCACATTGCGTTGTTATGAATTCGATTGATAAAGGTTTATATACGTGTTCACGTAACGAAAGCAAATATCGCACTGATGATATATTATGAGTGTTGATAAGTAAAGGTGTACTCATAATATTTTCATTTTAATCCAACAATATGATTACTTAAACCTACCGTACCGACATCGCTTGCTCAGGTTGTGATATTACTTAATACTAGCTGACTCGCCTGCTGCTTCACTCGCGTAGTGCCTGGACCTACGACCTGCGCCTGGATAAAAAGTAGCCTGTGTTATTAATAACAGGTCATAAACTATGTCTATTCCAAATTTCAGCAATCTGTTCTGTAGTTTTCGCGCGAAGGAGTAACAAACATCTGTACTAGGTAAAAGAACCTTGGCGTTACTATTTTACTATTTTATGAGTAAGAAATTATGATGCTATTCTCAGCTTATTTCAATTATTCTACCACAATGGTAGATTATAAGATCCTTTAAAATTATAATTAGCTAAAGAAATAAGTTCAAACAGTGCAAAACACAAGTCTACAATATTACCTAAATCCCAACAAAGAGAGGCGAAATAGTAGTAGTTCGTATGAGCAAGTGGCCAACTCTGGTGACGGAGTTTTTAGGCCGCCTAAAGGCCTCCGTCATGGCTTAACGACTTTAAAAGCCGGGACCGACAATTTAACATGCCGAAGAGAAAAGATTTGTGTTATAAGTATAAACTGTGTTATATATATTAGTATTTTAGATTTATGTGAACTCTACTAACAATTACTACATTTTTAATCATGAAACATAACCAATATTGATAAGTGATTGATAAGGAATTGACTGATTACAAATATATTTTTTTTGTCTTTGGAAAAACATTTTATGACGGCCGATATGGAAATATAGTTGTCTTATCAAAAGAGTGATACATTGGTTAGTAAAAACAGTAGGACGATAGGATTAAAACCTTGATACGTTCTATTATTTACGCCATACTTAGAATTCGTGGCAATTTTTCCTATGAGAGAGTCATAAAAGCAGTATCGTTTTCTTTTCCCCCACTATAATTGTTAAAGCTTTGATGTATGACTTGTGAGCTCACATTTCTAAGGCCGTATACAGAAAGAAAGCTGGAATCTTATAAGCGCTTACCGGCGCTTGACAACGCTGGTCCGTTCTACACAAAGGAAGCATGTTGAAGCACAGTTGTATATATTTTTTTAAATGGCAGCGCTCAGCGCTGACCAGTGCGTGTTGAAGCTTGTGGGAACTTGTCGGCACCGTTCAGTGCTTATCGGCGCGCGTTCATATATTTTCCTGCGCGCTTACCAGCGCTGTCAAAAGCTGGTGAGCGCTTATAAATTTCCAGCTTTCTTTCTGTATACGGCCTAATAAGGTAACATTTCCACGCAGTCGTTTAAAGCTAGCGGCGTATTTCCGACTGTTCACTGAGTAAAACGCTTCGGTTTATCAAAAGAGACAGTCAATTTATGTATAAAGACAGCGCACAGCTGATACAACATTTAACAATGCCTGAAATGTTATTGAATTGTTGAGTAAATAGCTTGATTCACAAGTTTAATGTCACATATTTGAGTGAGCAGGTAGTCTAGCTACTTATGTTTACTTTTATTCCATGTATGAATGTTGTTTTTTTTCTTCATACAATTGGTCATAAATCAACAAACATGGAATGTAACTATAAATAGTGAATTGTACATAAATATTATTAAAAGAGAATATTACATTTTTTTATAGATATACCTGTTTAAACTAAATAGGAAAGGCTTGTGGCGAAGCTTGCTTAGACGTTCTTGATAGATCGTTGAAGTTAAGCAACTTTCAACTTAGATGGTTGATGAAGTGGCATTATCAGCGGAGCGCTTCCGTGCTTCGGAGGGCGCGTTAAATTGTCGGTCCCGGCTTTTAAAGTCGTTAAGCCATGTCTGAGGCCTTTATAGGCGGCGATACGAGGTTCTTAAATGTAAGTTATTTTTAGGTTTAGTACTGACAGCTTGTTTACAAACAAATTTATATGACGACCTTTGTGGCGCAGTGGGCGAAAAGCCCGAATGAGACGCAGAGGTTGCGGGTTCGATTCCCGCCACGGGATAAATGTTTGCATGATCTGCAAATATTTGTCTCGAGTCTGGGTGTTTTCTATGTATAATATGTATGTATTACCAAAAAAATATCTATGTAGTTTAACAGTCATCTGGTTACCATAACACAAGCATTAAATTGCTTAGCTTAGGACTAGATGACGCTGTGTGGAATGTCCAAAGATATTTTATTTATTTATTTATTTATAGTTGAGCTACCTATAGATCGTTTGTAACGATCCTTAGGTGGCTCAACTGGTTCTAATTGTATTTTGTACAGTTATGTAAATATGTAGTAGTTTAGTTTCTGTGAATAAATTATACTTCTTTTATATGAAGTATAGATAAGAGAACTCACGGGTCGTGTTGATTGTGAAGTCTCGCGTGTAACGTCTCCGCGGAGTGCGCGGGCGCATCGGTCCGGCGCGGCGCCGCACACGCCGGACACAAGTACTCACACTCAGAGTAGCTCTCGAAGCAACTGCAACAATAACCAACCAATTATAATAATACCACACTAATATCATAAGGCTCAACTCACACAAAAAGAGCATCGAAGAGCAGCGAAGCGGAGCGCAGTTTCAGTGTCATACGAATTTCAACTTTATTTTCATTATTTTAATACTTATTATCGCATGAGAAACTCGAACGAGTCGGATTAATTAGGCTACTTTTGATCCTGGTATTCAAAGGCGCGGCAGAACAGAAATTGGTTAATTTACAAGTTGGGGGTGCCAGTAAAGATGAATAATCAAATGTGTACTTGAGTCAAGGGTTACTTAAAATTTGTAATAAAGAATATAAAACACTTACTGTTTATGGAAAGAATGCTGGCATAGAAAATGTACAGTTGGCAACTCCAATTGTCTGTTGCAAGCCGAGCACCGCGAGCCTTGGAAAGTCACGGGACAGTTTTGTAACGTAGCGATGTGTTCCTTTTGCTGAGTACTTTCTGCTCTGTACTTCTCCGCCAGCTCACGTTCACGGGTTATCACTTCGTTCTCCGATCTTAGCACGTCCATCAGGTATCTGTGTGGGACAACATACACTCGTGAGCAAAAAAATCGACTCAGGACACACGCTTGCGCTTGAAAAGCTCTAGCAAAAAATCTGAAGCTTTTATTCTATTTCTGATTTCAACATCTCAAAGCTACTCGTTTTAGCTTTAAAATGAGTGGTCTACGTTGTTACTAAAAAAACTTTTTTGGCCGAGAAAAAATATTGAATCAGAAAGAGTCTTGAGCAATGAATAAGGCTATAATTTACAGTAAAGAAAATACCAGCTGAAATTCGTTAAAACAATAATTTAATTGAAATTATCTTTTTAATATTTAGTGTTGCCCCCCCTGGCCCTAATAACAGCTTCCAATCGCTTCTTCATGGATCGAATAAGTTTCTTTACTCGATCTTGTCCGATGCTATTCCATTCTTCAATTAGCGCCGCTTTGAGGTCCGATTTTGTGTCTGGTGCAGGATTTCTAGCCCGAACATTTCTTTTAAGTTCATCCCACAAATGCTCTATAGGATTTAAGTCCGGGCTACGCGCTGGCCAGTCCATAGCGGCAATTGCGACCTCCTGTAAATACTGCCGGACGGAACTTGCTGTATGTGGACGGGCATTGTCGTGCATTAAGACGAAGTTTTCGCCGATAAAACCGGCGTAGGGAACGACGTGATCCTCTAAAATCTCTTCGATGTATCGGTTCGCCGTCAATCCTCCCATTCGACCGCCAGTTTCAATAAAAACCAACTCGGTTTTTGCCTCCATTGAAATACCCGCCCACACCATCCACGATCCTCCTCCAAAAGCCACATTTTCTTTGATGCAGCACTGTGCGAATCTTTCTCCAGGTCTTCTGTAGACTCGTCCTCTTCTGTCACTACCATGCAAGCACACTCTGCTTTCGTCTGAGAAGAGAATGGTGCTCCATTGTGCGTCAGTCCAATCAACGTGTTCTCTGGCAAATCGTAGGCGGGCTGCTCGGTGGGCTGGGGTTAATTTGGGGCCAGTAGCTGGCCTTTTTGGCTCAAGGCTAGCTGCCTTAAGTCGTCTTCTAACTGTCCAGCCACTCACAGCCACTCCTCGCGTTTCTCTGAGGTTTTGTTGGACTTGAACGCCAGTGAGGGCCCGATTTCTCAGCGATGTGCTGACAATGAATCGGTCATCTCTCTCCGATGTGCACCTTTTTCTTCCGGAACCCTGTCTTCGATTAAAGCTACCAGTCTCCTGGTAACGACGGTAAACTCTAGAAACAGCAGACTGGCTCATGTTAAGCGCACGTGCCACTTCTCGCTGACTCTGGCCTTGTCGCAATAGGGTGACCGCTTGAGCAGCTTCATCACTTGTTGTGTCCATTTTCAGGTAGAATTCTTGTTTGTTGATAACAGAGATGTGTATCGGTTGACGTTTGACGGCTAACTGATAAGGATAAGTCAGGTAGATAACCTTTTATGTGGGTCAGTAACCCTTAATTAGCACTATTGTAAACAAGCGTAAAAAGAGTGGTTACTAATCACAACATGTTATTGGGTTGTGTGAGCAAGAAAAATTACAATATTTTATATCATTTTGAAGCTAACACTAGCAGCTTTAAGATTTTACTAAGAAAAAAATATTTTTGCTTTCAGTTTTTTTGCCAGTGACTTGCGACTGCAGATGTGACGCCTGAGTCGATTTTTTTGCTCACGAGTGTAGTTGTATGATCGCATAGATATGTAACACATTGTTGTACACCTGAGGGCCTAGCCAACCGGCATTCGCTATGAAGCGATTCGATTTCTATCATCGCTACATTTTTGATTTGACATTTCTGATCGCTCGAGTTTTCGTCATCGAATGTCAATTCCTATACATTTTTTTTAGTTTCTAATCGAAAGCGATTGTCGAAATGTAACATGGCTAGGGCAGCTGTACACATGTACACCTTCGTTCGTCGTTCGTTCGATCGTTCATTCGTTCGTTCGTATGAGCAAGTGGCCAACTTTGGTGACGGAGTTCTTAGGCCGCCTGAAGGCCTCCGTCATGGCTTAACGACTTTAAAAGTCGTGTGAACCTTGTAATTTCGTTCGGCTAAGAAATAATGTTCAACTGTAATAACACTACTTTGTTGTTTTATCTAAGGTTCTCAATAAACAGTTTATGATCACATTGCACAAAAATTTAGTCACGAGTGAAGGGCACTAGCTCATACAAACATTATTTATTAACGGTTTCAGAGAGGGTTCAAATTTAATACTTGAAATCTTATTTTAACTACTAGTGTATTATATAATTTGTGTTATAACTTTAAAAGACGAATTAAGAAGTTTCTAATGAATCATTTCAGTGTTATGTAAAATGTTAAAAGCCAAAATAGGTGGAACTACGCGTTTAATTACGTGGCTTTTACGAGGGTCGATCAAATGCCACCTTCTTTTCTTTTATGCCCTTTAGTAACTGTAAATGGTATCTTGTGATAACTTTAAACGAAAAAAAATATGTCTGAATCCACCATTAAACATCATTCTGACAAAAAAAAGTATTCTTACTTTCTGACATCTCCGAGAGTGTAGGACGGTGTGCTCGCAAGGCAGTCGATAACCAAGATAGGTGATAGTAGCTTCTCTGCGGCTAAAACAAAATGATATATGATTACTACCCAAGGGCTTGTACACAAAACTGTGATGCGACGGTCGCATCGCAAAAGTCTGCGATCCATCCAGCCCTATCTTTTGTCACGAGAAATCGCATCGCACCTATTCGCAGTTTTGTGTACGAACCCTAAGGCAGTGTTGTCCGAAAAGGGCGGTTCGCACGACGATGGCTCTGGCCGCCTCACGGCCGCGTCAGCAATCAAGTAGCACCGCGAAGCTCGGTAGCTGCGGGTGCAAAGTCAGCCAGCACTTTTGCTTCACAACGTGGCTTCAAGTGAACTAAGAGATGACTACTTACATACATGGGGAATTCCAAAAAAAGTGTACAACACTGATTTGGGCATGTCCCTCACATTCATTAAGTTTTTACTGAAACAGGTATTTACTAAACGAGTTGACTTAGGGTTTAACTGAAAGTTTACATATTTTACTTGGTTTTTAATTACATTTACATTAATTGAAATAAAACCATATTTTTTTATTAATATTTTTATCGAGTGGTTCGTCATTTTTTCGTATGTCCCCGACGCCAAACTCCGAACTAATGCTAAATTTTCGTGACTTTTTTCTTGAACTGTTCTATAGGTTTTGTTGTTTTTAGATAAATTGAACCTTATTCTTTACGTTTAGAGCTTAATTTATAGTTTAAAACAGCTTTGGTCTTTAAAAACTGCAACAAAAGGTTGTCCCCAGAATTCTTAACTTCCGGACATTTCGGGTTTGTTACCACAATTTGAAATTAAAATAATTTACCCATTTTACTTTTTTTAATTTTAAATGGCAACACTTACGCCCATTGCGATCTGCCATTAGAAAACAAGCGTCAAAATAGTATAACGGCGGTGTAAAGTGACTTGCTGTGCAGCTGGCTGGAGTGGAGAGAAATTGAATGTCAGATTTGTTACAATAAAATCATGACTTTACCAAACGTTTTCACAATTTATTGCTGCGTAAAGAAAACCCAATTTTAATAGGGAACACCTTGGAGAAAAAATATTATGAACAAAGAAACTAAGCTAATAAATATTTATTATTGAATGCATTGCAGGCACATTATGTTACTTCGGTTTTGTTATGAATTGCCCGGTAACATATAGACGGACTGCAAAAGTAACAAAACCGACAGCAAAAAGCTACGTTCACATTGTGTTTTTAGTTTTGTTGATTAAGATACGTTTACGCAAACGAAGTAGTCGTACGTTACTTAATTTATTCACACTTCAATCGAAATAAATTTTTAAGATATTTAACTTACAAGCTCGATATTGTTTATCCAAGTAAACATTAAATTTTAAATAATTTTAAGAATTTATTTTGAATAAATCGCTCTGTAGACTATGCCTTACAATTTTGTTACTGTTGGTTTTGTTACTGTCCCTAGTTTTTATTTTTAGTTTTGGAGGATTTTCTTAAACATTTCTTTTTATTATTTATATATTTTGGCTCCCAGTCAAAGTTGATAACTATTTTAAGCTTTCTGGTTGTATTCTTGGCATTTTAACGTAAATTTTGTTTTAATAGCATGAAAAACAATGTTTGTTTTGGAACCTATGGTAACAAACCTGAAGGAAAATTGCAGTTTTTAAAGGTTTTTATGTTTTATGTTCCCAAAAAAAATCTTAATATTATAATTAAGTATTGTATTTTCCCAGAAATTTAATTGGGAGTCTAACTTTCATCATAGTTTTATTTATATAAGACTTTGAAAATGGTATCAAAACCGACATTTTAACAACACTTCCTATCATATTTTATTTTTTATTTCCTTTAATATTATTTAAATTGAAGTATAATACTTTTAGGAATTAGGCGGGAAACTAATTTTTTAAAAAGAAATTTCAAAGTGACCTATTTATTAGGCTTTTAGAACAATGAACAATTTATACACAAAGTACTTAAATACGAATATTTGAGCAGAGATACGTCCGCACAGCACGAAGTCCAGCAAAAGAGTGCCCGCGCGCCGCTTTTGCCACGCCTTATATAGTGGTTTCGTTATCGCCGTTAATAGCTTCTAACACGGCCTCTCCTGATGTCCTGGCGTCCTCGTCAGGCTTATCGCTTGTGTCAGGGTCGAGTACTGGAAGGGATCAGGTACCGGGAGATTCTGGTTCGTAAATCTCATTACGTCTTGACGAGGGCCCCGGCCGATTTGCCTCTGATCTCGGTGAATGCCCAGGATGAACAAAATCATCGTCTGGACAGTCTAAATCATCAGATGTATCTGAAAGGGTTTCCAACAGTTTAAACAGGATCCAATTTAAAAAAAAATACGCAACATTAGTCATGTTAATTTGTGTTAGGTTTATTTTAATTAAAAATAGCAATCACCCAACACCGCACACAACAAGGTAACTAGGACATATTGGCATATGATCCTTTACGTGAATCACATTCCAATAGGCTCCAATCACATATTCAATTAAATAGGGTCGACCCAACATGCATGTACGTACAGAAAATAACCAACGCTGAGCACTCACACGGCAGAGGCCCCAAGTTTGCTTGCCACTCAACGACTCTTCGGCATAGGCTCCCAGTTCGCATACCGAAAAGCTTTCACATCGTATCTAGGCATGGGCCCATACCTAGACACGGGGGCTACCGACAGAGGCGCAAAGTTTGCATGTCGCGTAGACTTTCCACAACAAGCCTCCCTCAGACCCACCAAAAGGCGGCACATGTCTCGGGGCTCCACTCGCCTCTCCACAGCATCATAAACTGGGCGGCCGCATAAGTGATCTTTCCATACGCTCCAGCCACCAACTTCAGCTCGTAGGTATCGACCGTTGCGCAGTTTTGACAACACGATAAGGCCCTCGCATACCGGGGTCGAGTTTTCCTTGTGACTCATCACGAAAACAGTGTCTCCCACTTGAAACACACGAGGAGGACGCCTTCGATCATTTACAGATGCATCCTGTGGCTTTTGATTGCTAGCCAGCCGTTCGGCCGTCCTTTGTCTCAGCATTTCTCGTCTGGATTAGCGATTGGAAGAATGTCAATCCTACCGATTCGAACAATCAACTTAGGTACTACACCACAGGTGTTAACAATGAAATAACAAATTTGAATACACACTTAGATCGTCAACATCCTGACGACTTATAGGCACCAATAAACAATTTTTGGTGAATGCATCGGTCACAAGCATGATATACTTGTAGCCTTTTGATGCGGGAAGAGGTCCCAGTACATCTACATGTAGTGTATCAAACAGAAGGTCGGGTATATCCCAGGATGTAATTGACTGTAAAGGCGCACGTGGTACACGCTTGTGAGCGATGCATGTCAGACAATCAGCGGCGTATTTTACAACAAAGGCTCTTAGACCCAGGAACCAAAAGATTACTTAAAATTAGATCAATAACCTTATCAGCGCTATTTGAGTTATTTGACAACAATTACGAGGGTGGTCAATGTTATGAACAGTTTTACATAGGTACATGTACGATAACGATTATGACTAAGATTATCCGCTAGTGGCATCATGGCACCTTTTCTTTATATGATGTGAAAGTTGTACGCTTATGAAAAGATCAACCATCCTGCCACGAACGGTAACAAATATCTTTCGCTAACATCGCTCACTCAGCGATTACAATAAACTTACGACTACACAAATACCAATAAGTACTAACAGGTATTTAGAAAAATTACAAATTGCCTTTTGTATTTCGTTCAGCGCGTTGTTTTGCGAAACATTCACTAATGTGATGGCCAACTTTCTTACAATATGCACATACGTCAGATTTTTGACTACCTGAAGGCTTGGCTTGACTCTGCACACATGCGTCAGTTTTCGACTTTTTCGGGCAATCTGTAAACTTATGTCCCAACTCGCCACACGTATAGCATTTCAAATTAGAGTGAGAAGACTGGAAGTAACGTTTATTACCCTGCGCTCTGTTGCTACTGTCGCGGTTAGGTATCAGATGACGTGTTGCTCGGGTACCCGGGGCTACGTCTTTTTCGGGCTTCGAAAAAGTGGAAAGGTAGTTGACTAAATCATTTGGAAGCAACTTAGCGTTTGTCGCCGTAGCCTTAACGTGTGGGTCCTTGATACCCCGCAACACAATATCTGTAATAAGCTCGTCACTAAGACCTTTTACTATGCGCAAGCGCAGTAGTGACTTGCGAGCGTATTCGGCGTAAGTACGGAAGTTGTTTGAACTGTTTGACATCACTTCAAATAGAATATTAGCGGTGTCTATCTTTTTAATGCATAAACATTTAAAATCATTTTTAAAGTTGCTCCATGAGCGGTCGCTAGTGACCCACTCATCCAACCACGATTTGGCGTCACCTTTCAAACAACCTCCAATACGAGACAAACACTCACGATCATCCCATCGGTTATTTAGTTTTGCCCTATCTACCTCATCAAACCACGCGTCTACATCGTGAATGTTGGGGTCAAAGTTAGAGACATAGTAACTACGACTACTTACCGATTTTAGGGATTGAATTGCCTCCACAATTTGCTCAGTGCCATTACCAAATGAGGGCCTGACTGAGTCCACCGGTTGTGACCGAGTTTCTAATGCCTGTAACCTAGACAAAATGGTATGCCAAGACTCACGGCTGCGTCGGTCACCACCACGATTTCGGCTTTGGTGACTATCGTGACCTCGACGGTCGCGGCTGCGGCTGCGTCGACCACGATCACTGTTACTAGGACTACGACTAGGGTAGCGTACTTCCTGTTGCGGCGTATAACCTCGCGACAAGTTGGTCTCTCGGTCGCAGCTAGAACTTGATCGTCGTGTTCCGTGCCGGGTGTACCCTCGCGATTGGCTGCGAGAACGTCGACCTCGCGAATGCCTGCTGCGTGAGCGATGACGTCGTGTATATCGCGAGCGGTACTCACGCGACCTGGATCTAGAGGACCTAGGGTAAACCCAGGATAGATGCCCCACTTTTTGAAAGAGCCTCGTAGTTTTTAAACTATTAATTTACCATGAATAACTCCTATGAATATAGCTAGTTAAATATTTTATCTTGCATTACGCGTTGTTTTTGTAGTCCTAATAATTACTGATTGTGCAGAAATTGAGTTTTCGCAGAACCTTTTTTTTGGGGATAGTTGCCTACCCATATGGATAGATGCCCCACTATGAAAATGCTAAGGAGGATAGATGCCCTATAGAATCAACATAAGTAAAATACAATTTTTACTTGAGCATTCCTATAGAATAATGTTTCTGCCAGTCGAATTTGACTTTGTATTAGGTATCAGCTGTTCTGAAGTCCATAAAGTTACTCCTACCTTTCTTTTGTACTTTCGTGGCATGGTTCACCTACAAACATGAGGTATTGTATACAAATATGTATTATAAGATTATTACTTAAGTATTTATACATGTATGTACCTACTAACACAAAAAAAATTTTCCGACGTATAATTATGTTTTTCAACAAACACTGCACATGCTTAGAGTATTAGTGGATAGATTTTCCTAAGGGCACCTATCCCCTTAAAAAATTGGGGCAACTATCCTTTTTGATACGGATAGGTGCCTTTCTAAATTTAAACTTAACTAAATACAATAGAGTGGGTATTGACATCTAGGTATGTACTCAAAGTACCAGAGTATTAAAATAAAAAAAAAATTAAAAGAATTTATGACCACATTAAAAGTTATGCAACACTGAATACTCATGTTTCAAACTTTGACGCGTTATCCTGCGTTCGCCGCGCAGATAATCGCACACACAAGAAAACCAAGTATACTCTGCTCAACTGCCTTTTGGGCCTGAGGAGTGTGGCACGTACGCTTCTTATTCAACCTATTAATTAGTATGTGCGACTTCGGGAAGTTGTGTTTTTTGAAAACGAGGCATCTATCCCAACGAGGCATCTATCCTGGGTTTACCCTATCCATTTCACGTCACTTAATCTAAAAACAAAGCACGAAACACACGCAAAGAAAATCACAAGAAAACAAGGAGGGTAGATCGACTCGTACTTTGTAGACGTAAATAAAGCAAAGCTAAACTCAAAAAGTGATCAAAATTTTGACTAAAAGCAAGAAATATTGTTGTGGGGTGAATTCTTTATCCCACGCCTGATTTTAGGAATTAGGCGGGAAACTAATTTTTTAAAAAGAAATTTCAAAGTGACCTATTTATTAGGCTTTTAGAACAATGAACAATTTATACACAAAGTACTTAAATACGAATATTTGAGCAGAGATACGTCCGCACAGCACGAAGTCCAGCAAAAGAGTGCCCGCGCGCCGCTTTTGCCACGCCTTATATAGTGGTTTCGTTATCGCCGTTAATAGCTTCTAACAATACAGTATTTAAACATTTAGAAACTTTAAGAATTTAAATTCAGTTCATTAAAATACCCTAAAGTGATGTTTAATTTTATACCCACATTTTCACCTGTTGTACATTTTTTTTGGAATTCCCCACATACAGTATGTACTATCACCAAAAGCGTCGCTTTACCAATTTTGAAACAGTTTAGCTTGCAAGATGTTAGCTAGCTGATCCTGCCCTTTTTATTTTGACCAATCGGAGTCATAAACATCTTAAAGCAATAATTGTTTGATGACTTTTACCATTGTTAAAAACTTACTGTTATTATTTGTTCTTCAAACTTTATAACAAAGCACCGAAATACTTTGTTGCTATTGGTGTTCGAATGTTGCAAAGCGGTGTAAACTGCTAGTTGCGTCACAGAAAAAGCACCCTTAAGGTGGTGAAGCGGTGCTTTGGGTGATAGTACCTATAGCACGCAGTAGCTCCGGCAGGCAGGCGGGGGGCGGGGAGCGCCACAGTACGTCCAGCCACACCTGCATACATACTGTATGTACCTATAGCACGCAGTAGCTCCGGGAGGCAGGCGGGGGGCGGGGAGCGCCACAGTACGTCCAGCCACACACACCTGCATACATACTGTATGTACCTATAGCACGCAGTAGCTCCGGCAGGCAGGCGGGGGGCGGGGAGCGCCACAGTACGTCCAGCCACACACACCTGCATACATACTGTATGTACCTATAGCACGCAGTAGCTCCGGCAGGCAGGCGGGGGGCGGGGAGCGCCACAGTACGTCCAGCCACACCTGCATACATACTGTATGTACCTATAGCACGCAGTAGCTCCGGGAGGCAGGCGGGGGGCGGGGAGCGCCACAGTACGTCCAGCCACACACACCTGCATACATACTGTATGTACCTATAGCACGCAGTAGCTCCGGCAGGCAGGCGGGGGGCGGGGAGCGCCACAGTACGTCCAGCCACACCTGCATACATACTGTATGTACCTATAGCACGCAGTAGCTCCGGGAGGCAGGCGGGGGGCGGGGAGCGCCACAGTACGTCCAGCCACACACACCTGCATACATACTGTATGTACCTATAGCACGCAGTAGCTCCGGCAGGCAGGCGGGGGGCGGGGAGCGCCACAGTACGTCCAGCCACACACACCTGCATACATACTGTATGTACCTATAGCACGCAGTAGCTCCGGCAGGCAGGCGGGGGGCGGGGAGCGCCACAGTACGTCCAGCCACACCTGCATACATACTGTATGTACCTATAGCACGCAGTAGCTCCGGGAGGCAGGCGGGGGGCGGGGAGCGCCACAGTACGTCCAGCCACACACACCTGCATACATACTGTATGTACCTATAGCACGCAGTAGCTCCGGGAGGCAGGCGGGGGGCGGGGAGCGCCACAGTACGTCCAGCCACACACACCTGCATACATACAGTATGTACCTATAGCACGCAGTAGCTCCGGGAGGCAGGCGGGGGGCGGGGAGCGCCACAGTACGTCCAGCCACACACACCTGCATACATACTGTATGTACCTATAGCACGCAGTAGCTCCGGGAGGCAGGCGGGGGGCGGGGAGCGCCACAGTACGTCCAGCCACACACACCTGCATACATACTGTATGTACCTATAGCACGCAGTAGCTCCGGCAGGCAGGCGGGGGGCGGGGAGCGCCACAGTACGTCCAGCCACACCTGCATACATACTGTATGTACCTATAGCACGCAGTAGCTCCGGCAGGCAGGCGGGGGGCGGGGAGCGCCACAGTACGTCCAGCCACACACACCTGCATACATACTGTATGTACCTATAGCACGCAGTAGCTCCGGGAGGCAGGCGGGGGGCGGGGAGCGCCACAGTACGTCCAGCCACACACACCTGCATACATACTGTATGTACCTATAGCACGCAGTAGCTCCGGGAGGCAGGCGGGGGGCGGGGAGCGCCACAGTACGTCCAGCCACACACACCTGCATACATACTGTATGTACCTATAGCACGCAGTAGCTCCGGGAGGCAGGCGGGGGGCGGGGAGCGCCACAGTACGTCCAGCCACACACACCTGCATACATACTGTATGTACCTATAGCACGCAGTAGCTCCGGGAGGCAGGCGGGGGGCGGGGAGCGCCACAGTACGTCCAGCCACACCTGCATACATACTGTATGTACCTATAGCACGCAGTAGCTCCGGCAGGCAGGCGGGGGGCGGGGAGCGCCACAGTACGTCCAGCCACACACACCTGCATACATACTGTATGTACCTATAGCACGCAGTAGCTCCGGGAGGCAGGCGGGGGGCGGGGAGCGCCACAGTACGTCCAGCCACACACACCTGCATACATACTGTATGTACCTATAGCACGCAGTAGCTCCGGGAGGCAGGCGGGGGGCGGGGAGCGCCACAGTACGTCCAGCCACACCTGCATACATACTGTATGTACCTATAGCACGCAGTAGCTCCGGGAGGCAGGCGGGGGGCGGGGAGCGCCACAGCACGTCCAGCCACACCTGCATACATACTGTATGTACCTATAGCACGCAGTAGCTCCGGGAGGCAGGCGGGGGGCGGGGAGCGCCACAGTACGTCCAGCCACACACACCTGCATACATACTGTATGTACCTATAGCACGCAGTAGCTCCGGCAGGCAGGCGGGGGGCGGGGAGCGCCACAGTACGTCCAGCCACACCTGCATACATACTGTATGTACCTATAGCACGCAGTAGCTCCGGCAGGCAGGCGGGGGGCGGGGAGCGCCACAGCACGTCCAGCCACACCTGCATACATACTGTATGTACCTATAGCACGCAGTAGCTCCGGGAGGCAGGCGGGGGGCGGGGAGCGCCACAGTACGTCCAGCCACACACACCTGCATACATACTGTATGTACCTATAGCACGCAGTAGCTCCGGCAGGCAGGCGGGGGGCGGGGAGCGCCACAGTACGTCCAGCCACACACACCTGCATACATACTGTATGTACCTATAGCACGCAGTAGCTCCGGGAGGCAGGCGGGGGGCGGGGAGCGCCACAGTACGTCCAGCCACACACACCTGCATACATACTGTATGTACCTATAGCACGCAGTAGCTCCGGCAGGCAGGCGGGGGGCGGGGAGCGCCACAGTACGTCCAGCCACACCTGCATACATACTGTATGTACCTATAGCACGCAGTAGCTCCGGCAGGCAGGCGGGGGGCGGGGAGCGCCACAGCACGTCCAGCCACACCTGCATACATACAGTATGTACCTATAGCACGCAGTAGCTCCGGGAGGCAGGCGGGGGGCGGGGAGCGCCACAGTACGTCCAGCCACACACACCTGCATACATACTGTATGTACCTATAGCACGCAGTAGCTCCGGCAGGCAGGCGGGGGGCGGGGAGCGCCACAGTACGTCCAGCCACACCTGCATACATACTGTATGTACCTATAGCACGCAGTAGCTCCGGCAGGCAGGCGGGGGGCGGGGAGCGCCACAGTACGTCCAGCCACACACACCTGCATACATACTGTATGTACCTATAGCACGCAGTAGCTCCGGCAGGCAGGCGGGGGGCGGGGAGCGCCACAGCACGTCCAGCCACACCTGCATACATACAGTATGTACCTATAGCACGCAGTAGCTCCGGGAGGCAGGCGGGGGGCGGGGAGCGCCACAGTACGTCCAGCCACACCTGCATACATACAGTATGTACCTATAGCACGCAGTAGCTCCGGGAGGCAGGCGGGGGGCGGGGAGCGCCACAGTACGTCCAGCCACACCTGCATACATACAGTATGTACCTATAGCACGCAGTAGCTCCGGGAGGCAGGCGGGGGGCGGGGAGCGCCACAGTACGTCCAGCCACACCTGCATACATACAGTATGTACCTATAGCACGCAGTAGCTCCGGGAGGCAGGCGGGGGGCGGGGAGCGCCACAGTACGTCCAGCCACAGCCGCGGGCAGGCGCCGCCTCGCGCTCGACAGACCTCCATCGCCCGCTCGGCGCCCGCGACGCCGCCCGCTTGCATGTGAACGGTTACTTGACTGCGCCATCTGTAATATACCGCTTGATATACAAGGTGTTCTTGATATACAAGCGCTCTTTTTACGTAGCGCGACCTATACAAGAACTTAACTTAAAAAAAAACCTTTAAATTACAAGTTACTTAGATTTTGCATGCATAAAAGTGTAGGTTAGTATATTATATGAATGATCAATAGCTCACTTACAAGTTGCTCTCCTCGTACAGATAGAGAACTCCGGCCTTGAAGCCGAGCATCTGACAGAGAATGAGCGTGTGATCCTTATCGTAATTCGCTTCTGGGTCGCGCAGCATATTCAATATCTTATCTATGTACTGTATTTTATCCAAACCTTCCACTTTGTTCCTGAAATAATAGTCCAATTTAGAGTCCATTTGTTGTATTTATTTGAGTATAAATGAAAAATCTTACTACAAGTCAATGACTTCGACGGTATTCGAACCCGCGTGCCGCCCATTCGGCCACAAAGCCTATGACGCCGAAGACTAAACTATCAGAAAGATGATATTTCAGTTAAAGCACTACACTTAACGGGACACTGTAGTGCCTGGGACATTGTTGAGATGGAATAGGCTTGACTTACCAAACATGTATATAATGTTCTATCAGTGCATCAAACACTAGATTCGAGCATTCCAGCCCGCTACCCGTCATGTGTTCCAGAAAGTCTATGAGTCTCTCCGAGTGACTGAGGAACATGTGGATATAATCGTCTGGTAGCGCGCGGTCTGGTTCCCTGAAGCCGCCAGAGAGGGCGCTTTCGTCAACTAGAGGCTTGCTGCGAGGCTTATAGTCTGTGCAGAGCACTGGAAAGAAAAACTATTTTATAAACTGTTTTACAAAAATATACTTAAAAATCAGTGAAATTGGTGCTTGACCAATAAATTATATTTCGTACTGACGTCATGCGATTCCGTGTCTAAGCTGGTTAAAGCACTCCGGCCTGAGGAAGCACTAAGGAAGATGAGTTTGAGTTTACTTATGCAGCGTTAAATCTGACAGTTGTTTTAGTGATTTACTGTGATTTTTGCTTTGATACAACTTGGATACAATCCGAGACAAGTGTACACAATCAGGGGGCAGATGACAAGAGTTTCAGCCCATAAACATGAGGAAAAACAGAAACCAATTATTTAGTTACGTTTCGTTTTTCTTTAAAGCACTACTTACATTTGAGAAACGCCGTGCTTTCCTCCGGCTCGTGTTGAATCAACCGATGCCCATACTTCTTCATAAACGTGTCCGCATCATCGAACTCCAACTCAACGATGTAGTTTAGAGCCGCTTTGAAGTCTTTCTTATCCTCAATGAGCATTTTCAGGGACCAGTCGTGACGTTTGTGATTCGCGGCGAGCGATAGTGCGTCGTCAACGCTCACTTGGCGAACGACCTGGATATAAGGCATTTATTATTATATATTTATTTACTGATGAATGGAGAGAAGGAAGGGAGGCCTTTGCCCTGCAGTGGGACATTACAGGCTCATAACATAACATAACATTTATTTACTAGCTGAGTCCCGCAGTGTTACCCGCGGTGAATAGCTCCCGTTCCTGTGTGAATACCGGGATCATAAGTAGCCTTAATTTTAATCCAGGGTAGCAATCCTGGAACCAAATTTCATTTAAATCCGTCCAGCTGTTTGAGCGTGAAAAGTAACAAACACCTTTATAATATTAGTGTGATACTAGTGGCAATTCGGAGTATCGCAAAAGCTAAACTTAACCAACTAAAAATGTTGCCGTCCCTTTCATAGCGATGGGAATAAAAAGGATGGCATTAATCTTAGTTAGTTTAGCTTTTGCGACACTACGAATTGCCACTAATAAGTACCTTAATCGCAACATCGACGTCGAAGTCAATAGCTTTATCCTTGGAGTTGATGAAGTCTTTCAGTTTCCCCTGCTGGTCATGCTGGTCTATCTTGACGTAGCAAGTGAGCAGGAGTGTAGTGTGGTCCTCTGTCGCGTAGCCTGCTTTATGAAGCTCCTCCAAGTATTGTACTGGAAAAGTTTAATTATTATGAAGCAGCAACAACTTACATATCGCTGGTTAAATTCTAAACAGCCACAAATCCAAATCTCACTTTTTTCAGGAGAGCCATTCAAAGTTTACAAAACAGTTTTTTTTCATTTTTGAAAAAAATCTTTTTTAATTATTAATGAATTTACTATGATTTCGTGCGTTAGTTAAATCTGCGTCGATGAATTCAACCAATTTTTCTCTAACTACTATACAGAACTGAAAAAAAGCATATATGTCCCTTTAGAATATAAAAATCTACCCGGATGTTACCGAAAGTTATCAATGAAAGGCCATATATCATACAAAAATCACTGTTTTATTAATATTTTTTTCCTATAACAACGTTTTAAAATGATTTTAAAACAGTAAAACTATTTTAATACAATATCAGTACCTAAAAAAACAAAATAACCTAATAAACAACATAAAACCACACCTTTGTGCTACAAAAATCAACGGGAGTACACTTTCTTTGAGCTAATAAAACAAATAAATTCTTCAAAAACCTTAAATACTCAAAATAATTATCTTTAAACTAAGATTAACAATATAACTAATGGCCTAGTTTGAGTTTTATTAATAAAATAACATTTACGCTATGAAATATCATAAATCATGAACCATCCTGTACGAAATAATGTTAAACGATGCGATCAACTTATAAGTTGATTTTTAAAATATTGAAATTAGCTCCATTATTTTACTTTTTCATGATAGACAAGTTATTTATCATTAAGCATGTTTTGATGTGCTAAAGGAAGTCGAAAATGTCCATGGATAGCTCTACGATGCGGTCACTAAGGCTGTTTCCAGAGAGGCTTTTTAGCCTCTCTGGAAACAGCCTTAGTGGTCTTTACCTAAGTGCCAAACTGACCCGTCACTATACCGAAATATCCCGGACATCAGTCTGTACGAAATCATTGAGCGCAGGGCAGGCTTGATCACTTTCAGCCTCCCAAACAAGCCGGGTTCCAAAAAAGCCATAGACCACATACTTACGCTGCGGCAAGTCTTACAAAAGACCGAAAAGTATAACTTGCTACTATGTCTAGCGTTTGTGGACAATGAGAAAGCCTTTGATTTGGTCGAAACAAAACATGAGCGTACTAGAGCCCCTCCAGCGATGACGTATTGACCATCGGTACATTAAAGTGTTGAAGTATTTATACTTAAGAAAGCCACTATGTCGGTCGAAGTAGGTGCAGAAACAAATTCTTTTCAAACTTGAATAGAAGTGTAAGACAGGAAGATGTTAAATCTCCGAAACTGTTTACTGCTACATTGGAAGACGCCTTCAAGCTTCTGGAATGGAATAAATAATAATGGTTCTCGATATTAGTAAAATCTTGTTGGTTGATTGTTGATCCTGAGTGAAAACATGTTCCAGATGCTGTTTGTTCTGCTGTTCATTCTGTAAATTAAAAATAATCAACAATCACAAAAAGAAAACAAGTTCAATGATAACTGAGTAAATAATAATTAATGTAACCTTGCTCAAATAATTTAATTTTTCATGTTTTTATTTCTAGTAATTATCATTCTGAACAAAAATTTCATTTTTGAATTATAAAAAATGTATGTAATGCAGCACATCTTAGGTGCAAAACAGACGTATTTACTAATATTTTTGTAAATTTTAAATTCAAAGCAGTCATATTTACAAATACCTACGGCTGCTTTCCTCTAAAAAATAATATGCAATGACGTAACGTGCATTTTATAATCAAAACAGTCGTATTTCAAATTATGGCACCTTTCCACATAAAAAAATTCTAGTACTTACGTAAATTTTTAATTCTATACAGTCATATTCCTCAATGTGGCACTTTTGCACAAAAATAATTGCTTAAACTCGGTTGATTTTGTGGAATATGGCACTTTAGAACATAAGTGACGTGCGATTACGCCGACGATCAAAGCACAAATGACAAAATGGCTGTTTTGCTCTGAAGTTGACGTCGAAAGTGCCAAAATTCCAAACTGCCACTTGTGTATTAATGTCATTTGTAGTGCAAATAGAAATCCTGTCTTTTTCTCAATGATAAAACTACTATGTTAAATCACTTTTCTGCAATAAAAACGATTTTGACGATTTCAGATTTATGGCCCTTTAGAATTTAATCAGCGATATAGTCGCGCCAGGTAAAAAGAGCGCTGTCGGGGAAGTAGAGGGGGTAGTTTGCGCCTGTGTTCACTCGCTGACGAACCAATAGCACTCGCTCAATCAATGGTATGAAGTGCGCCGCGTTACCTCTCCACCAATCATCGACCACTGCGCAGTTTGACAGCCAGCGCTCTTTTTACGTGGCGTGGTAAGGAAAAGTTACGACTTCGACGGGATCCAAACCCGCGATGATGCAAGCGATCTCCCTTTAGCCGGGCTGCCTTCAACCTCTCGGCTACGAAGCCTTATGACGCCGAAGACGAAACTATCAGTAAGTATATACCTAAAGGTTCCAGATGACGTGATTCTAAATATTTCCGTATGACGTAGGACGTTTCAAGCCAGCCGATAGTTTTCACGTATTGATCGATTGCCCCTTTGAGGTCGCCCTGAAAAACAATTTAATTTTAGACACCGGTATAATAGTAAGAATGTAGCCTATTTTATCTAAAACTAAAGTAAAATATAACTTTTTTACAATCATTAAAGTCATATGGTCTTATTCATAAAGATTTGTCAATTAAATATGGATTTAAAGAATGTTTTTTTCTTGTTACTCTTATGTCAATGAAAAGAGATAGCAACAGATTTAATATCCGTTTTAGCTAAAGTAGGTTTACTAAATCAATATACATAAGTTCAGTTAGGAACACTTTGGTAATTCATACTTTTTGTGTTTTGTTTAACAAGTATGTAGCAAAATTTTAAAAACTATTAAACCGACTTCAATTTCGTAAGAAGAGAGCAATTCTTGCACTTTCGAGGTGCATTTCTGTTCATAACTTCGAAGATGCTCATCAGATCCTCAAAACTTTTGCTTGGGACCACCTTTCAAACAAAAAACTAGATTTCTAAATCAGTCCACATTGACGGAATAATCAATAAACATGCATAAAGAAAAACATACAGTGGAACATAGAACGTCCTTCTATTTTGAAGTCGCTTCGTAAAATTTCAGTTTTTGTGTTTGTAAAAAGTGTTTGTAGGCTAATCAGCTGGATCTAATGGTTCTATTATAAGTTTAAACCATATTTTGTTACCTAGGTCCACAGACCAAAATAAATAAATTGAAATTGTATTTTTTTTTATTAACGATAAAAAATTATTACTTACTTTCCCATACAAATGATCTCCATACTGCTTATAAATCTCCGTCAGCCCCTCTTTATCATAATGCTGATTACTAGCTATCCGAATGGCAACATCATACAGATTCTTCTTAAAAAGCAGCGTCAATTTCGACTGTAAATCCTTCTCCTCTAAATATATCATCTCCTTATTCTTTGTGAGAATATAAAAAGACCCCCACTCGGTGATAACAGCGTCGATTTCGTCGAACGTTTTTTTAAAGACTATAAATTTGTTGTGTATGTCTAAGATGGTTATATTGTGGGATTTCGGAGTATTAGTGCTAGTGGATGCTGCGTTTTTGTTCGGAGTTTCGTTTGTTGTGATGACGAGATATGTACGGAACCAGTTGAGGCGGACTTTCTCGCCTTCCAATGCGTAACACGGTCCGCGCCCTTCCGCGGTGTAACAGTAAATAGCCTGAAATACATAACAAACATTTGTACATTTGTCGCGCTTGAAGCGCTCGTGGCGAAGCTTGCTAAGACCTTCTTGATAGATCGTTGAAGTTAAGCAACGTGCTGAGCGGTTACTAATTGGATAGGTAACCGCAAGTGGCATTATCAGCTGAGCGCTTCCGTGCTTCGGAGGGCACGTTAAATTGTCGGTCCCGGCTTTTAAAGTCGATAGGTAAGCCATGGCGGAAGCTTTTAGGCGGCCTTAAAACTCCGTCCAGATTTCTATTTTATTAATATTCCCCAAAATAAATAATCATCGGGGGGTTATGGGCCCAGTAAGCCAAAGTAGAATGAAAAGTGTTTGCAAAGTCTAACATAACTGTTTTTTTGAGCTACTAGAGACCAAATGAACACATGACTTTGATGCGAGCACCATACATTGGCTTCAACAAGGTTCCAACATTGGCTATGAATAGAATGGCTAATGGCAATGCTCCGTTTGTGGAAACATAGTAGGTATAACGTTTGTGGAAACGGATTGCCATTGGCCATTATCTTCGTAGCCAATGTTGCAACCAAGTTGAAACCAGTGTGGGGTGCCCGCATTATGCCTTAATTTTGCTTCGCTTATTAAAAATAGTGTGTACTCACATCATTATTAGCGACAGTGAGGCGATGCTTGTCAGTGAGCGCGGAACACCCGCTGACCGCCCCCATAGCATCTAGGTTCACGCATCGCTCGGTATTCAACCAGACCACCATGACACACGCGCGGGAAACTATGAATAGCTTGTCTGCATCTCTGGGAGCGAAAGATTAGTGTAAATGTAACCTTGACCATATAGATAAACCGTAAAGGTTAAGCCAATTATTATTAGGTACTTTCAAGGATAATTAAAGATATAAATAAACTAGTTTGCGTGGTGCGCGTGCTGCAAGCAGCACGCGGTTTTCTTTTTCCATGTTTCTGACAGGTAGAGAGACCCTTATAAAATTTTGAGAATCCATAGGAGATTTAAAATATTTAATAAACCGCTATGGGAAGCCCTAAATCAGTATGAAAACCCTTTAGGAGCCCTAAACGATTAAGAAAAAAAAAAAAAAGAAAGAAAAAATCCAAGTCGTCGGCCCTGAGTTACGCTCACCCACTCGACCTTCGTTACGCTACGGGGGTCGGCGGCTCGCTTCGCTCGCCTCCTCCCCCCTCCGCTCCACTCAGGTCTCGTAGGTTCGCTCCACTCAGGACCTCCGACGCCTACCTACTATAATATTTGTCCAAACACCTAATGGATATCTCTAACCGTTGTGAAGTTACAGCCCTTTCAATTTTAGGGGAGGTTGGGGAGGGGGGGGGGGGTGAGTTTTGAAAAAATATTTTTACTAATTAAGTTCCCCTTTACAAGAATCTGAAAAAAAAAATGATCCAAGTCTCTTAACTTCCGAGATTCGCAAAAGGGGGGGAGAGTGGGGGCAAAGGGGGCAACACTGAAAAAAAAAATTACTTTCCCGAGCCTCCTCTATCCGATTCCGCAAAAAAAATTGTTCCAAGTCTCTTAGTTTCCGAGATCCTCAATAGGGGGGGGGGAAGGGGGGCAAAAAGGGGGGGTTTGCGATTTTTCCCCAACTCACCAGACCTACCTCTATACGAATCCGTCAAAATATACATACCTCCCCATCCACCAACAGGGAGAACAATTCTGTCAGTGAGTGAGTCAGTGGTAGTTTAAGTTTATATATTATAGAATTGTTACCTATACAACCATTAACTCAAAGAGGAAAATCGGTATCGTATGATTATTATTTCTGTGAATTACAACCAAGTGTCAGCACATACTTGAAGTAAAGCCCGGTGATAGGACTAGTGCCGGTATCAGGTAAGGTTTTCATCTTGCCGCTGCGTTGCCGCGCGATGTCACCGCGGAATATCGTCACCGAGCCGTCTTGGAAGCCTACTGCTAGGAGATTCTGAAATAAGGGATTTACTTTGTTCACAAACTACGCTGACTCACGATTTCGCCGCCAGCAAGCCTAACATGCGCAACACGACAAACCTTCTCGTCGTCGACAAAATTTGCTCTCCTGCTCTTGCACAGTACGGCAGAGCAGTTTGACATTATCGAGATACTTCGTTTGCCGTCTGGCCTACTGGTCAAATTATGTCTAATCCACTGGTTTGTGGAGCAAACACTTAAGGAAGGACCAATATTTCCACTAATTGTTTATTGATATTGATGTATCTTTCTGTGCTCTTTTTTTATATTCTATGTTTTCTTATTGTCTTTTTATAGTGTGCGTGTGTCCAACCAAACAAATAAAATCTTTATCTTTATCAAACTCTACACTTATATTGTGATGACTCCGAAATTCGTGGGTTCATGATTATAATCAAATCACGACACGTAACAATATAATACCTTATGTTCATGCACGGCTAGAGCCGTGGCAGGCGTGGGTCGCATATGGCTGGGCACAGCGCGGGACAGGCGCGCGAGTGTGGGGTTCCCATGTCGGTCATTGCGTGCCCAGTCCCACACCTTTATGATCGGGTTCACTCCAGCTTCGTCATCCTTAAATTAAATATAAATGAAATGAAAAATGAATATCTATAATCCCGAGAGCGGTAGACATTTCTTTCAGATCATTAGGCATTTTTAGATCTTCTTGAAGATGTCTAAGGGGGTAGTCAGAGGTATGTCCAAATACATACATATTTGGTACAAGCCCACTTTTTGCAGAAAAAAAAAGCCGTGTTGGTCAAGTGGATTAGTACCTCTGTTCAAGAAAACAAACTTGTACTTTACACTATTAAACTATATTACGTTTCTGCATAAGTACTTAAATCTAGGTTCAATTAATATTATAAACTGACGTGCGTCTGCCGTTGGCGTCGGTCGTTGCGGAGTGTAGCTATGGCGGACGCAGCGGGCGCGGGCGCAGGGGGGTCCTTGCTGTGACACCCCGCGCCTCAGTCCCTGCCCCTCGTCGTTCGGATACTGCGCGTGAACAACCTCGACTTTCGATCCGAAGGTCGTGGGTTCAAATCCGGTCGGGCATCAATGAACTTTTCGCATTGAAAAATTTATATGCGAGCTTATAACGGTGAAGGAAAACATCGTGAGGAAACCAGTTAGCTCTCTAATAGCGTCGATGGGCCTGCAACCTGTCACGTATGGAAAGTTAACTTCTGCAAAAAGTGGGCTAAATATAAAATATATGAAATAAAAAACTTTTTAATTTTAGTGGTTCTTATCAACAATTTTCATTTTAATGAGTATTTATCATGGCGTGTACACCAATTAACATAAAAATATTATGTACCTACTGTATTTATATTGTTAGTCACACAAACCTTTGATAGATAAAATATACAGTAAATACCTAATGCTGGACAATTTCTACATTATTTGGCGCAAAAGTAAGCTGAGCTTTTATTATGTATGAATGATAAGTACAATTCACAAAAGTTTAGAATTGTAGGACACTTTCATGCTATACAAGAAGCCTTATTACCCCTTTAAGTAAAGACCTTTAGGTGGCTACAAAACTCTTATCACCAGAGTTGGCTTCTTGCTCATACAAACTGATTTGCTTACCCCAATAGTAACCAAATAGCGGTCATGTTGCAGCTGCTGAGCTAAGGTTATGGTCATCTCATAGGCCTTGAAGGATGTGATCTCCCAGGATCGGGAGATGAGGTGAGCCCACCCAGTGACATCACAGAGCACCACATGCCCATTGCCACTAGTAGCTACTGTCACATTTGTGTCCTAAAACAGTAATTAATTTATTGAATCATCTTGTAGATTAAAGTAAGGATTTTAGTTAGAACTTCAACCATCCATATCAGCTCACATCCACCCACTGCTGGGAAAAGGTCACCTTGTTATCTTGCCACTCTCTCCGGTCTTGCACCAGTCTCATCTGCTGCTTGCATATTATTATTCCATTAAGCTATGGGTTTTTAAAACCAACAAATAAGTTTATACTTACTTTATAAGTGTTTTAATTGAAAATACTAATGTGTCAGAAGCAAGATCTGATGTTTTCAACCAGCCATGTTATTAGTGTAATTTATCTACAAAACAAATGATTCAGTAAATAATGACTAATATAAAAAGGACTTACCTGCAGACATTCTGCTATTTTCCCGTTATCAACATTCTTATGAATGTCAAAGAATGTGAATCTTCTCCACTACAAAAAAACGGTAAACATAATTTTACATTATGAATTAGAAAATTGTTTGCATTAGTAGTTTTAAAATAAGTAGTAATTTGGGTTGTTGCCTATAGAATAAACCACTAGCGTGAGACAACTTATGGAGATATTGAATTATTACGTGGCTATCGTTCATAAATAAACAGATTTTTTTTCAAATGGGCGTAAGTTTTCGCAAGGATGCAGAAAAGTTATGCTTTTACGTTACTTTTAGACAAAGTAATATAGTAAAAATACCTCTAGAAAAGCCATGGTTAAAGCACACTAAATGTTACTCATTTTTTGCTTTTGGTGATTGATAATTTTCCATCTATTTTCCCCTATTTTTTCAGAATACAGACTCACTGTAAGACGTAAGTACATAAACGTAAACTCTCAGAAGAAGGAAAGATATTGTCAATGCGTAAACTAACTACAGTGTAATGTAAAGAGACATTTCAGTCATTTTTCGGAATGTCAAAATTGACATAAGTGAGACTTTGACTTTGACATTTAGACAATGAATAAAAAAATCATAAGGTAGAATGAGGATTCAGCTCAAAAATAGAGAGCTGTATATTCCTTTCTCAGTCACACGAAAACCAATACGAAACTATGGATTCGCTGCATTTTTTTTCCCTCTCGGCCGTCTCGGCGGCAGGCTCGCTGTTCGTCCAGGTACTATACTAGGTCAATAGGATAGGATTCAGGATTAGATTATTTTTCTACATAAATATTTCTTTGAATAAGTTAGCTTTTTAGTAGGTATGATTTATTTACATTTTGTATGGAAAGTAGGTAGTCCATCCATTGTGACAACACTTCATCCATCACACACAGTAGGTAGGTACCTACACTAGCCGCGTGCCCCGCGCAGAAAGCAGAGTAGTTAGAGGCATTTCCAAATGCACATTTGATACTTAGGTACATGCCCACATTTTGCAGCAGTTAACATTTCATACGTGAGAAGTTGCAAGCCCACGACGCTACTAGAAAGCTACTTAACTGGTTTCCTCGCAATGTTGTCCTTCACCGTTTCTAAACAGAGCCCGTGATAAAACGCATATAAAATTATCGAATCTAAAAATCCATTGATGCACGGCCGGATTCGAACCCACGACCGGGAATTCAGATCGTAAGGTGAGCGCACGATCTTTTAGCATTGGAAATTGGTGCATTTTGGATCTATGTATTAGTAAATAAATGCTTTCTTAGTCATTTTCTTATAAAACAAATTAATAGCTACACAAAAACTTGCAGTGACTAGGTACCTACTCGTTGTTGAAAAACGTGATAATAGGTTAATGTGCAAGAGCATAAATGTGCATTGTCTCCGTGACCATGCTCTTTGTCCGTGACCAC
Source organism: Xanthorhoe designata (assembly GCA_963582015.1). Taxonomy (NCBI): domain Eukaryota; kingdom Metazoa; phylum Arthropoda; class Insecta; order Lepidoptera; family Geometridae; genus Xanthorhoe; species Xanthorhoe designata. The sequence goes on from OY757046.1 coordinate 8,773,190, forward strand.
TGCACTGCACTGACCATGACCATTTATCATTGACATATCTTTCCTTCTTCTGAGCAATTTATAGATGGTCAGGTCAGTCAAAGATAATATTAATGAGGTCAGTGGTCACCATTGACATTGGTGGTCTATTACATGCTCTTTGTTGGTGGTCACCTAGTCAATCTACTATACCTACCTACCGAGTAAAAAGGTTTATTTCTAATAAAGCTGGCCTGCAGATGTTATGTAGCAAAACAGAAATGACATTTCAACAAACTGAACGAACCAAAGAACGAACACTGAACGGACGTTGAACGAACGTAGTGTTTTTTTTTATTCTCTTTCGTTAAAAATGGTTTTGATGGGTCATCAGCGCTGGTTAACGTTTTATTAGAAATTTTTGCAAAATTTTCCGATTGTAAATAATGCCTAAATACTATAGATTCCGAGCTAGGACGCCCACGCGGAAAACTAAGCGCAAGGAAAGGGATAGAGATGGTGAAGTCGAAAGGTTTGTTTTTATTCCTTCTACGTAGGTACCTAGGTACCTACCTACATGTTTTATACCTCTAAAGGTACCCTATCAGTTTTATTAAAGTATGTTTTTTACTTATAAAAAATGCAATTGCTACTCATACGCTACAAAAACTTTATTTATATACCTAGGTACGCTACCTAACTATTACCTACCTACTTACAGCCAATCTCAATAACCTATCTATCTTTGGTTCTGCTTACTGTCAGTAGCTGGGTAAGGCCGCCAAAATTGTCAATTATATCACAAAAGTAACACAACAGGTTTTGTGTTACCGTTACACAAATGTAACCCAAAAGTAACACATATTTTGAGTAAAGGTGATTTCATAATGGTTAAATAAATAACCTAAAATAATGCAAGATAAACTTTTCTTTTTTACTGTACCCTTTGGCAGAAAAACACAAAAATACTGCCTATATTTTACTAAGGACAAAATAGCTTTTTAATTTTTCTCGATCTTTGTCGTTCTGGGGCAGTTAACGGCATTAAAATAAAAATGTACAGTTACTAATGCACATAAATAGATTAATTATAATATTATTTCAATAGAAGAAAACAATTGGCCGCTGGATAACGTTAGTAAAACAAACTTAACTAATTCGATGCTCAAGAGCCTTTTGTAACAGTTTAACTGAACACTTGGAAGGTTTTCAATATTAAAATGTAAGTACTGCGTTTGTCATACCTACAAAATCACACATTACACATTACTTTCAAAAATCAGTCCAAATACCACTATGTTTGCGGCTTTATATATCTACTGTGTTACGTAACACATACATTTGTGTTACAATAATAAAAAAGTGACATAAATGTAATACAAATGCAACACAAAAGCGAAATTTTTAAAACAATTATAGGTCATATCTCGGTTATTTATTATAATTAGGCCGTAATGGGCGATTTTAAGTATACTTTTGACCTCATTGCTAAATAATTTAATACAATAACATTCAAAAATCTGTTTCTTACCTCAAAAATCACAAATAAAACTTTTTTTATGAACACAACCGCAAAAAGTGACGCGCACTTTATGTTCCTTCACTGGCTAAATAAAAGAGCTGGATTTTTTTTTTCAATTGTTTGGATGACAGTGTTGCCGTATTAATACTGTGGTTTGCACTTTGGTAGTTTAAATAGTAGCTTTGGGATAAAAACGTGTCACACAAAAAAAAACGTAACACAAAAGCAAGAGACATTTTTTATTTAAATTATTAATAAAAAATGTTATTTTAAGGATTTTCGCAAAAATATTATTAATATAGCAGAGGTCTATCATCTATTTCTTCGACGGTATACCTATAATTCAGGTATACTCAACAATTTATTGAATATTTTAACCATAAGAAACTGCAACAAAAAACGACAAAAAGTCACACAAAAAAATTGACAATTTTGGCGGCCTTACCCAGCTATTTGATGTTTTTTGTATGGAAGAAATGTCAAATATCTACCCGCAATAAGCAAAACCAAAGATAGATAGATTATTGAGACTAGCCGTTAGTTACCGTAAATGCGTAGGTACAACATGAGACTCGAAGGTAAACTGAGACTAAACTTCCATGGCATATAGGTATGATTACAATATTATTACATGTAGTAAGTAAATGTTTTAATTATTATTACATGTTCTAGTAAAATTTCAAACCATAATTATTAAGAATTACCTACTTACACCTTATACCTACTGTGAATTGAAATTTAAACCTGTCTCATGTTGTATGCATTTACCGGTACCTACACGATTCTTTCCTTAACAGGTTAGCTGTCCCGAAGCAAGTTTCGATCTTCTTTGTACACGTCCTCGTAGTAAATAATGACAGCTAACATGAGGCACATATGCCTCATGGACGTACCAGTGCAATCACCCATGAGGCACATGTGCCTCATCGGACAGCTAACCTGTTAAGGGTACCTAAGTAGCTACTTAGACTGAGCTGTGAGACTACGATCCAGTCAGTTGCTAATATTTTGACATATTTAGGTTAACTAGATACCTATATAATAATACCCTACTATTACCTAGGTACCTATGCTATGATTTCTGACACTAAGTTAAAAGTCGTGTCCAGTAAAAAGAACTCCGAGCGAGGGGATGTCTCAGGTCGTGTGTTACGTACGCCACACGCGGATAGGTAGGATTTTTTACCCACAAACCACAATGCATTCCGATATTTGTTATTTTCAGACAAGCACCTGAATTTTACAATGCCGAGAGAAGTTGGTTGGATTTTACTTTAACGTGCACGCCTGCACCTTCCTGGTATTTGCGACGAACATCTTGGCGCACGTCGTGGCTTCCAAGACAGCTGGCGGTAGGGCTCCGTTCATGGCTTCAATTGAACAACCGTCCTATAATACGATTCTAAATTCCTTGAATGACAGGGGTAGGGTTTTTCATTTTCCAAGGAAGTGACGTTGAACATAAAACCGGTAGCGCCATCAATGAGTGTGGTGAATTTCGTTATTTTTTTACTGTAGGAAATTTTTGCGCGTTTTTTCGACTTACGGTTACTTTGACCTTGTTTGTTTGGTACCTACATGAGTGTTTTTTTCTTGCTAAAGTTCAGTGTAATGTTTTATTGGGCAGTTCATAAATAAATTGTAGAAAAACATTTTACTTGACTACCTAATTTCTTATTCAGGTCCGATTTTAGCGTTTAGGTAGGTTGCATGCTCTTTGGGTTGGTACACTACTGGTAGTGCGGCTGGTAATGTCGTTGCCAGAAAAGTTCCATTATGTGCCCATTGGTTCATAGAGTATTAATTTATTTTTAAAGTACTAGGTACTAGGAAAAAAAACATTGTTAAGAGTTAAGAACATGCAATATATTTTCGTATTACTTAGGTACACAAAGATTCGGTAAGTAGGTACTTAATCCACACCATTGACTTAACAGGTTAGCTGTCCGATGAGGCACATGTGCCTCATGGGTGATTGCACTGGTACGTCCATGAGGCATATGAAACAAACATACAAAGAAGATCGAAACTTGCTTCGGGACAGCTAACCTGTTAAGTAATGGGGTGGATGGATTTTTTTTTTCCAACCACCCCATTGATGGGAGGTTAATGGGGTGGTTGGGAATATATCATGAAAACCACCTAGAGATCGTTTAGATTTCAGCAATAAATCCATTGACGAAATTGTATTATCTACCTACAGCACAAGTTGAAAAAAGTATATTTTCAATGCTAACAGCTAATAGTAGCTCTCATAGGCAGGCTCTGCGCTGTGAGTCGTAAGTTAGATTTATTTTCCGTGACGTGACGAATTATGAACACTATATTTAAATCCTATTACCTACTGTAGGTACTGGCACAAACTTGTTAATATAGCTGTCACAATACACTGAGCACTTCACCATACGTTTGCAGCGTTCACACAATCATGAACTGCAAGCTCCGTCTCCAAATATGAACTTGGTGAAGTACATCCACCAGCTGCAATCCACTTTTGCTTCTGCTTTTTCGTTTTCTTCTCCGTCAGTTCTGTCTATGTTGGCTAGAATGTGCGTGTAGAGGTGGTATTGTACCACCCTCTCTAGTCTGTACTTTAGGGTCGACAGGCCTTCGTGTGTAAATGTCTTGTTCGTCTGCTCAAGGATTTGGCACCTGGAAATTATAAATGAGTGTTTATAGTTTGTTATAACTATGAATAATCAAAAGAGAAGGTAAAGTCGTCGCAATATATCTGGCTGGTTAATGGATGAAAAGTATTCTAAATAAGTATATTTAGATAGGTCAATAAATGTATTGCAAATTGGTTAGGTTATTTTTGTTGGCCGAACTATTTCGCCTAATTGATTTGGCTACGAGGACTAATATTATCCTCATGGCCGAACTCATCAAAAATTAAATCCACCCAGATCGAAATCAGTTGGTTAGGTTATGTTTGAACAGTGACTACAAGCCAGAAATGCTTTTGTTTAAGTTCGGCCATGAGGATATGTAATATAAGTCCTCGTAGCCAAATCAGTTAGGCGAAATTGTTCGGCCATGAGAAATAACCCAATTGGTTGCCTAACAAGTTTCAGGCCAGAGTATGATTAGATAACAATTTTAAAAAAAATACAGCTTATTACTTACTCTAAGCTGTAAAATAAACATATTTTACATTTTCTTTTTCTTTTAGGAGGCAATCTTTGCCTTACAGTTAAGTCCACTACAGTAGTGCCTGGGACATTTTTAAGATGGAAAAGGCAGTGCCAGCGCCTAAACCATCCTCTCAGCTTAGCCATCCACAGGAGAGACAACCTCACGATGTTTTCCTTCACCGTTTATAGCTCGTTTTAACGCGCATATTATTATGTATTTTTTTGAAACGAAAAATCCATTGATAGAAAGTCGAGGTACATCCCACTCGGCCAACACGGCTGGACCTACTATGGAGTTCCTAAAGGTAGATGATGTCAACCTGTGGTTTACAGGCAACCTCACGAATTACATAAGGTATAAGAATTACCTCTCTTCATTGGGCACTGCTTTCTTGTGGCTCAGCATCAAGTACCGCGCTATGGACATTTTATACCTCGCCAAGTGATAGTCCACGTTTATCAGTCTGCAAAAATATTTAGATGTTGAAAATTAAGTTGACTTGTGATTTAAATAATAATATAACATTATTACGCCCTAAAGGCCTGTTTGGATCTACGCGGTATTCGCTGCTGCTAAGCGAAAATACCCCGCGGAACTTCATAGAAAATACCTGCGTGGTATTTTCGCTTCCCAAAGCGGCAGCGAATACCGTAGGTCCTTTATGCTATAAAATAATAGTTTTTGACCTGGAATAAAAAATAGTCTAGCTACTTTTGATCCAAGTAAAAACCACGCGACCGAAGCCACAAGTGGATACTAGAAACCTTAAGTACATGTCGTCATCCTCTCCGCCCCAGCCCCAGTACTTGTTAGAGAAACCGTTAACTTTGGTGAACTGCTCCAAAGTCATCGCCGATACGCCGCCGAAGATCTCGTCGTACGGCAACCTGGAGTTACAAAAAGCTTTAGGTACCTATTCGACCTCTGTGGCACAGTGGGCGAAAGCCCGCCTGAGACGCAGAGGTTGCGGGTTCGATCCCCGCTACGGGACAAATGTTTGTATGATCTGCAAATATTTGTTTCGTGTCTGGTTGTTTTCTATGTATAATAATGTATGTATTTACAAAAAAAAATGTATCTATGTAGTATATCAGTCATCTGGTTACCATAACACAAGCATTAAAATGCTTAGCTTGGGACTAGATGACGCTGTGTGGAATGTCCAGGGATATTTAGGTATTTATTTATTTATTATTTATTCATGTTTATCAAAAGTGCAGCTATTATCAGCGCTGCTTTTTCCCTTTGAAGGGTTGCAGGGTTGCTGGCGGTTGCAGGATCATTAGTAACGTTATCGAAGAGCAGGTACAAACAACGTGACTGGGGTCGTCTTGGGGCGAGAGATGCAGGCGGCATCCGATTGACTCCACTGAGTCAGCTAATTCCGATTCAGCCTTTATTTATTTTAGTCTTTAAGTATTTAAATTCCCTGGTGTAGGGAGTCGCGTTGGAACAGGCATTAGAATCACCTGGCATGTAAGACAAAGTGATCCTTGAGCTCCTACCAAAATAAACGATTTAGGTAGGTACCTATATTTTTTTTCTTTCCTTCTAAAACGAGTGAATGAATGAATTAATGAAAATATTTTCTTGCACACTGACATCAACTTATGAAAAAACTGGTTATTCATAAAGATTTGACAATCTAGTATAGATTTAAAAAAAAATCTTGTTACTCTTATGTTAATGAAAAGAGATAGCAACAGATTTAATATCCGTTTTAGGTTTACAAAACCAATATGCCTGCTTAAGGGGGTAAATACCTAATGCTGCGTTTACACGCTTGCCGAACCTTGGCAAGCCTCCGCAATCGCAAGCGTGTAAAGAGGGTGATTGTGTTGGTTTGCGTGAGTTTGTAGACGCTTGTATCCGATCGGGTCTAGTGTCGGTTTTTGAACACAAATCAAAGGGCGATTGCGGCAATCGATTGCGTCGCGTTTACACGTTGGCGCGCGCTTAGTAGCCGCTGTGATCTCGTGGCGAACGCACGTCTAGTTCTGACTTCAAAATGAGTGGCTGGTCGAACGAAGAGAGTTTATCGTTTTTGAAAAATTACCAAAAATATCAAAAAAGTTGCAGATGCTTGAAGTCGTCTTGCCCAGTTAATGGGAAAGCCAGTAAAGGAATTAAAATCCAAAAAATAAATATTGATGACAACTTTTCGAATTATTTTTCTGAGGACCTCTGTGGCACAGTGGGTGAAAGCCCGCCTGAGGTGCAGAGATTGCGGGTTCGATCCCCGCTACGGGACAAATGTTTGTATGATCTGCAAATATTTGTTTCGTGTCTGGTGGTTTTCTACGTATAATATGTACCTACCTACTTATGTACCTATTTACAAAAAAATCTATATCTATGTAGTACCTACTTATATCAGTCATCTGGTTACCATACACAAGCATTAAAATGCTTAGCTTGGGACTAGATGACGCTGTGTGGAATGTCCAGGGATATTTATTTTTTTATTTAAAAAAAACCTGGAAAAAAAAATTAAAAGTAGGTTAAACCAAAGGTAACAGCCGATACAAGATCGACGTCCGCCATGCTTGGATGTACGTAGAACACTGACGCAGTCACAAGCGTGTAAACGCCTTCCAAATTCCAAGCGAGAATTGTGGACGCTTGTGGTTTGCGAAGGTTTGCCAATCCTTCGCAAGCGTGTAAACGCAGCATAACAATGTACAATGGGCGGCCTTATCGCTAAGCAGCGCATCTCTTCCAGGTAACCTTGGATGGAAAGAAATTTCAAGAAATGGAAGGTGGTCAGCGGGCCTAGCATGTGCAACACGAGAAATCATCTCGTCAACGACAAAATATTCTCTCCTTCTCTAACATAGTACGTTAGAGCAGTTTGACATTATCGAGATATTGAATTTGCCGTCTCCACGCGTTGCACATGTTATATGCTGCGTTTACACGCTTGCGAAGGATTGGCAAACCTTCACAAACCACAAGCGTCCACAATTCTCGCTTGGAATTTGGAAGGCGTTTACACGCTTGTGACTGCGTCAGTGTTCTACGTACATCCAAGCATGGCGGACGTCGATCTTGTATCGGCTGTTACCTTTGGTTTAACCTACTTTTAATTTTTTTTTCCAGGTTTTTTTTAAATAAAAAAATAAATATCCCTGGACATTCCACACAGCGTCATCTAGTCCCAAGCTAAGCATTTTAATGCTTGTGTATGGTAACCAGATGACTGATATAAGTAGGTACTACATAGATATATTTTTTTTTGTAAATAGGTACATAAGTAGGTAGGTACATATTATACGTAGAAAACAACCAGACACGAAACAAATATTTGCAGATCATACAAACATTTGTCCCGTAGCGGGGATCGAACCCGCAATCTCTGCACCTCAGGCGGGCTTTCGCCCACTGTGCCACAGAGGTCCTCAGAAAAATGTTTTCGAAAAGTTGTCATCAATATTTATTTTTTGGATTTTAATTCCTTTACTGGCTTTCCCATTAACTGGGCAAGACGACTTCAAGCATCTGCAACTTTTTTGATATTTTTGGTAATTTTTCAAAAACGATAAACTCTCTTCGTTCGACCAGCCACTCATTTTGAAGTCAGAACTAGACGTGCGTTCGCCACGAGATCACAGCGGCTACTAAGCGCGCGCCAGCGTGTAAACGCGACGCAATCGATTGCCGCAATCGCCCTTTGATTTGTGTTCAAAAACCGACACTAGACCCGATCGGATACAACAAGCGTCTACAAGCTTACGCAAACCAACACAAACACCCTCTTTACACGCTTGCGATTGCGGAGGCTTGCCAAGGTTCGGCAAGCGTGTAAACGCAGCATTAGGCCTACTGGACAAGAAAACAAGTTCTATCAACGTACTTATAGTCGTGAGTGCTAACGCAGACAGACATGTGCCGCGGTTGTCGCGGGCACGTGTACAAGTTGCGCGTATCCTCCGGCAGCAGGTCGATGTCGTGGAATACGAAGCATTGCCAGCCGCTGTCGAGTTGAAGGCTTTCCACGTAGCCGACGTTCATTAGCTTGCCGCGGTTAAATTCTTTTTTGCCTGAAATTTTAATCTCTACATCTTCTATACATCTTCTATACATCTTCTATACATAATTATAAAACTGTAACACGATGTCTGTACATTTGAGATATTCATGAAAAACTAAGAGAGGTTTTTATTAGAGCAACAGAAGCTAGAGAAGAGTGTTTTTTTTTTATTTGTGTCTGTCTGTCTTTAAGGCTGTTTGTTCCCGACGCCAGAGGTCTAACTTAAAAAATAGGCGCCATTTTACCGCAGGTTTACCCCTTTAAAGGTTTGCAATGGGGTGTCAAAGTTTGTGTAGGAACGTTTAATCAAAGTGCAATTAGATAGAAACTTTCGCGTTAATAATATTAGTGAGATGTCTCTCTGAATGCTGGTAAGTTTTAAGGTAATATAATGTACCTACCTATCGTATTATGAATTTGTAATGTGTAAGTAAATAAATACATAACAAAATTAGTTGTCTTCTAAGTACCTACTATTATTACATAAATATTAAAAATAATAAAAAAGAAAAATGTAGACCTTCTTGCTCGACGATGAAAATACCGTACTCTATTTGTTGTTTCATAAGAAACGGATGCATGTGGTTAAGGAATATGGGTAAATGTTGCTGACGGTTCCTGCAAAGCGTAATGATGTTAACAATATTTAGCATGACAAACTGTACAATTAAAGAAATACTGACCTACTTTCTAGGACCTGGTAGGTAGGTATCTACTTCATGAATGCCTACCTGTATGGCACAATAATAGCGACTTTGTGTCTGGCAGTGCAGTTGGGGGGCGCGTACCGCCCTCCGAACTGGACTTCGGGAAATTTGCTCTCCACGAAGTCCAGTTCCAGTTTAGTTTCGTTTACTGACATTGGACCTGAGAGAACAAACATGAGTTTAAAAAACACAAAATCCTTTATAAGGAAGTATTAAGGATCACTCACGCTAAACCGAGCCGGGCTCGGCCCCTCTACTTTATAAGCCAAAAACGATGCATCGTGAAAATCATCGCAGGTCAGCTTATGTTGGTTAATATTCCGAATTCAGTTACCACCAACATAAGCGATTATAGGAACGATGCTTCGTTTTCGGTTTGTAGAATAGACCTACCGGGCTCGGCTCTGTGTTGCGTCAGATAACCTTTACACTCTTTACGATCGATATCGATCGATATTTATTTAGGTACTTAAGTATTTACTTATATAAATTCGTCCCACCACCAACTGGTGGACGAATGGGGGGAGGCCTTTGCCCAGAGTGGGACACGAACGGCTGAAAATAAATAAATATTCATTGAACAGAGATAAACATAACTAATGAAGCTTACCCAAATCCGGGGGCATCTTGGGGCAAAGAGGCAGCGGCGGCTCAGTCTTCCTCACCACCTCCTCAGTCGTCACCAGGTTCTTTATCCCGTTCATAATCTTCGTAATAAACAAAGGAGTTCCACTATACGCTGGACTCTCTTTCACCGACTGTGCAGTTTGCTCGGTCACGTTCCCTGTTCCGTTCTTCTGATCTTCTAGCCTCTTCTCGGTTACTCTTTGTGATACGTTTGTGTTGATAACTATATTTTTTTTACGTTGCAAGTTTTTTTCGGAGGTGTTCTCGTTCGTAGACGATGGTTTAGTCCAGTTTATTGATATTTCGTCACCACTTCTGAAAGAGGGAAATGAAATCTTTAAATGGATGATTTTACGACGTAATGTCAATATTAAGGCGTGATGGCCGAGTGGATTAATGCCTCGACTTTCGATCAGAAATCCGTGCATCAATGGATTTTTCGTTTAGAAACATTTAGGTATATGCACTTTTATCACGAGCTCTAAGCTGTGAAGGAAAACATCGTGAAGAAAGTAGTTAGCTTTCTAGTCGGGTCGGTGGGCTTGCAACCTGTCACGTACCTATGGAAAAAGTTCTGGACTATAAATAACTAGCTGCGACCCACGGTGTTACCCGCGGTAAATAGTTCCCGTTCCCGTTTGAATAGCGGAATCAAAGGTAACCTATTCTTTAATTCTGGTAGCAAATTTCATTCAAATCCGTCCAGCCGTTTCAGCGTGAAAGAGTAACAAACACATAACATACTTACCTACACACACACAAACTTTCACCTAGGTACATACCTAATATTAGTGTGGTACCAAATTTCATTCAATCCGTCCAGCCGTTTGGGCGTGAAAGAGTTACAAACACATTTACATACTTACACACACCCTAACACACACACTCAAATAGGTACACAAACTTTCACCTTTATAATATTAGTGTGATTAGGTAAATATACCTGATAGTAGTCGTGGCGTTAAATGCCGGGGTGTAGAGATTATTCCGTAGCGGCGACCATTTCGAGGCGACCAGAATCCCCTCGAATAGGTACTCAACTATCGCCAGCGCCAGCACGAGCAGTAGTAGCAGGCGAAGACTGCGCGTCGCGCTTCCGGCTCCTCTCGACGCGACCATCAAAGCCTGCGGTGTTGCACCTCTGGAAAATATGATTGAATGAATTAATGAACATTCTTTATTGTACCTAGGTATAGTCCGCGCCACGTAAAAAGAGCGCTGGAAAAAAGTGGAGGGGGTATGTTTGCGCATGGCTACACACGCGCACGAAAGTACTAATCACAATGTAGGTAGTATTGTAGCTGGGCGGTCGGCTCGGGCAGGCTAGTTAGGTATATACACCGTTTTAACACCTATTTTTTTTTGTCAACAGTTGATCTGACTACTTTTGTCAGATCAACTGTTGACAATAAATATTACTTATGTGTGTTATAAATATTTTACTCATTTCAACATTTATGTCACTGTCTTTCATGAATAAAATAAATAAATTACTTAGATGAATATCATTAATGGAATTATTATTAAACACATGTTTTAGTCAGTGTTAATTGTTAAATTTAAATAAGTAAGTACCTAGGTACTTACCTACAAAATTCAGGTATTGTTGATACATTGTTTTATTATCATCAACAGCATTTTTAACAGCCTCTCTCTTCATAAATCTATATACCTACGTCATAAATCATTTTTTAGATTTCTCTATGTAAAACCATTTCGTAAGCGAAAACTTTTGTACGCGATGATATTTTGCAAACGAATTTGACGTAGTGACAGCGCGGGAAGCTAAGGACTGCTGACGAACCAATAGCATGCGCCGAATCACAGATAAAAGAATACTAAGGCCGAATCAATGACAGCGTTACCCCTTCACCCCGCGCCGCAGTCCACACCACCAATCGGACCTAAAAATCGACTCTGCGCAGCTTGTCAGCCAGCGCTCTTTTTACGTGGCGCGACCTATACACTCAAATAAGATATAATAAAATAGGTAGGTAGGTACTAACCTATAGAAAAAAATATTCAGTAGAATCCTATTGAATAGGTACCTATATATTTTTGGGATTCCAATAAGTAAATCTATTAGAGTCCGAAGGGCACGTTAATTTGTCGGTCCCGGCTTTTAAAGTCGTTAAGCCAGGACGGAGGCCTTTAGGCGGCCTAAAAACTTCGCCCCCAGAGTTGGACACTTGCTCATACGAACTTAGCTATTAGAATCCCATTGTTTTTAAAAGCTAAGTGATTCTACTCGTGTTCTTTTGTGCCCAGTACCGTGAAGAATCAGGGCACAAACACGGTTTGTGGTAGGTAGGTAGGTACCTGGCTTTTTTCGATGATGCCATCCTCAGATATTCCTTGTCAATTTCAGTGGGGAGCCAATCGCTTAAAATGAGACACGACAAATAATTGTGGTTTAGTTTTCCTTTTTATTTTAACAAATATACTTACTTAATTAAATTTTTAATTATTGTCTACAATACAAAGATTCTTCTTCTTCTTCTTCTTTTTTTTGCCACGCATTTAGCCACTACCATGTCAAAACAAAGAGCATTAAAATCAAAGAGAATAAAAAACTGCGTCTAAATTGTCAATGGTTTAATTATAATTATAAGCAGAATATTATAACACTACGTTATTTGCTACCAAAGAGCATGTAAACGTTAGTTGTCTGTTAGGTTTGCTCCCAAAGACTTTGGTACTTTTTAAAGTACCTACAACAAAGACTTTGGTTTGCTCCTTAGAAGAAGGAAAGATAATGTTCTAATTCTATATAATGTCAATGGTTTGCTCTACAGATGGAAATCCATTAAAACCACAGAGAAAAAATATGGAGAAATTGATTTTCGTTATCTTTGTTGATTGATTGAAGTTCTTTATGGTTATCTTTGTTGATTGAAGTTCTTTATGGTTATCAGTGATGCAAAGGAGATATTATAATCTGATAAAATCATTTTTGTACTAGCTGCGCCCCGCGGTGGATAGTTTCCGAACCTTGGGAATACCGGGATTAAAAGTAGCCTATTTTTAATTCAGAGTTTATGAAATCCTGGTAAGTACCAAATTTCAATAGGCTGGTCACTCGTAGCGTTCGGTATTTCTGCTTCTTACCTATGCGCTCCTGTGGCATCACGCGGCATCGGATGAGATGGCATTATTTTAAAACATAAGTTCTTAAATAAAAACAAGTTTAAACAAACAATATAATTTTTATTACAAAGATGCGACAATGAAAACTAATACATTATCACTTCCAAATTAAGTAACTCGTGATCTATTCTATGACTTGTCTAAGTTACAATAGGTAGGTAGGTACTTAATTGTATAGTATTCAGTAGGTACCTAATACTTAAACATAAAAAAAATATAATCACGACTGTATTCCCAAGGTGAAATATTCTTTCAGATCTTTGGGTATTTTTAGATGAAAATGTCTAAGGGGTGTAATACATTTTGGTACATGCCCACATTTTACAGAAGTTAACATTCCATACGTGACAGGTTGCTAGTTCATCGACGCTGCTAGAAGGCTAACAGGTTTCCTCACGATGCTTTCACAGAGCTCGGTTTAAGTACCTACACTCAACCTATATTATGTGTAACTAAGGCATACCTAAGTTAGGTACATAAAAAAATACAGACATGACAAAAATTATGAAAATAATATCGGCGCAAGGGTAAAATGAGCTTTTACGTTCAAGAAGATTCGCTTCTGGTATTAGTTTCTTAAAAAAAGTATATATTGGTAGGTACCATCAACAAGCGAACGCTTGCGAATTAAATCATAGGATTATTATAATTTTTTCGAAATATTGTAAAAAACAGTCGTTTTCGAGCCTTAGTATTGTCATGATCAATTAATAAAAAATACAATTTCAGAGATTGAGATTGAGTTTGCTTGCAATGAGATTGATCACTAGATACCTTATTATAACACAATAATTGTACAAACACTTATTTAACACAAAAAAATAAAAATAATGATGAGTTGAAACAAAGTATACACAAAAAGTACCGACATAAAATAATGTATAAAACATAAATATTTCATAAAATGTTAGGCCCATCTAGGATAAGTCTTCGTCCATTTTATTTACCAATATAAACCATTATTTTCTTGAGCCTAAATGTGTACCTACTCTAGGTTTAGCTGCAGTTTTTGGAGTTAGGCACCTACAAATGGGTCTTAAAATTAAGACTCAAACTAAGATTAAAGCAGCGAGAATGGACAACGACTTAACCTTCACACAAAGCTACTTTGTATCACATTGTATCCCTTACAAAACTAAATCTAAGCCGTAGACAAGACAAAGGTAAAAGTGATGTACAATACAATCTCGTAGTATCACATTTATTCCCACCCACACTGGAATTACGTTAAATGCGTGATTAACTAATTACTTTACCCTTTAATTTAAAAAGAAAATTCTCAGGTTAATTTGAAGAGTAGGTATGCATTGCATTGGCTAAATTATATCTATCTACAAAGCAATTTACAAGGTTTAGGGTTTAAAACTAGGATAAGTACGCACTTTAATTTACAAAATCTACTTAGTCTAACACTATTTAAAACTGAGCACATATTTAAAAATAGTGCTTAACTAGATTTTCTATGATTTTAATTGATTTTTGTATTTTACAGATATTATTATATTACATACTTACTTAAAATGAATAAAGGAATCATTATGATATTTTTAACAATCAATACTCAAAAAAATATAGTAGGTACTTAGGTACATTTTTGTTACATTTTGTGAAAAGGTTAAGAAAAGGCGAAGCGCACGTTATAGCAGGGAGAATAATAATAGTATAAAAGAATAGCTTATGACCAAATTCATTGGATTAGGCCGACGTGTTTTAAAACATAACACAAATAGCATTATCTGATTGACATTAAAATTTATGGGTCTTTATATTAAGTTTGCGCTCTTAGCGTATTTAATATTATCTATATTGTCATTTCGTAATATAAATGGCCGTAATATATTTACATTATCTACATCTGGTTGTAGAAATACAAAACAAATTTTAAAACTCATGTAGCTACCTACAATAGAACCACGTTTGGACTAGCGTTCTATTGCCATCTAATAAGCAATGAAATGAAATAGGTATAAATGACACATAATTAATAATTACTTATGTAATAACAAAAGCGTAGGTACAAGAATAAATAATTGCAAACATAAGCCTAACATTACGAGCATAATGTTGAAAGTTGAAAATACGTTTTTACTTAGGACATTCTAGAAATCGAAGTATTGGTAGGTATTTTCTCTCAAACTATACTATAATGGATCAGAGAAAGTTCACCCATTGGCTCTGACGTCTGAGTACCTACTGAGGAAAATTACGCTACAGGCACCTAATGATAATATTTACTAGATATTATAAGTCGATGTTCGCAATAACGAATCCTATCGGTTTACAAAGTATCAACAGTGTTGTATAATTAAACATCAAAGTTTTTCTCTTATGGGTTTGACATATAGAGGGCGCCACCAGTGGGCAGGAGTAATGTCACGTAAATAAAACCGTATAGGTACTTAATCTTGCATGCAAGACAAACTGACGTTAAATTGACTGCATTATATCACAGCCTTCCAATTTGAAAAAATCCAATATTTGCTTTCTATTTATCAAACTAATATTTAGTAGGTAATTTAAAAAAAAAGCTTTGCCCCATTTAATATTAGTTTGACAGTCTGAGGGTTACTTAATATTGGTACTTTACTATTAGATAATCCGTTACTTACCTACATTGTTTTCAGTTAAGTCATTATTACTCTTTCTCAAATAAAAATATCGATAGCCAGATCATACAAAGATACAAAGTCCTATGAACAACGCTACGCTTTGACTGTGACATAAAACATCTCCCGCCAAAATTTCCGCCTTATACAAAAGAGATCAATAACTCTGGGGTAACCATTGTAATCTTACATCTAAATATCCAGCATCAGTTTTCACAATGCATTTACACCTTAAAATTGGATTCACTTTGTATACAGTCTATGTTACACCAATTACTGGGTTCATCAGTTTGACTTAAAGCAATCATCTCACGACTATGGTGGCTTCCAAATGAGAACGACCCGAACTGTTTGTGTGCCGGTGGCACTCAATGAGTTCAAAATCAATACCTAGGTATGGGCAAGTCGATACGAGTAGACGAAGTAACTAACTTAAATTTGTGCTAGAGATGTATTTAGGTAACCGTTACTTTTTATATCTTGGTGTAGCTCTTTGCAAAAGGTATGTTTTGGAGAACATCAGTCGTGGCTTTAAAATCATCAATCTGATATCGACTTCAAACGTTCTACATCGTAAAAATGGTCTGTTTATGCAAAAAAAACATCGCACTGAGAATTCATCTACAATTCATTGTCTTATGTAGCACAAAGTTGAACACTATAGAATCCTATAGCTGGCACAAACTTGAACCTATAGCTACCACACTGCCTTATAAAAACTGAGCGGGTTCATAAAGCGTCCACACACGCACTGCTACCTATCGTCGCCAAACAGAAGCTTGGCGAAATACATCCATCAGCTGCGCTCGTCTATATTCGCCAGAATGTGTGTGTAAAGGTGGTATTGTGCCACCTTCACTAGATTGTACTCTAGAGTCGACAGGCCGTCTTTTTGGAATGTCTTGCTGGTCTGCGAGAGGAGTTGGTATCTGGAAAGAATATTTTGAACCCTGAGAAAATCAACATCTAGAAGTCGGTCTTACTAAGTAGCTGCCGAGCAAGATATTTAGGTGGTTTGGTAGACGTCATAATTTATGCGAACCCTTTTTTTTATCATGCAATGCGGAATATGCTTTGTTATTTATGTAATAATTAGGTCAGTATTAAACATTTAAAACCATTATCTCACTATACGAGGGTTAAGTTTAGGTACAGATCATTTTTTATTTATCAAATTTATGTAAAAACTGATTAGAAAAAATGAAGATTACCTTTTAGGATTGGGCACTGATTTCTTGTGGTCCAGCATAGCGTACCGCGCTATGGACGTCTTGTACCTCGCTATGTGGTAGTTCACTTTTCTCAATCTGCAAAAGAACATTGAAAAAAATTATACTCACATAAATACTTAGCGTTTGTGAATCCAAAATCATCATTTTACGATTCACAAAAGCTAAGTATTTATGTGTAACACCTTCAGAATTCGACGGCTGTGTTTGTGTCAACCAGTTAGAAAAAAAAACGTTTTAAATATGCTCAAATTGAGATTCCAATTCAAAGACATTTTTAAGGTAAGTCAGAGGCACAAATTTAGCATAGATAGCATTCCATACACGACATTGATAGTTCGTTCCTCATACTATTTTTCTAAATTAAAACCCCATTGAATTGAACCTACTAAAATTGCTCAGCTAAAATTAATTTTCTTCACGAATTCAACGTTACTAAACAAATAAATAGGATTATTATTAGCACTTACCTATAGGACATGTCGTCGTCCTCTCCGCCCCAGCCCCAGTACTTGTTAGAGAACCCGTTCACTTTGGTGAACTGCTCCAAACTCACCGCCGATACGCCGCCGAAGATATCTTCGTACGGCAACCTGGAATTACAAATAAGTACAGCTGAATAAATAAAATTATAATCAGCTTAATAAAATTGGTACAGCTGAATAAATAAATAAATATCCTTGGATTCCGATTGACGGGTTTGACAATTTGGCCTACCAAATTTTAACGTCTTTCTAACTAAGAATGACTGTGCTTCCCTATGATTTCTCTATTGTGGATGTAAAATATTGCTTGATGCCGAGAGACTCTTTCTAATTTACTGAACCTTGCACGGCGTTCTTTAAGCAACGGCTAAGAAAAAATCAAATCATACTCAATAATCCGCCAGGCCTCCGTCATAGCTTAACGACTTAAAATCCAGGGACCGGCAATTTAGCGTATCCTCCATGACATGGGGGCCTGAGCAAATTTAATTGGAGGTTAATATTTGGATGGCTAACTTTTGACTGCTCAGAACGCGCCGCTATACTTCGACGATCTGTCGTCTATACAAACTACGCCACGAAAACTAAATTCTAGTATAACGTACTTAAAGTTGAGTTTGTCTATGCTGACAGACATGTGCCGAGGTTGTCGCGGGCACGTGTACAAGTTGCGAGTGTCTAACGGTAACAGATCGATGTCATGAAACACGAAGCATTGCCAGCCACTGTCGAGTCTCTGGCTCTCCACAAAGCCGACGTTCATCAGTTTGGCGCGGTTGAAGTCTTTGTTACCTGGAATATTTAAAATATCACAATAACTGTATTCGCACATTACAAGGCATATTCTTAGACAATGTGATAGAAAGCGATTTGTGATTAATCAGTTAGTCAATCGCTATCAATATGACATGATTCTTTACAGATGATTTTTAGTGTTACTTTTTTATTTTGAAGAAAAATGTATTTTCAGAACAGAGCGGCAATCACCTAAATGAGTAGGAGCCTACCTACGTTTAATTTAAACTAGTCTTCATGTTAAGTAAGTAAGTTCGTATGAGCAAGTGGCCAACTCTGGTGACGGAGTTAGCCTTCATGTTAAAAATGTAGGATTGTTGTATTACCTTCTTGTTCAACGATGAAAATCCCGTACTCTATTTGTTGTTTCATTAGGAACGGATGCATGTGGTTCAGGAATATGGCTAAATGTTGCTGACGGTCTCTGTAAAACACATTAATTGTTATTAATGTAGCCATTGACTTTTTTTGAATAATCTAAGATCCTTGACATTGTGTGAAACAAAAATAAATTCTCTTGTTATTACGTGTAGAAAATGGCCGATAGACTTTGTCCTGTAAGTGAAAATGGCCGATATACATTATTCGGAGTAGGGTTTTTAAGATTTTACGCTATAACAAGTTGGTCTAACTGATGAGATATTGATTATAAATAATAAGGGATGCTTTCTAATTAGGTAGGTACCCTGTGTAAATGTGTGTCCCCGAAAAAAAGCTGGGCCCCACACCTTGTTGCCTCAGAGGTCCTACTGAATAAATAATGTTAGAATTTGAATCTAATTGTTACCTGTATGGCACAATAATAGCGACTTTGTGTCTGGCAGTGCAGTTGGGGGGCGCGTACCGCCCTCCGAACTGGATTTCCGGAAACTTTTTTTCCACGAAGTCCAGTTCCAGATCAGTCTTATTTACTGATATTGGACCTGAAAGAAAACAGAATATGGAATAAAAAACTTTAGGTACCTCAGATCTTATAATTATCACCACCAAAATTACTTGATTGATGTAAGTCTCACAGGCTTTGTTAGAACCAAAGACGATTAATATCTAGAAGACAGACAAAGGCCATACACAAAATCGTAACCCGATCCCGCAGTACCAGATAGCCTGAAAACTTTAAAACATCAATTTTATCCAAGAAATTTCAATACTTAGTAGTAGGTAGCAACAATATTCAATATTTAAACATTTTTAACTAGAAAGTAATTGAAATTTCTTGGATAAAATTGATGTTTTAGAGTTTTCAGGCTATTTTTTAGGGTTACGATTTTGTGTATGGCCTTTGTCTGTCTTCTAGATATTAATCGTCTTTGGTTAGAACCACGTAAGTGTACCTACCTATTCGGCAACGGAATCTAGAAATTCATTGAACTCATTGAATTCATTCATTGAATTCATTCCTTTCTCGAAGGAATAGTGTGACCTCGCTATTACCTCAATTAATTTAATCATATCTAACAAAAAGGCAAATAAAACATACAACTTTCTAAAATATAGGTATCTACCTACCTTTGCCTCAGTAGCAAAAATTCACTCTTTAAAATCAATCTTACCCAAATCCGGAGGCATCTTGGGGCAAAGAGGCAGCGGAGGCTCAGTCTTCCTCACCACCTCCTCAGTCGTCACCAGGTTCTTTATCCCGTTCATAATCTTCGTAATAAACAAAGGAGTTCCACTATACGCTGGACTCTCTTTCACCGACTGTGCAGTTTGCTCGGTCACGTTCCCTGTTCCGTTCTTTTGAGCTTCTAGTCTCTTTTCGGTTACGTTTTGTAATACGTTAGTATTGGATACTGTATTGTTTTTGGCGTGCGTATCTTTTGTTACGGGGTTCTCGTTCGTAGACGATGGTTTAGGCCAGTTTATTGATGATTTGTCACCACTGCAGGAAGACAACACACATTTATTAATGGTTTTATTTATCTTTTTATGTGATTGCACAAAGGTATTCTATCTTATTTTATATTTACTATAAATATTAAAACAAGCAGTTAAAAAAAGAAGGCAGTTAAACGAGCAGTTCTTATCTTTATCTTTCCTTGTTCAAGAGGTGTCATGTGATAACCTGAGACATTGTTGGGATATATTGTTATTTACAAGTCATTTGTTAGTTTACCTAACCGTTAATTTACGTTTGTATTAAACTAGGAGTCATATCCAAAGGCAACTGCTTCTGTGTCCTTGGATAACTTCTCAGCAGTTTTCGATCTTAAAAAAAACAAAGTTATAAAAAGAGCATCACCTGATAGTAGACTGCGTGGCGTTGTACGCCGGGGTGTAGAGATAGGTCCGCAGCGGCGACGCGTCAAGGATCCCTCCGAACAGGTACTCGACCGCCGCCAGCGCCAGCACGAGCAGTAACAGCAGGCGAAGCGCGCGCGTCGCCCGCCCGCCGCCGCTCGCGCCGCCCATCAACACATGCGGTGTTGCCGCGCGTACAACCTCTGGACAAGCCGTATTAACAGATTTAATAAAACCGCTAGGAAGGTATGTAGGTACGAGTCTCAAACTTGCGCTGACATGAAAAAGATGTCTCTTCATACAAAAATTCGAAATTACATACCTACCTACTTGTTGTTCATAGTGAGACTTACCTACAGTTTTTCTTAAAAAAGTAGGTTTTCGATTTACCTACTCCCTGTTACTTAAGTGATTAAAAAAAACCTACACTTACGAGTAGGTAAATTTCAAATAAAGGACCACTCGGCCGTTGTTGGGAAAGACGGATCGAAATAAATGGCTACAAAAACTGTTAATAAAAAGTTTCCCTCATATCTTTTTGAGTGGCTGTTCATTTCCCACACCTGAGACTCGGGGCCTACTCTGGATCAATGCGCCTTCATCAATCATGTGACCAAAGTCGCATAGATTCGAAATTGCTTAGAGAAATCGAGGAGGTAAAAAATATTTGAACTTTGTCAGATTATTCTTGAAGGGTTGGAGCGATTTAGATGAAACTTGAAATGGATCGGATCTGTGACCTGTACCCATGAGAGGTCGTTGGCATGAAAATGGAAGAATAGAAAATAAGTAACTGAGAATTATTGTCTGGCTGGGTTAACATAAGCTTAATATAATAGTAGCCAGTAGGCCAGTTGGTAATATTATACAGTTGGAATAGTGAGCTTTACCTCCACTGATGTTGTTTGTAATGATGGAGCTCTGTGGAAGTGTCCCATCCTTTTCATTGAGGAGTTTTACTCTCGATGTTCTTGTCGGCACGCATCTTGACCTTGAAACAAAAGAAAACATCATGTTAGTATAAAAATACTACGGCGTAGGCTTTACTAGTTATGTAGGTATACCTAGATGTCTCTGTTCTTGTAATTCTGGTCGATAATACAAGTGGCTTTTGTCCCCACACTGACCGCAATAACCATTCCATATTAACGTTATCGTTTTAAGCAGCTATTGCAATAAAGTGGCTTTATCTACCCGTTTTAATGGACCGTTATTTTTTAATACGACTAGGTACATTCAATTTGTTTTCTTGATGATAAGGTTTCTGTGGAATGTGTCTAGTTTTGTTCGACTTTGTACTTTATTCCGCTCTAATTGTTATTGTAATTTTGCAATACTAAAAGTCATTTTAATTGGTGAACAATTTGACATCTGCAATTGTTTATCACACTAATATTATAAAGGTGAAAGTTTGTGTGTGTGTAAGTGTGTTTGTTACTCTTTCACGCTAAAACTACTGAACGGATTTGGCTGAAACTTGGAATATACATAGTTTATGACCGGGAATAACACAGGCTACTTTTGATTCCGGTATTCCCACGGGAACGGAAACTACCGCGGGTAACACCGCGAGGCGCAGCTAGTTATTATATATTGGTCGCTCATTTGTTAAATAATGTTTTTGTTATGTTCTCCCTATTTGTGTTTCTTTTTGCAATACGAGTAGAAGCCATTACAATATGCGAAAGCTATTATATAATACTTAAATTAAAGTTGTATATTATATAATGAGGCTATAAAATGTAATTTAAAGTAACTTCCATACCCCAAAAAATTAAACAAGCGAACCAAACTTCGCAACATTCGCGGAAAAAATGAGAAACGTAACTTTTTATCGCATTTAACCTTTCTAATGCGGAGAAGTATATTACAATGAACATGGGTAGAAACATAATAAGTACCTACCTTCTTTTTTGCTTTTATCATGAACCCTTTTCCAAACAAGCACTCAAATCCGAGCATTAAAAATATTTATATGAAAGGGCCGAAAATCTGACATAAAGGGGCACACCACTTCGGGGAGAACGTTCTACGTAACAGGGTTTATGAGTGGGTGCGTTTATCAATGAATACCTAAGAAGTTAGTACGACCTATCACAACTCTAGTCACAGTAAGACCTTTCAAAAACCTCTATTATTCTTAAGATTTCATATAACTAACGGCCAAACAAAGCTAACTTAGAATGAAAAATCGCGGCATTTCGAATATAACAGAAGTGCTTCAGTGGTCATTTAATTCGAACAACCATTGAAATAATAGTCCATGAAACCGAACCATAATCCTCTATAACATTTTCAGGTAAATTTAAACGATGGAGAACCGTCCTAATCCTAATTTATAAGCTCTAATAGAGCTCTAATGTGTTTTGACAAAAGATTACATGGCCCGGGGATTACGGTGGGTAGAATAGACAGACACTGCCTTATTTGAGCGGATTTCATAAAGCTTTATAAATATAAAAAGTGTAGACAATAATATATCAATAATATATTAACCCTTAATATCTATTTATTATTGAAGTTATGCGTCTCTTAAAGATAGTTTAGATTAGCTTCTCTGTTTGAACAGCTGGGAAAAGTAAAAAACTTTTGCTCGTGACAAGAGTGGTCAACAAAATGCTTAACGTAATAATAACGATCTTCATATAAATAAGGTATTATCATCTTAAATGTTACTTTAATAAGCGTTGGTAAAACTATTCAGTACAACGTAATAATTTTGTTGCTTTACTTCATTAGATTTTAACAAAGTAACTACCTACTAGTCGCTAGATGAAACACAATTAAGATTTAATTAATAAAGTGTCAGAAAGTTCACTTCGTAAACAGTTTCGAAGAGGTTTTTCATTGAATTGACTCGTTTCATACGCTTGATTTCCGACTTTATCAAATGAAATTTCAGATCATTTCTGATATAAATTAAAGTTGTATCTGTAGTCCTCTGCCTTCATTTACAAGTTATTTATTGCGGCTTAAATTAAGTGTTCTTATTTTAAAATATATCGTTAAACTCGTTTAAACCGGCAAGATTAAACCGGAATAATTATTTATTTTAATATTTGAACTTGCAAATAAAACGATTTGCGTTCAGTATTTTCAACTTTGGAATGGCGAGCATTTGCCCGTATACAAGAGATTTGATTTACAAGGCAGGACAAATTTTTGTATAATCCATGCTCTTTGTATAATCTACAGATATTTCTTCTGAAATATCTGTAGTTGTCTGAGTAAAGTTCCATGGAGCTCGTAGTTTATGGCATTTACGGCACATATAATCCTAGATAAGGAAATTTACTATTCTTCTTCTCTTTCTTCTTCAGTCTTTCTTAAACTGTCGCGATCACAATAATTTAAACAAACGTATAATTGTTAAAATTATGCAAAATTGGTAAATACTTAATTTGTTTAAACTTAAAAAAAAACTACGTTTAACGAAAAGAGAGATGAATGAAATCTTACGTCTTTATTTTGAGAAAATGTTATCTTAAAGAATCGAGTATTCATCATAAAAACATTTCTGTATTTTCTTAGAACATTGAATATAGAGTACAAGTAGATTGAAACTATTCACAGCTTCATAAAAAGTCCCTTACCGAGTGTATGCAGTAATATTGCCTACACGGCAGTTCTCGATTGGGCCAGACATAACCTACTTACTTATACTGCCTCCTAACGGGCAGAATCGCGTACTTTGGCCTTTATTTTGTGCCGGGAATACAGATGCTTAGGAACGACCGTTTGTCAAGCGAAAATCTCTTTGGACGTAAGCACCAGATGTGCAGTTTTTCTTGAGGCTTATGGTACTGTATAAACGTGATCAATCCTCTGCGGAGAAAAAAGTTTGTATGACCTATAGTGGCTATCTCTGGTTATTGGGTGATTGAGTTTTTAGGCCACCTGGCATTCGCCATTGCCAGAGTAGTAGAAAGCAGTCAGGTAGAGCTAAGTAAGTAAGTTCGTATGAGCAAGTGGCCAACTCTGGTGACGGAGTTTTTAGGCCGCCTAAAGGCCTCCGTCATGGCTTAACGACTTTAAAAGCCGGGACCGACAATTTAACGTGCCCTCCAAAGCACGGAAGCGCTCAGCTGATAATGCCACTTGCGGTCACCCATCCAAGTTGTGACTGCTCAGAACGTTGCTTAACTTCGACGATTTATCAAGAACGTCTTAGCAAGCTTCGCCACGAGCGCTTCAGGTAGAGCTGTGTTTTTTTCTTAGGTATTAAAACTTTGCTAAGTATTTTTATTTATTTTATTACCCTTGGTAAGCAGTTCATTATCTAACCAATGTAAACATTAAGATTCGATTCGTTTTAACATTTTCGATGCGTTTCATTCATCCAACGCCAGGACCCAAAATAAGCATACATTTTACATACATAAAAACCATACGGTATATATACTAACCCAGGTACGACCCAGGTGTCTTTTATACCCCAAAAAGGGAAATAAATTTCGCATGCACGCTTATTAAATTTCCCCAAGATTTAGACCCGTATGACATCAAACTAAATCCTACCCTTCCATGGCTTCCGATAAGTGACCTTATGACATGTGGGTGGGCTATGACTTATCACCTGTCTCTTGCAGGTTATTAAACCTTGCGTGGGGTTATTTATAGAGTATTTAACCGATAGAATAACCTTTTGCTTTGTAATAAGGAGTCTTAGGCGAGAATTGCAATTACAGAATAAAATTACTAAGTACAGGAAGGGCCAGGTTGAAAGTGGCCAAAAACTGGTGAGCTTGTTTAAAGAAGAATAAGAGAAGTCAAAGTTTTATTCAAGGTAACATCAAATACCTACTACAGTACTGAGTGTGTTGGTATGATGGTAAAAAAGATACCAGTAAATGGTATATCAGTCGTAGTAAATAGAAAACTCTAATCTCTGCCCTCTCTCTTCCAGTAAGACTTCAAATGAAAGGAAGGCCATGTTGCCACGAGTCTTTAGCCACGAGTGAAAATGTTCAAATATACCTAGTTGTTCTATTACATGTTCTATTTCCACGGGCATAAGAAATAATTTCGATAACTGACGCTATGTACGATATCTAAAATGAAAGGTAGCAAACATCATTGAATTATTAAAAACTAGCTGCGCCCCACGGTGTAACCCGCGGTAAAAAGTTCCCGTTCCCGTGGGAATACCGCGATCAAAAGTTCATTCAAATCCGTCCAGCCGTTTGAATGTGAAGGAGTAACAAACATTTACACTTACACACACAAACTTTCAGCTTAATAATATTAGTGTGTTAATAATTTCATTGAAAGTTTAAATGACGAACAAAGATTTTCAAAGGATGTGGGCGAAACACCGTGACAAATACGGAATAAATTGTATTTTAATCATATTAATTCTAATCGGTGACACACTTCGTTATCCTGCTATTGGATATATTTATAGGTACAAATTCGAATATCTGCCAACGAAAATATTCGCTCGATAAAAAATAGATTACTATGTTATCTCAGAGCACGAACTATACAATAAATGCTTATATTGTATTATCATAGACCAAATAAATCAAGGTATTATGTAAGAAATTTTAGTAAAAAAAGTTCGTATGAGCGGTGCCCATTTTTGGATGACAAAGCTATTAGGCCGCCTGAAAAGCCTCCGCAATGGCTTAACGACTTTAAATTCCGACAATTGAATGCCATTCGAAGGACGAAATCGCTTTTCTTTGTTACCTACGTGCCGTGTGTATTCTCTCTCTTTTCCTTCAAGATCCTTTTAATCTCAGAGGCACGTTCAAATATTGACTTAGCTTGGGACTAGATGACGCTGTGTGGAATGTCCAAGGATATTTATTTTTTTATTTTTATATTTTATTTATAAACATTTAGCACATTAGACAGAAATGAGCATCCCAAGAATACAAACCCCTACGAATATTAAAATACTAACTGGCTTTCTTTACTTTTCGACTTAGCTGAGAGGATGGTTTAGTTAGGTGCTGGGCAAGCCTATTCCATCTCAACAATGTCCCAGGCACTACTGTGTCCCGTTATATGTAGGCAAAGCTTGCCTCCTGATTATGTATAAATCATCTAGTAAAGATGTAAAGGCCTAAGTTAACTGGCTTTCTTCACCGTTTTAAGAATACCGTACATTTGGTGTTAATAGTGCTCTACCATGACTTCTTAATACTTTTTACGACTCGATAAAGAAATAGATACATAAATGTTTTCATCCCGTTTTCCTCAACCATAAGTGCTACCAAAACCGTTTCGGTCATTTGGTTGAAATCTCTACCACCTTTGTTCCTTTATATTCATTGTCAAATTATACAGAACCTTTGAGACTCTTGGACAGGGTTTCGGTGACTCTTGACCGAAACTACGCACTTCATTGTAATGCGGCCTGGAAATGGACTGCGTAACATTTAAAAGAACACAAATACTAATATTGATTAAGTTAGTTTTTCACGCCTAGTAGGGTAGGTAAAACCCTGAACTCACATGATTACAGGTAGCGTAAATCAGGGTTTTACTGCTTATGACAAAGTTTAACCACAGAGTAATTAGAACAATGTATTGTGGATGGAGCGGCAGGCCCAGAAAAAGGTGGCGTGCCAATTTGGATATATTTAAACTACAATGGCAAACCCAAGCATTGGCGTCTAAAATTAAGACTTTTGCTCAGCATTGGGACACGAAAGACTAATAAAAAAAACTGTTACGTTTTCACCTTTCTCTCCGCTATATTATACTGTCTGTACGGTAAAACCTCGCATAATAGAATTTCAAATTTGTGTGTACAAAAATAAACCGGTAAAACAATAAATTTAAGGTAGTACCAATAGCGAAAATACCTAGATATTTTACGAGTTTGTGCAAAACGCGAGTTCTGTGCCATTACATAAATCAGTTAAACAACACAGCAGCTGTAGAACCGTGTCCTGGAAAACAGTGAACGTTAATATGACGGTAAATATTATCTTTATCTATGGATATATAGCGGTTTTGGTTGTATCTTATCTATGTGTTATGAAGAGTTAATGTAGTTTACGGGTAAAACATTTTTTTCGTTCTCCTGATTGAAATCTACACAAGTACTGAATGTAAATGGTTGATATTTTCTAAGAAATTGGTATGAAAATTTCCTTGCGACTTATATTTTGATCTTATAACGTAAGGTTCAAGTTGAGGTTTTTTTTTTTTTTTTTTTTTCGGGATAAGATGAATATATATCATGTGATTTAGAAGGTAGTTTTGTACGTATAATTTTAGGTCACTATCCCATCGTTTGCATTTCATATGACGGTCACCGTTTTTAAGCAAACAACTATTAAAAGAGAAACATAATTCTCCATTCAAAGGGAAAATCCAAGGTCCATTTATCTTGATAACTAATAAGCGGAGCATGACGAGGTTGTAAAATGTTTGCATAATGTACGCAAGTTGAACATTTGTCTAATTATAAACGTTTGCTGAAATCGCCGGTCTAGTTAATGTTTCTTTCAGCGCTGACTATTTCAATTCTGTTAAAGTTTTCATTTGTTAGGTTGCAAAGACTGCAATTGATCGTCCTTCGATTCGATTGATATCGATCTTATTGATTCGATCGATACTAGAGCGCTCTGAAGTTCTTTATTTAGTGTTATCACTTGATTACTATCGCCTATATAATCTGATGTCATTTGAGATAATAAACCTGTTCATTGGACCTCTAGCTTTTGGTTTATAATACCAAAAGCTATCAGGCACTTTATTGAAATTACAAGAATGTATGCCAAATTCTAAACAATTAAATTAATAAATTAATAAAAATAATATTCCAGAACAAATATCCCAAGACAACTCGGCTCTTTCAAGTTATGTGGAAAACACTTGTAAAATATTTATGTAAATTTTGTTACAAGTGTAGTGTTAGACATTTTATAACATTTTAAACATACCCGTATTTACGATGAGTGTTCACTGTTACACCATACATAACTATATCAGTCGGCAGTTTGTAGTACCTTCACTCATTCAGAACAGTCACTATAATAAGCCGTGAAACAACACTTGCTATCTATAGTTATCTTTGCACTGATATATTGAAAATTATATTTTTTGGGTTAAAAACCAAAATATTAAAACCATGTGTGATTTGATCCGTATGTTAACCGATTATCTAGAAACATGCACTAATTAAGCGATATAAATATTTGTTGTGGATTCGTCAGCCAGTTAGAAAATGAAAAGCCCAGGAGCCATTGCTCCTTTCTTATTCTATTTCAGTTTTTAGACTCTAATTTGCATCCAATTCAAAGCTTTGTCTTTTCTTTGTGTGTGTTCAGCGATTTCTTCGTCAATTATGGACAGATTTTAAAAATACTTTTTTTTGTTTCAGTGTATCAGTTAAAAAATCACTGAGTATGCTACCTCAAAGAAAAATGAATTTACAAAATAGGTTCACTGTTGACAGAATAATCAGTAACATACATTAAAAAATTAATACGATGGAATATAGAACCTCCTCTTTTTTTTAATTCGCTAAAAAAAAAAATATTGATCGGAACACTCTCGGAGACTGATTGTGCTTTGCTTGTGGCTAAAGCCGAAATCATCTTTACATTTTTTTCCAAGATAAGGCTAACCGAACTGAGTAAATAGAGCAAAATAAAATATATCTTATTTAATCAGCTAATCATAATTTTTGCGTTAAGATAAATTAAACCTGCATTTTTGATTTATAGAAACGAACTAATTGCATATTTTAAAAAGATATTTTAAAAAGATTCTTGCAGTATAACCGTATTATTTTATTTTTATCAGAAAACGACGAGGCTTTTTATAATATTAATAAAAAGCTAAGGCAAAAGAGTTGTATATTTGATAAGTGAAGAAAGAAAGAGAAAGAAAGAAAAATCATTTATTCTTGTAGGACCTCAAGGATCACTTAAGTTTCGTTTTACATGCAGGTGATTCTAATGCCTGTTCCAACGCGACTCCCTACACCAGGGAAAGAATCAGGCAAGAACCTGGTGGTGAGGGCCTAGCTTTTTTTTAAAAGCGATCCCTTAACAATCTAAAATAATCTAAATAGTCAAGCTTCAGTGCGAAGCCAGTCGAACAAAGTGAGGCATGTCAAAGAAGTGTTGAAGAGTTGTATATTTGACCGATATATATGATTATCTTATACATTTCAAAATTACTTATCATAACTTGACAAAATCAGGTACCGTTGGAAATGGCTTGATCGTCTGCTGCAGGCTATGTGCCTCATAAATGCATTTAAATAAATTTCAATTTTCAATAAACAGCCGTTTACTATGTCTACTGATTTGTACAATCAATTGAACCACGGTTTGGATTTTCGTTCAATCGATTCGTTGTTTTTTTTTTTCAAATTTAAATATTCCCAATAAACTATGTACAAACGCAATGCTGCACATATACGAGTATATGCCAGTATGTAGGTAATCTAAATTTAGTATTTAATTAGATTAGATAATAGGGAATAACTTGTCTTCAAAATTCATATCATGCCATTCATTGATATTTTTATACTGTTGTGATTAAGTTGATACTCGTATCTGATAGATAACACGTAACTCATATCCTGCTATTCAATGTGAAACTTTGTAAAAATCTTTGAATGTTTGTAATTCAAAGATCCAGTTTGTAACAGATTTATACTTGACCGTTGATGTCAAACACATTTTAGGCGTAAAAAAATGATTTAAACAAATAACAACAAACGAAACATGATAACGACATTCTCTCAGATCGTTAGGAGTTTGAAAGTTAACACAACGTTTTACATTTCGGGTTCCATGAGAGTTTACAACAAAAATATAGAAAGGTGCCCTTGATTATATCTAAATGCATAAGAATTCTGATATCTATATAATTATCATGTATATTTTTAACTTCGAAAGAAGTTTTATTTTCGATTGTATATATTTTATACCTACAGCAGCATTGATGTGGGTTTTAGCATTTTGTAAAACATATACATTTTCATAGTGTGTGATATAAAGCTTTGCGCTAGTTCATTTTTAGAGGTTGTAACGGCTTTGTTTTGGGAAACAAACGTGTTTTGTTGTCCCCTATCTATTGTATGATCGTCAATCCAACGCAACAAAAAGCCGAAATCTGTGTCAATAGAGGTTCCAGTATCCATTAACTAATAAATTACTTCGTTTGTCTTGTCACTAGCAATTTGCTATACGCGTGGACCTTAGTTATGAGTTTCCTTACTATGATATATGTTTCTAGATGATTTATACAGTGTCAGTTGCCTATCTTTGCCTTAACTGTAGTGCTCAGGACTAGGCTACTAATAGTAGGCTTGTACAATCCCAAGACCATCCTCTAAGCTTTATCAGTCATATTCACTGGAGGGACATGGTCAATACGTGTGAGGCTAACTAACTTTCTTGCGGTGATGATAATGTTTGGGCATGTTTTCTTTCACTGCTTAGCTCGTGTTAAATGTACATGTAAAGTATTCTGAGCTGATATGATACTTCCGTTGCTTAAGGCAGCTTACTCCAAGTCAACAAAGTCCAAAGCGCTACAGCAACCGACTGTATATTACCATCTATGTAATAAATGTAAAGCCCGAAGTTTTTTTAAGTACACAAAAGGGATAGAACACATGTGCAATAGCCGTAAATAATCAGCAGTTACTTTTCATCGTTGTACGTAAACGTTTTTATATGAGTTTTGCATCGACCGATCGCAGCTGTGTCTGTATTTTGACTGTTTTTATTTGCAATATTTCATGAGTAAAGGAGTGCGCCAGATGCTTCAGTTTGATGTTCATTAAAGTCGAATAAGCTTTCGGTTTTTTAAACTTCGTTTCTTTTAAGCTCTAGTTACTGCGAGAAGAGAGAACAACAGTTTAAATCACACAGATGTATGCCATGAATGCTTCAAAATCTTTGATTTTTTATGTTTGCAAAAACTTTATTGAAACAATTTTTTTTCCAAGCGTAACATTGTAGAAAAAGTATGTCCCTGGTTAACGCATCTTATTGGAAGCATCACGTCTTGCTCATGGGGTATGTTTCATATGGAGTCGGGTGTTAAAACCAGTTATTGATTGCTGTAAGTGGAATTACCATCAAATTAAAAACAAAAACATTTATCTTCATAAGTTTAAATATCCAGGCGCCAATTTAGGGGAAATCATTTGTAAAGCTCGTCAAGTATATTACTTCGCTTTACAAATGCCCTAGTGATGTTTGTTACTCTTTTACGCAAAAACTACTAAACGTAGGCTTAGGCTGAAACTTGTAATGTACATAGTTTATGACCCATAGGCTACATTTTTACGGGTTAGTACCACGAGAGCGAAGCTGGGCCCGGAAACTAGTCATATTTATAATATTAAGTTAGCACAGTTAACAATACTCTATTGGCAAGTTGATTTGTGAGTGGCCTCGGCCTTCGGCGTTATTCCAAGGATGTATCAAAGTTTATTGCGAATATTGTGGTTTAGTCTGCGGATAAACTTGGAGTTTGGGCTCAAGAGGCCTGTTTATGATTTGGCTCCATTCAGAACAACTTCCAAGGTTAACGACCTACTAAGCTCTTACGGTGCCAAAGGAATATAACTAATATAACTATGAAGATTATTCTTAGGTGATATTTTTAGCAGATTTTGATTCATTTTTTCTTACTTTTCACTGTCTGTATAAATAACTTTAAAGTAGGATAATTCGTTCGTAAATTCGGTGACGGACGTCCAAATTTCCCTTAAGTGTGGTGCTAGTTTTAATCAATGGTCACTATAACCGCGCTTTTGTATTGGTGAACACTGGATTAAATGCAATCCCATCTGTAGCCACAGATATGCGAACAAAGCATCGCTGCCAGTGAGCGCTAAATCGCAGTCTAAGCATTTTCAATCGGTCAAGGCAAAATGAGCTTTGTCTTATACGCAATATGATTCAATAAAAAAATCTCATTTGATTAATTAAATACTAACTAGTTCAGACTCTGTTTTTAACATTGTGATCGTGTAGAAATGTACAATTGTAGGTATTTTATCATAAAGAGAGACTATTTGTTTAATTAACAAAAGTTTTCAGGTGTCTGGTGGAACAACTTTGTATCATCAATGTTATTATAACGACACATGAGGTAAACGTACGTGTGTGTGTAAGTGTGAATGTTTGTTACTCTTTCACGCTCAAACGGCTGGACGGATTTAAAATAAATTTAGTACCAGGATAGCTTATATCTTGGATTAACACATAGGTTATCTTTGATCCGGAATTTCCACGAAAACGGGAGCTATTCACTGAGGGTAGTCAATAGTAATATTATAAAACGGCGGCCGACATTAGCACAGATCATAAAAAAATGAGAAAGAAATAATAAAATCATTTATTCATGGTAGGACCTCAAGGATCGCATCAGAATCGTCTTACATGCTAGGTGATTCTAATGCCTGTTCCAAGGTTCCTGGTGTAGGGAACACCAGGGAAAGAATCAGGCAAGAACCTGGTGGTGTGGGCCTAGCTTTTTTTTTTAAAGCGATCCCCTAACAATCTGAGTCAAGCTTCAGTGGGAGATTGAAGATAGATATTATGTCAGTGTCAAAAATAATACTTTTCGCTCGGTAGTCACTATTGGGAATATTAAATAAAAGACATCCTTTAATTCTATATTTTAATTTGTTTTTGCCCTACCTTACACCATAATGTATAATCCTAACTTATGTACCTATATATTTATACCATTACCAATACCTATCTATTTTATTTATTTAATTATTTTATTTGGTTAGGTATGTTTTATGTAGGTAAGTACCTATTACCTACTTACTACCAATTTAAATATTATTTTCTACCTTTACCTACCTACCTACTTACCTGTACCTACGTATGCATATTATTAGGCATAGCAGTTGTGTATTGTTTCTCTCGGTTCGTGGAGTCACAACCACCCAGGCCCAGTCTGAAAATCAGTGTTGTTCTGCGTCAAGGCGCAGAGTAACAAAAAGCTGAGACTGGTCCCTTTTGACCCACCCTCTTCAGCACAGGCCTATTGCATTACCTACCTACTTCTTATATCTCTCTTCTATTCTTATTTTTTATATTATTTTCCTTTCTGTACCTACTATTCTGTGTTTAGTTAAGTTCTTCTACCTACTCTGTAAACCTTTCCATCTGTGCTGAAATGTGTGTGTGTGTCAATAAAGTTTTTATCTATCTATCTATCTATCATATAGCCAGTATTTGTGATTCTGATACGTACTAAAATCCGATTGTCTTATCTTTCTCTACTCAATAATTCTATTGTCAGCACAACTGATTTATCTTTAACGCAAAACTTTCCAACCAAGTGCTCTTTTGTCAAAATCTGACCAGTGGTTTGTGCAAACTTCCTCACGATAGTTCTATTTATTCTACGGTTTAGCTCGCTTTACTTCCGTGCGATATTCAGTTGGACTTCCTTTTGGACGCTCAGAACTTTTGCCTTTGCAAATTTGAATAGTGTTCAGGTTTTCTGTGCAACTTATTAGCATAAATTCACATTCTGAACAGCATTGGAACTAAAGTATACCTTTGTTATGTGTTTTTAACATTTTTGTAGCATTTATTTATTTATTAACGTCTGCAAAATGTGGGCATGTTCCGAAATGTTCTCTTGTTGCGGCCGAACCTAATTTTTAAGACCTTATGTACCAACTTGAAGCAATAAATGAATACGAATATGAATATGTATTTGGACATACCTCTGACTAGGTACTCCATTAGACTTCTGTCAAAAGATCTTGGAACATCATACTTCATCTAATTTATTTAGGTACAGAAACTAAACGACTACATTTACATAACTTTCTAAGAGCTGTGTTGGTCAAGTGGATTAGTAGCTCGACTTTCGATCCGAAGATCGTGAGTTCGAATCCAGCCGTGCATCAATGGTTTTAATGGATTACTCTAAACACAAATATTTTATTGTTTGATATTGTATTTATAATAGGTACCATTGTTAATATGTAAACACCATTATGAATGAAACAGTGATACGTTATTTTAATGTTATGTAAATTATATTAATCTGTATACAATGGTTAAACATTCAAATAAATACCTACTAGTTTTCATTAAGAGTTCGGTGACGTGGCTCGGCAAAGTCAATGTGACGCGCGTTCTAAAGAGCGTGTAATAGTAAGAGACGGAACTGCCATATAAAAAAAAGATCTATGAAAAAAAGGAATTTGCTTTCAACGTTACAAAACCAAACTACGCCATACTGCCAAGATAGTAAAAACAAAGCATTATAACTAGAGATGTACCTTAGTGACTATCGATAATTTATCGATATCGGCTCTAGGTGGGATTTCTGGATTCCATAATTCTTATTCATGATTTTTTGTATTTCTTACAAATAAAAGAATGAAATTTATCTATTAATTTATTTGAACATAAGTTATTTCGGTGGCGATAAATCGATCTAGCTAGGATTCATTTTTAGAAAACGACGTTTTATCCGTGTTTTCAGGCAATGATTGTCATCCAGGTACTTTCATTATAGTGACGATGATCATCAAGCTTTTGTTTATGCTTCGCCATGCTGCTTCGATTTTTTTGTATAGGTTTATAGGTTATCTGCAACAAAATTTGTTGTATTAATATATTAAAAAGCATCAAAGATAAAGATAATATTTCAATGGTTTATTTATTATTTTACAGTGTTAAACCACACTTAGGTATTGGATATTTCATTAAAAATGAAAAATCTTACTAAAAGTTAAAGGCTCCGGCAGGATTCGAAC
Source organism: Xanthorhoe designata (assembly GCA_963582015.1). Classification (NCBI taxonomy): domain Eukaryota; kingdom Metazoa; phylum Arthropoda; class Insecta; order Lepidoptera; family Geometridae; genus Xanthorhoe; species Xanthorhoe designata. The sequence continues at coordinate 8,808,400 of OY757046.1, forward strand.
CTGCGTAGATACAAGCGATCGCTCTTAAGCCGAGCTTGCCTGACCAACTAGTTTTAGTTTTAGTAAGATTTTTCATTTATAATGAAATATTTCAATGATAAAACACTTAGGCTCAACTCACACCAAAAGAGCGGCGAAGCGCAGCGAAGCGGAGCGTGGTTTCAGTGTCATATGAAATTTAACTTTATTTTCATTACTATAATTACTATAATAGGTAAGTACTTATTATCGCAGAGAAGGCGCGCGTATTCGAATTCGCTCGGTCTCGGACTCGGTCGAGTTTCTCATGCGATAATAAGTATATAGTAGGTAATGAAAATAAAGTTAAAATTCATATGACACTGAAACCGCGCTTCGCTTCGCCGCTCTTTTAGTGTGAGTTGAGCCTTATGCATCCGTCCTAATAGAACGCGATTACGCCATTATCGCGTAAGTAAGCGATGCGACCATCGTGTCGGTCACGTCATTCTAGTCTTCATCGTTCTAGCATCACGTGAATACTGGTTAGGACACCTATTCCTTATCAGAATGTTTGATAAAAAATTAACATGATATAATGCAAAACCTACTAGGTACCTATAAAATAATGTCTAAGTTGCGTAAATTATGGTTTATGTATCTAAACAAAAAAAAAAACTTTACAAAACATAGCAATCAAACAAATTAATTAGAACGAATCATTTCAGTTTCGTAAAACCAAATATCGATATCGATAAATCTAGGTTGATGTGTGTCAAGCACTATATATTGTTTACATGCGTTATGAGGATAATTTTCTTGCAAAAAACACTGAAACCTTTACGAATTGTATCATAAGTTTACTTAATTTTGATATTAAGTGGCATAAAATTGCTTACCAATCTATATCTAATGGAAATTTAGACATAAAATAAGTTTATTGTCATCCAGACGGCATGTTCTTTCTTACACCACACATTTCACATGTTATTTTAGTCATTTTACTTCCACGATTATAACAGCCTACAAGATAAATTAAAGTTTTAGACAGTATTTAGTGAACTATAGCGATTTTATAACAAAAATGTATGTACGAAACAAACAAGACTTTGTGAAGTTTTTGAATTGACACAGATTAAAATGATTGATGACGGTGTACTTCTTCGTTCTTATGTTCGTTCATTCGTTCTTACTATATTCCGTCTATGTCGGAGTGTCCTACTTTAGTATAGCTCTATAGAGTTTCCAGTGCTCTTCGTTATTTGAACGGGTTACGGAACGGCCATAAAAAAGAAAGCAAATTTCTTACAATCGTGTTTTCGTTCAAAGTTGGCACTAGTATAGTTGTCATAGCTATTTTGCAAGAAATTTGCTTGTCTCCCGTAGTCCCAAAAATTATGACTGAAAATTGTTTTTATTCTTCACACAGTGTTGTTTTTCTGTTACTAGACCATATAAGCTATGTTTCTAACAGAAGGAAACTTAAAATATTCTAGTGTTTAATACTAAATAAATGTAAAGAAAACATGTCTTCTATGATGTAAAAATATGCAAAATGCGATTCGGTTTAATTTCACTTTAGCTAAGTATTTTGAAAAAAGCTTCTGGCAGAGACCTAGATAAATGCTATCCTAATACGAATAATACCATACTATGCTGAAGATATGCGCAAATTTCAAATGGTTATGGTATTACGTTTGTATGGGTAACTCGTACAGCTCAGAAGCCTTAAGTACCTACTATAAAGTTTAATTTGCCAATTTTCACTAACATTTTCCGCTGCAGCACTGAAAACGCACTTTAAAATAGGCGATTCAGTTGTCACTTTCTAACCTACCAACATAGGATTCGTGAGAGAGAGACAGATGCTAATGTGTGTTGTGTTCAGCAGTGCGTAATGAGTTCGTAAAGCTTTGTGAGGCATTTTGAATGATGTAGCCGGATATGTGGGCGAAATTCCTGAACAATAGATAAACAATCTATAACGTGACGTGAACACGAATAGGCATTGTATAAGCGTATATGCGCATGATTGGAAACTTGATAATGAACGCATATTTATTATAGAAGCAATATGTGACTGTGTGGAATGTCTAAGGATATTTATTTATTATTATTTATTTAATTTTATTCTAAAATCTGTCAATAAACACCAGATTTTAAAACTTTGAAATAGGTTTATGTTATTACTAGCTGTGCCCGTGACGTTGTACGCGTTAGATTATTTTTCTATGTAGGTTTACCTACGTAGTGCAGTAGCTGGTTTTATTCTTGGTTCGTCAGTAATAACTTTCAAAATGTCTATAATTATATTTTCTTTATTAACTGATATTATTAAAAAAGCCAAGGACTAAGAACAATGAAGGGAGGAAAGAGAAGCCTTTGCCCTGCAGTGGAGAATATCAGGGTCTAAAAATAAAATATATTTGTACAGAATTATTTGGTAGAGTAATTTTGACTCGGAAGCTACAAAAATTAAAACATAAAACACAGTTGCGATAATTCTTTGATGTTCAAGTGTCTTTTAGGACTTTCGACACAATTTTTTGTATGAATATTTATAAAAACCCAATAAAATAAATATAAAAAATCCAATTTGGAACAATCAAAAATGTTACTCGTATTTATGTACCGAATATACAAAGATGATTTATGCACGTGATAAACTCGCTACAATGGGAACATCGTTGCATGAAAAATGTTTATTTTATCTGTCCACAATTTATTTACTCCAGTGACTAAAAGCCAAAATAATTACTATTTGTTGGTCACTAACTCATTTGCTGTATCATGTATTAAATGAGCTATTATCACTCGATTGTCAATAAGTATTTTTCATTTATGTTACCCATGTTTATGTCGATGGAAAACAAAAACTTTTTCTATTCTATTATATTTTATCAGAAATTATAATATTAATCTCTTCTCCGACTCAGTTTATATTTACTTAGTATTAAGATTGGACCGCTGAAAAAAAAGCTAGGCCCACACCACCAGGTTCTTGCCTGATTCTTTCCCTGGTGTAGGGAGTCGCGTTGGAACAGGCAGTAGAATCACCTAGTTTTAAGAACGTGACATGTCAAAGTGGTCTATAAACGATCGTACTGAAAAAAAAAAAAAAATATATATATCACGGGAATGTAATTGCGAAATTAAGTTATTGAGTGTGTATGTAATGTATATTTGTTACTTCTTTGCGAAAGTTAATGACTGAACAGACTTGGATGAAATTCAAACGAACTTAGTTTACCTGGATTAAAAGGTAGGTTAGGCTATTTTGCCGGTGGAATGACTAATAATCTATAACTAGACTTTTATGACCTTAAATCGTAGAATAGTTTCATCTACAAATTCGTAGATGATTTTCCAGATTATTTTAAAGAAAAACCCGTTTTTTCGCGTAATATTTGAAACAAATAACGAAATTGTATAAGAATTTTAAATCCGTATCTATTTGAATTCAGAAGAAAAGAAAACAAAGACGAAATCAAGAAAACAAAACATTGATAGAATAAGGGCCAATGAAATAATCTGTCGACCATTACCGACTTTGTTTCTTGGTGGTAAATTCGTCTATTGTTACAACCCTTTCAGTGATTACATCTTGATGGGGGAAAAATATAAAGCTCTCGGAGTAAACAATTGGTCCTGTAAATGTATGGTGCTGGATATTTCACACAGCAACGTCTAGCCTCTAAGTAATATAAGCAGAGATTTTGTCATGGAAACTTCATGATATAGATTAGAATAGAATAACGTTTATTCAACACACATACATACACACAAACTATGTTGGTACGAAGTGCGCTGGGTCAGCTTGTATAATGTAAAATGAGTCTTTGTATTTTCTTGCCGAGTTTTGTAATGAGTTCTAAAACTCTTGCTGAAAGAAGATCAAATTCTGACGAAATAATAACTTTCATATTACATTTTGAGACCTCGATAATAGCGTCTACATAAAGCTCTAACTGTAAATTTACGGCCGTATTTTAGCTCTTTCTTGAAAATAAAACTAACTGAACAACGATGTCTTCTCTGTAACGATGTCTCGTCTGTTCTCACCAATTAACTACTTTTTTTTTATTGACTACTTTCTTGACCCACCGTAAAATAACATTCCAATTGCAGTTTGATCATTTTCTTTTATGTCAAAGTTAGATGCTCAAACAGAGAGTGAACGTTATATTCCACGATCAAACTGAGCAAGTCAAAATAAGATCCAAAGCATAAATACATAGATTATCCTCACTCAGTTGAGGATCGCGCGCGTAGCCGTGAACAACCTGCGAAACAGGCAGGAGTGTAGATTGCATTCGCATTATTCTTCACGGCTTTACGCGTGATTCGCGCCTCGATCCCGTTTTGTCGGTATTTTGACCCGTGACCAAAGACGATGAATACCAAGATCAATACCAAATTTTAATATACTTGGTATTCATCGTCTTTGCCCGCGACAAAGGACCGCCAACCATATCGTCAAATCTCTGTGGTGAGTGTGGATTGTTAACAGCTTCAAACCGTGACGCGAAGTGTGGATGGGCTATTAGAGTAATAAAATCGCAGAGATATTGTTCGTGAGTTTTTAGAAACTCCAAGCTTACCATAATATCGCTTCCAGCCGCAAGACTTTAATAACATCTCTTGTGAAAGTTCAGACGAAAAAACCCGATAAAGGGTTTTAATCAAACCGGGTTTAAAGAAAAAATGATTTATAAGGGCCACTAAAATTGAGAGGGCCAGTTATTTAATGGGCTGTTTTATCGGTTCTTACAGGGACAGCCTTTAGATACCTTATATTAGCTTTCTCAGCCTAAAAAGTACTTGAGACTCTTAAGAACGCTTTTAATATTGCTTAGTATGTAAAATTGTTCAAGATGAAAGAAGCGAGGATGAAATAGATTAGTTTTATAAAACTGATCTACGATAGAATAATTTCGAGTTACAATAATATATTCCAAGAATTGATATTACAATTGTTAAAAGTACATGCATAAAGTCAGACTCATTTATTAGGTATATCCAAGGATATTTTTTATTTATGTTATAATAATTTTATTTGTGTAGATAGGTCTACAACAATAGTTTAGTCAGTTATTCTATAGGAGAATACAAACGCATTTTTTTAGCAGATTTCTCGTATAATTGGATTTGCTTGGAGGGATGAAATCCGATTTCTTGATTACGTACTAGAATGGTGTAATCTTAGCTACGGAAATGTTTTCGTGCCCAAGAGAAAAATCTCTCAGAATTGTTTCAACCTTCTCTGAAATTGGTCTTATATTATCAATTCAAATTTTAAGAAATTCTATCGATGAATGGATAGATGTTTGTAACTCTTTCCACGGTGAACGGATTGGCTGTGTGTAGTAAAATGTCTCAAACTGTTTCTTTAAATATATCTTTGATGTCTCGGCTCACGATTGTATTCGCAAGGTACGAGTAGGTAGACTTCAGAACTTCAGACATTCAAGATCTTTTGAAGATGTCTAGTCTAGGGTATAAGACGAACGTCTAAAAATTCATTTGTGAAATCAAACATTTTAAGTTGTAGGTAGAGATAAAGTTAAATCTTTAATTGTACTTAACACTGGCTTTTTGCTAAATAGTCATTTGTTTCATTCAAATTGATCCACCACTGTCCTATTGTAATTCAAACACAAATTGGATTTATTTCATAAATAAACATACAAGTAATACAACTAACTTCTAACCGATTCATCATAACAGTTTTCTTATTCGAGCTGCTCCAGTTCCAGTATTCGTTCCGAATACTAGTGTTCAAGTTTTCGCCATCTGTTCAGTCACAATAACACAATAGATAAATCATCTCTCTCCTACAACCGCAGACATACTAAACAGCCCCCTAATATTAAAACCGAAAACGATACATCCTGCCAATAATCACAGGTCAGCTTATGATAATGAAATTAGAATTCGGAAGATTAACCAACACAAAATGAACTGCAATTATTGGCACGATGTATCGTTTTCGGTTTTGCGAGTAAAGGTGTAGTATACACGTACAAATTCCACGATAACATAGATCAAGTAATAGTTACTACGTAACCTACTAATAGTATTTAGATAAGGTGTGGAGTTTTTTAATATGCCATTATACGAGTATTTGTGTTTCAACGCGCATTTACTGTGAACGCATACCTACTAAGATGTGGTTTAACAATAGCATACATTTTCTCACCATTCGTCTGTAAAACTATGGACTTGTAAATGTTTCTAAAAAAATAAACCCTCGCTTTAGACGTCTACTTGAACACGTTCGGGGCTTATCTTGATTAAGGGCTTATCCACCTGAAATATATCGATCAATTTACTATACTTTTAAAACACTTTTGTGAGGCACAGCATTTACAACAATTTCTATGATGATCTCTTTACTTTTAGTTGAATGCATTATCTTACATTCATTCGTAAACGCTTGTGGTGTAACTTTTAAAGTTCCTTGTAAATTATCCAAATTAAGCGATAGTCATAAAATGGATGAGTTACCGCTAGTGTGGTACTTGACGTTTTCTTGCTTTGGAGTTTAGATTTAAAACTTTATAAAAACTGATATCGTCTAGCTTTGATCGAGGCTATTCAGAGGCGTAGAAAACCTAATCATCAAAGTAGACCATTAAAGCATTGATATTTTAAAAAGCTTTAAGATTACATAAGCATTCTACACAGTTTTTATTAATTTTCTCTATATATATATAGAGAAAGAGACTTGAAGTGACAAACATTGTGTTTGTCACTATAAGTTTGTAGTAGCTAATAAAATAAATCTCCACAACTCAAATAAATACTTCAAGAAACGTCTCAGCGATATACGTTGAAAACATTCGCAGCTTCACAAAAGAATCATAAAAAAACCGGTCAAGTGCAAGTCGATTGCGCACTTGAAGGGTTTTTCACCACCGTACAATATTCTAACCTTTTTTTATTGATGAGTAACTTCCTTTACCTATGTTCTATTAGTCTATTTCCGAACTTGTTTCTTCTTCTGTATTATCTGTGTGAGTGCTTAATAAATATAATTCTATTCTAATTATTATTCTTTTCTATTGAGAGAACTTTCGACATTTAAGAGGGGTGCCATAAATAAGATTGTGGTTAGTTAGAGCTTGTAGTGTGAGTTTGTAAGTGTGATTTTGATTTATTGTTTTGGTTGAAAGGGGGTTAATCAAGGGTGTTTTAGCTACTTATGTCTCAAGAAAACTTCTGTCATTGGAAATTATTCCTTCAACTAAAACTTTTTAGTTGAAGGAGGGATATATCGGGTTTATCATGAAATTTTCAATTCAATTTTTATTGTTAGAGCGGCTACTTTGGAATTATCTCTGAAAAACTCTGTTAAATTTTAAAAGTCTACCTCCCAACTAGCAAAACGATCTAAATGTATTTGTATATCATTGACATAAACGCTATATATCCTTGATAGAAATGTGTATACAGCAGGAAAAGGGCCCCACTTTTAGAGCTTTTCAATGATATAGTGCTTCTTTTGTAGCTCCACTTATGGCTACTTGGATACATGTGCTACTGATATCGAATGTTTGATGATATATTGGCTCCATGTGATTATTAATAACACGTGACTGTTTTCAATGCAAATATGGCGGGACTTTTACCAGAAAAACATTTATAATTTGATAAATGTACCTAATCTTATTATCCAATTTGCAAGTGTGTGTACGAAATCAAAAATAGTGCAATGTCACGTGCGCTTGCAATTCTATTGATAAATTAGTAGTATAATATTATTGAATTTTTAAGTGCCCCCCTTGAATTCACAGTATTTAATTAAATAATAGTTATTTAATTTTTGTAAATATTTCTGAAGGCACCAATAGAGCTTATTAGCGTTACTGTTGCTGATATATAAACGATATTCAGCAGCGTGCGGCCATTTTATAAACGATAATACAAAGATGTAGATGCTTATATCCAGCATGTTTGTGATATAATAGCTATAACGACAACTGATATATCATAGGTTAGCTATAATGGTGATCAATATATCACAAGCGATATATTGGTGATCTTAGAGCCACATTAGTTCACATTTGCGTTATATTGGCTCTATGAAATCTATTACTCAGCTTATCAGCTCTTTATCAAAGTTTTGAGTATTGATTTACAGCTGCGTTATATATGCTGTATATAGAAGCTGAGTAAACGTTTATAACATAGGTTTATATCGCAATTTAGCTCTATATCGTTATAAAGCTAATACATGTTAACCAACATCGATATACAGTAAGCAGTAGAAAGCGTTACTTATATACAAATGTAATATCAGTGTTCAGTGATAAAAGATTGGCTGTTATCACAGTTTTGCTTGTTGGGCTGTTACGGTTGATAAACAAACTCCTACAAACGACAATATTCGTCCATGCTCGTACTATCCGGTGATAGACGGACGTACAGACAGACATCGGAAACTTAGTGCAAGGGACTCTTTGGCACCCTTCGGGTAAGGAACCCTAAAAACAGGCTATTTGGAAACACCTTTTTACTATTCATTATTACTGTAATAAAAAGATATGGCCTGCGAAGTGAATTAAAGAACCCGAGAGAGGTCACGGTCGCGCTTACTTCAAACGAAATGACTGTTTCAGTGCTGTAAGTACGAGTACTTGTTAAAAACCGGAAAAATCTAACATAGTTAATTATATACTCGTCTTTTTAAAAATTTCTATAGCTTAAGATTTTGGGTAATCTTTAGTAGGTATTGGAAGGAATTAAGGAAAATATTTCCCCAGCAGGGATAATATATTATAGATATATTAGAGAAACAAAATAGTTATAGGATGATTTAAGTGCTGGGCAAGCCTATTCCATCTCAACACGTCCCAGGCACCATACTGTCTCGTTAAGTGAAGGCAGAATTGCCTCCTTGACACTCTATAGATCAACTAACTGTAAATATGTTGTTTTATTGGCATAAGCTGACAAGAAAAAAAACATGCAAAAATCATGTTGGTTATTTATAAAATAAATTGATATTTATTAAAGTTTCTAAATATAAATTTACATTTAGTTATGATACAAAACCACTGAACCAACCAATGTTATGTTGGTAAGCTTAAAGCTGCCTCCAAAAGTCAAAACTGACACTATATTCAAAATATATAACACGCTTAACACGTCTATAATAAAATCCGGTTAGCCGGACAAAAGCCGGGCACCGAGCTATAGAAGAAGAAAAAAACATTTGCGTTTTCCCCTTGTCGTTTTCTTACAGCAAAGACCGGCCACTCCTTAACTACAAGGTATCAATCACCAAGGGACAATCTAATTAAAGTTGCTACGGTATCGCATTTTAAAAATATTGTTTGATGACCAATTTATAGGTTTTGTAATTAGTAAAAAATAAATACATACTAACCTAGAAAAAAGAAACAGGCCTTCTTAAGACGCGAATATTAAAGCAGCTTGTAGTTAATTATTGAATTACTTAATGGAAACAAAATTTTTTTGCAATACTGTCTCTCAAAACACGTTTTTTTTGAAGCTCGAACATCTTGTTCAGTTTGTAGTTATACGAGTTAAGACATATAAATGCGACCAAAAATCGCGTCCGGTATATTTATTTGACGACCTCTGTGGCGCAGTGGGCGAAAGCCCGCCTGAGACGCAGAGGTTGCGGGTTCGATCCCCGCTGCGGGACAAATGTTTGCATGATCTGCAAATATTTGTTTCGTGTCTGGGTGTTTTCTATGTATAATATAATATGTATGTATTTAAAAAAAAAATTATCTATGTAGTTTATCAGTCATCTGGTTACCATAACACAAGCATTAAATTGCTTAGCTTGGGACTAGATGACGCCGTGTAGAATGTCCAAGGATATTTATTTATTTATTTATTTATTTATTCCGGCGTGTTGCCTCGGTAAGGAATAAGCATTCTTTGATCTAATTCCGAAACGGAATGAGTGCGTCACGCTGATTTATGAACTGTGTGACCTAAGCACCAGTTTCAGCGTAATTAACACATTAGTATTCCATCAAGGACGAAGAAAGCCAAAAAGTATACGCGAATTGATACAAAAATACTGAAACTGTAAAACTTCTATAAAATACGCAAACTACGGTTTATAAGAACAGGTTTTAAAGGATCTAAAATGCCTACGAATCTGAAAGCATTCAAATATGTCTCGTGAACCATAGGAATGCAGTCGTCATCATATTTCATTGTATTTTAAGAACATATATTTTTAAACAAGACGACAAAATATTTCGTGAAGAAAAATCGAGACGACTCCTATTAATTTGAGAAAAGGGAAGAATGATCATCTTGATAGGAAATGTCTTTCTATTTTCATGTCGTCTGATCTAACTAATATAAATATCTCTTGTTATTGCCGTCCAAGGTTTAGGCGGAAACTAATTAAACTGTCAATGGTCAAAAATAATGGAGATGCAGACTCGGTATCACTCTTATATGTCAGATACTAGTGCTAAAGGCACGCGATTGATTAGCGAAATAAGCATTGATGCGGACGAGAACCATCTGTCTTCATAAGACTTTAGAAATAAGCAGTATTCGAGTATCGGATTTGGTGATATGGAATCGATAACATTAAGAGTGAAAGTCTGGCCTTTTTCCTAACCTACTCGTATCATATGCCAGAGATGGTAAAATGTCTTCTTTTCCTTACTTACTTTTTTTAAGCTCGTATTAAGTCTGCATCAAACTCAGCTTAAGCATCGATTTTTGACAGTTCTTTATGAAAATTGGGTGATGAACTACCTTGTCTTGAATGAACAGAAGTGGATTCACATTATATTAGATAAATGCTTATTGACTTTGAATTAAGACTAAAGCTACGTACATAGTTGACGGATATTACGCCACTGATCTCCCGCGGCGGACATGATCACGCCTAGACATGATATTGCATATAGATGACTAATAACGGGCACACTACATCGACGTAAATTCAGTGATGGTATTTCTACGTTACGAGAGTTACAGTAATAACTGGTAAAGGCATTCCGCCGCGGATGATCAGCGACCGAGTTTCTGTAAAGTGCGTTCGTAGCTTTAACCTAAATTAAAAATAAAAAGTATTTATTCGATAAAAGCTAGGTGAATTTGCTCCTGTTTATTTATTTACAAAGAAAGTTAGTCTCGAGACTGAGTTTGTTGCCCTAGTTCTACACTTTATTAGTCGTTAACGAACAAGAATAGAGTCAGCTAGTTTTTATCGAATAAATACTTATTGATTTTCACTTAGATACCTAATGAAGTTTACGGTAAAATACCAATGTCTGTATGGCAAATGGGGGAACAATGTCTATGTATGTATTTATTTACGTAAACATGTATGTATTTACGGAAAAACAATGTATTTAAGTATTATATCAGTCATCTGGGTGCCATAACACAAGCATTAAGTCTTATCAAATAAAGATAAAGATAAAGATAAAGATAATTTTATTTGCAAGAACATAAGTTTAACAAATAGGTCTTAGTCTAGGGTAATTTTCCAATTATGTTCTACCTACTTAGGCATGCAAATACTTATTAAATGAAATGAGTAGGTACCAACATTACAATACGATGAACATAATCATCATAATCTTTGGTCTTATGTATGTTATTAGTTATATTTAAATAAGTACTAAGTCATTTTTGGAAGAAAACAAAAGTCGGTCCTATGTCCACTGCTTAAAGTAAATATAAGCGAGCAAACATATTGGTTGCTGAAAAATCCTGTCCCGATGGAACCCGTCTAATTCAATTCTGGAGGTAAAACAAACAGTGCCGATAAGGTGATGTTGGCCTAGTAATAATGCAAAGGGTTGTGAGGGTCAAACTATAATGTAAACACGCTTCAGTTTTGTATGGAGATATGGTGACATAAAATGATAACTAGGCAATAGTATGAAATCCATACCCACGTTGTACAGAAGTAAAATAGGGTAAACAAAGGCTTAGATCAGTTGAATCTGTTCTTCATGGCCAAACAATTTTATAGATGGGATATTTAAAAAGACAGGCGCAGAAATCTACCAAAATTAAAACAGTCCACTTTGGGTAAACCATTTTTTTAAGATATTAAATTAAATATATACTTAATATTAAATAAAAACACGGCGTCATCTAGTCCCAAGTTAAGCAACTTAATATTTGTGTTATGGTAACCAGATGACTGATATAATACTTAAATATTTTTTTTTGTAAATACATAATTTTTTTTTGTAAGAACATTCACCTGGAACAAATATCTGAAGAACACACAAACATTTGTCCCGTAGCGGGGATTGAACCCGCAACCTCCGCGTCTCAGATTGTGAGCCTATTTTGCTATAACATGTGATACAACCCCCGTAATCACAGCAGACAGTGACACCTGGGTCCAAGATTGGATTATCGGAAAATATATCTCTTGCTGAATAATAAGGTTAGAAGTGGTTCAGGTAGCACATTGAATAATGTAAATGTTGCTAATACAAATTACATTCACACACTTCCGGCAAGTGTTCTCTCGGGGGATATTTTCATTTGGATTAGTTTGCTTGGGTTGTTGAAATCTGCCTTGAGATCAATACTATTCGAGCAGTAAATAAAGCAGTTTTTGTGTATTTTTTATGTTGACTGTATCATTAATGTATCCCCAAAGCACAATAGACTGAATCTTATGACAAAATTGGAAGAGAACGTGTAATGATTGCGTATCTTCACAGATTTACAGCAGAATATTTGATAGGTAAACAAATGGATTTCAGAGGCGACATTTTACTATGCCCATCTTGTTTCACTTATTTCCTAATAAGTTTATATGCAATTTAAAATCTAAAGAAAGCTACTTGTCGGTTCAGCACAAAAGGGCCACATAGCAAGCAGATCTATCTCTAAACCAACGTGCAACAATAATTATGTACTACTTTCACGCTCTACTAACTAATAACAGGCTACGGATGATGTTAATGATGATGATTGTGAAACAACAACAATAAACGCTATAACTAATATTCAAAATGGTTTATTCACAGTAGTTTCATTATAAGATAAAAAGTATATCATGAAAAAGTGTTCATTTTAAAACTCTTTGCACTGTTTGACAGTTTCTAAGCTATAAAAGCAAACGAATGTTCTCATTAACCGTTGAGTTAGACAATCAGGGTTTATATTTCATAAACGTTTCACTGTCATTGTTTCACTAATGAAGCGCTTGCTAAAATATTCTACAAAATTCATTAGGCATTCACTTTTTAACCCGAAACTGCTAATCCCATAGCGATTCGTATAATACCCCAATTAAGGGGTAATTTAGGCTTTAACAAGGACTTGGTACTTTTCACATGTGAACCGATGCTGCTAAAACGGGTGTCATAACATACAAAGGCCTTACATAAGTCAATTTCTATATAACATAATCAGTATTTTATAAAAAAAAAAATGTAACAGGAACGGTTGTTTCCCATAGGGCATTCAAGTGAAAAATTTAAAAGTTTAGTCAGAAATACTTTATTGGGACAAATCCCAATTGCTTAACTCTTTTTTAGTTTTGCCACTTAATGTTTTAGCAGTAAAATATTTCACTATCTCACACGAATAAGTTACAAATAGTCTGACATGTAATTCTAAAATCCGTCGACACACGGTCGGCATTTAACCCAACGGCACGTTTTTCTCTACTTCTCACTGAAGGTTTTTAACTTGACAGTATCCGTATGTTAATAGGCATTCTCAAGCTACCCCACGTATGCGTAATCCTTAGAATCCGAGCGGACAGGCACAGACCCATATCTGATCAACCTTTCCGTTTCGCCGAGGAAGAAAAATTCGGTGTAATAAGGGGTTTCTTAATCTGATGGAGGCACACTGAAACGACCCGCCAAAGGGGGATAAAGTTATTTGACATTATTTCAGGTTAATGAGAAGTCGGGGTAACAATGTGACTGAAGCGTCAGATAAACGAAACCAACCAATGTAGTTATGAGTTTAGTTAAAGATCAAAGATTTTTTTTATCAGTTTAGAAAAATTGCTTTTTTAAACAATTTGTTAGCCATTCAAAAAGACTTCCATCGTACTATTATATCAGCGTTGAGGACAAAGTCATACACTTATTTTAAGATACTCGTAAGTGAATTCTAGGACACATAACTTTTGTCCTAAAAAATTCACTAACGCACGGCTGGAATTTGATACCATGGCCGGATCGAAAGTTAAGGCTTTATCGTACACGGCCAACACAGCTCAGGTTATTCAATATGTACACAGAACCTAGCTCCTGAGTTACACAGCAAACTATCCTTGAACTATCGTTACATTGCATTAACTAATCGATTGAGGCTGCTGATCCGGGATAGAACCATTCTGCTGACTTGATTACATTTAGATTAAATCGATCAGAATTATCCTTGTTGGAATTGGAAAGTAAAATGTTTGTTTTTGATGCAGTGGAAAGTTTTAGGTGAGACCTGAATAGGCTAACGACGATTTTAGTTTAACCCCTACTTATTTGACTGTATTGTATACTACTTATTTGAAGAATGTACTTTGCTAATGGTCATTAATTACATTTTTCAAAATGAAATAGATACTTTTTTTTGTATTTTTACATAAGAAAAAACAAATGCCACCGATTTTGGTATCATGCATGGCTTTTATTATTTGACGATATACTATCCATGTAGAAGAAGAAGAAGAAGAAACACTTTATTGTACACTAAAGAAAACAATTACAGGACATGATTTACAATAAAAAGCACAATGTAATTTAATTATATATAAAACTTAAGAGCTCAGCTCTTGTCGGTGTAATGATGCAATTTCCTCCATATGCTTCTTTCCAATGCGATCTCTTTTACTTCTTGATACGACATGACAGCGACCTTCTCTTTTATCTGACTTATGTAATCAATTCTCGGTCTTCCCCTTCCTCGCCTTCCTTCTACTTTTCCTTCTATGATGTTCCTTATAAAGCTGTCATGTCGTATAAGATGACCAATCATTTTTCCTCTTCTGTTTTTGATGGTATTCATTAATAATCTTTTCTCTTCAACCCTGTAATTTAATTAATTTAATTTAATTAATTCCATGTAATTTGTTACATTTTGTAACTTCGTTTTTTTAAGATTATTCAATTTTAATGTTTCAAATTTTCCCACGTCAAATTTCAAACTTTCCTTTCAGCGAGATAGGTTATATTATTTTAGACAGACGTACGGCTGTCATACTTTTATATTTGCCAGTGTCAGGGGTAATTGTCAAGTCTGAGGTGGACACACCAGTTGATTCGTTCCAACTGTCAGTGTCACTGTGAACGTGAGTGATCTATCAAAAGATCGATATTGACGTTTGGAGAAGACGTGGCTGTCCGACGTTCGATCCATTTCTTTTCTTGTTGATAATTCGATTTGTCTGAATTTGTGCGCGACGACACATCAGGCGTTTTATCCAGGACGAGTTTATCATACCTCTGGTAAGGAATGCTTTTGTCCTGCTACCTACTTATCCTCACGTGTGACCCTTGTTTCACCCTGCGGACCCTAGGCTTAGGCTTCCGCGTGCTAGCCAGGTAATGGAGGCTTGAACGCTAACCTTCCCTAAGATTTGCATGGGTTTCGCACCGTCTTTCGCATCTGCTTGTACGTTGTTCTGTCAATTTCAGAACAAAGAGGTTTTTCTGTCCGCTGGAGACGTGCACGTGGCGTGCCGTGCCACACATTCCTGCTTCCGCTCGCCCGACGCGGGCAAGAACCGCTGCGAAGGCCTCTGCCCGCCGTTCTACGCCGGAAACGTAACCGTCCCATGCGCTGTGTCCCCCCTGTTCGGTACTGTGAGTGAGTGCGGCCAGACTGTGTATGTTAAATCAGGTAACTGAGCGGTGCTCGCGTAAATTTCGGCGGTTTCGAAACCGACCCCTCTAAACCTAACCCAGTTTAACCTAACTCAGTTTAACCTAACTATACGTGGACATTTCCTCGACTCCGGTGCGGTGAAAAAAAAACAAGATTCTTACTTTCTCCTTTCAATTCTCTCATCTGGTAAACGAGTAAGCGGTCAAGGCAGGTCACCAACCCATTTATTACTATTTTCCTTCATCTTTAGGCGTGGTATCACGGAATATATTATGTAATGTCGAAACTAAGTGAGTTTTAGTTTATTTAGAGTTTGTAATAGGCAGTTGCAATAATCCTGGTTTGTAATGATAAACTGTATTGTAATAATTGAAGCTACACCCCATTTCCTGTACTGTTAGGAATAGGAGACATAGGAGTTTTCTAAAATAAAATTAAGTTTGTTGTATTTTTATATTTTGTCTTTTTTCCTTTGTGTTATCCCTATCCTCCCTAGGGAAACCACCCTACAATTTTATGCAATTGTTCGTCTTCCAAGTTGTTGACATCACTAGTAGATAAACTTGTAACCGAATTTAGGGCATCGTATATTCAGATAGCAGGATCGAGTCAATACTATCGAGATGTAGACGTGTCCCGACGCTACTCGATAATGAATTGAACTGTCAGACGTGGAAGTCAATTTCAAGTTTCTAAGAAACGCTGACCGTAATTTACTATCGTAAAATAGATTTGATATGAAAATACTCACTACACAAATGCTCACTGTAGTCAAACGAAAACGAAGTTTCATGACAATTTTCGGGTTCCAATTATGTTGGTGAACTACAACGAATTCAGTATCCACCAACATAAGCTGACCCCGAAAATTGTCACGAAACTTCGTTTTCGTTGATCCGGAGTAAGGCACCAGTAAGCTAAAGTGATTGAGTCCGGATACCAATAACGTGTCGTGACGAAGCGAAATCTGACAGACCTTTCCTACCTTTAAACTGAAAAGATATTGCAAATCCGTTTAGAGTCTTGAACGGTTAAAAATTCATGCGTAAAATAAATAAATTGACATAGGAACACAAGCTAATTATGTTTTCAGTCACTTTGACGTAAAAATGAATCTGTTTTTATTTAATATTGTTTATTAATTACGCATCTACTAAACATTGTAATGATTTATTTATCACTTGCTCATAAGACTAAAATTCTCAAAACTAAAGGGATTTTAACAAAGACCTTTCGTAATTACTGTAGGATTTTTTTTAAACTGTCTTGATGAGTTATTTCGAATATTACTTCTTACATCTAAACTTACAAAAATCTCCCGTTTATACACCATCTCTACATCTCGTATAAATTGTTTTTTATATTAAAATAAACATCGTCTTTCTTAATAAATTACTTTCTAAAATTATTTTTTCTGTTTCTACGAATCTGCAAAGTTTATAATAAAGTACCTGTAATAAATTGTGGGGCGGGCTTTACGAAATTTTGGAAGTAAAGAAATATACCTACCTTTTAACAAATTGTGATTGTTGAAAACCGTCCACTGGGTTGCTTTCCGCTAAATGTTTCGGTTGTACTGAGGGATATTGGAACTTAAAAATAATTCTATAATTTATTTATTTTTTTATAAATAAAATATTTGATTTACTATACTCACATTTTATTAAAATAAGATAGATATTATTGTCAAATTATTTTACTATAATAAATAATAATAATAATAAATAAACAAATATTATTAACTTATGTTATTTGTTGCTTCAATTTAGTATAATTATTTATTTTATTTATATTTTCATAAATTTTTCCGGTTCCATAGCATCCATAGATTAAAATTTTACTCAAGATTTTGTATAACGTACCTGCTAAGCTAGTTTATTCAAAACACTGTATGTTCTAATTAACACGAGTCGCATTTAATGATTGTATGTACTTGAAAACTTGAGTTTACGTGTCTAGTCTCTACTAGAGACATAAGCTCGAGACAACTCTGCTCTTTACAACAGAATAGATGTTACTCTGTGCTAAAGCTGTGCCAAAGTTAAAGGTATGCTTCCGACTTCCAACAACCTTCTAAGGATATATTTATGGTGTAAACAACTCCAAACATTAAAACATATTTCAATGATTTTCATTAAAATAATCTAAAATCTTCGCAAAAGGATCGCTTCCTAATCAAACCTACTTCATTAGTTCAAAACAATTTTAATTACAGCCTTGTTCGTGACACTCACAGATTTCGACATCTGAAAATTAAAGCGAGGTATACTTAGTTCAGTTTTAGCTTGGATCTTTGCCGAGTAGAATTTCTAGCCTAGCTAAACCTGCTTATTAGCCTAATAGGATTATACATTCAGAAATCATCGTTGAATATACATATTGAATTATATTATTCACGTCTTTTTACCTGAGTCCGTCCACAACTTCAAATGAAGTTATCGCGAGCAAAAAAATTTAATTGGTAGACGACTGAGCATTGTGGGTAGCTTGGGCTGAAAAATGTGCCAAGTTAAAATGACGTTTTAAGCAACTTTATGAAATTCACAAATCCACTGTTATAAAAACAGCGTAGATGTTTTAATTTTATAGAGTAGATAAATCCAGTAAAAATTAATTAGTTTGTGTGGGTTCGTAAATTTTGTGTAAGGTAACTCAACGTTTCAAAAATCTCTTGAGAAAGTGGCTGTAGATGTCGAATGAAACCTAAGTTACGTTTAACATTTTCCCAGGGTTCTTGAAAATAGACAGGCTGTATTAAGAATATTACAATAACCTTTTTTTCGTAATTTTGTGAGACTAACCCGACTCAGCCTTCAGCGAAATATTGAAAATATCGTAATGTAACTATCAAATTACATAAGGGAATGTGTTCCTCGTTTGTATCCGCTCGTTTGTATAGTATAGTATTATTTTATCTACAGGCGACATTACCCACCAGCCATGGTGGGTAAAGTCGCTACAAATTTACCCTCTTAAGGGTAAACACTAAATTAATTGTATAACTGATTAGTCCGTCTACAAAAGCATGTTAAATTCGAAATGTCCAAACGTAAAAAAAATAACTTTATTAGTATTAGTAGGATAGTAGTTAGTAATTATTATAAACGCAATTTGTATGGATGTATAGATGGATGTTTGTTATTCTTTTACGCAAAAACTACTGAACGGATTCAGCTGAATCTTGAAATATAATGTTACGGGCTCTTTAATTAACTGGGTAGTATGTTTGTACGTACATAGCTTAGGAGCTGGAAGACACATGAGCTTCTTTTTATCTGGGTAAGTATGCAAGCGAAACCACAGGTGAGTCAGCCGGTATTTATATATTTTTAGCCTAAGAATTACTCAGTTTATCTTTATTATAACTCAAACTTCAATCTTATACCTTAAACAATATTCATAGGATTTGAAACCAAATTAGGCTACGCCGTAGCACCTCGTAGCCGCGTAGCGCTGTCTACGAGGCTACGAAGCTCGCTACAAAATTGCTTGAAAAATCCCTTAAAAGTAATATAATTTTCGCGAGAAGAATACGCTTACTGGATATTGTTTCAATCCAAATAAATGTACCTAGGTTATGTATATAAAGAAGGTGAAAGAAATAATAACTTTCGGATTAGGGGATAATTTATTTAGACAGTGTACAACAGAACCATTACCAGTTTCTTAGAAATAAAAAACAAATTAACGCAGTACTTCGCAGCTTAAGATTCTATAAGAGATGAATAAGAAGTCATATTGTGTCTATTTGATACCTACTTATATAATATCGGTCCACTATTTACGGAGAAATCGACGAAAAGATAATAATATCATACATAAAAGAACTCTTAGAATCTTTTATGTTAAATAATATGCTAAAAATAGTTTCAATCCAAATGTTTAATAAGGTTTTGTGGGTTATTTTAGGAACCATTTGACCGAGATGCGGTCTTATTGGGCTTATTTCTTCTCAATGGGTAATACTTTGTTCTTATCATGAATGGGATCAGAACATTCGGAACGTAAATAGTGAGGGTAGAATCGCGAGGGCAGTGTAAGCTTTGTTCCCCAAATAGATAGATCCCTCTAATAGAACGGTATTAGTTTACTAGTTCTGTTTATTTGTTTGTTACCTATTAATTATAGACGGTGGATTTAGTATGACGACCTCTGTGGCGCAGTGGGCAAAAGCCCGCCTGAGACGCAGAGGTTGCGGGTTCGATCCCCGCTGCGGGACAAATGTTTGCATGATCTGCAAATATTTGTTTCGTGTCTGGGTGTTTTCTATGTATAATATGTATGTATTTACAAAAATAAAATGTATCTATGTAGTTTATCAGTCATCTGGTTACCATAATATTTATTTATTTATTTAGTATTTGTCGTGTAAATGTTTCATGTATGACGGAGGACTTTCCACGGCCCAAAAACTTCGTAACCAGAGTTGGTCACTTGATTATATGAAAATAATAAATAAATAAATATCCTTGGACATTCCACACAGTCATTCATCTAGTCCCAAGCTAAGCAATTTAATGCTTGTGTTATGGTAACCAGATGACTGATATACTACATAGATAAAATTTTTTTTTGTAAATACATACATATTATACATAGAAAACACCCAGACTCGAGACAAATATCTGCAGATAATGCAAATATTACAAATATTTTACTTATTTAGCTTTTATGCATATTTTATTAGTAGAACCTTTTATAAATGATAAAGCTTGGATGCATGATAGTTAGTTACGCCTTCACACAAAAACTACAACTAAAAAAGACAATTTGGAATACACCGGATAAAAGTATCTTATGTGTATACATAGGATACTTTTATCCTATGTGTTATACATAGGATACTTTTATCCGGGTAAAAACTACGCAAGCGAAGCCGCGGGTGGATACTAGTACATACATAATGGTATAAAGTTATCTGAGGGTAGCCAAAGGCATGTTCAAACTTATTTCAAGTATGCGAGTTCTAAAGTACCACTAGAATAACGGCTTTACCACAAAGCGTAAGTGCTTGTAGCTCCAAAACAGCAAAATAAAATATTTTTGTTCATATTTTTCTAATAATCTGACTACTAAGTTATGCTTAGCGGGATTGTGTCGCCAGCTGCGCCCACAGCGCGACACGCTGTTAGTATTAACTTAGTGGACACTGGAATAAAACGAGCTGAGAATTAAGTGCTGCTTTGTTCTAAAATCCAGCAAAAAAAATTAACGAGAAAGTTTTTCAGGATGTTTGTTATCCTGAAATCATAAAGACGAATTAGCACTTCTCTACAGTAACTTACCTACTTATAATTCATGTAAAAGTGCATGTTTGTGTTTTAATCAAGTACACACATTGTCAGTAAAATATTTTTTTTTCCCGTGACATAACGTCGATATAGAGAATGATTATTCATTCATTTATTCAAATATCCAAACTTTCATATTTGTGCTATTAGTGTAGTTCTGTGCAGTAAAGATTTTTCCATTCTATTAATTCCTATTCTACAGCGGCTTGTTCGTGTCTTGAGTGCGATATTCTCGTATACGTAACGTACGTAATTTAAGTTAAAGGCGGTTTAAACATTGATGTCACGCGCTGCCATTGTAGCGAGGGTATTTCATTAGTTGCGTGGGTCTTGGGTGTTTTGTTTAAGTTAAATTTAGTTTAAGTTGAGTGGCAATCAGTGACGATACGTAGCCAATATACTTGTTAGCTAAGCCCAGTGCTTGTTGCCCGGCAAAAATGCACTGCGAACTACCAGGTGGCGCTACACAAAAACGTGCAGACTGCTCGTTCGAAAAATAATGGTGTGCATAGGCTTACAATTAAAAAATAAAAAGTAACACAAAAACATGGATCCAAGGTATTTTTTTAATAAACGCAATCATGAGTGTACCTGATGCGAAAGCGGGCTTTGGACAACATTAGCCGTAAATTGGATAACACTTTACCCGAATGTAATATTAGTGAGTGGCACTTGAAAAGCGCTACGTATGTGATTATAGCGCTTGTAGCAAGATTGGGGTTTAATTAAATCTTTGCTATTTCAGTCGGGCGTCAAAATAACAATGTATATTGTGCTTTATGTCACTGATTCAAAGTTCAAATTGTTGTAATCCTATCTTAAGTTATAAATGTGAATGAGAATGTATGTTTGTGATTCAATCTCGTAAGCCCTCTATTACAAAGCTACGAGTATGTATGATAACTAGCTGTGCGCGGCGGTTTTACACGTCCATTAAGTTTTACCGTACACTAATCTATATTCACTTACGAGTATACAGGATGGGACACGTGTTGAGCTAATTATCAGCAACAATAAAAAAATATTTGTCACGTGTGTTAATTTAAAGTCACCGTTTGTGCCCCCTGTATAAAACGGAAGAGTTTTTTTTGATAACACCCTAATCTCTGGACTTTTTTGCTTATTTCTTGAAGAAGATTATCCAATACTTAACCAAATGGTGGGTGAAACCGACGAGACAGTGTAAAATATTTTTTTAAGCGTAGCAAATAAACATTAAGTACGTTTATTACAGAATGTATTTTCGTAACAAGTACGTTATCTTACACGAGTCAAATCAAAGTGAAAATTTAATTACGTCTGCGTTGAAAGCATGTTTACTACTGACTTAATGAGTTAAGCACATAAATATTGTGCAAAGAGGCCTAACATGGGACGTACTTAAGTGTTTTGTTTTAGGCTATTTCTAAGAGGCAAGGGCGTTTTTATCCTAGCACATTTTATAATCATATAGTTACTGTTAAATAAATTTCTATGATTTTCGAAGTATAAAAAATAAGAGAGAGACTGGTAGGAAGTCTGAAAGGACAAATATAGTTGGAGAGATAAGGGGGAGACTATTGCCCAGCAGTGGGATGAAGATAAATGAAGAAAAACATATAAGATTCAGTCTGCTCTCTAAGAAAAAAGATTTTGTTGAATGAATAAAAAATCTCAACACATCATTCTAATCATCCGTTGGATTGACCTGTGACATCTGGATTAGCACATATTTATCCCAAACAAGTGCCAGAATCAAACTTAAAACTGCCGCCTGCTGCCACTATTTTATTTTATTTATTTAGATACTACCAAAGGAAACATTTTTATTCCTTGTACGTCACTTTAATAATGTGGGACTGAAATTATTTTTACTAAAAAAACCAAAGTTGAATATTAGTTCAGCTATCTTTTTTATAAAACATCGGTTGGCAGAAGCATCGTAAACCCAGTATTTATACAAGCACTAGTTTTAGAACAAGCTGCGAATGATTTGCAGTAAAGTACATCAGCTTGGTTAATCACCAGCATGTAAAACGAAACTTAAGTGATCCTTGAGGTCCTACAAGAATAAATGATTTTTTCTTTCTTTCTGTCTTTCATCGATTTGTATACCAGAACTAGCCAGCAATTAGTGAACTAGCTGTGAGTCGAGTGTGAAAAAAGCTAAATTAAAATATCTTATTTGTTTTTCTAAGAATGATGCATGCCACACTACTAACCTAAATATAAATAAACGATATTTTTACGTGATTAATGGGAAATAATTTTTGTTAAAATATCGTTGATGTTGTAAATTTGTTATATTACGAACTTTTTTGGAACCTATTCCATACAAGTCACAGATAACTTTATTTGTAATATAGCTCGAGAATGGTTGGACCGATTTGGATAATTCTTTTTTAAAATGTTTTCTTATGGTTCGTAGGTGGTTCGTGCATAAAAAAAACAACCTCCAAAGCCTTGCTAAATTGACAACAGATTTAATAATTTGGGAATCAAGGTAACGAGTCCATTCTAGTAAACTGAAGTAGAAAATATAAAAAAAGAAAGAAAAGGACATTATTATTATTCAAATATTTATAATTTATTCTAAGACTGTGTACCGGAACAAAAGCATTCTATCTCAATGAGCAAGACTACTGAGTTGGGCAAATTATCGTATTTAAACACTTGAGACCCTTACAATGATGAATCTTGCAAAGGGTCTGTTGATGACCACAATTAAACATAAATAAAACAAATTAATTGCCACTTTCATTCATAAAATATTAAACTCAGTCACTTCAGGCTTAGAAGGTAGTCTAAAAACTCTGTCATCAGAATTAACCACTTGCTCATACACACATATATTTAGGTAGGTACGTACATACGTTTCTACTGTCTGTACCACAAAAGTGTATATTTTCCCCTTCAGCTTTGTTCGATGTCTCCAATTGTCTGATTTTTTATTTAATAAATGCACCTTATTTAAATGTATTAAAGGTTTATATTAATAATACTATATATAGTTATGCCCCATATTATCTTCTAATCTGTCCATATCCATCCTCAGGTTGTCTGGTAGAGATCGCTTTTTAGCGATAAGACCGCCGATTGTATATCATAGTAATTTAAGTGTTTTATTGTTCATAATGTTTTTTTTATCTGTTAATGGTGTGCAATAAAGTATTTTCTATCTATCTATCTATCTGTTGTCTGAGTGAGTAAAGTGAATAGAAATACCATTTAAAGGTAATCTAATTTCACTCCCCAGTCATCAAAGCTCAATGCCCAACAAAACGGCATTGACAGGCATGTTTCCCGCCTCGATTTTTCACTAAACGGTGAAATGATCCGTGAAAAGAAACGTTGGCCGCAGAATTTTAATAAATCAAACTCTACGATCAATTTGTGGAGTTATTTATATTTCGCTTTAAACAATATTGAAAATTTCGCTGGGATGTTTTTCCTGTTTTGTTTTACAGTTTTGATACGCTTTTTATTAGCTTTTAAGCTTGTTAATGGCTCTGTGTTAAGAAACATTAAAACAGACTCGACTTAGTTATGTTTAACAGGTATACCTGAAATGTACATACATTATAATGTCATGTACTTTTCCTAAAATTATTTATAGTTTTTTATTCAAATACTGCAGTTGTTCTAGACATCAGCCTCGATAAACACAAGTTACACAATTCGTACTCCATTTAAATATATTTGAATACCTCTTGAGTATACTGGCTTGAGATCACCATCCTCTTGTTTAGTAAGCGCAAATGGTGCTTTTTAGGTAATGTTTTTTACATAACCAAACCTGAGTTCTACTTGTTTTCTACTTGTTCTACTTATTAATAGATCCTCGTTGACAAGCCACGGATTGTCAATAAGCTTATACCAAGTGACCATCGCCATCAAAATTCATGGAATCGTAGAACTTGCTGAGAGCTTATCAAAGTTATTTCGGATACTTCAATTTCAATATTTGGCATTGAAATTGTTTATAGTAATTCGAAACTCAATTTTCTATTAATTCATTTCAAATATTTAAGTTTAGAAATGTGAAACTTTGTTATTTGACATTGGCATGATTTCAATTAATAAGTTTTTGTTGTCAACTCGTATCACGTCTTTTATTACTTGAATAAGTTATAAAA
The DNA here is from genome assembly GCA_963582015.1 of Xanthorhoe designata. NCBI lineage: Eukaryota > Metazoa > Arthropoda > Insecta > Lepidoptera > Geometridae > Xanthorhoe > Xanthorhoe designata. The sequence continues at coordinate 8,833,586 of OY757046.1, forward strand.
AGATGAGAAGACGAGATATTTAAATAATGAGAGCTATGTCTATGATATAGATCGCCTTTCTTTGTCCATATTCGGACATCAAATAATTTTGCTCTACTATGCCGCGGAAACTCACAGCTTAGCTCTAAGAAAAAGAAACTTTTGTACGATAAAAACGAAGAAAGATAACGAAAAAACACAGACTAAAACTACGCCCAATAAAAAAATTCCATGCAGACAATGAAATTAAAACATCTCTGAAAGGGGTGCGTTTAATTTGCATGCATAGAGCAGAGAACGCATTGCAGGTAATCGCGATCTACGCTTCCATAGAGATGCTGGATATGACATTAGATTGTTATCGTATACTAGCTTTTATTCGCAGCTTCAATTGTTGGCTTATATGCTATGCCAAAATCTTTGTATGTATATTTGTGTTGTTATATAACTATTATTTCAGACACTTTCATAGGACCTACAGATCTAAAGGATTGTCTACCGCACCTTGGGAATACAGTCGTGATCATATTTATTCCTACAAATATTGTAAACGTGAAAGTTTGTGTATATGTAAGTGTGTAAGTATGTAAGTTTGTTACTTCTTCACACTCGAACGGTTAGACGGATTTGAATAAAATTAATCCTGGTATTCCCACGGGAACGAAAACTATTCACCGCGGGTAACACCGCAGGGCGCAGCTAGCTGAATAATACATAAAATTAATAAATTAATTACATTTATATATACATTTATTTATTTATTTCAGGCATCACTGTGTCACCAGCAAAATCCATAGAAATATGATATTAGGAAGTGGATTAGGATAAGACTTTGAATTAATTATTTTTTACTAGTAGTGCTAGTCGATATTGCTTGATAGAATGATGAAGTTTAGAGAAGTTCGGCTCGAACAGATATAGCATAGACAGATAGTCACTTCCGCGGTTATAAGTGTTAAACTATGACAAGCGGTCTAAAACTTTTAGCTGATGGCCAGCTCATGCCATTTCAGCTTACCTATATCCCTGACGTTGACATTGGTTCTCTGTCAAATCACCTTCCTTTACATTTTCTTAAAAAAGCAGCTTGTAATACGCAAAGTGTAGAAATTACATCGTTAACACCACGACTATTGTATTTCAAGCCAGGGGTCTCCTCGGTACTAATTAATTGTGTAATTCCTTCGACAAATTGCAGCTTCACTCAACTTTGGCGGTAAAACGCTCATTATTCCACGCCAGTGCATTCCCGTTAATTAACTTTAGTGTCATGTGAATAATAAAATATGTTTTTTCGAAATGTTTGCAAGTAAGTTCGTAAGAGCTAGTGGCTAACTCAGGTTACGAAAGTTTTAAACTGCCTACAAGACTGTCTTAGTGAGACAGACACTCAGATACCAAAGGCACAGCTACATACTTATAACACCCCTCTTTTTCAATAATTATGTAGGTTTCTTCAAGCTATAAAGCGTCGAAAAAATTGATATAAGTAAACTAATCGTTAAAAATTTAGCTAGTTAGGTACGTTATTAATTTGAATCAGGAAACCACTGAGACCGCATAATTCACAACATTAAAGTTCATCGATTAAATGTAAATATTTGCTTATCATTAATTTAACAAAATTAATGCAAAAACCGAGAGAGGTCCTTTATAAAGATCAAATATTTGACATCGATCTTCTGAAAGGGTTAATTCTTTTGGGTTGTTCTTCTGAGGAACCTTGTTTAATATTTGATTAAATGCTTTTTATTTTAGGAAATTCGATTAGACAATGTATTTTAAATTTCGAAATGAATAGAATGTAGTTCCCTAGTACAAAATAGCACAAATACCTTGAGTTTAATTGCAGTAGTTGATGACGCTCACCTGAAACAATAAAAAACAATGATTAAAAAAAGGTACGTCTCTCTGTGTAAAGGTGTGATGTGTTTGCTTTGCAAAAGCTTCCACCTTCCATCTTTGCGTATGATCGTATTAACTTGAACACTAGAAATATATATATTTTCTAGTGTAAAAACGCAACAACAATCATAGTGAAAAAAACTTTGTAAACACCTTGGCCATTGGGGTCACGTAAGAAAAAAATCACGTAATTTTATTTTATACATTTTTAGTAATTTCTTTGAGGCAAGCGAATCTTTATGATTTTTCCAGCTTACTTTCCTCGCATTTTTTAAATAATCACTTTTATTAGAAACTACTTAATGTGTACCTTGCTTTGAGATACATTTTCAAAATGTACACGCAACAAAACTGTAAAATATAAAAAAGTATTTAAATAAAAGTCATATCTAGGCACTTTATCTGTCGTCCGCGGATTAGTTTTGGCCGCCCTCCAGTGTCGCAGGTGCTAGACGTGCAATATGCGGTCTGTTCTGCCGCAGAGTCGATCCTTGCTCTCTGCAATATCTATGAGCATTGTGCGGCTTGCTTCGCTCGCTGATGCGTTCGGTGTGGAGTTGGTATCTTTTGAAGTGAAGATAGAATTGATTGTCAAGTGGTAAAGTTTTTGTACGAGGTTTTTTTCGGTAATTACTAATCAATAATCACTGAACCTTAAAAAAAATGATTAGCATCTCGTTGCCTGCGTGCCTAAAGTTTCGCCGCGATATCTGTACTTACTTTGAATTAACCGGTAGGTAAACGTTAAAACAGGTACATCTATCTGGTTTGCTAATTTTCTTGATACATATTATACAAGCGGAATCATGAACGGAAACCACTACTCAACCATCACTAATCACGAACGGTTTGTAAGGGCCGTGGATTGCCTGCATCTGCATATCGATGAAAGCAGGATAACTCGAACAATGGGATGCCGGGATATGAGCGGTAATGAATGCTCCTGCCTTATACAGTCAGAAAGTTTATTAACTCCTTTACTTTGTAAACCCTATCAATTAATTGGTAAAAAAAGTTATCGTGAGTCCAAAAAGGTCAATAGTGTAATTCTATTCGTCAATCAAACAAACATTCTAAATTTGAAATTAAACTATTGTAGTTTATAATGCTGTATCATGATCGCAATTTCTATTTTGCAACACTGCTATCAATTATTTGAGTTTATAAACTTTAAAATATTCCATGACTTTTTTTTTTCACTGACTGTACCTGAACCATGAACATAGTAGTGGATCGCTCGCAAATACGTCAGCTATTGATGGTGTTTTAGGAAACGAAGTAGACTTCAAACAGTCTAAATTAGAATAATTTGGCTTCTGTTGCTCTAATAAAGATCCCCCATATTAGATTTTCATTAATATCTCAAATGTAGACATCGACGTGTTACAGTTTTATTATAAGTAGAGATGTAGAGAAGAGGAGAGATTAATTAAAATATTAATGGATGTAAGTAACCTAAGTCTTACATAATGTAAATGACTTCATAACATTCCCTGCCCCAATCGCTACATCACCAGGAAACTCGTAAAATTAACAATAAAACCTACCACCCACAGGTATGATCACGGCTCTACATAGTCTTTATATAAGGTGTACAATAAATACACCTTATATAAGACCTCAGACTACATGGTCCGAGCTGTTTCGGACGATCGGACCACTTAGTTTTATATTTCCTGCTGGTTTAATTGATCGGATTATAAGGACTTTTAAAATCCCATTTATCTGTGTACAATAAATACACCTTATATAAGACCTCAGACCACATGGTCCGAGCTGTTTCGGACGATCGGACCACTTAGTTTTATATTTCCTGCTGGTTTGATTGATCGGATTATGAATTTTAAAATCCCGTTTATCTTAACGGGATTTTAAAAGGGTGTCTTGTCTTATCGATCGACCACGAGACGATTATAAATCCTCTTTATCAGACTACACAACTGCTATAAGCCTTTCCTTGGTACCCGAAATATTTACCGTATAATATTTTTAGATTACTTTTTGTTCTTGAAATATATTTTTTTGTCGAAAACACACAAGCAATGTTAGATCTGATTTTAATTTTTAAACCCCACACTAACATAATATTAGTATTCACATCTATTTTAAAAGAAGAACCATGACCGAGTGAGACTATTATTTAACCAAACTATTATTTACGCGAATACAGAATTTGGTTCTTGAACGATACCTAATACAAAGTTTTCAAATACAGTCATTGATTTCTGTTCATGTTTGTCACTGTGTTTTTGTACTCCCTGTATGGGACTAGGTATAGGTCGTAAATGGAACTCCCATAAACGATACGACCTATAAAAAGACCGTGAAGGTTTGATGGTACCGATCCTCCATGTTGTATGAGTAGAAGATCAAAACTATTTTAAATTAGTATTCGGCCTCAATGGCGACAGGTTAGCCGTGAAATGAACAAGGTGGTTCAACAAATTCTTGAAATAAATAAATTTAAGTGTCTTTGACACAAAAAGGTGTTATTTGGACATAACAAACAGACACTTCAATTTCATTTAGGTATTTGTATCGATAAATACAAAAACCTTATATGTAGCTACAACGCATGCTGGGTATGCATAGCCACAGATAATAATAATACTATACTAGGTTTTATATCTTACTACTATAATAGTAGTAGGATATAAAATTATTGCTATCTCATTTTGTCAATAAGGAAACGACAAGGACGTTATTTTGACCAAACTTTGTAAATACCTAACTAATAAATTCTCAGGGTACAATGCAACAGTAGGTAATCCAACCAAAGTAGTGCGTGGTGAGTATTATAAAGGTTCAATCGCCCTTGGCTGATAAAGCCAATTAATTATATAAAAATATCTCATTATGCGAATAGCCACGGTATTTTATTATTGAAAATCTCTGCGACATCAAAGACTGAAGTAATATGCGCCAGGGAGATATTAAGGAACTAATCACAGCATGCCATCACATTCTTTGAGCCAGCTCTGGATAAGGAATTTGGCCACCTAAATGTCTTTTCGATGGATTAATCAGCATGTTTACCTTGTCTTGGAGATATGAGTAAAGATCTTGTTTTCTTTTTCTCTGAATAAATAAATGATGATTTACAGAAGATCGTTAGATGAGATAGGCTGGGTCATAGATAAAACGCACGCGCAGGCGATAGTCGTGTCATCCTGTTTCTATGTATATTTAACATAGTGTATAGAAAACATTGTCTTTTTTCTGAATTTGTGAGAGGGCCGTGTCTAGTTCGTTCGTTCGTCGCATGACGCAAGTGGCTAACTCTGGTCACGGAGTTTAGTACTGGATAACCAATTAATGACGATGATGTTTATACTGGGTCAAACGTGTTCAGTATTTTGGTGACCTAAATGTTGTCCTTGTTTTGTACAGTCCAGCTCTGTGTTGCCATGTCCGAGCTTTTATTAAAAATACTGAACGGTTCGAAAAGGCTGAATATCAGAATGTTTTGAGCGTAAATAAATTAAAAGTGATTTCATAAAAGATTTTGATTGGGAATTGTAAAATTGAGTTCGCAGTTCTTTTCACACGCATTTTGTTTACTGACTCTGTGTACATAGTTATAATAAATGTCATTTGGTACATAAAATTGCATTTTCTGACTTTGCTAAGCTTTTACTAGCTAAGCTAAAACTTTTCTTCCAGAGCTAATCAGACTCGCACAAGAAGGAAAGTTTTTTATATATCAGTTGTGATTACGAATGTAAAAGGGCCTATTTTTGGACATTGACTGTTGAAACTTGATAAATGATAAATGATAAATGATAAATGATAAATGAATTTTATTGCTGTTAAACTAGGTGGTAATGTGTACATTGGTCTTAGGTCTATCTTAGGTACTCTAGTTTGCCTGGTAGGCTTACAGCATTAACATGCAAAAATTATAACTAATCAAATATAAAATTGTATAAAATAAAAAATAATAATAATTTGTCAATCAAAAATAGCGAAATAATATGAAAATTTATAATGTCAAATATCAATAGGTACTTAATGTCAACTATAAAATTAATGCCAAAGATTAAAATTAAAATTTGTCATTTAAAAATTCATCAATTGAATAATATTCTCTTTCCTCCAGTAACTTATTTAATTTATTTTTAAATGCAATCAGATTACTTTCAGAGCGTATTGACTTTGGGATTTTGTTGTAGATACTAGGCGCCATTCCAAACACACTCTTTCTAAATAAAGCGGTTTTACATTTTTGATGACGTAGGGTTCCCTCACGGCGAGAACCAACCTCAAACATGCTAAACCGATCGAGATTCGTTCGGACAAAGTATGCAACTTCATATATATATAGGGAAGCTAGAGTCAGTATTTTCCACTGTTTGAAAACACCCTTGCATGTGTCGATCCGTCCTAGACCGAACATTGCTCTTATGCATCTCTTCTGAGCTCTAAATATTTTATCTTTGTTTGTTGAGTTTCCCCAGAACACTATGCCGTATCTTAATAGTGATGCAGTATGCCCATAATATGCAGCAAGTAAGGTTGTGGTATTTGCTACTTTACTCAGTTTAAATAGAACATACGAGCATTGATATAGCCTATTGCACAGTGTATCCGTATGTAACTTCCAATCTAACCTGCTATCTATCTGTAAGCCCAAAAATTTCGTGCATTTAATAAATTGTATTTGTTGATTATTATAATTTATGTCCAAAGATGTTGGGGAAATTATTCTTTGCTTAAAATTCATTAGGTATGTTTTTGATAGGTTAATGTGTAAATTATTATGTTCCAGCCAATTGATTATTGATGTCAATGAATTATTAATGTCAGATTGTAAATTATTAAGTATGTCATTAGTAAATAGTATTGTGCTATCATCAGCGAATAAAGTCATATAATTATTTGTTATTGAGGGTAAGTCATTAATATATATAATAAATATATATAATAAATGATCGATCATGCATGGATCTATTTAGTCGAGCGATTATTGCCTTGAGCTGAATGCAGTCGCAGTAAACCGAGATATCAGCGTGTGCTGAATGGTATTGCTACAATCGATTATCAGGAACGACTGTTTTTAATTAATTGGAAACTGAAATTATGGCCTTTTGCGTGTTTTATGTGCAGATAGACTGAAATTAAAAAATACTAGCAGTAGTTTTTGTTGAGCAATAAATTAAGGGCCGTATTGCTTGCCTATCTAGCGATAATACTTATATGAAATCATTGTTCTACAGAGACAGAAAATGTTTAGGAATTGTTGTACTACGGGTCGGGAGCAGGGCCCTTACTCTGCAAAACGAAAAACGAAGTTTCGTGACAATTTTCGGGGTCAGCTTATGTTGGTGGATACTGAATTCGTAATAGTTCACCAACATAATTAGAACCCGAAAATTGTCACGAAACTTCGTTTTTCGTTTTGCAGAGTAACGGCCCGGAATTGATATATTCGATGACGACAAGAGTCACGTGATCAGAAGTGTAAAAACAGATGATTAGCGATGATATAAATCACTTTACACTTAATATCAAAATGGTGAAAGTTTTTTTGTGTGTATGTTTGGTAAAGGTGAAAGTTTGTTACTCCTTCACGCTCAAACGGCTGGACGGATTTGAATAAAATTTGGTAGGTACCAAGATTGCTTATACCCTGGATAAAAAATAGGCTACTTTTAATCCCTGTATTCCCACGGGAACTATTCACCGGGGATAACACCGCGGGGCGCAGGTATAAGCAGGGTATATTCAATTCTGGTACTAAATTTCATTCAAACACACACACTTTTCACACTTACATACTTACGAGTACACACAAACATTCACCTTAATAATATTAGTGTGATAAAAGCATACTTAAAACAGCAGGTAATGAGTAAGGTAAATATTACGATTTAACGCTCTGTGGGTGCTTTAGAGTTGGATGTTTTTCCGACTTTTCGGCTATATGCTTACACCTGCCATATTATTTTCGAGTTAAAGTTAACTTTGTCAGGCTGTGGCTTTCATATTATTTTCCTTATCAAGTTGCATCAAAAGTCACGAGATGAACAATGAACAGTCAGATATTTTTATCTGTTTTATGGGGTTTATAAATGGGTATAGTTTTTAGAGTTCCGTATTTTATATCTCAATGAATATTATACAAATTACGTAATGGTATCCGGCCTTCTTCAACTTCGATTATTTAAGAATAGCAACACTACTTTTACCTAATTATAACATTAATTTCTGCGGCAAAGATCCGGTATTTGGCTGCGACACAGCGGTAATTAAAGCAACCAGAAACAGCAATTTATGGTAACACTGAGCAATAAATTAAACGAACGACCTTAGAGCTGTGTCAATGATGATATTGTATGTTTTCATAAAATGGGACATGAAATATATGGTAACGACGTTTGATACTGCTACGATTAAACATACTATGTCGAGAATACGAGTATAAATAATTATTTTAATCTTAAACTTTAAATAATTTCTTGGGTTCTATAGGTATAAGCCAAGCTGTTTCCATTTCAACAATGTGAAAGAAAGAAAGAAAGAAAAATAATTTATTCTTGTAGGACCTCAAGGATCACTTAAGTATCGTTTTACATGCTAGGTGATTCTAATGCCTGTTCCAACGCGACTCCCTACACCAGGGAAAGAATCAGGCAAGAACCTGGTGGTGTGGGCCTAGCTTTTTTTTAAAAGCGATCCCTTAACAATCTAAAATAATCTAAATAGTCAAGCTTCAGTGGGAAGCCAGTCGAACAAAGTAAGGCATGTCAAAAAAGTAAAAGTAATTGTAAAGTTAACAAGATAACACCTCAACAAAATGTTGTCTGGCATCACACGCTACACTTGGCCGACTTAAGTGGTAGGTACCTACTTATCAAGGTAGTAAAGATATTGTATACCATCAACCGTCGAGGGGCAGAGCGACATCAGGCCACGTAATTTTATCATTAATAAAAGCCTCAATAGAATAATACGCTTTCTCTACAAGAATATTCTTTATGTATGTTTTAAACCTTCGAGTCGGTAGGTTAGTTACGTTGATTGGGAGTTTATTGTAAAAACGTACAGTATTACCCATAAAAGAACCGTTTACTTTTTCTAGTCTAAATTTAGGCACACATAGTTTATTTTTATTTCTAGTGTTAATTTTGTGCACATCATTTTTTTTCTTAAAGTTGTTTATATATTTGTGAGTGTGCAATAAGTTTACATAAATATATTGCGAAAAAACAGTAAGAATATTTATTGCTTTAAATCGCTCTCTTAAGGAGTCCCGACGTTTCATTTTGTAAATGGCACGGACAGCTCGCTTTTGTAAAACGAAAATAGTTTGAATATCTGCTGCTTTACCCCAAAGAAAAATACCATACGACATCACACTATGGAAGTAACTGAAATATACTAACTTAGCTGTTCCTTCGTCAGTAAGTTGCCTAATCGTACGCACTGCATAAGCCGCGGAGCTAAGCCTACCTGCAAGTGTTTCAATATGCGGACCCCACTGCACTTTGGAGTCAATTGTAAGACCTAAGAAAACAGTTGAATCAACAAGATTAAGTGCTTCCCCATTTAATTTAATTTTTGTAGGTCTCTGAACCACGTTAGGCAAAGTGAATTTAATACATTTAGTTTTTTTGGCATTAAGTAAGAGGTTATTAGCAGTGAACCAGTTTGAGACTTGGGATAAAGAGGCATTAACATCATCATAATTATCTTTAGACCTATCAACTTTAAAAAGTAAAGATGTATCATCAGCAAAAAGAACAATGTCACACATGTCTTTTACAAAAGAAGGAAGGTCGTTTATGTACACTAGAAACAGAAAAGGGCCTAGTATCGAGCCCTGTGGCACACCCATATCAATAACTGACCCTGAGGACTTTTCACCTCCTACTTCAACTTTAAGGAGTCTCTCAGAAAGATAAGATCGAATTAGGTTAATAGCTTGGTTTACGACACCATAGTACTTTAATTTGGAGATTAAAGTCGCATGACACACGCAGTCGAACGCTTTCGACAGATCGCAGAAAACTCCGACTACGTCTTGTGAGTTCTCAAAGGCATCATAAATGTGCTTTAGAAGCAATGTACCTGCATCGGTTGTTGATCTACCTCTCGTAAATCCAAATTGGTGCTGGTGTAAAAGTCCGTTGAGATTAAAGTGAGAGAGCAGTTGATTAAGAATTAGTTTTTCAAAAATTTTACTTAACGCAGGCAGAATCGATATTGGTCTATAATTAGCGGGGTCAGTTATATTACCAGATTTGAATAAAGGAATAACTTTACTCATCTTCATTAGATTGGGAAAAACTCCCTCGTCAACGCAATTGTTAAAGATATAAGCTAAACAAGGAGCAATATCACCAACAATAGTAGCTAATATCTTAGTCGAAATCCCCCATAAATCTTCAGTGTTTTTAATATTCAGTGTTTTAAATATTTTGACAATATTGTCTGCGTTAACATAACTAAATCTGAATTCATTATTACCCTGAGCAACACTGCATTCCAAAAGGCCGTATGCTATAGTGGCGGATGAATTTAATGACTGGGTCACCACATGTGGTATATTAGAGAAAAAATTATCAAATGCGTGAGCGACCTCATCGCTTTTAGTTAATAAATGATCATTGACTTTTAGATTTATCTGTTTGTGGCCACGTTTTGTCTTACCAGTCTCATTGTTGATCAATTTCCAAGTGGCTTTAATTTTGTTAGGTGCTGTTTCAATTTTATTTTTTAAAAACATTGATTTTGCTACCTGACATACTTTTTTGAATGTTTTAGAATAATTCTTAATGTAAAGGTTATGTGAAGGATCGTGGAGCATTAGTTCCCTTGTAGAATACAGATCATAAAGTTTATTCCTACTTCTATAAATACCAGGTGTTGCCCAGTCTGCAAAGCTTGCACTAGTTTTAGCTATACAAGTCTTTAATTTAAATATTTCCTTATGCTCCTCAGTAATTAAATTAGATAAACAGTTAAACAGCTCATTCGGGTCTTCTATACAAGGTAAAAGTGACATTTTAAGTTCTATGCAACCCTTAAACTTTGTAATACGACTCGCTGTGATAGGTCGGTAAGTGAATTTATGAGGTTCATTTAGTATGCAATTAGGAAATTTAACACTTTGACCATAATGATCTGATCCAAACTTTTTTATTAAGTTCTTACTAATTGGTTCACAACTACTAAAAATATTGTCTAGACATGTGGCTGTTGTTATAGTTACCCTAGTTGGTTCATTGAAAAGATGCGTCAGATTAAAACATTTGAACAAGTTAATGAACCTTTCAGACAGAGAATCTAAAATAATGTCTATATTAAAATCCCCGCAGATTATTAAAACTTTACTACTAGTAAAAATCTTAAGCAAAACTTCTTCCATAGTGGACTCAAACCGCCCGTAATCCGCGTCAGGTGGACGGTAAACACTCACTATGATATGTCGCTCTAGCTCAACGCACGACAGCTCAATAGTCCTCTCAATAGAGAGATTAACAACATCTTTACGTTCCTTGCATTTTAAATGATTTTTCACAATAATAAGAGAACCGCCTCTAGTGGCGTTCTTACGTTTGTATGAACTTACTATATTAAATTGTTCAAAATAAGGGAGCAACTGATTATATACAATCCAGTGTTCAGTCACACACATAATGTCTACATTACATCCCTTTAAAAATAACTCTAATGCTAGTAATTTGCTGGGGAGGCTTTGCATGTTCTGATGTACAACATGCAAAGTGCCTAGCTTACCCATTGTCGAAGCGGTCAGTTTAAATGCTGACCGGCAGTCCCTACTACATTAATAACCCTATTAGTACTACTACTAAATACAGGCTCGTCAGTTAAATATGTTATACTACTTATAACACCATCAAAAATATTATATGCTAACAATTTAGCAATTATCAATTTACTACAGCTACTATGGTACATTGTACCTCTACTTAAGCTAAAGTCACTAATAAAATTATTAGTGTCAAAATACAAAACGTCACTATGACGACATGTCAAGTTGTAAAGTAATAAATTGATTTTATATAGTCTCTGGTTTTCAAGTTCACTCAGAGACTTGGAGTAAGGGAAGGCACAAATGATTAATTTGCTCAACCCTAGATTTACCTTCTCTAACAAAATGTCAACAAGGTTTATTATGTCTAAACGTTTTATGTTACTACTGTCACCTAAATGCAACACCATAGTGGTATTGCTGTCAAGTGATGTATCAGACTTGATACATCTTGTAAATTGGTTTATGGGGGCATTTGGGAAACAATTATTTATTATTATTATGTCCCAGGCACTACAGTGTCCCGTTATGTGTAGGCGAAGCTTGCCTCTTGACTCTGTATAAATCATATAGTAAAGATGTAAAGGCCTGAGTTTACAAACTTACACACAAGTTTAAATCGATGACAAACTTACACATACAGTTGGATTGTATGAAAAACCGTATGTTTCTGCTACAAAATGTGTTAGTACATCATGGATTCGAGTTTTTTTATTAACTTAACTTATGCTACGGAACCGCACTTAGTCAGACTAGCACTTGGCAGATTTTATTAAAAATGTTTATAAAAGCCTAAAATTTAAAATAAAAGCACATAATTTTAGAAAATAAACGAATAAATTGTTAAACCACCATCTAGTTTTAAACAAAGTACTTTAATTAAAAATAGAACAACCCCATCGACCTGTCCAATTTTTTGTGGTGAGTAGAACAAGAGCTTTAATATCACATCAATCGTTCGTTAATCCTTTAACCTTTAAAACACAAAGGACTTAATTATTTCAGGTAAAAAATATCAAATTCGATGTTTAAACGTGGCCTAGCTTTCATAAATCTCCTTACAGTAACCTTTTTTAACAAAGCTTATGTAAATACCCCTTTGTTAGAAAGTAACAGAGCTCAATTTGCAAAAAACGTTTAGGTGATTTATAATCTGTATGCTGCATATAGAATATTATATTACTGAAATGGGTTCTGCTTAACGCCGTGATGAAACGACGCGTTATTTTAAAGTATTTCTCCCTCGTTAGCTTATTCATGCGGTTTCATTTCCATTCAGCTACATAATAAATTAGTTATGTTATTATCGTTACGTATGCTATATTTATTTATTTATATAGCGAAAGTTATTGTAGAAAAGCAGTATGACATATTAACATTCTACCCAGAAATGTCGCATTCGAACCCACGACCTTGGATTGAATGTTGCAGCACTAATGCAAACACATGCATGTCAATGTCACATGCATTGAATGTCAAACACGGCTCTTTGAAATTTTAATTTTTTTGTAAACAACCTCATCGCCTCAACTCTATCCAAGTATTAAAAAAACTTGATTAATATTTAAAAAGTCTACCAACCTACATCCTTCTTAAAAGCCTTTCAATACTTTTAAACATAAATTATTGAACTGAAACTAAAGTAAGAAGTTAAAACATTACCAAAGGCACTAACAAATTCACCAAGGAGCTAAAAATAACGTTTCAAAGTTCAGCGGGTAGGCCGATCTCGTGAACTTTAACGTTCGCGTCAACATTCTTCATTTTAAGTTTTTTCGACACATTTAGACATTTTTCACACATGACTTAGTTTTTACATTTTACGCTGTACCTATTATGTGTACCTATACATTAACCCTAGAAAGATAACCTACGCCTCAGAGGCGCCCGAGCGAATGAAATATTTGCGTCTCTTTTTATCCGAATCCCGTATACACCTGTCCTTCTCTACTAACTCAGTCGTCGGTCAACCACGTCGCGGGACGATCGAATTTTTGCGGTAAGTACCATTATTTTCGAATTACAACGATTTTTTCGAAATTGATGCGCTCTCGAGGCGTATGTTTATCTTTTGTGTAACTTTTAGTTTTCTTTGGTTTTTGTTGTATAAACCAAAAATTAGGGTACAAATTAGTTTTCCTAGGCTGATTGTACTGTGATCAATTAGTTTGTAAGAAAAAAAAACAGTATTTTTATGATAGGTACGAGATTTGCTCATTTAAATAGAGGGCTGTTTGTTTTTGTTACTTGTCTACTCATTTGCTCATAATTACTTTTAATAAATAAATATGATATATAATTTTATTTTATTTCTAAAGGCATCCCTATACCTTTTGTATAATATAATAAATTCAAACAAATATTGATTAATAATTAAAATATAAGCATTTTAAAACCGTGCGCCTCTGAAGCGTAAGGTTATCTTTAACGTATGTCTTAATATGGTTATCTATCTAGGGTTAACACATGCGAATGAATCACGATAAAATATCGATCTTCTTCTTCTTAAAATATCGATAATGTTTAGATTTGTCTGGAAAAACTTCGTCTGGGTGATTCACTTCTCGTAAGTAGTATCTTGTCAAAAAATAACAAGTGAGCAGAGTAAATTTTTCGAATAAACGCTTTAAACACTATTTCTATTACTTCTTCATAGTAAATAGTGTGTAGTAACAAATTAGTGGTAGGTTTGCGCGTATACAAATACAAATACAATAATGCGCAGTCAATATCTTTCAACAGCAATATGTGCCGATCGTAGTATAGTAGTGCACATGGCGTGGCAAATAACGTAGCAACCTTCGTAGCGTACAGGTATTTCGTAGCTTACTAACGTGCACTAAAAACTTCCACCCAATTGGATCAACGAACTGAATTAGTGTGATAGCTCACAGGGCAGAAAATTCAATAAAGATTATTTATAGATTAGAATAAAAGGTAAGGAACAAGAGACAGACACGTTTGGTCATTTTATTATTTATTTTCAATTACCATTTCTCTAGAAACTCGTAGGTCGTAGTAAAGTCCAAGGTGGTGCCAATCGAAGAAAGTTAGCCTCGTTATTATAGTATTGATTCTTATTACTAAGAAATCAAAAGGAATTCAGAACAACAATAGTTCAATCAACAGGCTATTCTCGCTATTAGAGAACTCAAGTATACAGTCAGACATAGAATTTTATAAACTTTCCTTTTATTGGAAGAAAAAAATATTAATTAAAAACTTTTAAAGACTCGAAATAATTTCAACTGGTTTCGGCTACGGCAACTATGTTACTGTGTTATTTTATTTAGCGTCGATAGACTTGCTAACCGTTTGAAATGTTAACTTCTGCAAAATGTGGGCTGGGCATGCACCAAATATGTATTTGAATATACCTCTGACATCTTCGATGCATCTCACAGTTGTATACACATATATCGTCAGCAAATTTGACGACTTGCTCATACGAACTTATTATTATTATTATTATTATTAGCAGCCCTCAGTGTCCCACTGCTGGGCAAAGGCCTCCCCCCACTCTCTCCATTCGTCCCTCTCCTGCGCTAATATGGTCCAGTCGGCGCGGAATTTGGCGAGCTCGTCCCTCCATCTGGTTCGCGGTCTGCCACGACGTCGTCGCGACGTATCAGGGGCCCACTCGGTGGTCAGTTTTGCCCACTGGTCTCCTGACATACGGCAAACGTGACCAGCCGAACTTACTTTTTTTAAACTTGCGATCACATTTAATTTTAATTTTGTCTACTTTCACTGGCGATTGTGTCATTTAAATTGCAACAAGCCGATTAAAATCGCAGAACCGAGCGTAAACACCGAGACCGTGAATTGGAAACTTCTCGAAAGCATCTGTCACCGCAACTTGGACCGATAAATTGATCGGGTTTGATACTGTCTGCAAAGACAAGTTTAATTTAGTTTGTAAAGGGATTGTAAAATAACTGCGGGGTTTGTGACTATTCGCGTTTATATTATAGACCTCAGTGTCGCAGTGGGTGAACGGCCGTCTGATACGGAGGGCCACGGGACAAATGTTTGTATGTTCTACAGATATTTGTTCAGAGTTTGGGTGTTTTCTATCTATAATATACATGTATTTACAAAAAAAACACAAGCTAATGTGTTAGATGACTGATCGCCAACATCTAGTCCCAAGTGTAAAATGTCCAAGGATATTTATTTATTTGATATCTATAAAAAGTATGTTTGTGTATATAATTATTATTGCACTGACAAGAGCTGAGCTCTTAATAATGTTTATGTGTGTACCTATCTGTAATGTAAAAATCTGTTTCAGCTAAATCCGTTCAGTAGTTTTGCGTGAAAGAGTAAAAAACATCTATTCATCGGCGTATTTTACGTCAGATATTAACGTTCCCTTAAACGGTCTATAAGAAACGACTATGCAAGTACGAGAACAAGCGTCAAAGGTGAGTGAGTTAAGTAAATGTTATGTGTTACATAAATCGCGTAATAAACCTTCAGGGTCAAACTAAAATTAGCTAACCTTTGCCTATTTTGGTTCGCGGCTTGTGGTTTATTAATAGATGCTACGAAAGTAAAATTTAACTTTATCACAAGAAATGGACGGCATTTAGATATTCTGGTGATTTGATGAAGAAAAAAGTAACTAGCCTCTAAATATAAAGCATTTGCAGTGCAGAATAAAATGTAAACTTTGTTTTAGAACTGTGATATAGTTAAGTGGCAATAAGCTGGTCATGTCGCCAGGAAACAAGGCTCGTGGTGCAAAACGCTGGCCGAGTGAAGACCATGGGATGAAACACGTCCAAGAGGCAGGCCGCAAATGCGTTGGTACGATGACATCAAAAGAACAGCTGGAGTGAAATGGATGGAAACAGCACAAAACCGAAGAGAATGGCTTAATATGAAGGAGGCCTACACCCATAGGGTTGAATGTGGCTAAGAAGAAGAAGAGATAGTTAAATGCAATGCCATAATACAAAATTTGTTTTGTTTGAGCCACAAACAACTCAAGACAGTGTTTTGAGAATTGTCTTCCATTTATTTTATTTATGAAAGCAAGCTCTGAAAGAGACTATTGAGAAGTCAGAATGCCGAAGCCAGTTCTCTTAAATTTAATTTGCATCATGTTTTAGGGCTTTTTGAAATAACGTTTGTGTAAAATAACGAATTTTGAGGGAACCGCGCAAAGTTAGGCTGCTGTAGTTAAAGTAAGGTGGCTGCGGAACTGAGGACGGAAAAGCCCTGGCTTTTAAGAATAAAGTCTTAGTAATGATGGCTGTGACGAAGCGGTGAAACTTTGTTATGCATAATGGACTTAAATAATCTCCCTGTGTGTGTTGAGTTACCTGTCTAGATCGTTCACAAATGCTCTTAGATTGCTTTACATGTTCTAATTTATTATGTGCATCGTAACAACTTCAAAATAGATTTTTTCGTCATGACTTTAGAATATAGAAAACTTACGTATTGTCTTGTACTAAGAAAAGGCAAACTATTGCTGGCGTCGCTTCGGCTTTCTCCTCCGTACAGTGATAGTGATAACGCCGTCAAAAGTCGGTCCCAACTTCACAGGCCTGTAAGTTCTGGCGACTCGCCAACAAGCCCGCAATAATTACTTGTTCCCAAGCTAAAACAGAATAATTGATAATACTACGCTGAAAGCCGTTATCTTGATTTGTGAGAAATACTTGAGGAGTTATGCTGTGCTATTTGTTGTGGGTTGAAGTAATACAAGTTACATACTGCTGTGGCTTTATATCAAACTTCTGATTTATTTATTTATTGTACTCACTTTCATTTGAAAATGAAACAGAATCACCACTGAATCCTCAAAGGGTAAGAGACATTTATTAGATATTTAGGTCGATGAGGATTTATAATGGAATACCTAAGTGTGATTTAACACTTCGGATCGTTCTTAAAGATTTCCACGAAGATAGTTATAAGTAGGTATACATATCCAGTAAATGTCTTCATTTCTCTGACTCATTTCATTCGTAACACGGCCGAGATTCGATCTCACTCTCTTAAGATCAAAAGTCGCGGCCGTATCTCACTCGGCCAACATCCCGTGTCTCACTAGGTATGGTCGAGACATTCTTTCAGGTCTAAAGACATTATTAGATCATGTAAAGACATCTAAGGAAATAGTCAGAGGTGAGTACAAATACATTTGCATTTGGTTCATGACCACATTTTGAAGAAGTAAACATTTCGTACGTGACAGGTAGCAAGTCCATCGGCGCTATCAGAAAGCTGAGCAGTTTCCGCACGATGTCTTCCTCATTTAGAGCTTGTGTTAATAAATTTCTAGGTAGTTCTCTACAAGAACTGCAAGATGTATTCCAAAATAAAGTAGAACTAAGTTACGTCTCGGGATATAACGATCTATGTTATTTGTAATACAAGATTGAACCGGAGTATAATGATTATCGAGTTTCCAAGTTATTATGAAGTTGAACGTTTGTTACTGTAAGAGTTGCTCTTGAGGGAGTTATAAGACAAATTCAAAAGGAGGAAAGGGAACAAAACCTAGCTTCTAACCTAGTCTAATAAATACAATGCAAAAATTAATATTGAAAACATTGAAATCGTATTATATTGAAATCTTCATATTGATTTCTAGATTCAACAATATCCCTGCATATAAACTAAATTTTGAGGACTGGTTATGATATCTGTGAGTCAGACCTAAACTAGTTTAATTTGAAATGAACACTACCGCGCACACTTTTAAAGTATCTCTGACCAGCAGTCATTTGTATGAGTTAAGTAATAGGTTATTCTAGCTAAGAAACGAATTGACGTCTATTAGACAGAAAATATATCAAACTAAATTTGGAGTTAGTGAAACAAAGACTTTCAGAAAGCACGGTGACTACTTACACCAGTCTCTTCTGTAAACAATTTAACCCAGATTATTTGTTAAATTTCCTACAACGATTATATAATTCATTATAAAAAAGCGATCGATTAAAAAACAACACGATACTATCACTAAATTAAGGTAAGTGTTTCCAAGATGGGTTGACCTTTATGACCCTCACCTGACCTGAACTGACCTCACATAGCTTGACCCTATTCATGAGGATAACATGTTCGAACGCGCCCGGAGCGGTAATATGTCAAATATTGAAAAGAAGGCCCTTCTTGTCTACTTTCAAAATGTATCTAAACACAGGCACCAATAGCCAAAAATATGAGCGAGATGGTGAATTATTGTTTTTTCTTGTTTAAAATAATAAATCCTATCACAAATAAAAATGAGTAAACTAACGAAAAAATAAAGTGAAGATAATTGGGTTCTAAAGGTTGGCCTGTTGAGCTAAACACAAAATAGTATGACAAACTGGTAATTTCAATTCAATGGAGAAAACCATCCTTTTCTCTTCTGTGCGTCGAACGTCCAAAAAGTTGTACTCGAAATGATACTATCTAAAAAATCGAATACAAAATGCCACTACTTGATTCCGATGCAACTTTGTTCAAAGTAAGGTTGGCAGTACTCAAAGAGCTCGGAACAAATTCTTATTTTACGTTTGAGAAGCAAGGAAATAAAAGTAGCTGAAAGAAATTGGAAGTGCTCACAAGAACACGTCACATTGAATCGGAATTGGACATTCTTCAGCTCAGATCAATGTGAAAACTCTAGTGGCAAGTGAAACCAATATCTATCAGACGACACTCGACTTTATTTCCAAGAATTTATGTTTTGTAAGCAATGGCAGAATTATGGCTAGCTCAACTTAAACAGGATTTATAGCTTTTGTCCATTTATTAATGAACCTGTCAAATGATAGTGTTTTAAGTGAGGTAACACTTCTTAAGGTAACCGTCTACGTAAACACTGACTCACAAAATCCATCTCTCGTATTGATATTAAAGAAAAAAAGATGCTACGTTATTTATACCTAATCAAAAACATAATGTTTGTCCTAAACAAAGTGGAATATTTTTGTTAGAAATCGATTACAAATGTCACTGGCTTCAAATACGAGTATATGATTTTTATCCTCAATTTACCTATTCTTCTTCTGCGGTAATCTTGTTACGAAACTTGTACATTTTTCCCGCAAGTGCGCAACTTAAATCATTCCACAGCGGTTTCGCGCCAGTCTGATAAATTTCTGTCTAGCTATTTAGAACTTCTACTTTGAACCAACACCTCATAAAGTTGAGCAATTTACAAAGTTGCTGGTATGTGTGAAAAATATCTCAATCGCGCCAGGCGACATCTAAGCTGGCTTCTAATATTAGTGTTAGCTTCGACTTTATCATGAACCTTAGTAATAAATTACTGGAAAAGCGAATTTTTGTAACCTTTTTCAATGTCTGGAAAACCACATTGGTAGCAAATCTCTGTAAAAATGTATGTAATCAAAGAAGGATAAGAAAAGCTTTTCAATGTCACTTTTGCGAAATACCAAAGAGGAAAATGTTGAGAAAATAATAACTCACAAGGAATTTTAGGAGCACTAAAAGTCCCCAATACCGCGATCGAAGCCATCACATGCCGCACTACTTACATCGACTTTGAATGAGTATTTTCTTCAGACACAGACGTAAAGTAAGTTTGAAGATGATCCGAATATTCACATTATTATCTTCCTGTCCTTGTCTTACTTTACGTGCGGCATTAGCATTCAGACTTGTAAAACGATTACGGCTTTAAAATTGGAACTTTAGTATATCGAAACAAGCTTGTTTTCTATGGTTTTGACGATATAGGACAAGTATACTATTACTTCAGGCAACAACAGTTTATGTGGCATGTGAAACGTGACGCACTGAAACCGGACACTCGCTATCGTCAGACGTCGCGATTCTCAAAACATGTGCCCAGTAAATAGTAGTAGATAACATAAATTAATTATGTAGCATTTCTAATGTTGTTTGCAATAAAGGTTATACTCGTAATAATAATCACATGAAAACTAGGCAAGATAATGAGAATGTTGTTTGAGTCAAGCTTAAGAATGAATTCGGTTACTTTTCCTTGAAAAGCTTTTGTTAAAAAGGTCACATTGTTAGCTTAAACAATATTTCGTGCATAACTGTAGCAATTAGGGACAGTGGCTGCAGTACAGGTTGGCACAAAAGTCCTCACTTAATCGAGAAATCTATACACTTCAAATTACCAAGATTTGACTTGACAACTTTAAAAACGTTTTTTTTTTAATAAAGAAGACCATGTTTTGTCATTGAGAAAATTATGATATTGAATAATTCAGGTATATGAACACTCGGATGAACTGATGATTCAAAACATATTGTGCTCATTTCTCATCATGCGAAAAATCACTAACTTTTAATGACCAGTGTTAATTTTTAAGTGTGGAGCTGTTTTGATCCGTAGCGCCAGTAAGGAACATGTTCAACACACGATCGTTTGAGAAAACTAGATAACTAACACCTAGAGTAAAAAGATTTTCACACAACTTTTTATCGGCATTGTGCATCATATTGGCATCTTGAATTTCCGATAAAGTTGGAACTTTTGCACCTTGTAACTTGCAGTTGGCACATTCGCAAGCGAAGCCCGTGAAGGGTAATGTTCTCCATTGTAGAAATAGCGGTATATTTAAGTTATATTGTACGGAAAAACGGAAACTACGCTGGTTTCTTGTAGAAAGTTTTTGAAACTATTTTAATTTATTTCTTAACGACATCAAATTCCTGAGCAAAGTTTTAATGTGGTAAAGTAAAACTGTAAAAGTTTATTCTGTCTGGTTTTTTCAAATGAATTTGAAATAATATTAAATCTTTGTTTTGTTTATACGTTTGTATTTGTAATATTTTTGCTGGGCTCGTTATTATAACTATAATTTATCTTTATCCATCACCGTGTCTTTGTCCATCGCTTTGTCTATTTATTTATTTATTTATTTGTTAAGGTTAAAAAAATAAAGGTATATTTATTTATAATTTATTTATATATAAATATTTCAATAGATAATGGCCAAATCGTGATAAATCTCCACAAATCCACCTCACAGAGTTTATTTCTATCAAAGGAAACGACCAAAACCACTTTCAATAAGTGTTTTTCAAGTAATTGTTTTCCGAATGATAAAAATAAAAGTTGATTCTTCAGCATTTCCACAATGAGCCAATAAGCAATGAAGGAGCTTACCAAGACCATAAAGTGCACCCGCGCGGGAATCAAACCCGTTATAATGTTATCCCAAGTGATCACCGTAATCCTGTATCGGTGCCGTTTGGATAAAGCCCGAGAGATATTACTAAGATTTCTTGTCAAGGGTGAGTAAAACCACAAATAAAATAATACTAAGTATACAACATTTTCTTATAGAATGATGATTATATAAGAAAAATTTGTTATGAGTTAAAAATTATACAAAACCTTTCATATTTGCTAGATGATTTGTTAAAGGTCAGGAAGCAAGCTGTGCCTACATTATCGGAACACTGCTGTAGTGCCTGGAACATTGCTGAGATGGGGCAAGCTCGTACTACAGCATCTACGCTGTAGGACTGACTAACTAAGGTGTACGGAGTCGCGTTTCACTTAGCATGTAAGACGAAACTGAAGTGGTCCTTCAGGTCCTACCAAAATAAACTATTTTTCTTTACAGGTTTTTCGGAGTTTTTCCTTAACCGTTGAATGTCAACAAAATGCTTTCAAAGTGTCAGAAACTAAAAAACCATTGATGATTGTATTGACACATTTACTCAGAGCTGTAGGAGAATACCGCTTTTATCTGAATAGTAGATAATAGATATTAGTGGCAATTCGGAGTGTCGCAAAAGCTAAACTAAACTAACTAAAAATGTTGCCGTCCCTTTCATAGCGATTGGAATAAAAAGGATGGCATTAATTTTAGTTAGCTTTTGCGACACTCCGAATTGCCACTAGTATAATACTAGTATAGTATTATATTATCTATGATAGTAGATAGGCCTTATGTTATTTATTTTCCAACAAAACGTTGAGACACATAACCGCTGATGGAACTTCCCAAAGCGTCCGCGACACCGATAATCGAAATAGGAAAAGTTCCAGACACGTCTCGTTAAGTTACCTTGTTTGTTGTTTACGGGACACGTTCTCACCTGAAACAAACAAATACATCATAAGAAAAGTTGGACAAGTTTCGTATGGGTATTGTTTCAATAATCAAATAAATAAATAAATAAATATCCTTGGACATTTCACACGGCGTCATCTAGTCCCAAGCTAAGCAATTTAATGCTTGTGTTATGGTAACCAGATGACTGATAAACTACATAGATACATTTTTTTTTTTTGTAAATACATACATATTATCAAAGACGATTAATATCTAGAAGACAGACAAAGGCCATACACAAAATCGTAACCCTAAAAAATAGCCTGAAAACTCTAAAACATCAATTTTATCGAAGAAATTTCAATTACTTTCTAGTTAAAAATGTTTAAATATTGAATATTGTTGCTACCTACTACTAAGTATTGAAATTTCTTGGATAAAATTGATGTTTTAAAGTTTTCAGGCTATCTGGTACTGCGGGATCGGGTTACGATTTTGTGTATGGCCTTTGTCTGTCTTCTAGATATTAATCGTCTTTGATATTATACATAGAAATATTTTTTTCAAAACTATCGTGAAGTACTAGATATTATTTAACACAACGGGAAATTACTCACGCAAAAATATTAGATTCTCCGGAAGAATCGAAACATTGTCGGTATTTAAATAGACGATATTTTTTACCGTGAGTGTTTAACGTTGCGTTAATACAAATTTTAAAATAGTTAAGAAGTTGACACTGCCATTAGCAGTCCACACCTAATTGTGACCACATAGAACGTCACTTAACATAAACGTTACCTCTTTATTGTCTATATTAATTTTCAGCGACAATCACGTACATGCAGTGCCCAGAGAGTACATATTCATCTAGAGTTTCGCATTTATTAATAAATTTGCAACCAAACGTCTTTAAAGAAAATCATGAAAACCTTATTGAAATTTTGCTCTTTGTACTTACCCGATTTGACCTCAAAAGATTTTACCCCTAATGAGGCAATTAATGTTTTAAACATACAGACATTTCAACATTTTGTGTGTATTTCCTGTATCCCGCGCTTAACGAGTGTGAAGGAATATAACCTTTGAAAATATCTTTGAGTTCTTTAGAGTTTCCAATGAATGGAAGTTATGGACGATGATATATGGTTTGGTATGACATTAAATATACAGAGGCACGAAATATGGGAAGTTTTGATTATTGATTCATTACTGTTTTGTAGTCAGTTAAACAACAATAAAGAAAGAGTTTAATTTTATAAAAACGAAATATTATTTATAATATTTTATATATAGTTATTTCTCAAATCCAAAACTAAACTAATTTAGAGTAAGTGATAATTGTGTGTTTTAGTTAGGTCCAAAAAACTTCATCAAAAAAGAAACTAAAAGAATTTTAAAAATAAATGTATTGTGAATTAATAAAATATAATTCGTAATTCCATTTATTATAATACTAAATTAAATAAACTCATCACAAATTAATTGAAATTACTTTACTATATTTATAATGTTCGATAACTCAAACTTCGTGAGCTAACGTATTTTACGAGCACGACTAGCTAGAAGATACTACGACGTAGCACATTCGTAGCACTTTCGTAGCTGCTACGCCAACCAAGTTTCTACTAATGCTACCTATCAGTAACTGTATATCAGTATTATGAAACTGCCCGTAATAAATGTCATTTTTTCATTTGTTGACTAGAGGCTTACACCGTCATCCACATGATACTAACTAAACATTTGCAACATTAAGCATGTGTACACATTTGAAATTCAAAAAAACTTTAGAATTAAATATTTTCTCAGGTTATTCGCTATGACCCAACAAAACATAACGCGACAAAACGCGGCTCGTGACCGCGTTATCGTATTGTATTGTGTGCGTTAATGCCACGTTTTGTCGCGTTTTGGGTAATAGCGAATAATCGAGCAGTACAAAACATAAAGTCCAGCGTTAAAGTTAGACTCTTTATGCACTGAATCTATTCCGGCCGCAAAGCTAGTAGTACAAATATTAAAACTCCAAAACCACATCACCTATGACTTTATAATCTCGCTAAAACTACCCCGAAACTCAGCAAATTTGCAGCTTCACGAACAAAAACCTTTCAAGCTAAGTACCTGAGGATTAAAAACTAAAATGGGATATCGCACAAAAGTTGGCTACTGCCGCGTTTTAGGGATTATGCAGCCAAATAGCATGCGCACAGCACTTCAAAATACCTACTATCCAAAATCCTTTTAAGGGTTCCATACTCTAAAAGAAAAATGAACAGACAACCAGGTGGATTGACTGTTTGAAATGAATTTAAAATTATTAAGTATTAAAAGTAAGCTTTTCAATCAAAATAACTGTAAGGTGATGCAAAAATCCATTGATGCATATTATTTGTTTGTGAGAGAAACAAATAAACAATTTGAATTTGAATTTTGAATTAACACACAACCTTCGTTATAAAAGCGAGGTACTCAAACCCTAGGTTCACAGATCTCTGGATGTATTAAAAATATTATAAATGCGCATGTGAGTGGGATAATTAACAACAGGCAAAGGCTAGTTTTATTTTAATATAAAAAAATATAAGCCATA
Source organism: Xanthorhoe designata (assembly GCA_963582015.1). Taxonomy (NCBI): domain Eukaryota; kingdom Metazoa; phylum Arthropoda; class Insecta; order Lepidoptera; family Geometridae; genus Xanthorhoe; species Xanthorhoe designata. Next base: position 8,858,859 of record OY757046.1, read on the forward strand.
GGAAAGGGCAAGTTTAGTTATTTTAATATAAAATAAATTGTCAGCTCTCAAACCCACTCTCAAAGTTGAGATCGGTATAATCACCAGCCTAGATCTCTAAAGTTTTAGTTTGCGTAAAAGTTTGCTTGTTTAAGTGGCGAGGTTTGCCGCCCACCTGATGAAGAATTTATTCATTAAAAAGTTCATGCGAGCTAAGCGAGCTATGTCAGGCCTTTAATGTTAAACTTTGAATGGCATACCGTCATAGTAATAGTATTGTGGGTACAACCACAGATAAAATAATACTATACAACCCAGCTGGTCTGTCACCTCGAGCACGTTTCCATCGCAAAATGTTTTCGGTTCAAGATATCAGCACAAATAAACTCAATAATGATCTAATTTTTTGAATGATTTATGAATGTCATTTATTGTTATTATGAGCCCGTAGCGGAAAGGACTGAAAGGCCATATCAAAGTTCAAACAGAATCTATAAGAAATATTTTATTCAGCTAAAGTAATATTATTTCTTTACAGAAAACCAGCACTAGAGACTTACAAGTGAGTCTTAACGATCGTTATTTTCTTTTATTATTTCACTTTCAAAACTATCGTGAGTTGTATTAGACATTATAATAGCACACGGGAGTTACTCACGTAAAATTATCGTCGATTAAAAATCGAATAGAATGACGGTATCTAAATCGACGTTATTTTTACGTAAGTAATTTCCCGTGTGCTATTATAATGTCTTTCATTATTGGCTAAAATAGATAATATTTTCTATGTTTCGTTGTATTTGGTACTATTGCAAGAAGTTTATTCGTGACCGAGTAGGAAATTTAACAGTGTAAAAATCTAAGTAAAACTCAGAGGTTTTGAAAACTAAAATACGTGTCAAATTCAAACTTCACTTCACTTTTATTTCTTCGTTGTGGCTACTGCGACTTTAGATGTCTAAATTTCAACTTAAAACTGTTTCATTCGTGATAATGAATTCTTGACCAACATTCAAGATCATCTAACGAATGATACCCAGCTTGTCTAGAGATGGCTAGAAGATGGTTATACTCGTAGAATAAAAATCTGCATTACTACAGTGACACGTAGATTTGTCACTTCTTTGCACTTTTATACACAAACAAATAAATCAGTGAAAAAAATATGTATCCGTCAAAAATATGTATCGTACAAATAAATTAAAGATTTATTCTATGTGAATATTATTTCTACCCTGCGTTAGGGCGGGTCATAAATACGTTTATGCCTGTTTTATGTCACCATTCGATTTAATCACCCTGTTATCTTTACTGAGACGGAATCTCGGTTGTAGCGAACCATATTATAGTTGTCAGAAGTCAAATACAGGATTTGGCTTCTGACAACTACGAGTATAATATGGTTAGGTATAGGCAAAGAGAATAAAAAAACTACGTTTAGTTATAGGGACATTAGTGGCAATTCGGAGTATTGCAAAAGCTAAACTTAACTAACTAAAAATGTTGCCTTCCCTTTCATAGCGATGGGAATAAAAAAGGATGGCATTAATTTTAGTTAGTTTAGTTTAGCCTTTGCGACACTCCGAATTGCCACTATTGGTGGCCTATTTTAATGACAGATGTGGATAATTGTCTTCTAGTTAAAAACTGTTGGTTTTTTAACAAATAAACGATAAATAGGATCACGACCGTTTATCCAAGCAAATTATTTTTTTTTGAGATCGTGAGACAATCTCCATACGTCTAATAGAGGGTGGTCAGAGGTAAATCCAAACACATATTTGGTGGCGTGGTCGGGCCACATCGTTTTTTCATCCGGAAAACGTGAGTTTTTTATACAATTTTAAACTCAAATAAAAAATAACAGTCTTTTTTTTATGTTGTAAAAAGAAGCAAAAACCAAGTAATTTACAAACCTGGATATAATTTACTGTGAGATGCCGGACAAAGGCCTAAAGGTCCAACCCGGACGTGAACCTGGGGTTTCTATGGCACTCTGGCCGTTTTTTTGCGACCGTAAAATGTCTGTTTATTTTTTATAAATGCCACCGTTATGGTTCAAGAAGAAATGTATATTTATTTATTTACTATGGACACTCAACACAGGGTTACACAGTACATGCATAATTATTGGTCATATATTAAAAAACTAAAGTGCTCCCGTAATTACAGGGTATCACATACAACATGCGAGAAGGCTGTGTCCATTTTGCATCAAACTTAAAATGCACTGTATCTGGTATTTATAGTTGACAACGTTATAAAAGGCAAATCTAAGCTTAAAGTTTAATAAAAATGCGCCGTTTTTTTACAAAAGCTTGAAAGCATAGTAAGTTTATTCAGTTTCACAGACCGGAAATATTACATTTTAAGTTGTGACTTATTGTGACAAGTTTGTATGTTATAATATAACACTGAATTTTAAAAGCGTTTTGCTGACCGAGCAACTTAAATCGCCCCGAGGGTTATAAACATACTTAGATAGCTATAAAGCTACTTCCTCACCAGCATTTGAATGTAATGTAACTAAGATTAGATTTTGAGCGTTATGTTATACTAACACTAATGTCTCAAGACTGACGTGCACTCGTTGCTAATAGTATTTATTAGTTATAATGACCTGATTTTTTTCTGTAATGTTATCTAAGTTTTTTTGAAAAAATAAAAAGAACTGTGAATTCTAAATGTATTCATCCAAGATTGTATTTTCCCCTACAGTTCTGTAATGTTATGAATTGTATCATAATGTGTTGAACACTAAAAGCCTATCAACGTAAGTATGAGAGGCCTATCAACTTGATATGCCTCTTATACAAGAGGTAAACATTAAAATGAAAGGTAATAAATATAAAATATGTGTTTTTATTTGTTTTGACGCTTTGAAAGTTAGTTTCGAAGTATCACAATTCTGCCACTTTTAAATTATTTAGAATTGGAATACGAGTTTTTAGTGAATATCTCGCATTCCCTTTTTTAAGACTTTATGATAGGAGTAGGTATAATTTAATGCTCGAATCTTAACTGTTACATTACAGGCGAATGTTTCCGGCCTACAATTATCGTGGTTCTTTATGACGTAAAATAAGGTATTCTTGGTAACGTGGGTCGTATTGACGTACGAACGGTTTATAAGTTTCCTAATAGAATGTATAATATGTATTGCTCGACTATTTTTTATTAACAAGATAAATTTTTCCAACTGTTATGAGACAAAAGGAATAATATGCTTTGTTCGACGATTTGTTGAACGTTCTCAATGGAAAACATGTTCAAATATAAATTGCGTGTCTAAATAAATATGAAATTACTTTTGGTATATTACTTTTCCGAGAAGGCGTTGGCGGGACGATCTTGACGGGTTTGAAAAGGAATTGTGGGAGATCGCCAAAGATAGGGATCAGTGGAAACGTTTGGGAGAGACCTTTGCCTAGCACTACGATCATCTGCCAGCCCCCATCTTACAGTGCCTTCATCTGCCAGCCCCTATCATATTTATTATATCGGAAAAAAAATCGGAGCAGCAGAAGTTAGGCTTTATAAAAGGTTATCTTAACACGCGGTGGAGAACCACGGAGAAGACGGGAAGAGATGAGTATCTACCAGAATGGTCAATGCCAATGGCAACTAGGAACAGATCTGAAGGTAAAAATATATTTATACTCGTAATAAATGCGCCTAATCGAGTTGTATGAGCTTGTTAACAATGCATGTAGGGCATGCAGCCAATCCGATTGTCCATCATGCTGTCTGGCTTCCTGATACGGTACTATCATGTAAGGATCTATTCACATTGACAAAGTTGAAGTAACTCTTATCCATACAAATTTCCGCAGCACGAATGATCTTACTATACATGCGAAAGTAACTCTGTCGGATCTGTTTGTTCTCTTTTCATAAACCCAATAAACAGATTCGGATTTAACAAAAAGATAAGTTGTATACCGAGAAAGCACATACATTTGGGTGCTGTGTGACAATTTCAATTTGTGATCCTGTTTATAACGCATCGCCTCTGCGCCAGTGTGAGCTGAGCCTTACCACTTACTGACACGCAAAGGTCAGCGTTTACCATAAGCCCTTTCTAAATACAACTTTTGTGGCATTGATTGACACTTTCAAGCCTTTTACATTAATTCTGGATAATTTATACGTCCAGCTGCCCTAGCCATGTTACATTTCGACAATCGCTTTCGTTAGAAACTAAAAAAAATGTATAGGAATTGACATTCGATGACGAAAACTCGAGCGATCAGAAATGTCAAATCAAAGGTGTAGCGATGATAGAAAGAGAATAGATACGAAACATTTGTCACTTGTCTACGCGCCCAAGGGTTAGCTTATTCCTAAATAAATAAGAATGAGAATTGTAAAGTGAAGGCTTGTCCAGAATCTAAAAGCGTTTTCTCTGTTTGACACACATTAACTTTAATAAGTTAACTTAATTATTTTTAAACTTACAAGTAAAATACATAACAATACTTACCATACGATGAAACTAGAACGATTTGTAAGTCTGAACACACTGCAGCTAACTACGTGGATTTATCTGTTATTCGGATCGCATGTTTGTATTCGACCAATACACGGGGTTCCCCGGAGATAAGCCAAACCCAATATTGGCTTATACAGATTGCATGTCTCGGGAACTACATCATATATCTGATAATGAATAGTTCTCTGAGACTTCGGAATAGATACAAATACACAATACACAGGTAATCTTGAGATTGGAAATAATATTAATTTTCTTAATATTCAATATTAATATTGGCACATTTCTGTAAAGATGTTTTGGCCGAATGGATTAGTGACGAGCCTTTAGTTTAGAAGGTTTGCATATCGGCCGTGATCCTGTTTTGCTTTAGTTACTCGAAAATTTCGTTGATACATGGCCAAGATCAATGTATTATCATCCTTTGACTGAGCTGCTATTTGAAAACGAGCTACTACTTAAACTCACAACTTTGTATAAGCTAGCTATCATCTAACTCAACCACCACGGCTCTACATTTAGCTAACACAACTCAATAATAGTGATATCTAATGACGCATGTTGGCTCATGAACATCGATCTACATGAATAGCACATTAAATGGACATTATTGTGCCATAACACGTAATGGGGCTATTGGGAATAGCCCACTAATAAGCTTTGTTTCTAAAATGCGGAGAACATTATAGAATTTCTACAGCGGAGAGAAACATGGCCGCCAACTTTTTAAATATATATATCTAACCTAGCTATCAAACAGCGAATTTATTTCGCATACAGTTTGTCAATCTTTAACTTTACATGCAACATTTCAGTTTTCCTCACAAATACGAAGAAATTATTTAAATAATCTCTAAATAGGCAGACATATTTGTTTTTCTAGTATTTTTGTGGAGAATATCTCCGAGGAAATGGTGGCAGTATAGGGATTATTCACAGGCGCCGTATAGTATAAACATTCATCATGGGACACTCTGTAAACACTGGCTTATTTGCGATTCAGATTGGACGGTTTTCGAGGTATTTCCTTTCTTGATCAAACTAGGGATGTGCTTTGACAGTTTGTCAAAATGATGGTTTATTGGCTTACGTTGGTACAACGTATTACACAGTAAAGCGAGTTAATCAAGATCCCAGGGCTTATGCTATTTAAAGGTATTAACAAAGTTTAAATTAAATTTTGTTCAATATTATATTTTAAATATGTATGTACGTACGCTTTTGAGGCGTTTGATCAGTTTTTTAAGTAAGCAAATAATTAGTTTAAGTGATTAGCGCAGTCTTAAAGTTCCTAAATAGATTTTTTTGCAAGTAGTAATTTGAAGATCGATTCTAATCACTACTGTTGGATGATATAGGTTTCGGTTTACTGTATAAAGATTTTGAGGTATGTAAGGAAAAAACTAATTATTGGCCTGTGTAAATTACGAGTAAAAAACTGGAAAAAAAACCTTTTTTAGATAGAGGACATAAAAATTGCTTAATTTGGTCCAGTCGTTCTCAACTTATGAAATTACTTATTTATGACTAATGGTGTAGGAAGTCGCGTTGGAACAGGCATTAGAATCACCTAGCATGTAAGACGAAACTGAAGTGATCCGAGGTCCTACGAAATAAACGATTTTTCTTTCTTTCTTACCAATAAACAGTAATTAATTTATACTTAAGTTATTTAGCAGTTAGTTCATTAAACTCAAACTACTCGCATGATAACGTGGCAACCCTATTAGTAATCGAAGCCGTTTAATTAAATGTCTGTATCAAAGACGGCGTCTTGACATCTCTTCATATCAGATGGTGAGCGTGATTGCTTTCGAACTTGGAATTACAATGATGTGCATAGAAGCTATCAGCGGGAGGCATTGATGAAAGCAATTATTGTGTTTGCTTTGATTAAGATTTTTTTTTTAATAATATATAGGCTGGGGCAAAATTTTGAGTCTTTAAGGGGAAAATGTATGGAAATGTTTTTTTTAACTATTGCGACAAGTTATGATTTTATTTAGAATTTACATTGGGAAAAGTGCTGGGAAAGAGTCGATTAAGATCAGCTTAAGAACAGCTTTTTTTTTGACAAAGGTAATTTATTTGGTTAACCGTACTTTTTTCAAAAATTTAGAAATGGAAATATATTTTTTCACAATTAAACAGCGATTGTCTAGCATCAAAACTTTCTAACTACAAAAGAAAAGGTAGCTAAGGTTTTAAGGACTCAAAATTAAGCACCACTCTGTTTAGAATGTAGCTTATTCAAATAAATTAAGGAGCCAGAAACTAAATCATATAAAAAAATTATAATAGTTTAACTTTACAATAAAAACTTTTTAGTTCTGTCTTCCTTATATGTGGTAGCCGTTTTTTATTTATAAGTGTGCAAAGTTTCAATTTAATCTGATGTTTTGAAGTGGGTTAAAGTCACGTTTAAAGATTTCGTGAGATACAAAGTGTTTACAAATAAAAGCAAGCATTATCACATAATACATTTTAAGTCGCATGACTTTAAAAATGTTCAGATTATTGGCAACACTACCGTTAAATAAAAAAAATATATATTACTTCTTTGTTTTTCATTTTCTGTGCATACGATACCCATCTCTTAATATCGGGTTATTTACGGTTATGTAAACACGAAATCTTTATCGAAGGGACGAGTATAATGATCATATAAACTCAAATGATCCTTAATATAAGGGATCATAAGAGAAGGGTTGATAGTATGAAATATGCGAACCAAATATTTTGCGAAAACTACCCTGAACGTTCCAAAAGACTATACGTGATTTTCTTTGGATATTCTTTTATATTTTGTCTTGACTTTCAAACAGGCGTATTTTCTGTAAATATATATTTAAATATTTTTGCGATCAAGGCTGTCCCCAAGGCAAACATTTTCTCAGATCTTCAGGTATTAGAGATCTTTTGAAGATATCAAGGTTTAACGAAAATCAGTTCTACCGTTTCAATCTGATTCAAAAAACACTCGAACTTTAAAAAAATCAATAAGATACTAAGTAGATTTTTAGCTTAACAGTTTTCACTACCTACACTATGAGGTTTATTAGAATGTTTTTAAATGCATCCATTAAAAGTAAGTTCTTATGAGCAAGTGGCCACATCTGGAGACGGAGTTTTTAGGCCGCCTTAAGGCCTCCGTCATGGCTTATGCATCCATTAATTTCCACCCAAACGAGATTTGAAGCAGCCACCTCGGTTTTTACTACTTATAATTGCTCTACCAACTAAGATACCGGGCAATGAAATAAAATATAAATATCCTTGGACACTTTACACGGCGTCATCTAGTCCCAAGCTAAGCAACTTAATGCTTGTGTTATGGTAACCAGATGACTGATATAATAATACTTAAATAATTTTTTGTAATGTATTTGCGTTATATCAGCCATCTGGTTACCATAACACAAGTATCAAGTAGGACTAGATGACGCCGTGTAAAATGCCCAAGGATATTTATTTATTATTTATTACCTCATAATTTGGAGTGTTGATTTTTCTGAAAACTAAGCTTCACCCTTTGTTGAGAGTTAACGATGAAGGATGCTCCCTTACAGACCTGTGAGTGACGTGATGACCGATCATTTTCATGTTTTTCTGTAAAATGCTTCATGTTAACCCGGAAGGGAAATAAACGGATATTACGTGCTTTTATATGTATGTTTTAGTTAAAATAAAAAGTTATTTATAAACGATTATGGACCCAACGTGAAACATGTTTCATAACAATTGAATATAGATTTTACGTTACACGCTATTATAACACAAAATTGTATGCCCCGGGGGATGTAGTCGTGATCATGTTTTTGTTGTTGTTGTTCTTGTCAACACTATAATTATAATACATAGAGTTCTATTTTGTCAAGTTTATATTGAAAAATATATTTATTTTCGTAACATGTTCATTTTCATAAGTCTTTTAAATAATTTTAGCATTTAAATTTTAAAAACACAACAAAAACAAAGTTTAAGGAAACAATTTGATTTGGAAAGGGAGGCATGTGACACAGAAGTGCACTAATGAAAGTTATAAGAAAGTGGAAAGCAAGAGGTCGTTTCATTCATTTCACAGCCGAGCGAGCATCCGGGCCTACTAGACCGCATAGTAAGGGTTTGTGTACACTGCACAAACCGAGGAAAACTTTGACATTTGTATGAGAAAGTTAAAAGAAAGAGGCCTTTAGATGGATAGGTATAGTTTTTCGATCAATTCATGACGAAAAAACGCAATTCTAAAATCAATGGTAATGGTAATGGTAATGTCGCATATTAGAGAAAACCTTTAATTGGCTCACTATTTCTATCTTGTTTTTTAAGGACATCTTGTAAAAGCTGTTGGTTTTCCGAAGATAAATAAATATTCAATGTATTGTACTAACTTGATAAATAGTATAATCACAATGAAATAAAAACAAATGAACATGTAAACCAAAGGAACTTAATTTTAGTGGGGATTCTATATTTAGATACTACAAATGATCAACAAACACAAGGCGAACAAAATTTTTTTCGCCTGGCAGCATTGCCGCGCTGGATGGCAATGCTGATCTTTTGAGCCAAATAAGTGCAATATTAATTATTAATTCCTATTAGGAACATTAACACAATATCACAAATTCACAATATAGTAGCAATTAAGTCAGTAGAATTACAATAAATATAATTATAAATATAAAGTAGGTTACCAATTTACCATAGAGATTAGAGACAGGTTCCACTTTTGTCAGGGTAATTGAATTCTGCATGTCTCAGAGTATTTTTGACATGCCTTTTCAAGGACTGGCCAATTGTCTGCAAAAAAGACAGTCAGCAAGTATTGACCATGCACACTATGCGTAAAACGTAGTGTGTAAAGGGTCTTTTAGTGTAATTTCTAATTAAGGAACAATTCCGTGTTCTTGATCAACAGCGTGCAAATATGTCGTGTAACATATGGGTACGCACCAAATGTGTATTTGAGCGTAAGTTTGACTACCCCCATATACATCTTCAAAGGATTTTGAAATATCTAAGCGAAATTCAACCATCCTTGAATACACTCGTACTGTGACTGTAACGTCATTTGAAACATCGAGCTAAATAGAAAGATTTCAATACGCGATTTATATTTCAGCATTCTTGAATTATACAGCTTACACGCCCGCAGCGCTCGCGTGGCACCTTGATTAAATATATATAATATGTTCATTCGGAAAGTCCATGCTACACATCGGTGAAAGATTTTTTGAAATCGGATGAGTAGTTTCGGAGATTACCCCAAACATACAAACAAATCAACTTTACCTCTTTATATAGACATACAAAGAGAATATTTTAGCTTTTATGAAATTTATTCAAAACTCCAAGATAAGCGCTAACGGTCTCGTTTTAGTTCGAAACTTGGAAACTTTTCACACATACCGGGAATTCGAATAATGTCTAGCCTTCTGAAAGCTTTTTAATTAGTTCAAGGCTGTCGCCTGTACGGTATGGGTAGTTTTAATTGAATTCTAGTAACAAGTTACATCCTTTAACTAACGAGTAGCTAGTTAGGTAGGTACTTGCGTACAATCTTATTCACCTTTAGAATTTACATGTTTTTGGATAATTCCCCCTTATGCATATTGGTTTAGTAAACCTACTTTAGCTATAAAACGGATATCTCTTTTCAATTACACAAGAGTAACAAGAAAAACACATTCTTTAAATTTATATTAAAGAAAGAAAGAAAGAAAAATCATTTATTCTTGTTGTCTTAGGACCTCAAGGATCACTTAAGTTTCGTTTTACATGCTAGGTGATTCTAATGCCTGTTCCAACGCGACTCCCTACACCAGGGAAAGAATCAGACAAGAACCTGGTGGTGTGGGCCTAGCTTTTTTTTAAAAGCGATCCCTTAACAATCTAAAATAATCTAAATAGTCAAGCTTCAGTGGGAAGCCAGTCGAAAATAAATTGACAAATCTTTATGAATAAAACCAGATTATTTACTTTGACTTAGCTCAGATACTTAGTTCAATTTCGAAAGCGCTATTGCTCAATACGTGCTCAATTTTCTAAAGCGCTTTATACTTTGAGTGTGTACAAGCTTAACTGTCAACGATCAACGATCCTGACGGAGCCGACCGAATAATCTGTTTTAACTTTTAGAAACAAACGTTAAACCACATCTGGACAGGGTTTGTTGAAATCTAAATACGAGGGAATAAATTAAAACTAATTGTTATTGTTAAAAGCTTGTGACATCCTACTGATTAGAAAAGGCTACCACTTCAAAAATAAAAAAACAACTGGTTCAAAATTACATAAAAAAAAAAAATAATGAAAAGCAACTCTCTCAAAAATTTGATGAAAAACAAGACCACATTGGTTAGTCATAAACTCAGAAAGCAACTTAATGCCAATATTTATGAGATAATCTTTGGGACATTGTTTAGATGGTAGTCATGCCCAGAATCTAAATCATACTCTGAGATGTCTGTCTAGCTAGATGATCTAGAAATCTAGATAATCCATAGGAAAAACAATCTATACGTGGGTAGCTATCTAATCCAAAGATTTCCTTATTATGTTTTATACTAAGTGTGAGTATTGCTCATATACCAAAATTCAAAATAAATGATAAAAAAAAACATTTATTACAATCATGCCAGTGAGTGGAATGTGAATGGATGTGTTTAGAGAGGTAGGCCTAAGCAAAGCTGGATGGTTTGTGTAAATGACGACATGCCCAAGAAAAGACACAAAAAAGTCGAGAGTACATCCTACTAGTCACCACAGATAGGGCATTTGCAGCAAAAAACTAATTACATAACAAGCTCGTGCTTTTCCACTTTCAAAACTATCGTGAGTATCGTGAGTAACGGGAAAGCAACGGGACGCGACCGCGATGAGTTACCATACTGATAAAGATTCTCCGGATAAATAAAAATATGTTCGGTATCTAACGACGATATTTTACGTGAGTAATTTACCGTGTGTTATTATCTGGTTAGTTCTAGCTTGCAGCAATGTATCTGCATTGAACGATTTCAAAGTTTGCGAGTGCTGAAGTTTAGTTTATGCCATAAAATATATGCATCACACACCGCTTTCACTGTAATTTCAGTCAACTTTGTCCGAAAACTGTTTTGCTATTTGGCGCGCGGACTAAGACTCATGAATATACAGGAAATTATAATCTATTTTTTTAGAGGTGATTTTTTTTATACATTTTATGTGCACGTTCAAAAGAAATAACACTATTACAGTATTTTTGTTGTATGGCTTAGGTCCAAAAAAATGAATTATTATTATTCTTTTATATGATAAAAATCGAAATTAAGTAATAAACAGACTTAATTTAAGTAAAAGCAGCACGAATACAATTAATAAACTTCTGTAAAAAATTCATAAAAGTAAAACGACTTAGCTTTCAAATTCTGTATTTCTGTATACTTACAAATTTATATTCGAAGTCTTGTTAAGATATTTATTTCGATAAATAAAAGATTTTTGTCATTATCTCCTTTCTATTCAACCCAATCCACATTGGCCGGATCTATCATTTCTTTTTTTTCCCAATCTAGAATAATATTCGTGATTTCCATAAATAAACACGCATTCTTCCTTTATCAAATCAGCTTTGCCCCAATCGCTGCAGCCTCGAAACATCAACCGCAGGACTCTTCTGATTTGAATCTCAAACGGAGTGGTCGAATTTCCGACAATGATCCAATCTAGTTGAAGTAATTGCTTTCATCTAAAGGAAATGTGGACGATGTTTGCATTACCAAGGCTGCTCAAAATTTTCAATCTCTATACCTATATCAAAAGTTCGTTGTTCGTTAGTCTCGCTAAAACTCGGAACGGCTAGGCCGATTTGATTTTGATTTGAAAATAAATAAAATAAAATAAAATAAAATAAAAAATAAATAAATTATCTGACTCTCAACTTTCAACCAGAAAAGTACGAGAAACTTTGTTTTCGTTTAATTCAAGTAGAGCCTCAGAATGCTAAACACTTCAATCGAGCATCGAAATAATTTGGAACAGTCCATTCTGAAACTCCGTTCCGTCTGGAATTATTCGAATCATCTTCGATACCGCAGCTCACTTTGTTTTGCAAATGAACAGTTCAGATGTCTTTTTGCTTGAGCTGAGTGGAATGAAGGTCTCAAGTAAATTCTGAGAGGCTATCGCGATAATGTGACTGATATAAACATAAGGTATTACTTGTGAAACTCGTAATATAAAATATTGAATTTAATTTATAAGTAACAATAATGTTTAGTGAAAATAGAGTTTACATGATTGTACATAAACGGCTTATTTAAATAAGCCGTTTATGTACATTGTACATGGACGTTACTTTTATATAAGTATCAAAAAATATTATATAAATTTTTAATCATCTTCAAATGATCTAAAAAATCACAAAGAATATATAAGTAAATAAGAATAGGTACTTACCTCACTTTGTGAATACCAGGCGTGATCACATTTTATTTTTCATAAATATTTAACGTATTTTTTTATTTAATTGAAGTAAAAGCTTGAGCGGCCTAATACTTCGTCACTTTTCGAACTTTCTTAATACAATCAGCCTCCAAAGTGCTAAATATACTAAATGGGATCGTTAGTAGAATTGATAAAAACGATTCATCGCAAATAAAGGCATTTTCCAACAATATGGAAGAATGCCAGCTGTTCAGAATTTGGCAAGCAATCTGCTACGTAGGTGATGTTAGCAATGACGCAACAGCCCCTAACTACCCTTTGCAGAGGGTTATGAAATATCTTTATGATAGGCCTAGGCTCAAGAAATAGAAGGTTTAACCTTAAACTAAGCAAAGATTATAACAACAAGAAATAATAATAATAGATATCCTTTGACATTCCACACAGTGTCAACTAGCCCCAAGTTGCCCAAGCTATGCAATTTAATGCTTGTTAGGGTAACCAGATCATCAGTCAATATACATTTTTTTAAACTTTCGCGATCACAATTCATATTTATAAATACATGTACATAACGCGATAAAACCCCGTGTACATGTATTTATAAATACATTTTTTTAATACACACATAAAGTATTATACATAGAAAACACTATAGCATGTAAGACGAAACTGAAGTGATCCTTGAGTTCCTACCAAAATAAAAGTTTTTTCTTTCTTTCTTTCTCACCTAGCGTGAGTTAAGTGTAGGAGAATGATGACCAGAATTGGCCACTTGCTCATACGAACTTACTTACTTTTATGATCCAATAGCGCAGAAGACCAATTGATTTGAATTCATCCCTTTAGGTAGTTAAAGAAACGTAGTTAAAAAATAAAATTGAGCTCGTAATATCCGCTCATAGAATTTTATGAATCCTGAAAAGAATTTTATGAATGAAAATGTAAGAAAAATAATTTCTTAACTCTACTTATTGAAATGCATATTTTTACTGCCAGTTCAATGAACCTTTTCAGGGAAACGTTCGAATTCTATAAAACATGCTCCTGGAAATTAGATGTAAGAAAATAACCAGTTGAAGGCGTCTGGAAATACTTTTAAATGTATCTTGTAAAGAGAAATAAATAGACGTTATTTTGATCTATGTTATTTGATATATCTTGAATCTATGAGTGGCACTCTACTATATATAGATATTAATCGTCTTTGCAAGAAACTAACAACGCGACCGACGGGCGCCTTCCTTTTTACAGCATGACGAGACAAGCATTGATTTTCTAGAACAACGTTAGTTAAAACTAACGTATTACCGTCCGTACTACCGTAATTTTCAGTTTAACTGTCAAACTAGAAGCTTACAAACATAAAATGACGGTTGACGACCTTTGAGAATGCCTGAGACGCAAGAAATTCGGGTTCATGGATACTTGCAGATACTTTTGATACCATGGTGAGTACTTGTAATTTCTAGTACACAAAAAACATGTAAATTGGTATGGGTAGGATATTCAATACCAACAAGCAAAACATCGATAGTAAAAATGTCAACACTATTTCAACCGTTTTATTTGACAAAGATTTGTAGATCGTAGCGCGGGAACGCACATTAGATCGAAATCGGGAATAATGTACTCGTATGTTGCTGCTGGGTATCTTTATTGAAGTAATTCTGTTTGTATGGTTTGGAATCAAAATATTCGTTTCTTAAGTATTTTATATACTTAGCACGTTGCTTGCTAAGAGGGCAGATAAATCATGTACATTGTACTCGTGTCTCTGACTACCACCACATTACCACCTGGACATTTTTCCTAAAGTTCGGAGATAATGTGCACTAGCTGCCCGCTTTCATGAAATCTTCTCTTTTTCTCATCCACAAACATTTCGTTCTCGAGTTTTAACAAGACTAACGAACTTAGATTATTTTTTGTATAAAGAAACAAAAATGAAATGAAATATGATCGCGACTGTATTCCATAAGCGGTAGACATTTCTGTCAGATATTTTAGGCAATTTTTAGATCTTTTTGAAGATGTCTAAGGGGGTATAGTCAGAGGTATGTCCTAATATATATATTTGGTACATGCCCACATCTTGCAGAAGTAACTTTCCATACGTGACAAGTTGCGAGCCCATCGACGCTATTAGAGAGCTAACTTAACTGGTTCCATCACGATGTTTTTTTCTTTAAAAAAAAAAGAAGAAGATTATAGACACAGTCGTGGTCGCTTTTGTTTAAAGAGTTCGGGGATAAGCTATGTCCTGCCCCCCAGCTATACTACTCTTTTTCTACATTCGATTTCGATACAGAAACAGAAAAAAATCATAAGTCACGTGGTCAGAGGGCCTAGCCAACCGGCATTCGCTATGAAGCGATTCGATTTCTATCATCGCTACACCCTTGATTTGACATTTCTGATAGCTCGAGTTTTCGTCATCGAATGTCAATTCCTATACATTTTTTTTAGTTTCTAATCGAAAGCGATTGTCGAAATGTAACATGGCTAGGGCCTCAGAAGTGTCAAATCAAAGGATTTAGTGATAATACAAACGAAGTCGATACGAAGCGTTTGTAATATAGCTACAAGCTCTGTTTTGTTTTTTGTCTCTGAATGTGTAGCTGTTTCAAACTGTGATAAGTTAAAGTACATGCCATTAGGTACCGGCTTGTGTTCAAGTTTGGACCCACTTTGAGCCTTCCCAAGTCACATTAGGCCCGAATTCGGTGTTTGTCACGTAGCTACCATAATTTCCTCGTTAGTGGCTTTGCTATCTATTTTTAAACGGTTTCGCTGATATATAGGTAGTTGTTTTATTAAAAAGCTGTTTTCGTTTTCCGTTTCTTTTAGATAAAACTATAGATTCAATTCACTATAATAAATGTAAAAAATATTCAAATAATATTTTTCTTTCAAAAAAAGTACCAGGCATGCAGAACCAACAAGGAGGTAGCAATAATTGGAAGTTGGTTAGTTTTACTGCACGGTCTTTATAAGCGTATGAAATTCAACCGTATACAATAACCAACATTTTCTTAAAGTCAATAGATGTCAAATACAACACCTTAAACATCTCTTGAAACTTTAAGCTGCCTGCAACAAACGCAAATCAATTTATTCAAATGCTAACAAAGCAACAGTTCAACTGCGGTCAGTCGACAAAGGATCGGAGGAATCGCCGCAGGAACCTAACTTGTACTAAGTTCCTTGTTCCGTGGTAGACCGGCTTATGTCGACTGTGAATACGTAAAACCTTTGTACTCGGAAATACGGCGATCGATATAACACGATGGAATAAGATATAGAGATTTAGATTCTAAATATGCACGTTTCAATAAAAAGTGGCACAAATTGAAATGTGACACTGTTCTATTTCAAACGATGAACTTACTTATTTCAAAGTATAAAATTAGAAATGAATTGAAATCTGTGGTTTCAGCTTACCCAAAGAGGTGTTGAGTTTAAGTCATTTTCAAACATTGGGTCTATTTCTTCCTAAAAGTGCGATGTATATTGGCCATGCTATGTATGATTAAATCATAGATAAACATTTACAAGCAAATATATCGCGTTATTTGCATCTTATTCTAGTCTTTTACAACTGTTGGAATGTAGTCAAAACTACGAACAAAATAAATAACACCAGAAAGAGGTGCAATGCGAAAGTTTGAAAACGACAGCTGCACAAACACAAATAATAACAAAAGAGTACGTATGTATTATAATTATGAATAAAAGATGTATCCAATAAATCAATTATTTGGTTTAACTAATTTTCAGTTCGAGTTGGGTCAAATGCACATTGATAATACATTTGATTCGTAAGAATAAACAAAGAAACAAAAAGCAGCTCTTACGCAACACAACATGAGTTAATTATGTTAAACTTAGTTGATAGCATACCGGGTTAGGGGGTAAACTGCCGCTATTCCCTATTCCGGCTGAACAGAATTGAGGTAAGCGCGCCGGTTCGCCGGATAACATATTTATGGCTGGTATTTATGGGGTGCCGATAATTCCAATACCGGTGGTTGTGATTGGTTGCTCGGGGAAATATAAAAAGCGGTGAATTTAAATTAAACATGTTAGAAGTAAATGATTACACTTAGCGATAAGTGCACTTACTTACTTACTTTTGGGATAAGGGCAGGAGAATGATGATGATGATGTTAGAAGTAAATGATATTGGACAGTTTCATAATGTACGTATTAATTGATTGACAGTTGATTTTACCGTGTTAGCCAAGTTGATTAGTACCTCGACTTTCGATCCGAAGGTCGTGGGTTCGAATCCGGTCGTGCATCAATGGATTTTAAGTTTCGAAAAATATATATATGCTTATTACACGAGCTATAAACGATTCTGTTCTGTAGGATAGGGATCACATATTACATAAACATAGGTACTACAATGTCACAAACTTGCAGAATCGGAATAAATAGTAGGTATAATCACAGATAAAATAATACAATACTGTGTACATTTATGTATTACTCAGATATTTTGATGTCCCTACATAATCTTGTTTTAGCCACTGCCAAAACACTCTTGCGAAGATATATTTGTAAGGCGCCGGGTCAGGAAGCGGAAGTAGGTAGTATTGGCAACGCGATAGGAATCAGTAATGTCGGGATGTGTTTCGCGAACCGCAAATATGCGAATTTATTATAGTGAAGATGTACCGCGTAAGGGAGTTGTAGGGCAGGTGTATTAACTATACCTAAGCTATATGTTTTTAAACATGTGACAGGGAAGCGTGGGAAGAATAACACAGGATCGTTCAGATTACTTTAATAGAGAGGAGTCCATACCAGTTAGTGCAACTATCAAGGAGGCCTAAAAACTTCTGAGAACTAGATGCTATAAGCTGCAATAATTATGGATGCCTTCCGGAAAGATTTCTTTCGGATTTTGTAATAGCAATAAAAACGTCGCAGATTTTGAAACAATCAACAGTAACGCTGAATCTACTATTCCAAACTTATTCTGTTTTGAATTGGGAATGAATTTCTGAACCGTACATGTTCTGATGTGCCCTGAACTTATCCCATGTACAGAAAAACGTGACGAGAATCTGCTGTACTTTTGTACGTCGTGCTCAGTACCGTGTTATTGGATCCGAGTGTAGAATACACCAGATAGAGTTTGATTCTCTTGAAATTACTAGGGTTTCAGAATGAATACAAAATGCTGGAAAACCGGACAAATCAGAATACACGAAAGACTTAAAAGTAATAGAGATGAAACAGGCATGGTGCCGGCTTGATATTGACTTACATAACAAGTAGTGATGCGATTGAAAGTGCACACATAGTTTCTGGTGTGCATGCTGTATCGCATAAAGTCATATCGGGGAGTAATGCCCTCTGTGTGTGATAGTGATAACTGATAATATGCGATTTATAAAACATACATTTGAATTTGCAATTATTTTACATTGCTCTTTACTGTCATGTATTATATCATGGCCTATACCCAGTGGGTGAAGTCGGGCTGTGGATGATGATGATGATGTCATGTCTTAAAGTAAAGATGGCGTAAATTCATATATTTATTTTCTAATGAATGTTTTTAGATTGGTCTTCTGCGATTGTTTTTGGTACTTACAGCATTTTCCAAAGGTCATTTGCATTGCATTAAAGCCTTAAGTAAAAGCCGGTTAAGAACTTTGAAATTCCTGGCCGGATGAAACACATCTCTACCAGGACTTTGCACTTTGAAACACAGAATACAATTTACTGGAGAAATATAAGAAGTCAATGAACCCCATGTGGGACTGCACGGACTAGTGAGAAAGTATTCCCATTTGAGCACCTATGTATGGCTTTGATGTGGGTATATTTGATTTACACCTGATATTCAGCACATCTCATCTCTCGTAATAAATACGTGTTATGGGACTTTGACATAAGAAACAAATAATTAAACATTTAATGAAAAACCCCTGATATACCCCTTCATTGACATGAAAAGAGCTGATGATCTTCAAATGGCTGGCAGATTTTCTTGAAACAACAAAAAATCGGTTCATGCCTTTAGGAGCTTCATTACCCGATACAGACACATAAATACAGAGATACTTGTACTACTTATAAGTATTATATCTCTCTCTTGATCGTTGGGGGCTAAAAATAAGATTTTATTAGAGTTAAGCTAAAGTATAGACATGAAATAAAATGTATGAATTCAATAACAAAAACTCGAAGTGTCAAATCAAAGGTGATAAATAAGCGATGATAGAAATATAGTAGATACGCAGCGTTTGTTACTTGGCTACAGGCTCTGACCTTGCAAAACTGGGCCAACTCTTAAGAAAATACGTTTCATTAATTCTAATAAGAAATTCCTTTGAATAAAAGTCGAGGATATTCTGGCGTCAAAAAGAGATAGAATAAACAGATGTAGAGACTGATGAGTGGAGGACCTTTTGACCTAAATCATAAAAATGTAAGAGCCTGGAATCGTTCTAAACGTAAATAACAAACATAATAATCGTAAAAACATCAGCCCAAATGGGAAACCCACCAATCGTTGCCTTATTTATTTGCATGTAAGCCGCCATTTTGATACACATGAAGGATACGCATTTCCCAAGAGAGGCTCTTGTTAATTAATAGGATGGCTCGAATAATAATAATTGTGAATTTTATACCATTGTTTTGTTTGCTTTAATAAAACTAGAAGCCTTATTAAGGATCTACATGTATTAAGTGGATACATGGATATTATACATGGATCTGATACATATTTTTAAAGATTTGTTCGAAATCTTCAAACATATTTAAAACATAGTTTTTGAAAAAAGGTGTTTCATTGCCTCGCAGGTACAATTCATTTTCGTATGCATCACGTTGTATTTATCTTCGCGGAGAAAGGTAGCTTAGACAAGCCTCAATACTTATCAAAACAAAACTTTGAAGCTTGCATGTTAACTAAATTAGCACTATTATTAAAAAAAGCAAGAATCATTATTATTATTTTTTATAAAGTTCACCAAAAACATAGAACGAACAACGGCAATTATATGTACTGTATGGACTGTCGAACAGATAACTCAATTTGAAAAACCAATAAGATTTGGAGGCCAGCCCCAGCCCACCAAATATTTCAAATTTATCATTGTCGGGAACATGTGAGAATTGGCGTGGTATTCTGTTATAGATGGGTGCTATCGGCGAAAAAGGTCAAGTTTGTGTTAAATATGAGAGGTCTGAGGGGGAAATGGATGCAAAGTGGATTGAAAATTATGAAAATACTGATATTATAAAGAGGTTAAGTTAGTACTTACTAACCTATAATCTATACCCCTTACTCCACTTACAAAAGTGGGATGTAGTAGGTAAATAATAATCCAAAACGACTTATTTAAATTCAAAACAATATTTCTTGGTTGGAAAGGTGCAGAATCTTTTCCTGTGTGTAATGTCTATTCTGCTCTCACTTGAATTACCGCCAGCGGCGCCAGATTTTGTGTACATATTTTTATTTAGCATGAGGAAATATAATGGTTTAATACAAGATCAGCGAAATTAACAAATAAAGTCGGTTAATCAACACAAAAGCGACATCTTTTCCTGCATACAACCTTAATAAATCCTATCACTTCCTATTGAATCCACGGTTCCTCACAAGCCAGTGAAAAGGAAGAAAATATTTATCAAACGAGCTAAAGCCTCGTACAAACCGGCTAGCACGGCTACTCGGCGACTTTTACAACGAGCTATATAAATCTCCATTTTATTGCGTTTTTATTGTTATGGACACGATTTAAATATCCAAAGTGGACGTATCAGAAATCCGTAGCGAAATTGTTTGAAGTTCTGTATAATGCATGTTTGTAACTTGAACTCTGTCGGGTCTTGAAATCATTTTGAAACTTTCAAAAGCGCATACTAACCTCACAAACAAGTTGCATTGAGGAAAATACGGCTGGAGTTGTCGCCCCCGTGTTGGGCGCCAGTTTACACTGAGCGTTACGTTGCAATTTATAACAGTCGTATGCAAGCGGTATCACGCTCCAAATCTCAAAATCGATATCTTATAGAAAACAATTTACTATGTAAGTGCAAACTCATGTTACAGTTAAAGAAATACTTCGGTAGAAAATTGCTTAGATATATTGACCAAATAAAACTATTAACCTCTCAGTATCATGTTGTACGCCTATTTCTTATAGAGCGTTCCGATTTGTAACAGTCACAGGCCGTAAGCTTTGTCGCTTGTCTAGCCCCAGCCTTGCTGGTACAAAACCCTGCAATAAATCAGAGCGTGCCGGCTGTAACACAAACATACATAAAATCACGGCTGCTCCATAGGACGAACGAACCACGGGTCCTTAACCAACATTTCAAAACCGCTTGAAATGTCACCACGGAACCATTTATTCTACCGACGTTTTCTTGACAGGCGGATAACGGTTTACCTTCAAGGATTTTTAAAAGCCAGGTGATTTAAAAATAGAATGTTTACTGTAAGAAAGTGTTATACATGTGCGTCAAAAAGGACAGGTATTTTTTTACGACTTCGTTGTGTAGAGTAGTCGTTGACTCCTATAAATCACAAGTTATACGTGTATACTGCTGTGTCACTGAACTTTTTCTTCGGGTCGCTTGATACAGTCCACTGTTCAAAGGAGCGTTTGTTAAAAAGTCTCGAATTAAGGTGAATCCTGGTGAAATCGGTCCAGTTGAAAAGTACTCGGTTTGAGTTCATTAGCAAGTTTTGCGAATGTCATAATTTAGCTCACTCAGTGCATTCGTATTTTAGCCAGCGAGCACATGAGCCCCAGTTAGTTTTGAACTGTGGGAAGGGCACTTGAAAGTTCACTCAGCGCTTTAGAAGAGATATGGAGTTGGCTCTATTTGAATAAGGATCGCTTTGAGAAGTGTGCAGTGTACTGTTTTCAATATGCGGCTGTGAGCTGCTTTGTGTTATATCTGCTTCGGACAGTTGTCAACGAATTTCGTATCTCCTGGTTTTAGCACAATCTAATTCAAGATGTATTGTGTAAATTGTTAAATCTTGAGATACATTCTAGTTTGAATACATCTCGTGTGTTTTAAGACGAACGCGACGAATTGAATAGATACTCGAGCATATCTTAATGTTGTTGATACTAAGCGACGAAGAAAGTATGAAAATTGAGTTTACAGTGAAATGATGGCGGTCGAAGATGTATGTGTATTGTAAGGACAGTACGTTCAATACGCCTAAACAAAAAAAAAACCATTTCCCGAGCTCAACTAGATGACATGCAAACTTCACGGATACTACAAAGGCCGACCTACATTTTAAAAAAATCCTAGCTTAACCCAAGTTTCGCCTGATCGCGGTTTAGGTTCTGATCCACTAGCCAATTTAAATTCATGTCGTCCTCTCCAAACCCTTGCCGCACTCAAAACTCTTCACATGCAAATAAATGTTTAACGGAGGGTCAACGATCTCATAGATAACAAATGTTACATGGGTCTCTCGCGGTCGTAAGTAGTCGGGTATCTGTGTCACTTTCACAGGAAATTCGCGTAAAGGTGAAACTTATCACTCTTAAATATGGTACGCAGCATGATCCACTTACTCATAATATATTCATTACTTTTCTACAATAGCTTTCTCAGCTTCATAGCTTTCATAGAATCAGAATAAAACATATAAGATGAAATTACATTCGATAATGATAAGTCACGTGGTCAGAAATGTCAAAATATAGAGCGATCATAGACAAGTGGCAATTTTTTTTTTTTACAATTACGTAAGAGCAATTTCCTGCTCTCTCGAGGTGCATTTTTATGCATAACTTCGAAGATCCTCATGAAATCCTCATAATTTTTTATTGGAATATCGCTCAACAAAAAAAGAATCATCATAAACGACGAAGGTATCCGCGAACAAACTGTACTGTCGAATTGAGAAACCTCCTTTTTTTGAAGACGGTTAAAAAGAGAGTCAATACGAAGTTTTCGTAATGTGGCTTCAGGCTCTGAAGTTGTTTATTTTGGCAAATAAAAAATGAACTTTCAGGGTTTTTATGATTTATTTTAGGTGATACTTTAAGCATTTACTGATGTTTATACTGTGGCGTAGAATGGGCCAAGTTTAAGATATGGAGGTCTAATGAAACCTCCTGGGGTCGAAATTACAGCACAGAAGTTAAACTCGCGCACCTAATAAAGATAGGGGCCAATAATTCACAGAGATAAAGATTTCCAGGTTTATTTAAATTTCTGTATAACAAGGCTTTATTTTAAAGTTGCTTTGAATGTTAAAGTGAATACTTTTATTATTTCCTTTTTACCTACGCCGTGTCACGGTACTTTGTGAGCGAAAATACACTTTTCTGTAAATAAGAACTCGGTAAAAAGTTTCACTACAATTTTTCGCTTTCCAGTGTCCGCCAAAGGACATCAAAGGCTTTTTTGTGGCATTGACTTTTCGTGTGGGTGTTCGGTAAATATCGGAGGCTGGCAGTACAGCCATTCCGACATATGCCAGTCGAAGAGGACTTCAAAAAAATAGTAAAACGTAGTCCAAGAGATACAGAAACGTGGAATATACAACCTTTTTTTACATCATAAATGAAAAATCTTACTAAAAGTTACGGGATTCGAGCCCGCGATGATACAAGCGATCGGCCTTTAGACGGGCTGCCTTAAACCACTCGGCCACAGAACCCATGACGTCAAAGCCGAAATCACTAAGATGATATTTCGGTTAAAGCACCGATTAGCGCCATCTACAGGGATTACAGAGGATTTTTTTTTATCTGTTTGCAAATGCAATGAATTTCTTTCATGTATCACACTAGACCTGTAAACAAATAAACTCGTTGTAGACTTATTTAAAGTATTAACCATACGAAATAGCTAGTTAATTTTTAGTATAGTTTTTAGCAATTGTTATTGGGATCGTTTAAGAGGTTCTACACATCGCAGAACTAAGTTTTAGAAGACAATTTATTTGACTGTTAGAGCAATTTGGGTCCTTGTTCTCATTGACATGTAAATCCTAGCTAGTCCGTGGTTCGTGAACCGCTAGCATATATTAGACACGCGGTTTTGGACGTCCCTCATTTGAGAGCAAATATTGTACAGCTTCTAAATTAGTTTAGTTACTGAGTAGTTTGTTTGGACAGCTCGGGTTTATTTTTAAATTTAAAAGTGTACCTATTCTAATTACAAAAACATGGAAGAATTGGAAGCTTGTTTAATCATCTCTTAGTAAGATACAGAGCAGAGGTACTACTAGATGACATTTGTTTAAGTTACTGTATAGTTTTACTATAGAAGTAACGTTGTTTAGGCAGTAACTAACACTTACTAACACTTTCACACTAAAAAAAATATCTATGTAGTAATAACAGTCATCTGGTTACCATAACACAATCATGAAATTACTTAGCTTGTGATTAGACGACGTTGTGTGGAATGTTCAAGGATATTTATTTATTTACTTTGCTGGTGAAATAAGCCCGAAATATTTTATTTTTTTATTTATGTTGTAATGAAATCAAATAACATAATTCCAAAAAAAAATCTAATGCTGTACAGCTGCCAATGTAAAAACAGGATTAAAATCAAGACATTCCTGTTATATGAAACAGAATTCGTATACTTACAGGGTGAAAGTAGGGATAGAAAATTTGTCCCTAAAGACCCAAGTTCACAATATCGCAGATTTAAATTGATCCCCATAGTCGTGTTCTCAATTGCTATTACGATACCGTAATCGCCATCCATAAGGAACCAACTTCAAACACGACAGACTAGAGTAAGGCTGCTCAATCCTTGGCCCGCTAGGGAATAAATGGCGAGAGTAAGTCGAAAAAATTTAAACATTTAGGTAAAAAAATCTCGGACTTTAAAAAAAATGTTGGTGGAGGAAGATAGAAGATGAGAAAGAAGAGAAGAGGATGTGAGAAAAAGAACACTTTACTTAACTACATTTGCTTTTAAAAAAAAATCTGAATCTCAATTATCTAGTCGTATTATAAGTATCACTTATTCAGAAGACGCTGCTTATAAACAAAAATATAAAAAAATTGCGTTTTTTGTTGCATTACAGCTAATTAAAGCCAAGAGCAACAAAATAGGAATCTTCTGAGGTCATAGCTCGTTTTCAATAGCAACCTTCAAAGGTAATGGTCCGTCTTTCACAACAGTTGCAAAGTTTGACCAGCCTTGGACTGGAGTATTTTACATGTGCAAATATCTGACCGCTGGCGGGGTCGGATATTTTAACCAAATAACCTAGCGCTCTGAATTTCAACGTGTAATTTTAGACTCTAGTTTAATTAAAGTTAGCACCTCATGAACACTTGATGGGAGTAATATTTTGTTTGAGTTGGCAGAGTATAAGGTTTATTCGTGACTTGGTTCAGATAAAAATAAGATTACTTATGTAAATAAGTTTCGACGATTGCATGATTATAACGAGTTTAGTGATAATGCCGAACAGACATACATTTACATTTGTAAATGCATTACATTTGTAAATCAATTACATTTGTAAATGCATGTGTGTTTCCCAAATTGTATTTCAATTTTAGTAGGATTGTAGTAAGACTTGGCGAAGCCCTCATGCGGCCTAAATTTGTAAGCTTCTACCACATACGAACATTCATAAGTACATTATTTATACATATATTGTATTTGTTTGCTGTTTATTTACTTAAGTAATTCATCATCATCATTTTAGCCCACTTCCACCCACTGTTGGGTGTAGGCCTCCTCTTGATTACCTACGCCATTCTCTCCGATCTTAAGTAATTAAATAAATACAATATTTGTGTAGGATAGGATTAATTGTTTATATTTTTTCATATCAATACATATAATTATGTTAGGAGCTTACTTTAAGAAAGGTATCCCGGAAGAATTGAAAAGAATTGAGAAATTAAAAAAGAACATTTCGCATGTTTTTGTCATCCTTACCAACAACAGTTTCCAAGAAGTCAAAATCTGATTTAGATGTTTACCTGAAAAAAGAAAAAAATTAAATATTATTAACTGGATGACAGACTGAAAAACAATAATTTCGCTGTTGAACAAGTAAAACAGATTGTTTGTCTAAAATGTTGCAAGCTAATCACAACATTTAAAGCCAGCTATGCACCACCCAACTATTTCTCCACCTGCACACTATTGGGTAAATTATTCCGTTTGTCGCACTGGCAACTATTATTTGAGTTGCCAACTTCCAGGATGTAGGAACTTAAACATTTAAGGTAACAACTTAAGGTTGCCACGTGTTTGTGAGAAAAGGGGGTAAAGATGGAATTGATGCAATTTCGTCAAAGATTTCGAAAAAACGAAATATTTTTTCCTGAGTTATAGTATTTTCTTACACATTAATTCTAACTTATATTTCACTAATTGTTAATTATCATAGAAATCAAGTTTTAGATTTTTTTCAAATACTTAATGCATATAAATGTGTATATATTTATGTATATTTTGATAGAAGTAACAGTACTTTATCGCGCCCGACGTTGCACTTACAGCTCTCGTGGTGACGGGCATTCTTTATACGTCAAGATCACGAAAATTTAAAATGTATTATTCTATGAAGTTTAGATTCCGTGACAGCCCTAACTATAGCGAGATCTTAGTTCAATTTACTGTATGCAGATGTCAATACGACTGTTCAGATTGTTCCATACTAACTTCAGCTCCATTCTGCTCATATTCAGTTCATTCCAAGTTCCAGTATGTGGTCGATCTCAGTTTAATCGTATTTTCAATTAGTTCTCAATTCAGCTATGCGCGAATAATTAAATTGAACGAACGAAACTCACCTCCAAACTCCTGAGCGCTATTTAGCTACTGCGAATCAAATTAGCTTTATCATTGTTTGTTTAGCGGTTTTAGATTTGTGGTATACTTAGTTAAGCCCTAGAGTTTGCTAACTTAGGTAAAATAAATACATACACTACTTACTTCCTTACGTACTTTATTGCTATGTGAGCACCAAAGACGATTAATATCTAGAAGACAGACAAAGGCCATACACAAAATCGTAACCCTAAAAAATAGCCTGAAAACTCTAAAACATCAATTTTATCCAAGAAATTTCAATTACTTTCTAGTTAAAAATGTTTAAATATTGAATATTGTTGCTACCTACTACTAAGTATTGAAATTTCTTGGATAAAATTGATGTTTTAAAGTTTTCAGGCTATCTGGTACTGCGGGATCGGGTTACGATTTTGTGTATGGCCTTTGTCTGTCTTCTAGATATGAATCGTCTTTGGTGAGCACTAAGCATTTAACTACTCAAATATTAGTGTAGAAATAGAAGTTTCTTTACGATGTTTTCCTTCACCGTTTAAAGCTCAAGTTGCATATAAATTTTTCGAAACGAAAAGTCCGAAAGTCGTGGGTTCGAAAGTCAAAGTACTTATCCACTTGGCAAACAACCTCTACGTGGTTGTTATTAGTAAAAAAATCGTGAATATTCCTCATATTTCACGGCCTCTTACCTTCCTTAGGATCTCGACGTGTAAATAAAATAAACATAGCTCAGTTACTAGGGTCACTTTATGTTTATTGGGAGAAGGCATTTGCTAAAAGGGTCGTCGATACTAAGAGGGTCGCAAGAGTACTGGAGATCTTGCTATCTGAGGAGAATTTGGCTGAGGCAGTTTTAATGAGCAGAGTTCAAAGACCTGAGAAATGTTGTCAAGGAGCTTGTATAAAATGAGATGAAACGAATATAGGTCCCGCGGTTACGTTTGCACCATTGATTTGCCCCATTAATGGTGCAGGCGTAACTGGTTAGTTATGTTTGCACCATTCAAATTGATACAACTACTAAAGGGCCTGTTTTGTTTGTGATGCTTATTTTACATGCACTTACACGTATTTTTAACCACAACACAAAAAATAAGGAGATTCTATGTTTTTTTTTTAATGTATGTTCACCGATTATTCTAATAGTGGACCGATTTTAATGTTTTGAGGATCTGATGAGGATCTTCGGAGTTATGAACAGAAATGAACCTCGAGAGTGAGGAAATTGCTCTCTTCTTACGATTAAAGTTGGTGTAATATTTTTCATATAAAAAAAAATTGTGACACTTGTTATTGTTACAATTATGTTTGTAGAAGTGGCTAACTCTGATGACGAAGCTTTTATGCCGCCTGAAGGTCTATATCAGGACTTAAAAGCCGTGACCGTCAATTTAACGTGTCCTCCGAAGCATGGTAGCGCTAAGTTGTTATTGCCACTTTTGTCACCCATCCAAATTGTGACCGAACGTCGCTTAACTTCAACGATTTATGAAGAAGTAAGCTGCGCCACAAGCGCTTTTTTTAATCATTGTAGATTCTGTACAGGAAATATGTAGAATGTCTACCGAACGTCTGACTATTTTACTTCTTAAATCAGTAGTTGTATCTATGTGACTTACTATAAGTTTAACCATCTCCGAGTTAGCTCCCGTGAGAGTGTCAGTTAGAAAGGATCGCCCTCACGGCATTCATCATCGTTAACAGACACTAAGCAGCAGACATTTGTAGCTTAATAGCTACAAATGTCTTACTTTTTACTTGTTGAGTAAACAAATACAATCTGAGTAATAAAGCATTATACCTTGTCTTAACTTGTCCCTGATTAAACGCTTTATATTTCTGTGATGTGTCAATTTGCGGTCACTAACAAATTGAATTGTCTATTTTAAGCCATGTTACTTTTCTACAATTGCTAAAGAATCAGAAAAAGTGTAAGTATAAGAAATGGCTTTCAATGATAAATGAACTAGTTTTAAAATAAATTAATGCCTCTGAAAGAACAGTCAGCAATAAAAGTAGATTTATTTCGCCCTTTTTTATGTTGAAGTTCTTCAAAACTTTGTCACATAAGAATATTTAGTGTAATGAAGTATTGTAATCAAGGCGATAATATGTTTTCTTGCTAATCAGTTGTTTAGCAAGTAACATTCTGCGCGGTCACGAAATGGATATGTAGGTACGATAATAGCATATATTGAAGCTTCTAGCCACGTAAGAGTACCACAGACAGACACATATAGGCAGTCAAACTTATAACACTTTTGGTTAAGGTGCCTGTATGAGTGAAACTAGCGCCATCGCCTATTTTATTTCATTATTACGTTGAACAAAGGAATTTTAAGAAACCACCAAAATCTGTTTTGGTGGTTTCTTAAAATTAATATTAAGCGCTATTCCTCCTAAACTGTAGAAAATGAAACCATTACATAGGTATTAAAAAAAAGCATATGATAGGTTTTACAAACTGTACATTCAGTTTTTTAAAATTCCTCTGTTTAACGTAATAATTTGATATAAAATAAACGGTGGCGCTAGTTTCACCCATACAGGCACCTTAAAAAACGTTCATTGTCGTTTGTTGCTGCCATTACAAAACTGAAGGTGCCCTGGAACTGAAGAATATCGACCGATTTGAAAAGCAATCTATCGAGTTCATGCTCCAGCAGCCATCGTAATGGGTACGATTCAAATCATTGGTCCGCCGCTGCATTTATCATTGCAATTGAACTTGATTTACTGCACCAATGCAGTTTTTACTTGAAACAGTTTTGAATGAGAGTGATATAAATCGTGGCTCTCTCTGTAGAAGATCTCTGATCTTTGATGGCAACATTTCATGGTAGCGAGCGCGTAAATGGAAGCTAGAAAATGAGCGACACTGTTCTGTCAGATACTAAAAACAAATAAATCATGTTTAGTGACAATTTTCGGGGTCGAGGAGTAGCGAAGTTGCACTTGGTGGCCACCAAACTCTGTTCTCGCTACTCTCCCTAAACTATACAAAATAATACTATTACAGAGGTATTAAAAAAAAGCTTATGATAGGTTTCACAAACTGTACATTCAGTTTTTTTTTAATTCTTTTGTTCAACGTAATAATAAAATAAAACCTTAATATCTTAAATAACCTCACAACTGTTTCCCCGGTAATCGACATTTATTTTATTATATTTACACAGTCACGTCCAGTACTTTTTATTTTTGATTTCTCCGAACTTCAGAAGGAAAAGATGAAATCATAATAAGGTCAGACGTCTGTCTATCACAAGCAATAAAAATATAGTTAGATTATCCGTAGCAAGTTGTTCGGGCGGATACAAAATGAATTTGTCCCGAACGATTTTATGATTTCATGTCGCTTATTTATGTCAAGAGATAAATTAGATTATTGCATACTGTTATCTCTATAGGTAAAATAATAATTAAGGCAACTTAAAAGTTCTTAGATGCTAGAGTGATTGCGATCTTGCAAGAACATATTTTCATTTTCACATTTAGTTTTAAAAATATTTGAAAATGTTTTTTTTATTTATCATATTATTAGCATTAGGTATTTATTATAGTCCTTCATAAATTTTGGTTTGCGTTTAGGATACTGTCATCTCAAATAGAGTCACAAAAGCTGCTAGATATTGCTACACTCTGTCAGGTAAGTTTGCGTTATTACGACCCATTTCCGGACAAAATCCCGAAAATGGCGGAAAAATAAAATTTCAGAAAGCTCGGCTTAAGGGATGATGCCGGTTTAATGAAACGCTGAAAGAGAATTGAAGATTAAATAATTG
Organism: Xanthorhoe designata; assembly: GCA_963582015.1. Taxonomy (NCBI): domain Eukaryota; kingdom Metazoa; phylum Arthropoda; class Insecta; order Lepidoptera; family Geometridae; genus Xanthorhoe; species Xanthorhoe designata. The sequence goes on from OY757046.1 coordinate 8,889,330, forward strand.
AATTTTTAATATTGCATTAAAGTTTTTGGGGCCGAACCTGACTCCCGGAATCGATATTTAAGCTTATAAGTGCAAAGTTTTAAGCACTTTTAATAATGTTTTAGATAAGATTATGTGTTATCAGTGATTGTTGATTGTTTAAGTGTTGAGTAAATATGCTCCATCTCAACATCGTCCCAGACACCACAGCGTTCCGGTCAGTGTCGATATAAGTTGTCGGTATCGAAGCTAATATCGTTCCTTTTTGTTTCTCATATAGAAACCTTTAATGAGAGCTGTCAGTGGAGATTTGCACAAATCGACTTCTCGGATGACGTCACACAGGGATTACACACGAGTAAGATAAGGACAAAAGGGAGGTTCGTTAGAGATGCGCAGTTTGTTCTATAAATTGGATTTCCATGGAATTAACGCTTGAGTTATTCGACTTTGCAGGTGAATTTGGAAGATGGAGGATTGTTTAACTGGTTCTTAGGGTAGCTACACACATAAGCGGGATTGTCGGTTCGGCATTTGTCGAACAGTTTGGCGCGTAACATTCATCTACATATATTCGATTTTACCGCCCGGCTATGCCGATTAATGCGTCCCGCCTATGTGTGTAGTTACCCTTACTGTTTAGTTTTCGAAAAATGTATGTGTTCATTACTTTACAGCTAACGCAAATTAAACATGGGAACTTTTCCATGGCTGAATAATAATTTGTGATTAACATAGAAAATGGGCAATAACTAGTAAAACCATGTAATTATTATTGCAAGTGATCTATAGATAGTTAATACGATTCTACAACAACACATAACATCACTTCCTTATTACTACAAAACATCAAGCGAATTAAAAATACATTAGCGTGATGCTTCATTTAATACATAATAATAATGCTTCATTCAATCGTAGAGACTCGCAAGAGACTGAGTACAGTCAGCCACATAACTTGATTAACATTTATCCGATTTTAATTTGGACTCGTTACATTGTAACAAGTCCAAAATAAAATCCAATACCTTCCTACTAGCATTAGAGACGTAACAGTTACAACGTCTCTAATGCTAGTAGGAAGGTATTGGATGGGTGACGGCAACTGGCATTAATATCTGAGCGCTTCCGTGCTTCAAAGGGTACCTACGTTAAATTGTCGGTCCCGGCTTTTAAAGTAGTGAATGACGTGAGCTTTACGACGGCCTAAAAACTACGTCACCAGAGTTGGCCACTTGCTCATACGATATCTCTGGTCATTGTGCTGAATGCAATTTCAGTCAATGAGCAGGTGTTTCTAATTCCTCAAGAATACCTGTGGATGGCGCTCATCGGTGCTTTAACCGAAATATTATCGTTATTTTGTCGATGACTGTACATAATTAATGATCACCTCAGATCCACAAGCATCTGTTATTAAAGAGAAGGTATCTAAGACTCCATTTGTCAGATAAGAATGTTTACAACAAAAGGGACTATTGAATGTAATACGTTAAATGTACGGATTTCTTATACTTTTTTTTCGATCGATATTAAATGTATGTATTGTGTTGAGAGAACGAATATAAAGAAATAGTAATTAGAGAAGATGGCGGAAATAAGAATCTAAGCAATTATTTTATTCATCTCTTGCTGTTTTACCCGACAGCGGACAACAGATTTTTGTGTAAGTATACAGTAGTAATATTTTCACTTTCAAAACTATCGTGAGTTTGGTTATACTAGACATTATCCCCCTTATTAATAAACGAAGATTAACAAAGAACGTCAGTGAATGAACGAATTAGCACTTTATTGTACACAGAATAAAGATACAAATAAAACTTAAAATTAATACTTCGTTGATCTTTTTTTATTAATAAGAAGGTATACACACATATATACACGGGAAATTAACGTAAAAGTATTGACATTGTCGTTTTCGATGTAGATAATGTTTCGATTCATCCAAATATTTTTTATCTGGGTATGAGTATTATGCTCACTCATATCTCGTCTCGCACTCGTTCGTTCGTTCGTTCGTTCGTATGAGCAAGTGGCCAACTCTGGTGACGGAGTTTTTTGGCCGCCTAAAGGCCTAATAACGTCTCGCACTGACTGAATGAAAATGACGATTCTCTAGATAAATAAAAAAAATGTATGTATCTAAATTGACGATATTTTTACTTGAGTAATCATTCGTTTGGTTTTCAGTAAAATATATTTATAGATTCTACATGGAGCCAATCAAAACATTGCGTAATCATAATTATAAGTTGACGGCTCTTTCAAGCTCGGCTTAAAGTCGATGGTACGGAAATAATTGACAGAGACATTTGAGCCACTATTTAAGCCAATTTGCGCTTGTCATTCCAAGTTTGTACGTAAACTTGGAACTAAGTAATGACTTGTAAATTTTGACTTACCTATTATTTAAGCAATAATTTCATTGATGCTGACTCTACTCTTTACTCTTACTTACTCGACGACTCTAAAAAGGAATATCTTATTAATTCAAGACATTTCTTTATTAGTATAAGGACTTCTATTGAATTAAATAATATCGGTATTTAAGATTATAATATTTTGATTGTACAAAGTAAGTAAAACACATTTTAGCAATCATCTATCCTTGCTTGCTATGCTACTTTGTAAGGCTACGAAGCCTGTCTACGCCGTAGACTGTCTACGGCATGGGTCTGAAAATGGCTACGGTGCTACGAAAGTGCTACGATGCCATTTAACCTCATTTTACTTATTTTTGAACTTGCTATCAATTGATCGCCTTATAGCCGGGCTGCCTTAAACCACTCGGCCACGCTATCAATTACCTTTATTCATCTGTGGAAAAATGGTTTAGTTTCTCTCCATTGTTTTTTTCTATCTCTAATCTCTATTATATCACCCGTCATCTAAACACACTTAAATTTGATTCAAACTTTTAAAACATCAATCTTTATAAAAAAGAATTATATTATATTTGTCAGCTTATAATATGAATCTGCAGGGTGTTTTATGAAATTGCTATTAAAATGTTTTATTTAGTGTCTAAACAAAATGAAATTCTCCAAGGAACGGCGAGGCTTATGACAGGATTACGGTGATAGCGCTCAGCCTCCTAAATAAACAGATTTGTGTAAATAAATATTTATGTATTTATTAAGTTTTAAGTAATTAAATTGTTGAAGTTAATTAAAGTCTGCGAAGTTAATCAGAGAATTCGAAAAATAATCTGATAAGAAGCAGTTTTAATAGAATATTCTCAAAATTTAAACTATAAATAATAAATAAGATTCGGGATCTTATTTATTATTTAAAAGTACACGTTTGACAATTATCTACTTTAATTAAATAAAAAAATCTTCTTATAAAAGTATTTAAAATAGCTTATTTAAAATAGATATTATTTTCCGTAACACAGAAGTATATAGCTTAAACTTTCACCTAAATATTTTGTTTATCGCACAACATAACGTTATTTCACTCAAAAGCCGCATTATTTTGAGATAAATTAGCCGACTCATTTGCGTATGTCGCGTAAGCTTTTAATTGGAGTCGTAATGATGCATTTTGCTGCTGCAACGCTTTTAGAGCAAAGCGGGATTAAAGTTTCGGCACAGTATAGCGCATAAGACAGGAATCCATTGTTCATATTCAAATTAGCAGACTCTAGAGAACACTTCTTTTTGTAGCTTTTCAGTCAAAATAAACAACAACAGATTTAGTGCACACAAAAATAAATTAATTCTATGTTCAACAGTCTTGTGAAAAATGCTTGAATGCGTGCGATATACAATCGCCTAGTAGATATTCTGTTTATAAAAAGTCACACTGTCTTAAATTAATCCCAGACCATGGTGAACTGTACTTGGGTACATACATGTCAGATAATTTATATCATGCTCTGACACAAGTTCTAAATTAACCGTGCCCCTTTGTGATACATTTATACACATTTTTAGCCAATTTCATATTCCCTTATTAACTTAGGAAGGCTTTAAAGTAATGTTTTTCTCCTAAAAATGAAAATATAACAACAGATTTAGCCGCTGAAGCTACACAAAGTATTCTACCATTATGAATGTTCTACATTTACTTTGTTATTGCCAAAATATAGCGCGGCCTAGCGTTAGGACCATTGGTACCAGTTTTAACTTAATTTACAAATGTATGAACCCGAAAAGCTGTTTCTAAGAGTTGTATTTTTTTAGTTCTACAATCTAGTGCTGTCCTAAATTGATGGTATCGATAACCGTTTATCGTCGGACATTAACGCACGTTTATTCAGGACGAGGGCAAAGTAACCATTGGAAGGGCCCCAAGGGTTAGCAATTAATCTTCATCATGTGGGGATCGCTGAGGGTCCTTCTATTGGAGAGCCGCGCGATTGAGACATCGTCATGTTAGTTTACTTCGAAATACTAAGGTTATTCAGTAAGGCAAGGGCATAATAGTAAACAAATCATAAACTCAAACTTAGACCCCCTTATGCATATTGGTTTAGTAAACCTACATGAGCTAAAATGGTTATTAAATCTGTTGCAATCTCTTTTCATTGACATAAGAGTAACAAGAATAAAACATTCTTTGAATCTACTATTAAATTGACAAATCTTTATGACCATACATGTACAAACGACACCGCACAGTGATGCTTTAATATGTGCACAGCTGTGATAAAGTCACGCAACAGCACCTTCCTCACATGAACAATATCGATTAGGAATAAAAACCTAAGAACAGATGTTAGGTTTCCCTGAAGAAAGTGCGCGGTTATTGAAATATTTATAGCTATCGAACAAGGCTAGTATTGCACCAATTCTTATAACGTTACTAGCTGTGTAGGTAGTCGCGTTGGAACAGGCAGTAGAATCCCCTAGTTTGAAGGATGTGATGCGTCAAAGTTGTCTATAAACGATCGTACTAAATAAATACATTTTGAGTTTGAGCTGTCTCCGGTTTCATCCGCCATTTCATTTAAAATAAATAACATTTTATAAATTATTTTAATGTGTTTCTTGTAACCTTATTTCAATCTACAATTTAATGAAGATTAATTCAAATAGAAAGAAAATTCCGTGTAATTACAAAAAAAACTCTCAAACTCTGAAAACGCGTAGTCTTCAGTTGTCAGGCTTCAGTTAAAGTTTAACTTTATTTTGTTCGCCGCCATTTTTCTTAACTTTCTAGGTCTTCAACAAAAAACTCTGTTCACAAATGTTCAGTGTTGGGGCCGAACAGGCCACAGTTTATAATGAAAAGACTAGTTTACTTTTACTTCTTACATCGAAAATAATAGTTTATGGACTGCTGTGATTGCAGCGAGAAGCTAATTAATGAAGTCATAATGTACATGAATTATATTATTTACAGAAACTAAACTACATTTTAATCATGAAACTGTAATATTTGAAAATTTTGCACCCGCAGTGATATGAAAATGAGTAATAGTGTCATGAAAAACTAGTTATGCCCTTCGTTAAATTCACGGGAAATTAGTCTTGCAGTAAAAAAGCAACCATTTTGTCAGGACTGGTCCAGCTGTACAAGTTGCGCCAGCTTAGAACGAGGTGGGTGGGCGGAAACTCATTAGTTACTTGTAATCTACGGCACACTGCAATTTAGCGAAAAATATTACCTACCGCACCCGAAGCCGACACACAAAAAATACGAAATTCTAAAGTTCCTATCTTCACGGAGATAAAACAAAAGTAATTTACTTTTAAGAAAGTTGGGAATACTCAAGTTCATGAAAAGTAAATTAAAAAGTTAAAATGGACACAATTAATAAAATTATTCAGCTCGTCAAAAGGGTTTATGGGATACGGAGAACTTTTAGTAAAAACTTTTTGTAACCTCAAGGGTTGAACACAAAAATTTTGCTTGTTTTCATAATAATAAGAAATACTAATATTACAAAAATGTAAAAGGTTGTAAGTTATTTTGTTTAAATTGAAGAAATTTGTTATACGTTATCGTAGACAGGCATCCCTGCTTTATTTTATTTCAGCCCGTATTGTCCCGCTGCAGGGCAAAGGCACTTTCCAGATAGTCTCAAGCTAATAATTGAGTTTGGTAAATTAAGCATGCCTATATACAATTACAGGCTATGAAAATGTTGTTGCTACGCAAATGAACCTAAGGACGGAAGGAAGTCTATACAAGAATATCTGGACTTTTAAGGAACATAGACTCTCATAGTAGATTATGCCTCGTCTGACGTTCTCTGAAGCACTCAGAGGCTCCACAATCACAATGTTCAGGAATTTGGTAGCATGTTCGCGGCATTTCCTGAGGCTACAGGCTAGTTAATGAAAACAAAACAACGATCATTATAGTTCAAATAAATTCGGGATTGGTCGGTTTAATCTAAATTTAATTGAATATTTCTAGCTTTTGCAGATCATATAGGGATTGTTAGGTTTTCGAACAGAAGATTGTAGGTTATGATTAAAGTTGCCTTAATTTTTTTTATTAGGAGACAAACAAAAAACTAACATATGCATTCACTATTTTAATTGATGGTAGTATAGACGAGGTTGGTTTAGTTAGTTGATGTGCAAGTCTACTCCTTACAAGGCACTACAGTAACGTAGTCAAGTGTAGGCATGGATTGTATAACGCGGTATAAATCATCTAGTATAATGTAAACGCCTATGTATATGTATTATTAAATTTTCTTGGGACCAAACGATGTTGAAAAAGCGCTAGAACTACTAAAGTATGTTAATAACTGTGCCATTCTAAAAACTTGTAAATATTTTTGTGCGAGTATTTCGGTAAAGAAAATATACATAATTTCTACATTTTCTTTCTCAACAAAGGCGATGCACGCATCAAGCTGAATAGCGAAGACTTTTACTATCTTGTATGGAGTGGCTACACCCATGCATATTCATATCGCAGACGTATGGAAATAGCTGAGTCACTTTGTGGGAAAAACTTAGAACTTTACTAGACGATTTCTATGCCATGAGTTTATTTTTGCATCTAAAACGGGTCACGTAGTGACTGATTGTTGTAATGGCTTACCCAGGACCTAACCATCGTCTGACCGCCATATCCACTGGACATACAATCCTACATATTATAAACGCGAAAGTTTGTAAAGATGTTACACTTTCATGCAAAAACTACAGAAGAAATTTGTCTTAAACTTGAAATATATAGTTGTTTATGACCTGAAACCTGACCTGACCTGACCCGGCTAAGTATTTAATAGGCAAACACAGTTGTGACTGTATTCCTATGTCAATAACGAGTGTTTGTTTGAGCTTGTAGCTATCAGACTATCAGTAAGTTTATGGCTTAAGCATACACGGAACGCAATGATGAGATCACATTGTCTTAAATAATAATAATAAAATCATTTATTTTTTGATATGATTTGAAAGATACGTGAATCTACTCTGACTCTTTTGCCTTGCCTTTTTCGAACGTGATAACAACAAAGATATTATAGAAAGGGGTAACACGTCAGTGGATAACAAACATTCAAATGTTTATTGTCATACGTCATCTGTCATTTTTCATCAATACGTCATTGTCAGTCCTTTTGCTAGCAAATACGACGTAGTGATTTTATTCTCTATGCGTGTTAGCTAAACGTAGTGTTTTTATTCTCTTTGGTGTTAGCGGTTGTTCGGTATAGCTCTAGCTATCTATCTTCCTAGGTATAGCTAAACGTGGTGATTTTTTTTATTCTCTTTGGGTACCTATAGCTATAAAATATGAGCCGGTGCCCGGTACATCTAGCTTTTTGGGGAGAGGGGGGTCCAAACGAGTCCTGATTTTTCTTACGTAGGGGAGATTGGCGGGTAAGGGAGTGTATTTATAAGACTAGCTGTTTCTCAAGGACTGTGTCTGCCTGTGGGCGCCCGTCGCCTGTAAGTCCTGTGACGTAAGCCCTGTCTGCATCAATATTACACGCATTTCTGCCATGGCGTCATCTATCTTGGCGTTTTACTGCCAATATTTTGATTTAAGAAGTTAATAAAAATAATTTAACGAGTCTTGATAAGATTGTTAGGTTAAATTTGGTTAATTAAACTTTGCAATATAATACAAGACGTGCCTCTGAATACATCCTTAGATTTCTTTCTTCCTCACATCTCCAAAGACCAAGGCTTAAAATCCGAATGGTTTTTTTCCACTCGTTGAGGATAATTACATCGTCTTGAACCCATTTTTCATTTTAGCCTCTTCATCTTTTTCAGAATACAAACATACACATATATACCATATTTAATAAGCGTTTTTTGTAACATTACCTGTTATCGCGACAATGTAATTTTAAATGCCATAAATTATAAACTTACAGAAGTTTTGTTACGAATCTTTTTAACCTTGAATTCAAATTAGGCTCGGGTCAGGCGCACGAAAATCTAAGATTATTTCAGTTCAAGGTAATAATGTACCTACTCACGATGAAACATCTGCTATAGTAGGTATATGAAACGCGAAACAAAACAGACGCCTGGGATTTTACAATCAACAATACAGGGCAATGGTCGCGGTTCAGATGTTGATAAAAACTTAGCTCATAATATTTCACTATTTTAACTGAAACTAACACTACCACACTACCATTTCTAATTTTAAATGTAGTGGCTCGAATATCCAAGACACGGCAGTAATTGTACCTACTCTTGCAAGATGTTAAGAGGATTAGAAACACATTTATTATTAATGATTTAGACAACTTTTAGGGAATATCATATGCATGCAAAATATGAATGCAAAGTTATGAACTTATGATTCACCAAAAGTTATTAATAATCATTAATATTCATATATTTCTTGATGATGTAGGCAATATTATTATATTAAACAAAATTTGAGTTTGACCAGCTGTACATATTAATATACTTTTCTGGCTGACTATGCAACCTTCCCAATTAAGTACCTACTACTTAAAGCATTAGGTATTTAAAACTCAGTACGAAGGTCGTTGCTAACAAGAGAAAACGCGATTGTTTCATTTTTTGCAGTTATTATAACATTTACCTACTTGGTTAGTACTCATCTTGTTATATTAATATTTATTAACGCCATCGAGGTAGTATTATAGAGCCACAATCAGACAAATAAAATGTAAACGCCAAAACTCGGCGCACGCTACGTAGTGCGCAGAGTTTTTCTTTTTTGCGTGCAAGCGACATTGAACATTAAAACAAGCGACATAACGTCTACATTCAAATGTCAAATGTCATTGTAGAACATTGAATTTGCACGCACATTTTTTGAGTGTTGTCAGCTAGTAGATTCCATAAAAGAAGAAGTGAAGTGAAGTGACTCTTTAATACTACCTCGATTTTTCATCTTTGGAGTCAAACAATTGTGGTGACGAATACTTCGGAATTGTAGAACGTTTCTACATTCTCAAAAACTAGTTTACTAATAAAGTAATATACAAATATATACAAATCCAGGTAGGTTTATACGCATAAAAATGCGGCGCAAATTATTATTGGCCAGTAAAAGTAATCTGCACGTAATTTATTCATCGAAATACGTTCATTTATACAATACTAAAAACACGTACAAACGGATTAAACCAATCCGATTACGTTTAAAAACGCAACACAACTACTGTTGGATTTGAATTCGAACCAGGGCCATATCAAGGGAAGGGGAGAAGGGGGTAAGAGGTGGCGATGATGAATGAGCCCCTGCCCCGGGCTAGAGCCCTCTTATCTATTGTTTGCAGAACTACACTATTCCGCTGCGTTGCCAGTTTAGCGGCTTTGCGTCAGATCTAGCAATGTTTTTTAAAACTATAGAATTTTTTATCGAGTTTGTGTTGGAATGTTTTCCTATTATTTTATTTGATAAATGTGACGTGCACAATTAGCTGAATTGTAAAAGTTTGTATGTATTGGTAAGTTTTTTAATTAGCTTTATTGGATAGAAAATGAATATGACATACACAATAGTAATACTTTTTATTAAAATAAAACTGTACAAAACAGCAAATCTGAGTGATTTTAAATTAAAAGTTCATCTAATTAACCAAGTGGACATACTACATTACTATTAAAAAATAGAAACATGTTTAATTGTTTAACTCGTTAATTACCCGTGCGTGGAATGCGTGTCAGAAATAGCAAAACGTATTGATGTAAATTAATGGTCAGTGCTTCTTTACTATTGTAAACAGAACGATCAATTAATTTTAATAAATGAGAAGACCTTGTGATAATAACCAACCTGATTTCGTAATAAATATGTAGTAGTAGATTATCTGTATACAAATCAATCGTTTCATGAAAAAAATTGAACTCCTCGTATTTATTTCCTCTATGAAACAACTATTAATTGTATTTAAAAAAAGCCGCAAGTTGGCAACACAGTGCATGCAGGCTCTACCAACTTTAAAATTCATATAAGGACTGAAAAGAACGCGGCTGCGGTTGGTAAAATGCAACAAGGATTCTATTTACAAAAATCGCAATATGATGCCATTGTGTGGTTTTCACTTGAAAATCTCTGAATGCGGTAAATGTGAAAAGGGAGCAATATAAAGAACCCAATGGTAGCTTGAACTTTCAGAGCAGCGTATACTCTGTACATAATTCTCAATAAGAAATATAATTATTTTATTGCGTTTTGTATGAGCTAGTGACGAAATACCTAATGGTGAAGTAAAATTAATTTCGCTTAAGAATAATAGGTAGTAAGTAGGTACTGATAATGGATTTTAATTATTATTTTTCTATGGTTGTCGGTGTAATACGACTGTGAAGTTTTTTGAGAAGGTGAAAATTACCCCTTATGCAAGTATATTTATTATCTACCCCTACGGGAAAGAGGCGTGATTTTATGTGTGTTCGAAATACTCCTAGTTATCGCACTTCGAATTATTTTATTATTTAACACGTTTTTACACAGTTCTCACATACTAAGGTAATTGTGCAAAGGCCGTTCAAAAACACTTCAACAAAACACACCTGTCTACATAATCGGTCGCGCTGATTTGCATAACTACCGTTGAAATATTTAACAATTTACACTTAATTTGTTCAGGTACATAACGATGAAAAGTAATTTATATACATACTTTCAATACAGTGAAAAATTTACGGCAAAATATAGAGAACATCGAATTATATTTTAATTTTTTTATCAAAAAAATATTTATGTTTCCGTTACATTGCCAATGTCCAAAGTTGCCATTAATAACACAAATTGCTGACAGAAATAGAACTAAATAAAAGAGAGCTTTAATAGAGAAAACCCGTTTAAAGCTAACTCAATAAAGTATATTCAATAAGACCACTAGAACCATTTTAAACAGCTACTTTGATTCAGGATTTTATACTATAAAATCTCTCTGCAAACATTCAGTTTCTTAGTATAGCGAAAGCCCGCGTTCATTTTATTTTTCCAATGCAATTTTTATTGCATTGAGAAAAGCAATCAGAAAGCTGGAAAATGCAGGGACATAAATATGCAAATATCGTGTCAATAGTTGTAGGTAGGTACGTACGAACAGCAATCTCTACATTACGTATGTATAAAAGTTGAACAGCTTTTTGAAATCCCAACGGCTATAAAATGCTAGGAAATAAATCTAAGTTTTCCCACGCTCGGACTTTGAGTTTCATGAGAGAAGCATATGTATTTTAACCTTGTAGTTGTACTGGCCACACGAAAACCTACCATACATAACATACTAAAGAAAAATCTATATGAATAGAACATGAGATAGGGGTAAAGCAAGGTATTAAAAATGTGGATAAATATAGAAATAGAGGGCTGAAGAAAATATAGCTTTAAAATATACTTGTGTAGAGTGCATTTAACTTTCATCGTCTGTACGGGAGTTTCAGTAGGCTGTATGGCGCAACTAACCTGGTCTCGTCAATCTAGCAGGTCCAGGGTCATGTCCGGCTTGCACTGAGAATTCACCGCACTTTCTAGGTCCATAGGTGAGGAATGATGCTGGGACTGTAGTTTGTGTCTCTTATGGAACGATCACTAGAGGTCTTATATGATATTGAAGCGCGAGCGGCACTGTGCGAAAACACGAAGGATGCGCGCGCGGCTGTATCGGAAGGCGTCGAACAAGCAACTCTCAAAAAATGGCTTCCTTTCGCCGTTTCGAAAGACAATAGAGGCGTCACACCAAAACAGCCAATAGAAATATTGTGAACGGTTTTGATCTACCCTCAAAATTGTGTATGTCTTTAATACGCTATCTACATAAGAAAATAATGAAAGAAATTCGAACGAAAAATATATCATCTGTTCCGCTGGAACATGCCGCTCACCTTAAAAGAACGTGGTTGCTTTTAACATGAAAATTGTTTGTAATTATACTACACTAAAGAAAACTATAAACTAATAATGAGTATGTACGTACTGCTGATTAATGAAAAAGAAACGAAAAACTATTGCAAAGGAATGGGGCAGATTTTTACCACAGGTCTCTTAGTATAAGAGTTGCCCATTCGAAGGGTTACGGTACGTGTTATATTATCCGTACCTGGATGCAGAGCATGCACCCGTGCCAATTTCCACTGTAAAACCGGCAAATTATCATCGCGCACCACAACAATCATACCTTCACTAATAGGAGGGCCGCGATTATGAAACCATTTATGTGTTTGTTGGATTTCGTGTAAATATTCACGACTCCACCTCTTCCAGAAATGTTGAATGCATTGTTGCACCCACTGCCAACGATTAAGCCTATCAGTATTGAATTCTGTCAATGAAATGTCAGGTAGGGCCGTAAGAGGTCCACCAACCAAAAAATGCGCTGGAGTCAGCGGTTGTGGATCTGACGCATCTGAACTCAAGACGCATAAGGGACGTGAATTTAAGACTGCCTCGATTTGACAGAGTAAAGTGTGCATTTCGTCGTAAATTTGAGTACGAGTTCCTATTACACGATGTAAATGATGTTTGAAACTTTTAACGCCTGCTTCTACTAAACCACAGAAATGTGACCCAGTAACAGGTTGAAAGTGAAATGTCAAGTTTTGTTTAAGTACCTGTTCATGTAATGTCCTTTGAACGGCGTCTGAATTTAAAAATGTATACAACTCACGAAGATGGTTGCTACATCCTACAAAGTTCTTTCCGTTATCGGAATAAATATCTGTACATAAACCTCTGCGAGACGTGAATCGTCGTAAAGCCGCGAGGAAAGATTCTGTCGTAAGATCAGAAACCAACTCTAAATGTATTGCCTTTACGCTCATACAAACAAATACCGCAACATATGATTTTATTATTTTAGCATTTCTAACTTTATTTGCACGAACATAGAACGGGCCGGCATAATCAACAGCTGTTTTAATGAAAGGACGAGCTGACTGTGCGCATACGCTCGGCAACGGAGCCATCTGTGGCTGTGTGTGTGTGGGTCTCGCGCGAAAACACGGAACACACTTATGTATACGCTGTCTAACTATATCCCGCCCAGATAAAATCCAATATTTTTGTAACAATAAGTACTGTGTGGACTGAGGACCTGCGTGTAGGTGTGTAATGTGAGCATCATCGATTATTAACGTAGTTAAGTAATGTTTCTTCGGAAGTATCAATTGATGTTTTGATTCGAATGAAAGCAATGATTTATGCAAACGTCCACCCACACGCAACAAATTATCTTTATCTAGAAATGGTGATAAGCGTTTTAATTGATTTGTAGGCGATTTACTATTTGAAATATTTTTAATATCTTCTACGAAAGTAGACTGCTGAACTATACCTATAATCTTTTTTAAGTTAGAATTATACTCGAGCACCGTTATGTGCCGAGGAAAGGCAATCTGTGATTTTTTACACTTGTAATAAAATCGAAAAATGTAAGAAACGACACGAACAAGTTTTCCTAAAGAAGAAAATTTTGAAAGAAACTCAGGTTCTTCTTCTTTACCTACAGAAGAAGGATGTGCAATAATGGGAAGATTACGTTTTTCTTCCATAGTATTTATATTTTGATTAAGAACCGGCCAAGTATTTGGCTCCGTTTGTAACCAACTAGGACCATGGAACCATAAGGAGTGTTCGATGAACACCGCGGGCAGCATTCCCCGGGAAGCCGAGTCAGCTGGGTTATCGAACGACGGTACATGTCGCCAACAACTGGCAGGCACCCGTGACAGTATGTCACTTGTGCGATTGGACACAAACGTCTTCCATTCATGTGGCGATGAGCGTAGCCATGCTAACACAATCGTGGAATCGGACCATGCGTAGACATGATCGAAATGAATTCGGTCGCCGTAGGCGAGCATAACTTTACTAATTAACTTCGCTAGTAATAGCGCTGCCATAAGTTCTAATCGGGGGATCGACAATCGTTTTAGAGGTGCAACCCTTGTTTTTGCCAAAACAAGGGAGACCCGAGTTTGACCATCACTACATTTACACCGGATATACACACACCCGGCATAAGCTCGTTCGGAGGCGTCAGCAAAACCGTGAAGTTCAATAGAAATTGAATTAGAAAATATGTGACGCGGAAAAACACACTGCGATAAGAGTGGAAGTTGCTTGACAAAGCTTAGCCAAGCATTTACGATATCAATAGGAGGTGACTCATCCCAACCTGTACCTGCTATCCAAAGTAGTTGCATTAGATATTTAGCGTGTAATATTACCGGTGATAAAAATCCTATCGGATCGTAAATTCTTGCAATTTCTGACAGTATTGCCCGTTTTGTACAATTTAAATTAGAAGTTTTGACTTTAAAAGAAAAACTATCTGAAGTGGGGTTCCATTGAAGCCCGAGAACCTTTATCGAGGGATCTTTTTCTACATCAGCGAAAGATAAGGCTTCAGGCCGCTCACCATGAAAGTCCGAGGGCACTGCGGCGAGTATCGCCGGCGAGTTACTGTGCCACTTGCGCAACTCAAAGCCTGCGCTTGCACAAATACCGATCAGCTGTTTTTGTAGATTGAGTGCGTTCATCTCACTGTCTTCCCCGGAAACGACATCGTCAACAAAAACATCCCTCATCAAAACTGAGGACGCTAGTGGGAGCTTCTCAGCTTCATCCCGTGCGAGTTGTTGTATAACACGTAACGCTGTGTGCGGAGATGAACTGATGCCGAAAACGACGACGCGCAACCTATAATCTTGAATAGGTAGGTCAGGAGATGGCCGCCAAACAATCCGCTGGTATTCCCAATCAGATTTTCGAACAGAAATATTGCGATACATATGTTTAATATCAGCTGTGAAAACAAACTTGTGAACCCGGAAATTAAGTAAAATATCTACTATGTCAGAGTGCAACTTCGGACCCGTGAGCAAAAGATCATTTAACGATTTTCCGTTAGTGGTTTTACAAGCAGCATCGAATACCACCCTCAACTTGGTGGTTTCACTTGATTCTTTGACCACGCAGTGGTGCGGAATATAATAGTGAGAATTATCGTCGTAAGACGGAGGATTACAGAGTTCCATTTGATTTAAATCAATGTACTCTTGTAAACAAGCGTGATAGTCCCTTTTAAGGGACGAATTACGTTCTAAGCGATATTCTAATTTACGAAAACGAGCGAGAGCAATGTCACGTGATTGACCTAGTATAGGTGCAGTTTTAAATGGAAGTGCTACGACGTATTGACCGTTTTCGTCGCGAGAATGTGTATTTTGAAAAATCGATTCACACTGACTCTCATCGGGGGTAAAAGATTTATCTTCAGGAACTGCCTCCAGCTCCCAAAAACGTTGGAGGTCGCTGTCCTCGAAAAAGGAGCTATGACACACCTGGAGTGGAGACGGAGTAGGACAAACATCGAAAAGTACTTTTCCCATCAATAAGTAGCCGAAAACACTATTAATTGCTATTGGCGCATCAGGACGACCCTTAACAATATTTCCCAGCAAAATGTGAGAAAGAACATCAGCACCTAAAAGCATTTCAACTGGTTGAGCGTTACTCGCGTTGAAATAAGGGTCGGCTAAGTTTAAGTTTTGAATATGGGGCCACGCTTCGATAGGTAATGGAATTCTTGGAAATTGCGAAAACAATTTAGGTAAAATTAAAGCTTCGACCGCTATAGCTGGAACATTTAAACCACGAGGAGTGACAACACACGAAACTATTCCTTTTGGTTGTATCGGTTTTTCTTCCCCGATCCCAAACACTGGAATACCAACATACCTAGGATTCAAACCTAAACGTTTAGAACACGCTTCCGTCATAAAACTCGCTTGGCTACCGGTGTCAATCAAACAACGAATTGAGTGATTCGTTGAACCAACGCATACATTGACGAGCGCAGTAGATAGCATGACTGTACACTTCCTAACCAACGGCGCAATGGACGACTCGCCACTCTCGCGCATCGCATGATTCACGTTAGTCGGTTGCAGTGACATGGTAGTGAGGCCGGGATCGACCGTAGCTTCCTCCGTAGGAGGGAAAGAGACGGGGCATGCTTGGTTTGAGTTGTTATGTTTAATTTCAAAATGTAATAATGTGTGATGTCGTCTATTACACGTTTGACATGCATAATTCGACCTACAAGTTCTCAAATCGTGACCTACATTCAAGCAATTGTAACAAATATTTTTATTTTTAACAAAATTGTACCTATCTTGCGGAGACATATTCAAGAATCTCGAGCATTTTGATAAGATGTGTTGATCGTCACACAAAATGCATCGTTTGCCAATTTGAACATCGGTTGATTCCGTAACGGCGAATGTTTGTCGCGGAGTAAAACCGTTTGGTTTTGAAACACCAAAATGACCGTTAGCGGCGCCACCGGAGCCGCTGGCTCGGGACGGGTTCACGCTGGGTACGCGAGACCTACCCTCAACAATTTTTGAATCGCTGTTCGACATAATTTCAAACGTTGAAATTTCCTGTTCTAAGAAACTTATGAGTATATCTACGGTAGGTATATCAGAAGCTTTATTGAGCGATAACTCGAAACGCTTACGAACTGAATGCGGTATCTTACGCAGTAAGATATTTAACAAAATGAAACTCCATTCGTGCACTGGAAATCTCATCATTTCGAGTGCTTTAATATTTTCCATATAAACGTTAACTAGTTTACGTAAACTTACATTAGACTCGTTAGCACACTTTTCTATGTCAAGAATGCGATCTAAATGTTTAGAAGCAATGATTCTACGATTCTCATACCGATTTATAAGAATTTCTAAAGCGACAGTATAATTTTCATCTGTGATTGGAATGGATTTAATTAAGTTATGTGGCTCATTTTTTAGAGTTAACAACAGGTATCTAAACTTTTCCGCTGATGTGTAGGCATCATTGTTGTGGATAACGGCACGATATAAATCGTAGTATGAGGGCCAATCTGTAGATTCTCCACTGAAAGTTGGCAATGGCAACGTAGGCAATTTGTTAAGGCAATGATTTTGTGTGTAAGGCAACGATTGCGTAGTAATACGGCTCATGCGTCTACCTTCTTGATCGGCTTGTTTAAATTTATTAACATGTACTAATATCGCGTAATAACAATCATTAAAATCATTACGAATTTTTAACTGTTCTTCTTTGTTAAAGGTTTTAGATTTCATCAAAGTTTTTTCTATTTTAGCTTGAAGTTTGCCAAACTTTCTTTGTTGAGAAGTGAGATCAGTAGATCTAGATTTAAATTGTAAAATATCAGTAGTGGAAAAAAGCAACGTTCTTTTAAGATCCTCTAAGATAATATCTCGTTCGAAAATGTCTTGTTCAATAGCCGAATCGTCCGCCATTTTGTGTAACAAAGATGACTTACGATTGCAATGGAAAATTACTAAAAATATGTAAGTACACGTAGTGTAGCAATAAAGACGACACAATCTGGAGGAATCAAAACTGGATAGGTACTATCCGGATCGAAGGATCAAAACTATGTACGGGAGTTTCAGTAGGCTGTATGGCGCAACTAACCTGGTCTCGTCAATCTAGCAGGTCCAGGGTCGTGTCCGGCTTGCACTGAGAATTCACCGCACTTTCTAGGTCCATAGGTGAGGAATGATGCTGGGACTGTAGTTTGTGTCTCTTATGGAACGATCACTAGAGGTCTTATATGATATTGAAGCGCGAGCGGCACTGTGCGAAAACACGAAGGATGCGCGCGCGGCTGTATCGGAAGGCGTCGAACAAGCAACTCTCAAAAAATGGCTTCCTTTCGCCGTTTCGAAAGACAATAGAGGCGTCACACCAAAACAGCCAATAGAAATATTGTGAACGGTTTTGATCTACCCTCAAAATTGTGTATGTCTTTAATACGCTATCTACATAAGAAAATAATGAAAGAAATTCGAACGAAAAATATATCATCTGTTCCGCTGGAACATCGTCCTTATTAGCCAAGTATGTAAGCTTTAAAAGAAGAAATGAGTAGATTCTAAGATGACAAATAAAACAGGAAAATGGAAAAGAAGAACACATTATACCGACCTCATAATGTAAGAAAAAAGGCATATGATTGAAGAATGTTAGATACTTATCTATATGGTACTAAAGGATGATTAACCGTGCATCCACAGCGCTGTTATTTATTGTTGATCAACGTTTCCTAATGTTACTCATCAACATCTGTGGCGCAGTGGGCGAAAGCCCGCCTGAGACGCAGAGGTTGCGGGTTCGATCCCCGCTGCGGGACAAATGTTTGCATGATCTGCAAATATTTGTTTCGTGTCTGGGTGTTTTCTATGTATAATATGTATGGATTTACAAAAAAAAAATGTATCTATGTAGTATATCAGTCATCTGGTTACCATAACACAAGCATTAAATTGCTTAGCTTGGGACTAGATGACGCCGTGTGGAATGTCCAAGGATATTTATTTATTTATTTATCTGATAACAGAAACATATTTAATGTTATTAAATGTTGAAGTGTAAGTAAATTTTAATAAGGCCATGTTTGTATTTTCTTTTTAGTTTGTTTTTTTGGAATTTTTAATATTAACTACTCTTATCGTAGGTAATGTTAGATTTCTGACATTGTGAAGGACTACAACAGACAGTAGACACGGTTTTATCGAGAAATGAACCTTTTTCTATCTTTTTCTAAGCCTGTTTTCATATCCTATCCATAGTTTGTGAGAGGCAATAACAGAGACGGCTCATCTGATGGATGGAACATACTGCAAATATTTGCGATGCTGCAGTCTAGGCAAACTTTGTAAGCTCACTTTCAAGGGGTGAATGCCCTAAAAACTCTTATTTATTTTATCAATATTACCAGTAGGTATAATAATAATATGTTATTTTGTAATGTGAAACGTTAGGGACATGCGTAGAGAAGATGGTAGAGAACAAATGAGGGTTATGCGAACCACATCATCGTTTGTTCTCCATTTCTTGTATCTCTTTTAAATTGAAATCGACAAATAAAATATTTTTTTTAAATAAATAAATAGTGCTTTAGGATGTAGCTGTGACCCAGTATTTTAATTAAGGCTTAAAATGAACTTGGATCATTTATATATTGTATATATATTGTATTGTATAGTACTAGTGGAAGTAGCTTCTACATTATATCAATAGCAAAATGGCCAAAAGTGAAATATAGCAACCATCTCCATCTTACATAGGTAATAGGTACTTACAGTCGTTACCAAAACTAGAGCGGCCGGTACGAAATAAATGTCTATTTTAAAATATATCTAGGAACGAGAGCGGCTCTCCGGGGAGCTCCTATTTCCACTCACATTTATTGGAGGGTCACTCATGTCGCAAGAATTTCTAGTTTTAAAGCAAACAAAACTTTAACATAGAAACGTTTCAGAGCTCAATTTTATAGAAAACTTTATTTATCGTTATCAACAAATTATTGTTAAACCAAATCTTCTCCTGTCAGAAAAACTGTCACAATGGTTTGAAATTGGGAGAATCTTCATCTGGGTATAGTATGAAACTCACGTGCGTAATTTAATTTCGTTTTAAATGCTACGTTTTAGTTTTCACTGCAGAAACAAGTATCTACTTGTCGCCTAGGTAAAAGGAGGATTTACACGTAAAATTTTCTTGCTCAAATTGGGAGCTGTCTGGAAATGTACGTGCACCATTCAGAACATGGCAAATAGCGCTATTGTAGCTAAATAGTGTTTCAGAACTCCGGGCGGTTGGGGAAGTACGGTCAAAAACACGCTGTTGCAAGCGTTCTAGGTTACTGTAATTGCTTACCAGATAAGCTGGTATCTACACCGTATATTAGTATACGGTGTAGGTAATTGTGAACACTATTTGGTTACTATATTTATCTATGTAGTATATCAGTCATCTGGTTACTATAACACAAGCATTAAATTGCTTAGCTTGGGACTAGATGACACTGTGTGGAATGTCCAAGTTTATTTATTTATTTATTCACTATCATCACCTTTAAGCTTACAACATATATCTAAATTAAAGCCCATTATGTAAGGTTTGGGACAACATGTTTTAGATATTCTTAAATTTACCCCTATCAACCTCATCTCAGCACTCACCCCTTTCGTACTCATATCATCTTTCACACAGTTAATCCATCTTTTCTTTGGTGCGTATAATATCCATACTCATACGTTTTTTGGTTACCAACGGGAAAATTCATAGAAAACCATATTTGCCATATTTGATTTCCGAGGCGCCCACCCAACGCCTGTTTTATATTATATAAGTCTTACTAACTATAATTAAACATCGGAAGATGACGTCATAATCATCAATGCGAATCGCCACTAACTCTCTATTTCTCTCCGGCTGATTAGAATTCTTAATTTCAAACTAACAAAATAACCCACAATATATTAATAACGCTTCCAAATATTCGTTCGTTCCAAATATTAAGAAGAAGAAGTAGGTAAATACAAGTATTTTATGAGAACAGATATTCGCATAGGCAATCAAGAATGAAGTGTATCAGTTTTCGGGGGGTAGGGAATATTGGTCTTAAGTATACCAATTTTCCCTACCCCCTGAAAACTGATACACTTGGCCAACCGTACGCTTCTCCAACATGAAACAAAAAATAAGTCCTTACTCTCGACCCACTTCTAAGTTTTTTCGAGTCTCAAAAATCCGGACGGCGTGAGTCAGACGTGTCTTGACCCGGTTTGGGTTCTCGACTGTATTGTCTGCGTCTAAGTACAGTCTCACTTCATTCCGCGTCTAACGAGTTGGAGGAGACTAGAGGTGAGCTATTGTGCGCATAGACAATGTCATACTGAACGAGACAAGCTGGATATTCGGCTAAATTGCATTTAATCTTACATACTTTTACCAAGAATGAAGCAATGAAGCGCTCGAAGTTTGCTAAACCGTTCCTGATGGAGTGAAATAAATTCTCAAGTAGGTTAAATGATTCCGGAGATTATCAAATACAAACTCACAAATTTGCACTCTCTATTACAATTTATGTTTAGATTGAAAAGCGGAAACAAATCTTAGTTTTTGTTGAAAGATTGATAAAAAATGTAGACATTGAACCCAAATTAAACAGTGGCATAGACTTTCTGATAAGAACTTGTCTGGGGATTCTCAAAAAATCAATTTTATTCTACCAACTAAACTTCCGGCAGATTCATTCGATTCTCCTTCTAATTCTCTTCCTATCTTACACCATATTAAATGTGGTAAGAATTTGTAGCAAACAGGAAATTAGATTAAAATACACTTTGGATTTTAAAAGGCGTTTGTGTAATTTATTAGATGTTTGTCATAACAGAACTCATAACAGAGGAAAGCCGAAGACGGCGCGGCAGACCCAAGAAAAGATGGCGTGACGATATGAATGAATGAATGAATGAATGAATGAATAAACACTTTATTGTACACAGAAAAAAAACATAAAATACAACTTAAAAATAAATATTGTACAAGGGGCGGCCTTATCGCTGAAAGCGATTTCTTCCAGGCAACCCAGAAAGAAGGAGATAAAGAAAAATTAAGTAGCAGTGCACAATAACAGCTATAATTATACAAAAACAATTTTGTTACCTACTCATCAACAAAATAGGTACCTACTTAGGTACAAAATCCTAAACCTAAAAGCTAAAAGTTGCTACGTAGATGAAGCTAAAAAGTGACGTTTGAGTTTGAGTTTAAAAGTGTGCAGCGATGGAGCTTGACGAATTTCATCCGGTAGACTGTTCCAGAGCCGAACAGCATGGACAGAAAAGGAATTACCGTAGGATTGATCGTGGTCTGGAAATTTAAGTGTTAAGTTTTCTGATGACCTACTTAAGATTATATGAATTGGAAGAATGAAGGAATTGAAATCTTTCCTTAAGGTAACTAGGAGATGCATGCTATGGATGCAGTCGAACCACAATGACCGGCCCTTGGGCCCTTGCTTGCATTGGAGCGCAAGTTTTGTAAGTTGAGGGGGGAGACCTTTGCCCAGCAGTGGGACACAAGAGGTTGATAAAAAAAAAATATGGTCATTTAAATTGATGTGTCGGGCATCCTTTTTTTAAATTTCCGAAACTTATGTTATGTTCGTCTACAACTACAAATCATTTTGCTTTGTAGAAAACCAGACACCTGATCATAAAGGATTCTAATCAGTAGCGTAAAATCTGTTATTTTTAATTCAGTTTTAAAATGTTTTACTGCCTACTTATCTTTCGGTCAACAAAAACCACGAGGTCATTCAATAAGTAATGTAAAAGGTAGAGATGGGTCCCGTTTAAGATAATATACAAATTAAAACAGAGATTGCGCATTTTTGTTGTAAAATATGGCACGCGTAAAAAGGTAGAGCCTTTTTACATAATTTATTTAATGACTTGTTCACATAGCGCCAGTGACTGACCCATAACAACAACAAATGACTTAACTAAGTTCTATGCATTGTAGTACAAAAAGTCGTTAGACTGAAGGTTCTTGTGAGCACGATTGCGAATTTATGCTACTATTTATTTTCGTACTACTCATAAATAATTTTAAGCGAACTTATTGTTCATAGCAATTAGTTCCGAAGTCACTTACAAAACTAGGTTAACACCTTGGTTAGTCTATAGAGAACTAACTGGTGCTAGTGACGCTGTATACCTATTCAAAGGATAACTCGACTAATAGCGTTTGCGGCATCTCTTTACTTAACCGTAGAATCGGCTAATGACAAATACGCCATCTAGTGAACCTTTATTTCTACCTTCTATGTATTTTCAATTATTAAAATGTTAGTGAACTGGGCTTCTTGTAATAATTGACGAGAATAGTATACTATACCACTAAAAACTGATAACTTATTAGTAGGGCCTCTGACGCTAGTAACTGTCTTCGTGTAGATGTAATACAAAGCCTTATCAGTGAATTGGAGTAATTACTCATTGAACGTAAGGGAAATATCCCTCATATTATATTTTAGTAATTGATATTGAGAAATGTCAAATGTTTAATTGTCTACCGCTTACATATATTTAAAGGATCTAAAATAACTTATCGTCGGGAAGAGGAATGTCTACCGTACACACGGTTCCATTCCCTTCTATATTTATCGCTATTAAATATTTGAGACATAAATAAAAAGAGTTCAGCTCTTGTCCATGTAATGATGCCAATTCTTTGGTTCATTGATTATGATTAATAATAATAATTGTAGTTATAGTTAAAATAAAATTAGAAGCCCGTTTTGACATTTGAGAAAGACCATAGAATGTAACTTGGAACGAAACTGAAAGAAACAACTAATAATAATCCATTACCTAGAGTGTTCATCAAATATACAAACTTTTTGTGGTGCGATAAATAACATGATAGAATATATTGTGACTATTATTTTCACGTATAATATAATTATAGTAGCATGCAATTTCAAATTATTACGAAACGTATCAAAAACAGTTACATTCTCAGTCTTTTTTAATAATAGTGTTGTAACCAATTCATGTTTGAACCTCACCAGTTTCATATTATTTTGTCGTGAGTATTTTTTAATTTGTGAAATATTTTTCACTAGGATGTTGCATTTGTCTTTTTTATAACACAAAATACTATAATGTATTATAATATAAAAATAATACTTATAAATAAATAAAATACTATAAGTCAAAGGATACGCAGCACGCTATAATACAAAGCCGCCATTCTGCACTACTAAAATGATGACTTGCTGAAACAAGCTTGTACCAAAATCACTTAAGAATACTGTGCAAACAAAAGTGGTAGAAAAAACATGAAAAATTATAAAGGAAGATTATGACAGAGACGTCAATATTTATAATATTATAGAAAACGAACGAATTATAGAAGAAAATAGCTCATCTGACGATTTTGGCTCATCATCATCAAAAGAAAATACAGTGTTAAAGTTTAATTTAAATTTTCTAATTAGAACTTAAATCCAATGCACTTTACAATATAATCAAATCAATCAAATACTCATACAAATTGAATCAATTTTTCGTAAGTATCGTGTACCGAGTCTTAGGTTTACATCACTAGCTACATCACAATGACATATGTCCAAACGGACATATTAATTTGGGTAGAGTATAATAGATTCAGGCTTGACTTTGCGGAAGTCCATCTTCAGATATTGAAAAATATTATCACGACTGTATTCCTAAGATGCGGTATTCGTCCAAAGAATGTCCAAATACATATTTGGTACATGCTCACATTTTGCAGAATTTAACTAACTTTCCATACGTGACAGGTTGCAAGCTCATCGACTTCAGATATTGCCAAATTTCAGATATTGAAATAAGCAGGAGTACATACACTAGACATTATAAAATGTTCAATAATCGAATAATGATTGTTATAGAAAACATAAATGAACATAAGATTTATATTATAACTCACATTTTATAAAATGAATTTGTAAATCAACCATAACTAATAATTAACGTTCGCAACTTCCCCACACCTGAGACAACACGAGTCACGACGTAATATCAACCCGAATTCCAACATCATTTGAGCAAACAATGATATCAAATATTATCTTTAATTAAACCTGCTTACAATTTGTTAATACAACTGTATGTATGTACCTATCTATATGTATTATTTATTTTGTATTTCTTGAATACAAATTAACTAAGTAGCTTGTTATTTCAACTTAGTTTTTAAAAGCGTAAGAAGATTTCAGGAAGTCTAAAATCTACGTCATTAGCCTCCCTCCCTAGCCATGTTTCATATCTACAATAAATAAAAAATTAAAAAAATGTTTAGAAATTCACATTACTCGAGCGATCAAAAATGTGAAATCAAATAGCGATAGTAAAGAGAGAATAGAAACGAAACGTTTGTCACTTGCCATAGCTACACGTATCTTCAAAATAATGGTAAAGCCAAGTAACGGACCTGTTTAAAATGCAACACAATTTACTTTTAGGACTTTAATACGAGACAAAATTAGGTTTTTCATGCATAAGTTCGGTGATGTTGAAAATTGGGTACGTTGATTGACAATTTTAAAAGGAATTCCGTAAATATTCAACAAGGATTACCGGTATGAAGTATGTTGTAACAGACTAAACATGTGGGTTGATATTTTAAAACTAACAAAATAATCTCTAATACCAAAGTGTAGGACGCCATCAATCACTTCTTTGGAAACAATTTTATCAAAGGTTCTTTAGAGTTCATAACGAGAAAAGTTATTTTAACATTATTAGGAAATGGAAGGGACGAATCGTTTCATAAAAAGTTATAATGCAATTAATTCAGAATGCTTCTGAAAAGCGTCGCAACCGTCACAAAAATATAATTAAATGTGGGTAGTCGAAGAGGAAATTGAAAGTAATGTGATATTGGCTTATTCCAATTTTCAGGTATAAAGGAGAGTAAGATGAAACGATAAGTAGCTACCTAATCCAATTTTCGTCGTAAGAACCGTAGAAAAGTGTCTAAATAATCCCCCTGACATTATAAACGCGAAACTTTGTATGTATGTTTATTACACTTTCACACAAAAACTACTGGACGGATTTGGCTGAATCTTGGAATGTACATAGTTTATGACCTGGAATAACACATTAGCTACAATCCGGGTTAGTAACACGCCAACGAAGCCGCGGGCAGAAGCTTGTCGAATACGAATGCAAAAGTCTGAGTAAAATTATTTTTTTCGCAAAAACGTCACCTGAGCCCTCCTTAAATCATCAATATATCGCACCCTCGGTAGAACAAGGGCCTAACTACCAAATTTTCGAAAAATGACTTAAGTATGCCGAAGTGCTTTTAAAACGTATTTTCACCCGGAGGTAAAAAGACACTCGTTCAATTCCATCTAATTTCGCCAGAGGGCGACAGTGCCTTTGTCACATTGAAGCGTTTTTTCAACCGTATTGGCGCAACAAAGTCTCATTGGTCAATTGCGGCGGGGCCTGCGCGCGGTGAATTTGTGTTCTGGAGCGACACAGACATTGAGGTAATTATGCCATTTTTTGTTTGAGACTCTGGAAGGACAAAGACACAAGTTGTGTACTTCTGCCTTAAATACGAGTAATTATTTGGAGGAACAAAGTCGTTTCAGTAATTTTTTATTTTAAAATAGATAGTTTATTATCTTAAGACAAACTTTATGATTCCAAAAACGACACTGATTATGACCGACTGATTTAAGACACAGATAGTATTAAGGCAGACGTGGTATTAGGCCGTCACAATTATTTCTAGCTCTTTTCAATACCTTTTTCAAGTGATTTTTACTATGTCGACATTGAAAATTCCTGATTATATAATCCTGATTATATAATGTATACGTTTGGTTGGTTAGAAAATAAACGATTATTGTTAAAAATGTATTAGTTTTATTCTATAAACCATCTCAATATAATTGTGTTACTAGGGACATAATTACAAAGTAATTACAATTTTGGCGGAATAAGGTCATAAGTGAACCCAATTTTTTTTATTTAATTTAATATTGTAGTAATAATAAATAATTGACTTCTTTATGGAATTTATATCAACTCGCAAATGTGTAAGGTATATTTCACGAAAAAAAAAAAAAAACTTAGGCATAAAATACACATAGATAAATACGATCGAAGTGAAAAAAAAACTTAAAATGGCTGTATTGAAAAATTACAAAACATGTAGTTCGGCCCTTGTTCTACCGAGGGTGCGATATATAAAACAATAAGCATTTTTCTGCAATCAACGCACAGACCAAACCGCTGAAGCTATGAAGCTGAAATTTGGAAGTTAGCTTCCTTTTAAAACAAAACTGAGCACTAAGAAGGGATTTTTCGAAATTCCACCCCTAAAGGGTTGAAAAGGGGTGAAAACCGTTGTATGCAACTTTTTAATGCGTGAAGCGATTTTCTTCAAACGTGGTTTAAATAATGGTAAATGATAAATAAATTTACATGTTGATCAGAAATAAAAAAAAAAACGAATGATAAGGGGTGAAATGGGGTGTCAAAGTTTGTATGGAAACTTTTTAATGGGTAGTTCGATTTGCTTGAAACTTGATTGTAATACTCACAATGCAAAATAAATATACACGTGTTTAAGGATTTAAAAAAAAAACACTTTAAAAGGGTAAAATGCAGTGTCGAAGTTTATGTACAACACGCGAGCGAAGCCGCGCGGGGTCTGCTAGTCCTTTACAAACAATCACATATAATTTAAGTCACATCGCGATTCGGATCACGTTCGCCCAAATTTTACAGGGAAATTATTTTTATGGTATCACCCAATATGACATCCGTGAGTGCGTGAGTCACAGAACACATGCGGAATATTAAACCAGACAATGATAACGATTAATAATTAATGCACCTTTTGGAATATCATGACGTTAGTGTTATATTTGAACGCTTGTAGGTTCGTATTTAGAGTCCATACTCAAGCGTGAATCGTGTCTCAAGAGGTAATTCACCGCTCTGTTTCATAGAGAACTCGATACTTTAGCGAAGACACAGGCCTGAGTCCAGATTCTATACGAGCCGTAGTGTCAGCTTGTCTACTTGTTCTTGAGAAATCGTCAAAGTTAAACGGCGTTTTGTGGAACTTAATAAATAATGAGTACCATTGTTAGGAAGGCCTTGCAGTGAGACGATTCAAGCTAGAATAGTAACTAATAAATAATTGTATGATTAATAATCGGACTTTAGAGCCCACTAGACAATAGTTGGGTCTAAAAGGATTTCAATAAGTAGTAACTTCAATAAGTAGGTACCTAATCATTTAACTGTAGTAAATTGTTTGTTTGTATTATAATGTATTATTACCTAAGAATATGAATAATGAAATTTGTATGTACCAGACGAGCCATACAATGAGCACGTAATTTTATTTTATTTATGTTATAAATAAGTAAGTTGCTGTGTTGCTTGTATGACAATAAATGACTATCTATTTATCTTTTTTTCAATGATTATTTGTTGTTTGCCCGTTATGGAATCAAATAAAAAAGTATGTCATTTTGATATTATTGCAGAATAGTCAACATTTCATTACAACCAACAGAGTTCTAGATAGATTTTTGTGAAATAAGCTGTTAATTATTTGATTCTTTATCAATTAGATGACGACTCAAACAAAACCTATTGTTTGTACTATTCGCAAACACGCGTTGTCTATGCGTGAATACTCTATTGTATCATGTCTTTTGTGCTGACGAGTTTAGACGCATGTGCCAATTTGATTGTATACGTGTTTCTCAAAGTGCTCAGGGTAACACGAGACGAGTGCCGACGTGATGAGACGGCCGGAATTCTATAGGCAATGTTCGAAATTGCGTGTAGACCGAGCAGTGGTCCTTAATAATACTACTTCGTCAAGTACCTACAAATGAGCTACTAAAAGAATACTATTAAAGACAAAGTATACTTCAATTTGAAGCCAACTGAAAAGTACTGGTAACTTGGTTCAGCGTTCCAGTTGTGTAAAAGATAACTTGGATCTGTCCACTAAGCACTATTCTTTGATCCAGTGGTGTTCAGACAACTAAAATATTATTTGTAGTTTTTATCTCTATCTTTACCCGTTATAAGGCAACCCATTACAAGGAGTTACAATGTTAGTAGCTTTGTATGTTTGTTTAAATAAGATAAGATAGATAAAATATTTAATAATAAAAATACCTACAGCCCTATTGTTATGGTACTCGATGAAGTATCGAAACCTACGGTTGCCGCTCGGTCTAGTAGACATATCGTTCAATTTGTTCGAGCTGAGACAAATACTTCGTTGTTTGTTGTAATACTCCCACGATAATGGCCTATTGCATTACCTACCTACTTCTTATATCTCTCTTCTATTCTTATTTTTTTTTTTTATATTATTTTCCTTTCTGTACCTACTATTCTGTGTTTAGTTAAGTTCTTCTACCTACTCTGTAAACCTTTCCATCTGTGCTGAAATGTGTGTGTGTGTCAATAAAGTTTTTATCTATCTATCTATCTATCTATCTATAATGCCTGAGTTATAGTTGTGTTATAGAATTCTATATAGCTATGATATTGATAAAATATACCGAGATATCTATCAAGGAAAGTAATAAATAATATGTGAAGGCAGCAAAAAGATAAAACATTGAAAGTTTGCATTCAATTGCTTTATTCAACGAATTAACGCGTATTTACCATAATCTATCAGAAAAAAGTAAGTTAGTTCGCATGAGTAAGTGGCCAAACTCTGGTGACGGAGTTCTTAGTAAGCAAAACCATAAAAAAAAATTAAACCCGCCATTAAAATGTTTTAAGTTAAAAATAAGTTGAACAGGATGACTGCATCCATCATGAAAACTGATATGACTTTAATATATGATAATGTATTGAATTGTGGTAACAAATATCGATTTTATTCCTTACAAATTATAAAGTAAGTAAGCTCGTAATTCGTATGAGCAAGTGCAACTCTGGTGACGGAGTTCTTAGGCCGCCTGAAGGCTTCCGGCATGGCTTAACGACTTTAAAAGCCGGGACCGACAATTTAACATGCCCTTCGAAGCACGGAAGCGCTCAGCTGATAATGCCACTTGCCGTCACCCATCCAAGTTGTGACCGCTCAGAACGTTGCTTAACTTTGAAGATCTATCAGGAACGTCTTAGCAAGCTTCGCCACGAGCGCTTCAAATAATCGATGAACATACACCATATAAAATACATAGGTACAGGTGGAACATAGCAGCTCCCTCCTTTTTTGAAGTCGATTAAAAAGCACTAACGACACAAATAGCCTCATTGAGTTACAGATTAAGATGAAATCGTACTAATTAAATTAAATTCATTCCTTTGTTGGTTGCTATCTTTTATGATAAATTGTTATTGTTGTTTCTTTATATAAAAGAGAAATGAGTAATGAGTAATGCCTCGGCTTTGTGAAAGTTATCTTTGCACCTGAGCTAAATTGATACAATAATATCGTATTTAGTTTTACATTAACGAGGGATATTCATGACGTAATAAAATAACCTTTTTAACCTCGTATTGACCATTGTCTTACCTGTGGATGGCTAAGCTGAGAGGATGGTTTAGGTGCTAGGCAAGCCTATTTTTATATACATATTCAAAGACTCAATTCTAGAGATTCTAGATATAAACAAAAAAAAAAAAATATTTTCTGCTTTCAAAAGCAGTTTTTTAAAGGCAATGTATATGGATACTTTAAGCTACATAATCTCACAGATCTGTTTTTCGATCAATCTTCTTTTAAGCTTAACAAGTAATCCTTTGACAAGTGGCAATCGAAACTAAAAATAAAATGATAAAATAGCTATGTAGTGTTAAAAGATAAAGGCCAATATGCCAAACGTTGAATCTGGTTTTGATAAGTTACAACAGATAAGAGATAAAACATTATATGACAGAAATAAAGTTTCATCATTTTCATACTTTCGTAGAATGATGGATAACATACATTTTAAAGAACTTTCAGAAATCGTAATTACAGAAAATATTATAAAATAAAAACTCAATTAAGACTATTTTCGCTTGACAGATTATATCTAATGCAAGTGCCTATTATCTCAATAGATTCTCTCAAAGGCAGCATTATAAATTTAATGTTTGTTCCATGAAGCAACTTTCTCACTATCTCTAAAACTTTTAAGGTTGAATAAGTTCTGTTATTTCTATTTACTTGTTTGTAGTTTATACACGGTTGATTAAATCACCAGAAACCTCTCGTAATTCCTATCACTAAAAGTGCATTGCCCTCACATGGTGCATTGCCGTTCAATGACAGAGCGTAAAGTAACGAAATAAAAAAGTTGAGATTCAAAATATTGTAGACGACTTCAACAGATTTTCGTTCAATGGTCATCCATTAGTAGGTGTAACTGAAAACAATGACGCAATGTTTGCGAATGCCGTTTGTTTAGAGTCAACTAATGTGGTTGGATATCTCTCTTCGGTTTTTTCGGATTCGTACAAAAACTCGCGTAAAATAAAAGAGAGACTCCAGGATATTTCGTCGCTATTTCCTCAGGAAACTTTTATTTTATGGAGCTTCGTTTGAATCGCTCTTAGAAAGTTTAAATCGAAGTGGTGGACTAGTATATAATACTTGTAGGTAAGTGGAGGTAATACAATGTTTTTTGTATAGTTATTGTAGTTAAAACTAAAAAATGAAATATTATCACGACTGGTAGGTAATCCTAAGATGCGTTAGACTGTATGTATGTTATTTGTTTGGACATAAGTACCTCTGACTACCCCCTTAGATATTTTCAATCTAAAAATCTGTTGTCGTAGTGGGCGTCATATTATGTGGGATCATGTTATGTAGGCTTAAAACTCTTTACCATACCGTTTGGTATTTTTAATAGATTTCATTTATTCATTGACAAAACGAAGTTGAGGCCTGCACGGTTAGATGTAAATTAATTAGCATATTCGCTTTACAGGAAAAATGGACTATAAATGTTGCAAGTCTTCTTTACGCAATAGCATGTAAGCAACACTGCACGAAGCGACCATGACACTTATGAATTTGCTCTTTGACAACTTGTTAACACCTAACGAAGTCGGTTACAAAGACTAAGTACCATGCAGTGTTAAAACGCATACAAACAAGTTTGTAAAATTAAAAGTTGTATGTAACCCCCGACACGGTATGTGCTAGAGACTAGAAAATATGCTTTCTAATGTTAATTTCCAGTTTTACGATTTAGGTACTTACTTGTCGTTTCATTTAATTTAATCCTGTAACACTTTCACTTTTAGCCCTCAATAAATGGCTCAACCGATTTCCATGTTATTTTTCCTCATGATGTTTTCCTTAACCGTTTAGAGCTCGTATTATTAGTAAAGTAAATTTCAAATCGAAACGAAAAATCTATTGATGCACGACCGCGATTCGAACCCACGACCTTCTGAACGAACCTCGACCAACACGGCTATTAAAGTGATTTGTATTCTAATAACAATATTTCCCAACTAAATTGACAAGCTAACCTATAAAGTAGGTAAAGTACATTGACAACTCTGTACAATGCTAAGTACGTAGGTAGGTACCGACCTAAGTGTATAATACCACGGTAGTAATCACTCAAACCGGTATAATGGGATTACTGTGACGTAGACACGTAGATTTACGGCAATGCTATGTAAATTAGGTATTGTACTAAGTATAAATACCTATTAGGTGTGAAAATCTTGGCCAAGACTAGCTAGATATTAATGAGATAGGGCCCCGGAACCCCTAAACGCCATCATGAAATTATTAGCACCAATTTTGTTACTATTTCACGCAAATACTAAGTACGAACTTATGACATGGATTAACACATTGGCTACTTTTTATCCAGGTAAGTATCACGCGAGCGATGCCGAAGGTGTATACTAATAGAAGCTAATTTGTGATTGTGAACAAAGACGTTGAATATTCACGTGACCAACCAGCGGAAATGCCATAAACAACCGAATCGGTTTCAACCAAAATTGAATTTCAAAGTTTGTAAGTTGGAATTGGAAACTGTCAACTGCCAAATCAACCAAAGCTTTCCGAATATTTGAATTAAGAATTTCGTGAATTTCGTTTTTAATTATTTATGTACGAAATTAAAAAATAATAAACTGTAAAAAATGCTTATAATGACGGTGTGTGGAATTTCCAATAATATTTATTTATCTATTTTTATTAAATGATTAATTTTAATGAAGTAAGTACCATAACAAACAATCATAGCGTCACAAATCGCCGTCTACATTAGGAACGTGTGCATATTTAGTTTATCTTTCATAAAATATGTCTATGTTAATTTTAAGGTATTTAATAAATACTATTTATCCAGCAATAATCCAAAAATTTAATTCGAAAAAAACTTACTTTAAACTTTTGCGATACAGGCTTGACCTAGTGCGGGGTTTAAATCGTCGTTTACTCTTCTTTTTAATTACTTGTCTTTAAATTTTTTGTATAAGTACCTAATGTTTATTAATAAAATTATTATTAATCCATAGGTAGATCTTTCGATACGATACAACTCAACTGATCCAGATCATTGACAGTCGGAAGCTATTCTCAATTTATAAGTAGAGACTTAAAAAAACATAATCTCAATTCACATTCCCCATAATTCTCGAGTAAACCCTTAAGAATAATGTTACGTACTAATCATAAAACGATACGAACCTCGAACTTTTTCGATTTATAGGTTTGCCAACCTATGTTTGCAAGCACTCAAGGCAGATTAGATCTACGTGCCCTTTCGTTTGCCAATAGATTGTACGTTAACAAAGACTTCAAGCTTCCTCAGTCGACTTCCTGTAGTTAGGTACCTACTCAAAGCGATTACTTAAACATGGGTAGGTACAATTGTACTAAAATATATGAAAATTATAATAAGTACATGTTTTGAAATAGGTATAACCTAAGCTTTGTTAGCGGAGAGAAATAGTGCCTTGATTTTCGATGTGACCTGTCGTGGATTTGAATCTCAATTTCATTTTAATTTAGAAATCGTGTCTTATGTAATCATCAACTCACCATCTTTATATGGTGCAAAACTAACGCACACTAAACTTGTACGCGCGACTATATATCACCCTCGTAAAACTATTCTAAAAACGTCGTTTACACCTCTTGTTATGACCATACTGTTATAAACTTCGTTCATGTCATGAAAGTGTGAATCTTTTTCGCTTTGAATGATCGAACGCTGCGTCAAAGCTTTTGAGAACGTTTCAGCCGAGCTACTTCGATGCAGCGGGTTTTCAACTGATTCAGGATTTTTGAATGACCCCGAGTTTCCTATATTACTACCACCGTAATATGAACTGAAAGAAATGCAAGGACACATGGGTTGTGCCACGAACGTAAGCAAGGTGTAGACGTAGGTATAGGCTTTGTCACGTACGCATCAGCATAAGAGGGAGACTTAATAATTTTATAAATATTTTATTTATGAAACAAAGTAGGTCCTTATTAGAATGTCATCAAATTAGAATGTCATCAATCATGAAAGATTTCCGATATTAGATATTGTTCACTCGTAAATCGTGCTCTACTTATTCAATTTAATAAGTTACATTATAAACATTGTAAGTAGGTAGGTAATACATTAAAACATACCTACTCGAAAGATGTTTTTCAATGACGTCTACACCACAGAATCGATTAGGATGACACATGAATTTGGAATACGTGTAACTTGTGGTCTAGTACTCGTAGGTACTCTAAGCATTATGCTACGCGACTTGCTGACGATTCGGACAATTTCTTTAGGACAGTGTCCCAAATTGACACTTTGATAAGGGTAAAAATAGCTTAGTTCTATATCTTTTACGTTCGTTTTTGTCTGACATCGCTACATTAGAAAATTCAGGCTTATGCAAGCTCCCGGGTGTTAATGGTCGATGAAAAGGGGAATTTTGCGACGAGTCGCAGCCTCGTTCGGTAGATTGTTTTATAAACGGCAAAGTGTGCAATGTGAACACAAACGCCCAGTCATTTCTGGATTAAAAGTTTGAGATATAATAGAAATGACAAATAGGAAATAATCTAGACTAATCTAGAGTGACATTAGAGTTAATACCACATGAGAATGGATAGTAAAAGACACGTGGAGATTATTTAATAAACCCAACTAAGCTTGTATGAAATAGGGTTTTCCATACCAGCATTTAAGTCTTAGTGAACGACATTAAATGCTATTGGATGAACAACCTTGGCTCGGTATTTTTTTAATTGCCTGAAAACACGGATAAAACTACATTTTCTAAAAATGTATCCTAGCTAGATCGATTTAGCGGCCATTCTAAATTTCATAAAAATCGTTGGAGCCGTTTCCGATATTTAGTCAGACTTTAAATTAAGTATGTACCTAAATACAAAAATTGCTCGTTAAAAGGTATTAAATAGATAGATAATAGTAAATATTCAGTGCAACAACCAAGTTGCCTAATTATCTTATCAATGATCCATTTTCTAAAGCTGATTGAGCAGATAAACCACAAATTGGTTTGGTTTGGCATGTAGACGGTGTGGGTGTTTAGTAAGTCAAATTCATTTAGACTCAGCCTTTGTAGGTAGGTTAGGTACTACAGCGTTCCTTTTACTTGTCTGTAATAAGCAAATAATCTGTAATCTAAATAAAATCGCTGTAATCTAATACAATGACGACCTCGGTGGCGCAGTCGGCGAAGGCTCGCCTGAGACGCGGAGGTTGCGGGTTCGAACCCCGCCACGGGACAAATGTTTGTATCTTCTACAGATATTTGTTCTGGGTCTGGAGGTTTTTTATCTATAGTACTTATGTATGTATTTACAAAAAAAATGTATCTATGTAGTATATCAGTAATCTGGTTACCATAACACAAGCATTAAGTTGCTTAGCTTGGGACTAGATGACGCCGTGGAATGTCCAAGGATATTTATTTATATTTACTTATTTAATTTTGTAGCCGTGATCGTGAAGTTAAAAGACAAAAACAACGTAATAAAGTCCTACCAGAGTTTTATAACATTAAGTTTTTAAACTAGTTTTTCTTGTACTAGACAAAAGTCTTTGTTATCCTAGCATCACGTCCTTTATTTTTCCAAGCTCTGCGCCCTCGATTCAGTCTTTTGTGTTTCGAATACATAGTAAAAAACTTACGCCTTTGACATCTTATCTAGTAGATTTATGTAGCAAACAGGAGGCCACCTACAATATTATTTTATTGCGTTTCCAAAAGATGTAAGTCTTCAAAAATGACAAAATCGTCTTTTAAGTAAAAAGTACTTTGTCATAGGCGATTTCGCTTTTGCTGTGTAACAGTACATTTTTTTCAAACTTTTACTAAATTTTACAGAGATGTGTTGTTGGGCTCAGAACTAGGCTAATTGTTAAAATTGTATAGGTACCTACCTAAGCTGAATCAGTCTTTTAACTAGAAATACATGGTCAATAAATTTATTATTCATGAATCCGGGAATTTCCCTGTAGCAGAGCTGACAAGTTTTACGTACCTTGTTCAAGTGCCCTAATTGTTTTACATAAAGGCCAGGCCAGAGCGCTACTCTCAAAACCGAAAACGATATATTATAATATCGTACCAAAAATCGTAGTTCAGCTTGTGTTGCCATGTTGGTGTAAATTGAATTCGAAACATTTTACCAACATTTATTTATTATTTATTTATTTATTAGAAACAATTAGGTACAACACCATAACAGTACGAAACCAAAGCAGTGCTATAAGTAAATAAGGACTTAACTTAACATCATAAGCTAGCCTAACAATAAATAGATAATGATTAAATTAACAATAATCAAGGTACCTACTTTTCTAAAATAAACTGTGCTACCTCCATGAGCTTCGGCAGGTTGAGGGCGAATAATATCAACATAAGCTAAACTACGATTATCTATAGACACGATGTATCGTTTTGGGA
Organism: Xanthorhoe designata; assembly: GCA_963582015.1. NCBI lineage: Eukaryota > Metazoa > Arthropoda > Insecta > Lepidoptera > Geometridae > Xanthorhoe > Xanthorhoe designata. Next base: position 8,925,998 of record OY757046.1, read on the forward strand.
GTAGGAGCCCAGAGTTTGTAGCTATATTTTGAACGCTTTTATCTTTCTAACATAGCTAATCCTTTTATTCACTTCCGACCGTCATCGAACGCCAATTCCTTTACATTTTTTCTGTTTCTATAGCAGAAGCTATTAGTAGAAAAGTAATGTCTAGGGGGCAATTGTCGTTAAGTGGAAGCGGAAACGTAAGAGAAGGCATTACCGAGCATATAGACAAGAACTTACAATAGTATCAGAGACAACAGATAAATCAAAAGTTTTTCTGACGTTTCGTTCTCGCTTACTAACTAGTTCTGCCAGAGACGTACTCAGAAAAATATATAGTACAAAGTTTATTTTTCTTTAAAAGATTTAAAGTAAAAAAAACATATACCTACCTATGTTTTTACAAAAAATGTACCTTAATAAGTATTATTTTAGTCATCTGGTTACCATAAAACAAGCATTAAGTTACATACCTTGGGATGACGCTTTGTTAACAAGCCAAAGGTAGGATATTTGTATTAAAAACATGCGTAGGTAACAGTGCGAATAACTGTTAAGCAAGGAGATTCAGTCAGCACTCAAGCCCCTTGCCTTTCACACCTCATTCCGCCCCTGGCTACGTCCACCTCTCACTGAGTACTCCCGAGAGCTCCGGAATAACATTATTCAAAGTAGAGCACCTCAAACTTTAGCGGCCGACTTTATTTTATCGTAAATCACGATGATCATAGTTTCCTTTTTATTTGTGGTTAAAGAACTTTATTTCTCAAAAGAAATTTACATTTCACCTAATAACACTCATTAGGACTTAAGGTAGATAACAGTGAACGTACAGGCATCTATTATACTAGTTCGTTAGAATTAACATAAAAAAAAGACGTGTGGCACTCGGAGACAGCCGCGGTATAGCTATTGCATAGCATTTTTTCGGAGTGGGTAGGGGGTGTTAGGTTATTTTCGTTACGGAATTTCTGGATTCGGTCTCCACGCTCAAGGCCCGCGATAGAAGCTATGCAATAGCTTAAAAATATTTTAATTTAAAATATTGAGTTAGGTAGGGGAGCGGGGGGCTTGTTGTAACGGGGGCAAGTATTAACAGCTTAATTACTCAGCAGGTATTGAATATTTTGTGTTGGAATTTGCGCTAATTCAGTCCTTATTCGGTGGCCTACGACGTGAACACAGTAAGTATTGCGTGGGAGCGCGCAGTGAGTGGTCGTGTGCAGGTGCTCTATTTTTGCCAGGTAATGAAAAAAACTTAAGTTCGTAAAGTTTGATTCTAAGTTACTTGCATTGTCTTTTTGAAATGAGTTTCCATTGGTTTGTGTAGTCAAAATATTCAGCTATCATATGTTAGTAATTTCTTTTGGCTACATTATACCATTTATTTTTAATTAACAAAAATGTCAAAAATATTGCTATGAGGCAAGTTGTAACGAAATCTTGGGGCACGTTGTAACATGCTACAACTCGCCCCTTCATGTTTTTAAACGTAAGTGTGTACCTATGCTTGTCGTTTTTTACATTTAAAATAGTTTTTTAAATACCTAATTATACAATATCCCATAGCTGGGCAAAATCCCTACATATTACAGAACTACTTAATAGATTATTTTATTCTGTGTTTTAGGATGAAAAATAATAAGCGAATATCGGAAAGGGCTGCTAAGTCGCAAGAGGTCTACGAACTAGCTGCAAGGGAAGTTTCCGAAAATGGAACCAAAATTCGTCAAGCTGTAAAAATATTGTTATTTTGTCTAAAAAAACTTGTAGAAACTAAGCAATAAGACTCTTAATGTTGATAAAGAAAGACTTGTAACTAATAAACTTACTTGAGCTTTAAACGGTGAAGGAAAACATCGTAAGGAAACCCGCGGCTAGTCAGCCACACGTATTGATCATTGTCTTTCCTGTGGATATGGCCGACTTAGCTGAGAGGATGGTTTAGGTGCTGGGCAAGCCTATTCCATCTCAACAATGTCCCAGGCACTACAGTGTCCCGTTAAGTGTAGGCAAAGCCTACACTTAACGTGACACTGCCTCCTGACTCTGTAAGTATAAATCATCTAGTAAGGATGTAAAGGCCTAAGTTTTTTTTTGTAACTCATGAGGTAAGTTTGTAAGAAATAATGTTATAATTAGTATGTATCAAACATTATAATATTCATGTGCATAATTAAAATTAGGTTTATGACTGTTTACCAAACAATAAATGCCTAAAATCTATAATTATGTTGTTACTACCTACCCCACACCAGTTACAACTTGCCCCAAGAACGGGGCATATTGTAACAAGCGTCCATGTTTGCAAAAAAATTTTTTTTTAAGTAATCGTTATGAAATCCAGCACAGTTATCATTCTTATGGATAAATGGATATATTTCCTTTACTGTAAAATAACTTTATTATTAGAATCCTTGTTATCTTGGCTTCCCCATCAAAAAAACTAAAAATTGTTACAACTAGCCCCCCGCTCCCCTAATTAGCGTATTACCAGTTAGTAGTTGCTTTGTTGACAAAAATAAAATAACAAGAAAAGGGTAGTCTATAATATTTGCGGTTTGGAGTAGGATAATTCAGTGTTAAACATGTTATGGACTTCTGAATTTAGTCAGTCTTTTAAAGCATAATTTGTGCAGTGAAGTGCTGTAATATCTAACACTGAATTTAGTATTAGTAGGTGAAACCTAGTGAAAGTATCTAGTGAATTAGGTGAGGCCGTAACTACAAGTACCTTGGTACATATATCGATTCCTTCATATATGCTGACCTTCACGATTCAATTATTTACGACATAAAATAGAGACAATGTGCATCGACGGAATCTGCCGACGCTGCACCATTGCGACACGCCGCTGCTCGTCATCGGAGCCGAGCCCTGCGCACCGCGCCGCCGCGACACTTCGGTTCACACATCGAGCCAGTCAAGTAGTTATAATTTAGCAAGTAAAATTTATTGTAAAATCCTGAATAAATTGGTATTCCAAAATCGGTTTTTTTTGGGAACCCCGGGCGTCGTTCCTATATTTGGCGCAGGCGGTAGGATTATCCGGGTCATTCCAGGATATCCAGGACGAAAATCCAGGAGTGATAGACTTTTCAAGGTCGAGCCGGGTCATCCACACTCAGGCGTTCGCCGGGAATCAAGAAATCGATTACCTCCCAAGAAGTACCGAGATGCAGATTATGTAAGTCCACTGAATTTTCATATTCATATTCATATTCATTTATTCATTGTTTCAAGTTGGTACATAAGGTCTTAAAAATTAGGTTTGGCCGCAACAAGAGCCCCGTTGGGACACCACAATGTTTGAGGAAATCGTAGTACGTAGTACCTAGATACTATACAATAACAATAGTGCAATTACCTACCAATTACATTATTTTATTTTATTTTATTTATTTTTTTTAAACTAGTTTTGTATCACAAGATGGACAATTTGACACACCTACCTACTTATAAATAATATGGCACTTATGTAACTTACAATTAATTACCTACTTAATTATTATTAGTCTTCCATGAATTCTGATATAGAATAAAAACTTTTTTGAATAAGAAACTGTTTTAATTTGTTTTTGAATGATGAATTCTTAACTTGGTTTTTAATGTTATCAGAGATTTTATTGTATATCAGTATAGCTCTATAGTAAGGACTTTTTTTAAACATTTCTATTCTAGGTGCAGGCAGAACTAATTTATTATTTCTACGGGGGTTTTTATTATATTCAAAATATGAAATATGTTTTCTTACAAACTTAGCCATTTCTAAAATATATATTGAGGGTACGGTAAGAATATTTTGCTGGGTGAAATAGGTTCTACAACTTTCTGGTTGATGTATATTAACTAGTATGCGTAGGCATTTTTTTTGCATTATGAACAGATCATGTGCATCCGTACTATGGCCCCACATGATTATACCATAACCTAACCAAGAGTGTGCATAGGCATAGTATGCAGACAAAGCCGACTCATAGTGAGTATTAGTTTTTAGTATGCCGAGAGCATATATAAATTTTGACAGTTTTGATTTAATTTTTGCTATGTGTTCTTTCCAGTTTAAATGAGTATCTATTGTTATTCCTAGTAGATTAAAATTGTGAGCTTCTTCTATGTTACATTTCTTTTTAATTGAATTTAAATCTAATTGACTTTTTTGATATGGTCTAAATTGGATGAGTTTAGATTTTTTTGAATTTACTTCTAAATTGTGGTCACTAAGCCAACTGCTAACTGTATTTATTGTATCTTCTATATATTGATTATTTTCAGATAAGTTATTGGAACATTTGAATAGTATAGATATGTCGTCTGCAAACAATACGCACATAGGACTCATAATTTTTGGCAAATCATTGATATAAATTAAGAATAGCACACATCCTAATACACTACCTTGAGGGATAGAGCAGTTAATAGTTAGGGTTTTAGAATTAACATGTTTTAGTTCACCGGTGGTGTCATTAAAATTTTTGATTTGAACATACTGTTTTCTGTCAGTTAGGTATGACTTAAGCCATTTGTGTGCTTGACTACGTATCCCTATTCCATTCAGTTTATTCAATAAGATATTATGAGAAACCTTATCATAAGCTTTAGACATGTCGAGTAAAAGGCCAACAGGGTTGTGATGGTCACGTATATAGGTAAGAATTTCTTGAATATAATGATATACTGCAAGAGAGGTAGAATGGTTTTCTCGAAAGCCGTATTGATTTTTGTTTAATAGTTTGTATTTCTCAAGAAAGTTATATAAGCGGTTTGACATAGGTTTTTCAAAAATCTTTGAAACTGTGGGGAGGAGAGATATTGGTCTGTATTGGCTAGGATCATCTGTTTTTCCTCCTTTTTTTAGTACAGGCTTTATTTGAGCTATTTTTAAATTATCTGGAAAAGTACATTCATTGTAGGACTGGTTAACTAGTTGTGTTAATATAGGAGCAAGTTCTTTTTGGCATGCTTTAATTAAGATTGGTGGTACATCATCAGTTCCAGAACTGTATTTACTATGGAGATTTCCAATTATGCTATTAATTTCGGTTTCAGTGACAGGTTTTAAGAAGATTGAATTAACTGAGGGCTCAAGAACCGGCCAGCTGGAAGATTTTAGCTGTGAATTGGGCACTGGGTGCACTCTAAGTCCCTTAACTTCTGTTTGGCAAAGTTTATTTTGCTCAGGCAACAAATTCATTGACTGTGACTGTGTAGGGTCACCAACAGAGACAAAATATCTATTAAAAAAATTTGCAACTGTATCTGAGGATTCTATGCATTTATTTTCTTGTTTTAATGTTATATTTTGGATATTAAAAGGTGATTTTTTAGGTTTTGTAATTTGGTTTATGATATTCCACATGCTTTTAGTTTTATTTTGAGATTTTGACATTATTTCAGTATACTTATTTCTTTTTGATTTTTTGACACATTTTTTGAGTATTTTTGAATAGGATTGATAGTGTTTTTTGAGGATTTTATCATTGCACTGATTTACTAGGATTTTTAGAGATCTTTTGTTCTTACAAGAGTTTTTTATTCCTTTAGTGAGCCAAGTGGTCTTACATATGTTTCCTGTTTTAAATTGTATTTGTTTTATGGGCATATGTGTATTTAATAAGTCATTTATTATGTTGTGAAACAAATTATAATTTTGGTTGATATTATTTTCACTTTTAATGATGCTCCAATTTATATTTTGTAAAGCTAACTTAAAAGAATTTATATTTTTATTATTAAAATATCTTTTTTTTAAAGATATAACATTGTTTTGTTTTATTAGGTTCAATGAAAAGTTATAGATTAAGCTTTTATGGTCAGAAAATCCAAGGTCTTGAACAGTAGCCTGAGATCCAATTTTATTAGTAAATATTAAATCTATACATGATGCGGTTGTATTTGTTACTCTAGTTGGTTTTTTTATTATTTGTTGTAGGTTGTTTTCTAACATAGTATCTATTAATCTTTGGTGTTCTTTTGGATGAAAACGTTTATTTATATTAAAATCTCCTGCAATTATTATATGTCTGTGACTTTTTGTTTTAAGTTTGTTCATAAGTTTGTCTAGGAAATCAAAAAATATGTCATAGTGACGATCAGACCGGTACACTAAAACTAGGATTATATTTGGTTTTATATCTAGGGCACAGCATTCAACTATGTATTCAGTAGATAAATCTTTAAAGTCTGTTTTTTCACTGAAGGTAATGTTTTTTTTAATTAAGATAGCAGCACCACCACCTCTGTGTTCACTTCTGTAGAATGCAGCACCAAATTCGTAATTGTTGATCTGGATTAGGTCTTTATATTCATTTTTTATCCATGTTTCAGTGAGGCATACTATTTCATACTGTTTTTCCTGTAGGAGACTTTCTAATAAATGAATCTTATTATTTAAACTTTGGCAGTTTTGGACTAGCATAGTAATGTTAGTTTCGAGTATCTTTGGAGCTTTTGGTAGGAAAAAACTCTTCTCTTTGAGGTGATGAATGTTCTTGATGCAATGGTGATGATGGGCTTTTATCTTTGTTGTGACAAATAATATTTTCAGGGTTACTTAGCATTTCTTCAGTTCTATTTATGTTTATCATCTTTCCATTTACAATGAGCTTGTTATTTCGTATTACTGCATGTAGGCCGGTTTTCCTAGCTTCTCTAAGAGCATTTATTAAGTCTTTTCGTTCCTTTATTTCACATTTATTTAGGTATTCTGTTAATGTAAGGCCTGTGTTTTGGAAGTACTGTCTAAGTTCGAGTAAGTGTCTAGTCATGTTTTTGCTTAGGAGTTCAATAACGATTGGTCGGTTTTTTCCTCTTCTTCCAATTCGGGCGAGCTCTTCAATATATCCATGCAAGTTCACATTAAGTACTTCACTAAAGATGTTTATTACTCGGTCATGAGTCTCTGCATATGTTTCATCATGGTATTCTTGGAGGCCATGGAGGACTATTTTCTTGACGCTCGAGGGGCATTGTTCCTGTTGTTTCTCAGCTGGTTCTTGGACTCTGTTTACACTTTTATTTTTAAGGTTATAGATGTCTGTTTGGAGTTTACTGGTCTCAGCTTCGAGGTAGATAATTTTTTGGTTAATGGCTGCAATGTCATTATTTATTGTTTTCTGTTGGTTGGTAATGACATCTGTTTTTTGAGTAAATTCCAACTTCAAGTTGGCTATTGCATTTGTTATTTCACTTTGGATGACTGACTTTATCTCTGTAAGCAGCAGCTGATTATTTTTTCCCAATTTTTCATTTAGTAGACTGCTTAGTTGGTCAAGCGTTAATGGCAGGGCTTCAGCTAGTGGTTGCAGAAATGGATTACTGCTGTTAAAGGTGTCTCCCATCAGGCTTTGGTCTTCTTGTATCAAGTCATCGACGGAATCCTCGATTGAGTTGGCTTGCTTTCGTCTAAGGGTTATGTTGGTAACATCATCACTGGAACTGGTTGAATGAATGTAATCAACTGTAGGTCCAACTTTCTTGTTTGTGTTGTTGGTTTTTCTTGCTGTATTGTAGCATGCCGGGCAGATCCATGTCTTTTTTCGTTCATCAATCATCGTGCCGTAAAACCGTGTTTCAGAGACATTTGCACATTCCAGGTCATAGGATTCGTTGCATTTGCTGCAGACTAGGAATTGTCTATCTGGTACAATCTGTTTACAACCTGCACATTTTGTGTTTTGGATTGGTTTTGAATCCATTTCTAAAGCCGTCTTCTTAGGTTTAGGTTATAGGTATGGTAAGACACTTCAGTCACTGCCCAGGATTTAGGGCTATAAGTTCTGTTAGAACAGTTTAATTATTGTATTTTCTCCAGTACTTGCTTCCTTCCCTAAAAATAAGTCCTTTTTTCTTAAACTCATAAATTTTTCATTCAAGAAAATTAACGAGTCTTATGAGTAGCCGTAGAAACAGTTTAGTTGATAGTAATAGAGATTTAGAAAATTTAGATAGTAGCTCTGATAGTAATAATTTCAGTTACAGTAGTTTTTCTGAAAGTAGCACAATGACTACCAGCTTAGATAGTATTTGCAAAGCTCTAAGATTGGTTCCCGAATTCGATGGGAATCCCAATGTGTTAGTTAGGTTTGTAAATTTGTGTGATCAGTTAGTAGCAACATACGGACAAGACGGAAATCCTTTAAATAATTCGGGATTATTAAATGGTATTCTTAATAAAGTCGTGGGCGCAGCAGCACGACAGATCAATGCAAACGGCATCCCGAATGATTGGAATATTTTTTTTTTTTTTTTTTTTTTTCGGACGGATTTTTATGTTAAGTGGTCTTCCGGACCTTTATAACTTCACCGGGCTTTGGCGAGTGCAGAAGGCATCTACGCCGTAAAAATGAATTTAAGCTAACCTACTCAAGGTACTGACCTTGGATTGGACTGTTGCCATGAGAGGCAAGGCCTGAAGGGCCTGGCCTGAAGGGCCTGCCCTGAAGGGGCGACGAGTGCCCCGAAGGCGGGGTCGGCATCGGACGTTAAGCTGAAAGAAAAGCATGCAGTGCATCATCGCCGCCTTAGCGGCGATGGTGCCATAGCCGCGTTAGCGGTGGTGATGTCATCATCTGAAAAACCAAGAATGTGTCTAGGTCGACGGAGGGAGTCAGGGTTGTCCTGGACAATGGGATAGTCGGGGAGGTTTGAAACCAGGGGGTTCGGGTGGTGAGGGGCCGAATCATAATAGCGCCTTGCGGCGTTTTTTATGAATCCGGCGATAGACTCAAGACCGAAGTCACGATGGAGATCTACGTTGCGCGAATACCACGGGGCATCGGCAGCATTGCGGAGGAATTTGTTTTGAACCTTCTGAAGGATTCCAATGAATTTAGAATGACCGAACACCACGGAGGCGTATGTCATGACGGGTCTGATGCAGACTCTGTAGAGCGTCAATTTATTTCTAAATGACATTTTGCTCTGTCTGCCTAGAATCGAATAGAGGCGGCCCAGGAAGAACTTCGCGCGGTGGGCTACCGTTATGATGTGCTTTTTGAAGTCGAGACGGTAATCAAGCGTTACACCTAAGTATTTGGCTTGTTTAGCCCATGGGATTACCTCATCGAAGAGGTACAAAGGACGAGGTTTAGGCTGACGTTTGCTACGCTTGCGCTTACGGGAGGGAGGGAGCGAGGAGCATGAGGGGACCATAGGGGGCCCCTCCTCCGCATCGGGCATGATAGGCTTGTGTTTGAAGAACACAGCTACGCTTTTGGTGGGATTGACTTCGATACGCCATTTGCGGAACCATTCGCCTAGACGGCGAAGGGCTCTCTGCAGCCTTATATGCGCATAATTCCTATTGGGATGAGACGCATATAAGGCTGTGTCGTCCGCAAACAACGCGAGTTCAACGTTTTCGGTACGCGGGATGTCGCTGGTGTACAGCGTGAAAAGAAGAGGGGAAAGTATGGAGCCTTGGGGGACTCCGGCGCGAATCGGGTGAGGGGGGGACAGTGCACCTTCTACTCGGTAGCGAAAGCTCCGATTGAGGAGAAAGTCTCGTAGGATGTGCACGAGTCTGTCTGGCACTCCAAGAATGGAGAGCTTGTAGATCAAGCCGTTGTGCCAGACTTTATCGAATGCTTTCGCCACGTCGAGGAAGACGGCGCACGTGTTTGCGGGGTAAGGACCCGTGAATTTGGAGAGCACGTGTTCCGTGAGACGAAGGACTTGCTGAGGGCACGAGTGTCTGGCACGGAATCCAAACTGTTCGTCGGGTAAGATTTTGAGTTCGTTGACTATAGGCCAGAGACGATTCAGAAGGAGTCGCTCATAGATTTTGCCTATGCAACAGAGAAGACTAATGGGGCGGTAACTAGAAGGATCTGATTTTTCCTTACCCGGTTTAGGAATGCCAATGACGGTGGCTTGTTTCCAGGTGTCTGGAAAGGAGCAATTCTCCATAGCCGCATTGAAGATGCTGACCAGGAGATATATAAGGGCTACTGGGAAATTTTTAAGCACCCTGTTACTGATACCGTCAGCTCCAGGGGCCTTCCGCGGGTGTAGGCGCTTGATTACCATCTGGACCTCCATAGCTCTAATGGGAGTTAGAGGGGGTGCGGAGGGGGGGAGAGAGGACAACCTTTCGACTTCGCGGTCCACCGTATCGAGGTGGTCAGGGTCTATTGGGGCGAGACTAGGTGAACATTGTGACTCGAGGCTTTCAGCTAAGCATTCAGCCTTTTCATCGTCATCGAACGCGAGACTGTTGTCAGAACGGGTCAGGGGAGGCAAGACGGAGTAGGTGTCCCCTTTCGTCCTTCGAGCCAAGTTCCAGTAAGCCTGGTGGCCTGGCTTGATCTCAGAAAGGGTATTGTCCCACTCACGGTCTCTATGTTGTCGAATGCGGGTCCTAACTAGGCGCTCGAAAGCGCGAAGCCTACGAAGGTTTTGCGCTGTCGGCCAAGAGCTATAGTGACGGGTTGCTGCGTGCTTCTCCGTGATCAATCGTCTCACATCATCTGGCAGGACTTCGCGGCGGTCGGTGACCACCACTGGGACCTGCTTAGATGCTCCGCTGATAGCGGCAGTGACATGATTGGTCAGGGAGTCGACCGCAACAGCGACGTCGTCGGGGGACTTAATGTCATCGGGGATCCTCTCTAAATCCGGTGAGTGAATGTTCTCGAGGGCTTTCCCGAGCTTGTGCCATATCACTACCGTCTTTGTCAAGGGGGTGGAGTCAGGGGGGGGCCCGAGGTGCATGAGCACTGGGCGGTGATCTGAGTCTAATTCGTGGACCGTTTCTATTGAGTGTAACCGTAAGGAAACATTCCGTAGTAACGCCATATCTAATACGTCGGGGCGTTTGCCCACAGTGGTTGGATAGTGAGTCGGAGTTAAGGGGGAAATAACATCAAAGTTGAGCGAGTCGACAAGTCTTATTAAAGACGAGCCGTGAGGATTGGTGACATTGCAGCCCCACTGGGTGTGTTTAGAGTTAAAGTCACCGGCTAAGATGACTGAACTGTCTAGGTCTAGGAGAGCTTGAATGTCGCTCTCGAATAGAACGCGGCTGGGGCTAAGATAGCAAGAGGCTATAGTGATCGAGGGATGGCCTGACATAGCGAGTCTACAAACAGAAGCTTCTAGGGTGGTCAAGGGGGGAGTGTCGATCGGTATGCAGTGCAAGGACCTTTTGTAATAGATCACCGTCCCACCGAGGGGGGCGTTGAGTCTATCGTTGCGCACCAGTTGGTAGGTCGCAATCCGAGGATCGCGGGTGGCAGGTTTCAAAAAGGTCTCTTGCACTAACATAACGTCGACGTTGTAACGGGAGAGAAAGTCTGCAACAGTCACGCGTTGTTTGGCTAGACCGGCAGCGTTGAAGAACGCTACCGTGACGGAGCGGGGTTTAGTTCTTTGAGATGTACTAATCATGATGACTTGTTAAAAGTGGGGAAAAATGTGCGGATGGCGCTATCTAGCTTATCGCTGTCCGTGATGCAGACAAGACGGCCTGCCGCATCGCGGATTTCGTACATAATACGGCCGTCCATGTAGGTGGGACTGACCGAGAACCCTAGTTTCGGGGTGGATTGCGCTGAGGGCGCGGGTGCTTTACGCATGGGCGGAGGGATGTACGGGGGGGAAGCCCGTTGCGGGGGCACTGAGGGCGCCTTAGCCGCATGCTGACGACCTAAGCTGGTGGACGGGAGGGGTTTTTCCCAAGCATTTGGGACGGGAGCCCTCGGCGGGGACATGCCTACTTTAGGAGCAGGTTGGGAGTATGAATGGGACGGACGTGCAGGAGGCGCACGGTCCGGATGTCTCCGGGCAGCCAACTTGTTGGTCTTTGGCGCCTTGGGGCAACCGCGATAATTCGCGGTGTGCCCCTCGGTGCCGCAGAGCACACAGCTGGGCGGCTCGGGACAGCCGGGCGTGCGGCTGCAGTCGGAGGTGCCGTGGTCACCCAGGCACTTGACGCAGCGCGGTCTGCCGAAGCAGTTTCGCGCAGAATGGCCGTACAGCTGGCACCTGTGACATTGCGAGGGTGCGCCGTTACGGTGGGGAGGCTCTACATGGACTCCGGAGAGTCCATTCACCGCCTTCAATTTGAAGACGGCTTTACCTTCCGCCGTACGATCAAGTACTACGAGTACCATGTCGTACGTGCGTCTGGACCGAGCCGAGACCATACGGTGAACCTCCCGAACGGGGAGGTTCTGGGACCGTAGGTCTTCCCTAATCGAGTCAGTGGACTGCTCTGCGGGGAGGCCGCGGATGACGACGCGCAGAGCGCGTTCGTCCTCCAGAGCGAAAGTGTGAAAGTCGAACTTCTGAGAACGAAGTTCTTTGGTGAGAGCGCGATGATCGCGGGAAGAGCTGACGGTAATGCGGATACCGTCCTTGGTGTTAACCGCGTTTTTAACCGCGATATTGTGGATTCTACAGAAGGTAGAGATGGACTCCCATTTCTCCTTGTGACGGAGGTAGATGGGAGGGGGGGTTTTCTCCTTGGACGCCGGAGTGGCATTCGCGGAGGGGGCGGGCTGAGACGCCGAGGGGGCCTGAGGGGCCGAAGTGGATGGCTGAGGGCCAGCCTGGGCTTTGGCGGGAGGCGCCTTGGTCGAGGAGCGAGCGGTACGCTTCCTCTTTCCCTGAACAACGGTGAATTCACCGTCGGAGGAGGAAGAGACGTCGGTTTCGGTCGCGGCGTCCGGGACTTCGATGTCCATATCGTCGGAATCGGACTCGACGGAGTCTACGCGGGGGGAGACGTTGGGGGTGCCGCAGAGAGCAAGCCTGGAGGGCTGAGAGGGCTTGGGAGGGGGCGCGGAGGTAGAGGCTTTAGGAGCCTCCACCTTACGGGCGGACGAAGGCGCGGACGGCGCGGGCGCGGACGCGGACGCGGGCGTGGACGCAGACGCAGTTGCGGACGTTGATGCGGACGCGGGGCCAGACGGGGCCATTTTTTTGGTGGCTCGGGCCTTAGGTTTAGTGGCCGGAGGGGCCGGGAGGGCCACGTCAGAGGTGACGGGCTTGGCCTTGAGGGCCGGGACTTTTTTAGGGGCGGCCAGAGGGGCCCTGGTGGCTGCAACTGCCTTACTTACGGGCGGAGATTCCTTCGCCTTGATGGCGAGGATGTTCTCTCGTAGCCCTGGATGGGCGCGAAAGATCGCGTCCACCAGGGCTAGGAGAGCGTCGCGGTCGAGCGCCGCTAAGTCCATAGGGGACGTCGGCGAAGGAATCTCGGCCAGGGGAGGCGCGCGGGGGCCGCGGGGGCCGGGGGGTGGTTCCATTATCTCCCGGGGGGAAACCCGGGAGGAATGGGTGGGTGCGGGATGTTCGGGATATCTGTTGCTGAGGACCCTAAAGCAACAGACGGATGGTGGGTAGGAATGAAAGGAAGTGTACGGAGTGCAATGTACACAGGGAAATGATTTTCTCACCGCCGGTCAAGCAGACTCACAGGACCGATTATGGCTAAAGGTGTCTTGGCCACAATGAGAGGAAGGGTCTTCCGGATTCTTGTGTTCCGCTGAGGGCGAAAAACAAGGCGCTCCGGGTCCACGCCCAATCTGGTTCGTTGGCACCGTTAGGTATCCCCAGACTGACCACACTGGACGTGGATTTACGTCGAAGTCAAAGAAACACCTCAAGCCCTGACAAGGACTTACACCTGACGCTGAAGTCGTAGAAACAAGACTGTCCTGAAAAGGACAAAGTCAAGAAACACTGAATTGTCCCGAGGGACGACGTCCTCGGGTGAGGGCGCAGCGCGCACTGAGCGCGGTCGAGCTTCGAAGCGGAGAGCGGCGAGCGCTTCAAGGCTTCAAGGCGGGGCGGGGCTAGCGGCGGGCACAGGACCAGCAGCAGCGAGCGGAGCGGAGCGAACGTCTAGTCAGCGCGGCGACTGACTGACGAGTGAGTCATGATTGGAATAGCATCCGTAATTCTCTTATAAATAACTTTGCTGATCAGAGAGACGAAACCGCCCTCTACAACGATTTGGCGATTTTAACACAAGGTTCTAGTTACCCCTCAAGAATTTTATGAGAGGTGCCAAAATCTTTTTAGCACAATCATGACTATGTGTCCTTGCATGAATCCTTGCCTACTACCATAGATGCTAAGCGGGAATTGTATAAAAAACTAACCCTCCAAGCCTTTTTACGCGGATTAAAGGACCCTCTAGGATCACGCATTAGGTGCATGCGTCCTGAAACTACTGAAAAGGCTCTGGAATATGTGCATGACGAAATGAACACTATGTATATTCAGAATAGAAATGTGTATTTTCCTGAAAAGAAGTTAGGTGATAGTCAGAGAAACCAATTTGATTTTAAAATGCCTAATCAAACTTTCCAGCCCTTCAGGCCTATGAATTTTAATACGCCATCAGGGCCTAGCTCACAGTCTTTCAGACCACAGTTTTTGCAAAGGCAGCCTTATAATCAGTTTAAAATGCCTTTTAACCAGCCGAGAATGCCCTCACGCACTCAACAAATATTCAGTGCTCAGCCGCAAAATAATCAGCGTGGCTTTCAAATGCCTCCTAGGCCGCAACCCTCATTTCAAGGCCCTAAGCCTATGAGTGGTGTGTCTCACTTTGTCACTAAGGACAGACCGACACCAGCGGGACCCAGTGGTTGGAACTGGGCTAAGCAAGGCAATCCACCCCCTTCCAATTATTTTAAAACTAGAGATGTAAATGTAAATGAGTGTTTGACTTATGACTGTGACGGTTATGAGTACTATGACTATGGTGACTATGACTATTACGACGATTATTATAACGAATATTACAACTATCCCACTGATTATGACTACCCATGCCAACCAAGTAGCGGTGTTAGTGTACAGGAAGTAGATGACGAACAACCCCAGTCGGAACCGAAAACTCAGACCGAGGATTTTCACAAGCTTACGACTATAAAAAAGTCAAAATAGAATTAAATTTACAGACCCAGAGACAGTTACCCTATATTCGTATAGCGAACCCTCCATTGAATTTTCTCATAGATACAGGCGCGAATCAATCATTCATTAGTCCAGAGGCCGTGGAAAATTATTTCCCACATGTACCCCTTAACTACGATCCATTCGAAGTTACAAACGTTCACGCTACAAGTAGAAATGAGTATTCTATAACTCTACCATGCTTTTTAGAGTTCAAAGATTCGGAAAGTATTAAGTTATTCGTGTATAGGTTTCACGATCATTTTGACGGGTTAATAGGTATGGATTTATTAACTAAATGGGAAGCTAAACTTGACCTTAAAGATTTAGTGCTTATCACCAAAGCCGCAGTGAACCCTATTCGCTTTTACAACTCGCGAAACTTAAATCTTTACGAAGATATCATACCCGCCGAATCATCAAAATTGGTTAGACTACCGATTAACGCCCCGGACGGCGAAGTTTTTATTCCGGAACAGGTTATTTGTAACTGTGTGATTAGCGAGTGCTTAACCACAGTTAGTAAAAGCCGTGGTATAGTAGAAGTCATGAATAACACCCAGAACGACATAATTTTATCGTTAGATCACGCGACGCAAGCGACTATATTCACTATGGAGTGCACGCGCACCGATTACGAATCTAGTATGTCACGCGCTAGGGATGTTACCGCGCGATTGCGAACCGATCATTTAAACGCTGAGGAAAAAGCCAACTTACTCGCCCTTTGTTCTAAATACGCCGATGTATTTTATATCGAAGGTGAAGCGTTAACTTTCACGAATAAAATTAAGCACAAAATTAGGACTCATGACGAAATCCCCGTCTACACAAAGAGCTATCGTTACCCTTACATACATCGTGAGGAAGTCCAGGACCAAATATCTAAAATGTTAGACCAGGGTATTATCAGACCATCGGAGTCTGCGTGGAGCTCACCTATTTGGATTGTTCCTAAAAAGATGGACGCTTCGGGTAGACAAAAATGGCGATTAGTCATAGACTTTCGTAAGGTGAATGAAAAGACTATTGACGACAAGTATCCTATTCCCAATATCAACGATGTACTTGACAAGTTAGGGAAATGTCAATACTTTACGACACTAGACTTAGCATCGGGATTTCACCAAGTTGAGATGGATCCCTCCGACATACATAAGACAGCATTCTCCGTAGAAAACGGAAAATTTGAGTATTTAAGGATGCCGATGGGTCTCAAAAATAGCCCCAGCACCTTCCAACGTGTCATGGACAACGTCCTTCGAGGCCTAAATAACGTCATTTGCCTTGTATACTTAGATGACATCATAGTTTTTTCCACGTCACTACAGGAACATATGGTAAACCTTGAAAAAGTATTTCAGAGACTAAGAGAGTCTAATTTTAAAATTCAACTCGATAAATCAGAGTTCCTCAAACTCGAGACCGCATACCTAGGACACGTTATCACTAGAGAAGGAATTAAACCTAACCCCGATAAGATTTCTGCAATACAGAAATATCCTTTACCGAAAACTCCTAAAGAAATAAAATCATTTTTAGGTCTTATCGGTTACTACCGAAAATTCATCCCCGACTTTGCCAGGATAACTAAACCTTTGACACAGTGTTTAAAGAAAGGTAGGAAGATTACATTTGACTCAGAATATGTTAATAGCTTTGAGAAATGTAAAACTCTTCTGACAAACGACCCGATATTAAGATATCCTGACTTTGACCGTGACTTTATTCTTACGACCGATGCATCTAATTTTGCTATAGGTGCAATTCTTTCGCAAGGTCCCTCGGGCTCCGATAAGCCCATAGCGTACGCGTCACGTACTTTAAATGAGAGCGAGATAAACTATAGCACCATAGAAAAAGAATTACTTGCTATCGTGTGGGCGACAAAGTACTTTCGTCCTTATCTCTATGGCCGTAAGTTCAAAATCTTTACTGACCACAAACCCTTACAATGGGTTATGAACTTAAAAGAGCCTAACTCTAAGTTGTCTAGATGGAGACTTAAATTAAGTGAGTATGACTTTACTACCGAACATAAACCTGGTAAGAAAAATACCAACGCCGATGCTCTCTCTCGCGTTGAGATCTGCAACGAAGAGACTAGCTTTATGGCCGGTAATACATCAGAAGTACCACCATCTATTCCCAATGACCCTGACTCAAGAACGGAGACTGCACATACTTCTGACGAAAACCCTATCCTTGAAATTCCTCTAACTGACGAGCCCTTAAATAAATTCAATCGACAGCTTATTATGACGATAGTAGGTGACGTCAAGAAGCGCGCGTCAGCGACCAAGCCATTCGACACTCATACACGTACTTCCGTACAGTTATCGGAATCTAACTTGGAACATGATTTAATTAATGCTATAAAGGAGTATGTTAACCCTAAAATTAAGACAGGTATGCTTATTAACCCTCCTTTAGGTATGTATAAGATTATCCCAATTTTACAGGAAAAGTTCAAAAGCTCATGTATGAAATTGGTACTAACAAAAAAGGAACTTGAAAATGTCAAAGAATATCTCAGACAGCAGGAGATCATTCGTAATTACCACGAAGGTAAAACTAACCATCGCGGCATTAACGAATGCTACCTAGCCCTATCAGTCCGATACTACTGGCCGCGAATGAAAGATCACGTGACCAAATTCATAAATGACTGTACCATTTGCGGACAAGCTAAGTACGATAGACATCCCATTAAGCCCAAGCTCAATATAGTGCCACCAGCTACAAGGCCTTTTGAGATAGTACACATGGACAGCTTCACTGCCCAAAATGAGAAATATGTTACTCTAATAGATGTTTTCTCAAAGTATGGTCAAGCCTACCTACTTAGGGACGGCACCGCGCTCAGTGTAATACAGGCTTTATTAACATTTAGCACGCATCATGGCTTACCGCTCACTATTATAACAGATCAAGGTACTGAATTTACTAATCAGATGTTTTCAGAATTTTGTAAGGTTCATAAAATCATTCATCATCAAACCTTAGCACATTCACCTAACGCTAACGGAAACATAGAACGTTTTCACTTGACTTTACTTGAACACCTCCGCATTCTGAAATTAAAGCAAAAAGATCAGCCCGTTATCAATTTAATGCCTTACGCTTTGATTGCATATAATAGTTCAGTACATAGCTTCACTAAGTGTAAGCCTTATGACCTCATACTGGGACATACTGACCCACGTGACCCGACTGACATCGACATTACAGGACACTTGTTACAGCAATATTCACAATCCCACAGAGAGCAGATGAAACAAGTTTATGATCTCATAAACGAGACATCTCTTGCTAATAGGACCGCGATTATTGAAAATCAGAATAAAACTCGCGAATCCGAGGTTGAGTATCAACCCGACCAACAGATTTTTATTAGTAATCCTTGCGCATACTGGGACATACTGACCCACGTGACCCGACTGACATCGATATTACAGGACACTTGTTACAGCAATATTCACAATCCCACAGAGAGCAGATGAAACAAGTTTATGATCTCATAAACGAGACATCTCTTGCTAATAGGACCGCGATTATTGAAAATCAGAATAAAACTCGCGAATCCGAGGTTGAGTATCAACCCGACCAACAGATTTTTATTAGTAATCCTTGCGCTAGTAGATCTAAGCTCGCACCTAGATACACGCAGGATACTGTTTTAGCTGACCTTCCTATTCACATCTATACATCTAAGAAAAAAGGTCCCATCGCGAAGAATAGATTGAAACGAGTCCCTAAGACCGCGAAATTGTTACAGGATGCTGACCCTGTTGCTGTTAATCCTGACTCTAATTCAGACTCACGGACACGAGATAAAACTTGAAGGACTTGGAGACGGACCAGGACTTTTACCCTTCAAACTAGGACCCATGCGACTAACAACTCATTATCATACGTTTTTACAATACATTGAACTAAAAGAAATAGACTCTAATATTAACTTAGTAAGGTTGCAACTCGCGGAAATAAAAACCAAGGTAGATAATTACACTTACGCAGTCTACGAATCTCAGCTAGATCACTTAAATAATGAATTAAATAACGCAGAGCTTCAATTAAAAACTTTAGAGCCAACTCGTTTTAGAAGAGGTTTAGTAGATAGCCTTGGATCAGTTATTAAGAGTATTACTGGGAATCTAGACTATACAGATGCTGTAAAGTACAACGATGCCCTTTCAGTTCTAAGAAAAAATCAAGATAAAATTGTTACAGAACATAATCATCATATCAGTCTTAGTCGAGATTGGATGGATGAACAAAATAAAATTATTGCAAAAATCGTAGATAATCAAGTTGAAATAAATAAGACATTGCTGATGTTAATTGACCCCGATTCATATCCTCAACACGAGTTAGTTAAAATTGCTAAATTCGCACAAATATTGGCGATAACTAGCAACAACGTAGGTAGCTTAGTAAGTGAAATAAGTAGGTTAGAAAATGCACTAGCATTTTGCAGTGCTTCGCAAACTCATCATTCGATGATAGGTATAGATGTAATGAAAAATATGTTAGGTAAACTGAAAACTTTTTACATTAAAGATCAGTTATTAGACTTAGAAATTAGAGAATACTACGACGTTATAAAACCAGCATCGTTTTATAACGGAGATCAATTAGTTTTTGCTTTTAAGTTTCCCGTGGTATCACCACTAGTTTATACTTTATATAAGTTGGTTATAGTTCCGAATAAGAATAGGCAGGCTGTCATCCCACCTTTCCCATTCCTCGCAATCACTGGAAAGATTCACGTGTACATAGAGGCTGAATGCCTGAAATTAGGTACGAGGTACATCTGTGAAGATCAACTCAATCATCAACTGAAGTCCCAACCAGACTGTATAAGCAACATCATCCAAGGAGAAATGACCAAAGGAAAACCCTGCAAGATGACCACCATCGATCTGATGAAACCCGCCATGGAAAAACTGGACGACCGCCACTACGCCGTCGTGTTCCCTCAACCAACTCAAGTTCGACTCACATGTGAACGAGATGAACTCAACACGCTCACCGGAAGTTATCTAGCAACTATACCGCACAACTGCAAACTAAGGACAACCTTTGAAGATATCCAGAGTTCCTGCTCAACAAGATGAAGTACCTGCACCTGCACCCCACATCAAGATTAATTCAATCAACCTGAGAAAACTGCACGATCTTCAAGATAAAATACACCTACAAGATCCTGTGTATATAGAACAACCCACTTCGTTCTATCATACAACCATTCCTTTCTACAGTACACTGTCCGGTGCACTTGTACTTACTATCATCGTACTATATCGAAGATTCGTCATACGCCGAACAAATGAAACATCGAAGACTGAGATTAACTCAGGTGGCGCCAACTTACGCTGTACCAGACTCATCCCATCAGAGGAAGCTGCCAACGACATTTTTTCCCAATCTTCAAAAATAGTCGTTGATCTCAGGGGGGAGATGTTACATATATCGATTCCTTCATATATGCTGACCTTCACGATTCAATTATTTACGACATAAAATAGAGACAATGTGCATCGACGGAATCTGCCGACGCTGCACCATTGCGACACGCCGCTGCTCGTCATCGGAGCCGAGCCCTGCGCACCGCGCCGCCGCGACACTTCGGTTCACACATCGAGCCAGTCAAGTAGTTATAATTTAGCAAGTAAAATTTATTGTAAAATCCTGAATAAATTGGTATTCCAAAATCGGTTTTTTTTGGGAACCCCGGGCGTCGTTCCTATATTTACCTGCATAAGCATGCATGCGGTGAAGCCAAGAGTCGCTGTTGGGCCCGAAAAAAAACTCTAGATAAGACCACTAGTTTTCTTGGATTCTAGAGCTTATTAGACTTTCAGATTATATGAAACTAACCTGAAAGTTACTGTTATGTATTATAGACGAACTACCTACAAATACTTTCGTTAATCACCTCGCCCAGGTGTCCTGCCAAACTCCAATTTAGTTTGGACGGCAGGTGGAACAAAGTGTTTGCTGAATGGCGTCCAAGAACCGAATATAGAAGGTCGACTGGCTTAGTAACGAGATAGACAGTCGATTTAGCGAGCGTCACGTTGGGTGAATAAGGAAAAGGAATAGCTTGAATAAAGGCCTTTATCGATCGAGCAAGCAAAGCAAGCGAATGAACTTAGTGACAACTTGAGCGATTTTTCATTGTATGTTTTTATGTTCCGACATAACTATCGAACCGCTAATCCAATATGCATGAAACTTGGTACCTAGGTACCTATATTAGGTAGTTCTAAGTTTTACGACTAATCTAATATTTAAGCTTATTCTTACGAAATGGTTGTAAACAAATTGAGGTAATGCTAACTTCTGCAGAATGTGGACACGTACCAAATTTATGTAGGTATTTGGACATAACTACCGCTGGCTGACTAATAAGTAGGCATTACTTCAAAGAATCCTAAATGTCTAAAAAGATCTGACTGAGTAGAAATTATACTGCGCCTTGGGGATAGAAACGTATAAAAGTATTCCTTGTCATTAATCATTTACATGTACCAATAGTTGTTATAAATTGTAGCTTATTATTTAGTTTATAGGTAGGTAATGATAGTTTTTCCGAGAAAAATAAATACACACCACACAATTTGTTTCAAAACAACAACCCTCCTCGCCAGCTTTAATTAGGAGCGTAATGCTCAAGTTAAGTGAATTTATAAAATATAAATGGTATCCAATTAGGAAACTTTTCAATCAATAATAAGGTATCGGCGGAAGAACTTTTAATGCGCTCAATGGGAGAGCTCACGGCGGTTCTTATTGGTACTGTCATTAGTACTTTTAAATAGAAATTTACAGGATTTTATCGCGTAATTTACCTTTTATTATTTCCCGACGTTTCGGCTGTGTTACAACAACCGTGGTCGCGGGCGAACTGGAGTATGTAGGTAGGCTCCGACGAGAAGCGGCAGTTTATAAAACTACCCTCCCTTAAGCTTCACAATTCGGAACGGCTGCATGTCCACCACAGCACACGACACTAACTGTATCTTTACACCGAAACTTTCCATCACGACGCGCATTACACCTACTAATAACTGGATTCCATGATAACGGGAGCCTAAATCCATCCTCGCGATTGAAATTCGGATATTTCTTGATTTCTATTGCTTCACGAATTATTCGCTTATAATACTGGCGTTCGTTGGCAAGAATCTTGGGATCATGAAGTTCAATCCAGTGATTAGGCCCCGAGTCCACTAGGTGCTCTGCTATCGCCGATTTGTTTACCTGGCGGTTTTTAACTGCTGCTATGTGTTCCTTTATGCGTTCAGCTATTGTACGCTTCGTTTGCCCAATATAGGAACGGCCACAGCTACAGTCAACCTTATACACACCAGGTACCTGTAAAGGCGTGACGTCTTTCGGTGATCTTAAAAGCTTTGCGACTTTGGTGAAAGGAGTAAAAATGGTCTTGATAGAAAACTTTTTCAAAATATTGCCAATTTTGTCCGTTACCCCTTTCACATACGGCAAGTACGTAGGCTGCCTGCTGACATCAGGCATTCTCTCTGTAGCGCCTTTTATCCGTCGCTTCTTCAAACCTTTGTATCCATTTCTTCTTAGTACCTCCTGAACATGAGCCAGTTCTCCATCTAAATGTTCAGGGTCACAAAGATCATATGCTCTATTCGTTAGAGAAGAAACAACGGACTGCAAGTGGCGAGGATGATGGTGTGATGCAGCATGTAGATACCTATCAGTGTGTGTCGGTTTTCTATACACAGAGTGCGCCAAAAGGTAAATTACGCGATAAAATCCTGTAAATTTCTATTTAAAAGTATGAATTGTGATCGCGAAAGTTTAAGAAAGACTACTGTCATTAGTGTTAAGTATAATAAACTTTGAAGATACAATAAATGTTAATAAATGTCTTGTATTTTGTTTAAAACAAACTTCTGGCGGAAAGTAGTACCTACCTAACCTACTGCGTTTTCATTGTGTTCAAGAACTTGCAAGTATGACGTCACAAGTTCAAAATCACCTAAATGTTATATAGACCATGATACACATAACATCTTGCTTAATATTTTTGTACAATATTATCTTCATTGTAAACTTTTGAAGTCTACACTATTTGTTCAAACTCGTTGCGCAATCATTATTCTAGTCTAGAGTAGGGACAATCATAATATACTTACCTACAAGTACATGCTTGCCTTAAAATAAGAGTTTGTGCAAAATTGAGCATGTACTTTCAACCTAAATGTGCTGAAGTTTCCGCCCTGATTATGTCCTCAGTCCTTACGACAAGCAACAATCATTCCAAGAATCTGTTTAATCCACTACGTCTTAAATCCGTTAAGAGGCCGTAGGTAGCAAATATGTGGTTTGAATCGTATGAGATCTCAAAATCCGTGAAAGATACCACCTTATAATGTTTGGAGAAATTAAACTTTGAACTTTTATCTTGCGTTGTGGTTTTTTAGAAACACGATTGGTAAAAGTTTTCTCGATCATATATTTTTTTGAAAAATACATGTTTTTCACACAGTTTGCTATTTATCTCAGGAACAGAACGCTATTTTTGTTGGTTTTATGTTTTGACAAATAGCCTAGAAGTATTCATTTAGTTCTGGTTTTTTAATTTTTCGATTGCTTGTTTAATTAACTTGTAATTAAATAAAAACTGTTTTTTCGCTATAAATTATGTTGCGTGTCTATCGTTCTGCGCTTCTCACTCACGAGTAAAAACATTATTCGCTCTCCCGCTCATTCCTCGGCGTTATGGCACACACTTAAAGTTTGGAACTTGTTTGCTCAGGCAGAGAGAAACATCAGCTGTTGTAGGGTTCTCACTTTCATTATCTAGTTAGATGCAAAGCTACTATAACTAGCAAAATCGAAGTTATATGTTTGGTTTTCATTTCGAGAAAGGCATACCTTTAAAAGTGAAACTCGAAAGTTGACTCACCGGGAAGAAAGCTATGTACAAAACGTTTTTGTTGTCTGGTTTTTCAGAAAGATTCTTCAAGATAATGCATTTGAGTAGGTACTTCTCGTGTGCTATTAATATGAGTTATTTACCTACCATGGTTGGCAAAACTATACGTTAAACAAGTTAATATAATGCAGTGACAAGTTAATAAATAAAGGCTACGAGACACCCCTAGACCTCTATAGGGACTCGGCAAGGATACAACATTTCCTCAAAAGAAACTTTGTACATTCCACGTTTTATCTGCACAATAGAACACTAACGATGTCACACAAGAACTTTTATCGAATCACTGATTGAAAATACTTTCAGGAAGATTTCATCACTTTTATTGAGGACCGTAGCGTAAGTATCTTCAATCTAACTAAAGTAGAATAATGTACATAGGAAAAGTGTTCTTGTTTTTAAGACGAAGAAACTCGAAACTTCTTGTTTAACTGGCCATATCCACAGGACAGATTATGGTCAATGGGTGGCTGACAAGTGGGTTAACTCGGTTTGTTTTCCTTTACCGTTATTATCACTAGCACAATAAACTCAGTAAACTCAGTGATAATGATAACAAAGATAAAAAAGTTTAAAAACAGATTATTGCTTATCGGTGATTGGCATTACTGAAGAAGCTATTTTAAAGTGCCTGGCATTGTACACTCGAGATTATATTTTGAAATATTGATTGCCTGGATTTATTTAGGTACATCCTTGATTGTTATCAATGAAATGTTAGTAAATTCATAGTATGACGTATTTATTAATGAAATGTTATGTAAATTCTTAGTATGAATGTATGAATGAAAGATAAGACTGATAGTAAAGATATTGAATTAAGACTTTTATATTTAGTGTTCTCAGCTATAAAGAAGTTATGAATTTCCTGTGGATGATGATAGTTAGAAGTATTTCTCTTCATTACTGAGGCATAAGTACCTAGTAGGTACTACTACTAACCTACTTACTTACGAAGAGGCATGACAGCATAACAAATATTTATTTTTGAATGGATAAGTTATGTGACTTTTGGATCGGACAAGGTTTTTCTAAAAAGTAACCTACAAAGGCCAGACCTAAGTTTAACCCGCGATTGCCTTGCCCTTAAACCCACCACAAAATAACTCTGTTATAGAAGAACATTGGTCAGATGTAGTTTATAAAATGTGACGACGAGGGTTTCCAATTTCATGATTCTAGTACACAACGCTTTGTTGAATGTCAGTCAGTATAACAAAACGTTTTATGTAGAGTTCTGGCTCATATCCAAAACACAGCTTGTTTTATAAACTAGGTACATATCTGGTTCACTTTGGACGGTACAAGTTATACGCTAAAATCAGCATCGCTAAAATAGACAGTTCTTGGTTTACTATCTAAATAAATTAAGAAACATCCTTGGACATTCCACACAGCGTCATCTAGTCCCGAGCTAAGCAACTTAATGCTTGTGTATGACTGATATAATATTCATATATGTACTTACATTTTTTTGTAAATTCATATAAAAAATCCCTAACACTTTTTAATATTTAGTTCTTAACTTTCTATCTCTTGTCAAAATTTTATTGTTTAGGTTTTTTCCTATGCAGATCAGTGAAGTAGGGCACTGGTGACCCGTAACACAGGTTATTATATATAGGTACCTATTTCAGGCACCAGTCTCTCACAACATTTCTTTGTAATAAGTTAGAACCGACACTTATTTTTGTATAATTTTTGACTGTAAATATTTGTTTATTTATTTTTTAAATTCATTTTATTTTCCTGTATTTATATTTATTTAAGTAACTGTATTATTTGTGAGAGAAATAAGTAAATGATTGATTGATTGATTGATTGATATTATTATAAATAGAAAAACACCCAGACCAGGAGCAAATGCCTGCAGAACATGCAAACATTTGTTCTGCGACGGGGAACCCGCAACCTCCGCGTCTCAGGTTTTACCTACTGCGCCACAGAGATCGTCTCTCAATAGAGTTTTGGAACGCTAGTGACGTTACTTGCTTAGATCTTGCGATCGTTGAAGTTAAGCGACGTTCTGAGCGGTCACAATGTGCCTCTGTGCTTCGGAGGGCACGTTAATTGTCGGCCTCGGTTATTAAAACGTTAAGCCATTACGGAGGCCTTCAGATGACCTTAAAACTCCGTTATCAGAGTTAGCCACTAGCTGGTTTGTATGTATTTTACATGTACGAGCATACATACAATGTACATAGTAAAGTTTCATAAGTAGGTATTTACTTACCTAAATGTTCTCATTTATTTATTCAGGCGTTTTTAATACAAAAATAAAAAGCAGGAGGTAAGTGTACCAAAGTGGCTTTATTTTTTTAAAACGTTGAGTACCTTAGGTACGTAAGTTTGATGAGTTGCTCTGAGCCGCTTAACTCGGGACGGCAACCAAATTAAGTTAGGAGATGAGATTTCCATTAAATTCGCCTAAAACCAAGTCTCGCCGAAAACTTCTAAGTTTGCAAGCTAATTTCGCTGTGCCTTACCATTTCATGAAGTTGTTTGACAAACGATGTTTAAATAAGTATACATTTCATAGTCACTAACCACGTAGGTACCTAAAAAATTAGGTAATTAAATTATTACATAAGTTAAGTACTTAGGTAAGTATACCTACTGGTAAAAAAAAAAAAAATTTGGTGATAACAATTACGGAAACGATATATATTGTAGTTTGTAGTGCACTAGTAGGTGGGTACCGACTATAAACATTAACACCCTTCAATTATTGTTTAATTTAGTTTGGTTTTGATGATCATTATCGTCAAGATAGAAACCTTTCGAGGTTTCGACCCATGAAAAGTACCGGCGAGGTAGAGACATCGAGGTATTGAACCATAGGTACATTTGTCCCGCGGCGGGGATCGAACCCGCAAGCTCTGCTTCTCAAGCGGGCTTTCACCCACTGCACCACTGGAGTCGTCATATACCAAATCGGAAATCAAGGGGACATTCGTATGATGTCATCCGTCGGAAATTGGTCCAATCAGTTCGGCCAAGGTATGAATGGACCAAGAATAGGGAGTACCTATCCCGAATAAATGATCAATGATGTCATGCCCTAGTAACGTAAAGGGACTTGTATTTAAAGAACAAGAATTGTTCTCTTTACAACGCCTCCGATAAACAAGTAGGTAAGAAGATATCTCAGAATTTTGAAACAAGTGACAGATTTAAAATTAAAAAAACCGTTGTTGTTTCTCGAGGTGCATTTCTGTGCCAAAGATTCTTGTCCGATCCCTTTTAAAAACCCTGTTATACAAAAAAAAAATCAAAATCAGTTCACTATTAACGGAGAATTCGGCGAACAACATCATACCTGTACCTACTCATTAGAAAAATACATACAGTGGAACATCGAACCTTCTTTTTTTAAGTCTGTATAATCTGCAATTCTTGTCCATCGTTATACGACAACCAGACGCAGAATTTCCATACAGTTGGTAATCGAACCCACGACCTACAACAGTGAAGGCAGTGAAGGCAGTATTTGTTCTAGTTGAGAATCGAACCCACGACCTACAATACGGAAGGCAGTGACCTACCTACCTAATCATTGCCATATCCTTATAGACGCAGTCCACACCAACGGAATACGGCAAAGACAACGGCATACCCCGGTAGTGTTGCCCCTATATTATTGAAACAGTCTATGAAGCGCTCGTGGCGAGCTTGCTAAGATGTTCTTGATAGGTCGTTGAAGTTAAGCAACGTTCTGAGCAGTCACTACTTGGATGGGTGACCGCAAGTGGCATTAACTTGGCATTATACTTGAACAAAGACAATTTCAAAAAACCCTTTTAATCATCCATCAATAAGCAAACATATTGCCGAGCATAAACAGATGTTGTTCTTTATCTAACCGTTCAAAAACATACAGATACATACTGTATGTCATCACACATGCCATTATGAATATTAATGTTACTATTAATTTGTATTTGTAAGCCATTGTGGTCAGGATTTTGTCAGGAAAGTGTCAGGATGGGATCTGGATGGGAGCTGGAAAAAATAATATAGATAAGTTAAAAAAATGTCTATGAGTAAAACAGGGGCAATGGGTTTGCAACATGTCACATAAAGAATGTTAACTAATTAACATTTTAATTTAATTAATTAATAGTGGCAATTCGGAGTTTCGCAAAAGCTAAACTAAACTAACTCAAATGAGTGCCATTCTTTTTATTCCTATCGCTATGAAAGGGACGGCAACATTTGAGTTAGTTAAATTTAGCTTTTGCGATACTCCGAATTGCCACTAATGTTAATGTAAACATATCAAATTTATTTCATAGACTATTTATCTATCACTACTATACTATATTACTCACTATCTATATATGTAACTAAATTCTTATTTATAAATTTTTAATTTTCAACTGTTATTTTATTACATTACTTTGTGTTTTCCTTAAAATATTTAAATGTTAGCATTTCGATTCGGACATCACAGCAGGAAAAAATACCAATAATTACTAAGTACTGTGAGGCTAGATTCGAATTAATTATTAATTTTTAATACTATAATTACCTAATTAAGTAACTACTTAGAATTAAGATGGTTTTTTTTAACGCATGTTGTGATATCCTTTAATTATGGGAGCACTAGTTTCTGTTTTCTAATATTTGGCTATCAATTGATGCATGTACAGTGTAACCCTATGTTGGATATCCTTAAAAATAAATAAACTTTAGCTAAATATTTGCATATCAAATACATTATGTAAAGACCTACAAAAAGACTACCTACTTACTGGGTTAGTACTTTTACAACAGATACGAAATGCATAAGGATCTATAAAAATAATAACCATGCTTTGGAAAGTGGTTTTTTTTTGCCAATAATTTTACATGCTTTATTTAACTTGTTCCGCATATCTATCTGTATCTGTTTGTTGTATGTTGTTAATTCTCTCAACTATGCTACATTTTAAATTTGACGCATATTATTTAATATTATTGTAATTTAGTTCTGTGATAAAATCAATCTCAATAGTATTCGCAAAGTAAGCAAGATCTCACTTATCTCGAATGTAAACATGGAGTTATCTCAAGCTCATGATATAGTAGTTAGCGTCCACAAATAATTAATATATCTTTACCACCTCAATGTTGACTTCCTCAGACCTCATGGAGGTCAATCTAATAAGAAAATTGAATCACCGTTGGTAACAACGTAATCTTAAACATGTGGTGATAAGAATAGGACACAGTTTTGAATAACAAAGCAGTAAGGAAATTCTATGCAGTCACATTACTTGTAAAAGTTATGTAGGTACCTAACCTAGACTAGAGGAACACCTTCAATGTGACTAGGTTACCTTACAATTATGTTTCTTTGCATACCTATAGGTGTAGTTGTATGTCCTACATTAAAGATAAATACCTAATAAAGCTGTAGAATATTGATAATATTATGTCTAGCATCGCTTCTAGATGGGTCAGAACATTGTTTCAGCTGAGAATTTGAATGAAGACAGAATATGGGTACTTTTAATACATAAAAACAATAGATGTTCATACCAATCTCAAAATCATATTTAAACAAAGCTGACAGGGTTCTAAATTTAGAACAACATTTATTATCTACACAGATGGATAGATTTATTGCGGTACTGCTTATGAAACATAGTGTACATGCAGAACTAACCTTTTATTCAATCGAAGAGTAAAGTTCCGAGGAAGTCACGCTAAAAACTGAGACAAACAGCCACAAAAACAGGTATCTTCCGAAAAATACAAACTTTCAACCTAAATTCCGCACTTTTAATCAATAAACTCGGTTCGAACAACACGCTGTAATCGTCCTAGCACGTGACTGTAACTTGTTACACAATATTTAACACGGTAAACAGGTGAAAGTGCGAAATTTACAATTATTTTTGTAAATGCGAAAATCACGGCGCGATCACCATCTGCTGCAAACCGCAATACCCAACTGAAACTGACGTTTATGATTATGACAGGACAGACAGTTCCGGAAAGCTGGGTGGTGCCAACATAGCAACACAGGTTTCCATTTTTCCTCCACCTGTGTGTATGTGTGTCATGCTGCTGTGTGCAAGTTTTATGTCAATTACAATAACGTTAAATTAATGTTTGTACACTTCATCGGCTTCGAGAAATGCTGGACTTTCTACTTATCTTCTACTAATATAATATGTTTAGGTTCTTAGGTTTTAATGAAAAATACAGTTCATTTAATTAAAGCAATAGTCGGAGAATATCTTTACAGGTTTTCTTTAGTGTAGTTGTATATAAAAATAATAAGCATACCCTAAAAAGCTATTATTATTATTATTTTATTATAGCCACCAACATGATCGTCTTACTCACAAAATGGGGTAACGAATTGTAGCTGGAATTACTAAAGATAACGTTTCGTTTTAGGCAGATCTTGATGTATTTAAAAAATATTAACGGGACTAAACGTAGTGTTTTTATTTTCTTTGATCGCGTATTGAAATCAATATTATTTATTTACCTTGATATTTTAAGTTTTACTTAGGTACATACACATTTCCCCAAATATAAGGTCGCAACGCAAACAAATAAACAAACCAACTTTACCTATATTACCTATATAATTATTATCAAACGTACTAGGTACCTAATGTACCCAGGTAGGTACCTATTAGATTAGGTACCTTTGCACGGATCACATTCTGTGGAAACTAGAACCCATGCGACTGTGGTAGTTTAGATAGTAAAATTTAAACAAGGCATCCTACCTACCCACGTGCTCATAGAAGCTAGCTAGAATGATATACGGACAAAGCCTCCACAAAACACCCTTGTAAGCATTGTTCTTTTTGGTGGAACCGCGGGAGAGCGCACTAAAACAAAAAATAAACACCCCACAGTGCAAAGGACATAAAGGACAAAAGATAGGTCGGATTTCGTGTTCCTGCATACCTAACTTGTACCTACCTACTATAGACATTTAGGTACATAGGCAGGAGGTTGGTACATTATAGCCAGTAATATAATACTTACTCCCTTACTACAGTTTGTCAAAAAATAAAATGCCTCCGAAATTCCTATGCCTAGGGCTCAACTCACACCAAGATGGCAGCGAAGTGGCTGCAGTTTCAGTGTCTTAATTATAATTTTAAACTTTTTATAACTATATTCAAATCTAGAATGCATAGTAGGTACGTACCTACCTAAAAAATGCTGAAAAATGCTCGCGGCGCGCCCCGCTTCCCTGCCAGCCTGTGATGCACAGACTAGGTACTAGGTAGGTACCTAGGTACCTACTAGGATGCTAAGTAAGATGAGTGTTGAGTGAGATGGGCTACACGTGACGATGATAATTAAAACACCATGTTCTCTCAGTTATTCTGTTTAAAAGACATAACAAGTTTGGTGATGTTTTCCTTCCACGGGTTAATGTCGACGAGGATGTGGGTGTACAGGTGCCGGATCTGGTAAGACACCACCATGTACTGGACGCTGGAGAGACCGTCGTCTTTGTAGCGGTCCATGCCGGTTTTTAACATGTGGTACCTGAAATGTTAAATGTGAAATAACAATAAGTAGGTAGTACTTACTGTAGCTTTACAAAAACAACCCTACTGGCGCAGTGTGTGAAGGCCCGCCTGAAACACTGAAGGTTTCGGGTTTGATTTCCGCCGCGAGTTAAATGTTTGTTAAAGTATAGGTAGGTACCTACTTAGTAGTAGTAGGCTACTTGTACACTCCTACTATTATTTAATCTGTGATAATTATGAGATGCAAAAAATCATAGTTACAAACGATGCAAAAAAAAATTGACTCGAGACAGGATATTTTCTTTGTACCTATAGGTACCTAAGTACCTTGATACCGACTTCCTGGATGATGCTGTGTGAAATACTTAGCATTGTACCTACCTAATGACTAATGAGGTTTTTAAATAAGTAGGTAAATATTAGACATCAGCTGGCCTATATACTTAAGTACCTACAGTTTTATCATTAAACTCCTAAATATCGACCCAATGCAATGGTTACTATGTACATTTGCCAATATTTATATTTGGTAAATTCTAATCTTATCTAAGTAGGTACCTATTCCATTACCTATTGATTGAGTTGAACCATGCTTTCACAAAAACGTGATAATGATGACGCCCACTTAAACACGATATATTTTGTTGACTATAGCACAGATAAAAGAATACTAGTAACTATAGATAGGTAGTATAATGCACGGAATAAGTAGGTACATACCTACATATTATACGAAGTATGATACTCGTACACGGCTAAGCTAAGGAAGGAAAAAGGTGAAGGAAAACATCGTGAGGAAACTAGTTTGCTTTCTAACAGCGATCGACCTGTCACGTTATTACGAATAGAATGTTAACTTCTGCAAAATGTAGGCATGTATGTATGTGTGTGAGGGTGTGTGTGTGTGCCTATATGTATTGGTATTTAATGTATATTTGGACATGCCGATGACTACCCCATTAGCATCGTCAAACGATCTAAAAATGCCTAAAAGATCTGAAAGAATGTCTACCGCCTCTTTGGAATACCAGCCATGCGTCAATATAATATTTAATAATATCGAGGTAGATACTTAAGTAGCTACTTATTTAGGTACCTACCTATACATTTTTTCATTTTATTTCATTTCATATTTTATTCGTTTGAAATATATAGGTACCTACTTAAGTAAGTACCTAATCCATTGAAGATCATCTCTCCTGCCTGATCATATCGGGGGTGTTTCATTAATTTATCTGTAGGTAGTTACTAATTGTTATTTCGTAATTGACAAAATCCGATTCATAGTAGGCAAATAGGCTTTAGCTTGTTATAAAGTCAATGACGATATTGAGTAGGTAGCTACCTGTTCTAACGCCTACGCATTTACCAACACCCTAGTTCTCGGTAATCCTCAATGATTAAGGGATTATCCCTAATCGCGTGCTTACATAAACCCCGCATGATAAACTTTAAGCCATACTGCTAGTTACCTACTCTTGACACTTGACTCGATCATTACCAATTTACTTCTCTGACAATGTAAGTACCAATTTCAAACATGACGAAGTATTTCAACATGTTTGACTGATAGACAACCAAAGGTTGTCTGATAGAGATCTCTTCAGCGTTTACTACTCGTATGATTGACGTAGGATTATCGCGGTGTTAAAATACCTACCTGAGTACCTCTATCAATGTTTGCAAAATCTGCAGTTTTTTGTAGGTACAGTAGGTAGGTATCGTAGCACCAATGATCGTTGTTCCTAATAATGAGAAAATTTAGTTAATATCGATTGTTTTAGATGTTATCTTATCGTACTTATCAGTAGCCTTAAAAAATCAAATTACTTACCTACTTAAGTACTTTATTTTTTTTCAGGCAACACTAATAAATGAGAACGGAGGTGTATCGGGGCTTTTAAACCTAAATAACTAAATAATTAACTAATCCAAATTACTAACTGTATTATTCTAGGTTTAATGCAAACCGCAGCACGCTAATAGTAATGCGGATCGGAATTTAATCAAAGCAGACCACTGATCCGGACCGTGTGATGTGGCTATTTTATCAACAATGCGACGAAAAACTTTCGATGAAAAATTTACATGATTAGCTTCTGCCGACTATTCCATTTGTATTTATAATGTTATCCTAAATGGTAGTATGATCCCTACTAGCTGCGCGGTGTTAACCGCGGTGAATAGTGCCCGTTCCCGATCAAGATCAAAAGTAGCCTATTTTGTAATCCAAGGTATAAGCAATTCTGTTACCAAATTTCATTCAAATTCGACCAGCCGTGAAAGAGTAATAAACACACTTAAGTACCTACATACTTACACACTTACACATACGCAAAATTTCACCTTTATAATACTAGTAGGACTATTCACGTTGGTGGCCACTGCAACAACCAGCCAAACAAAAAAAATTAAATAACTAAGTACTTAGGTACTATTTTTCTGCAATTTGTGTATGTAGGTAGGCACCTAATGTGATAGGTATATTTTAGTCACTGAAGCGCTCGTGACGAAGCTTGCTGAGACGTTCTTGATAGATCGTCGAAGTTAAGCAACGTTCTGAGTGGTCACAACTTGGATGGGTGACCGCAAGTGGCATTTATATCTGAGCGCTTCCGTGCTTCGGAGGGCACGTTAAATTGTCGGTCCCGGCTTTTAAAGTCGTTAAGCCATGACGGAGGCCTTAAGGCGGCCTAAAAACTCCGTCACCAGAGTTGGCCACTTGCTCATACGAATTTACTTTTTTTTTACTTACCTATATTTGTTAATTGGTGTAGATCGTTTGTGCGGCAATGCCGTGTACTCCGCGATATTCTTTGAATACCGAGTGACACCCAGTCCAGTTACTTTCAGCCTGCGAAAATAATAAACAGTGAGAATTCATTTTTAGAGTTTCCCCAAAACACTCCAGATATTCTTATCACGTATGCAATGATTTTTGTAATTTATCCTATAATTTATTATGGTCCTATTATGTATTGCTCAGATATTACCTATTATTTACTGTAGAGAGAGCTATAGAAGCAGGGGCAGACCATCAGCCCGGTGGGTGGACGATATAGAGGCCATAGAGGGAAAGGCATGGATGCGAACGGCACAGGGCCGATTAGAGTGGCGTTTGAGGGAGGAGGCTTATACCCAGCAGTGGGCTATCATTTGAGCTGTCAATGATGATGATGATGATGTATTGCTCTTCATCGTTTAATTGAGGTCGTTGGTCAAGAACTTCTAAGCAAGTTATGCCACTAGCACACACATGATTGATTTATTGAAACTATTACTCTAAGTAGGTACCTACTTATAGTCAATTAAAGAGAGGCTACCTCCAAAACATGTCGTTATCCTCGCCACCCCATCCCCAGTACATGTTGGAGTATCCGTTGACCTTCTTGTACTGACTCGCTGTCATGGCAGCCACGCCTCCGAACAACGTGCGGTAGTTAGGCCTAAAGAAGACAGTGTCGCATCATGGCTTGACATTTATATCGATGATTGCATGGATAATATGTTTTTGTGACGAGTGATATTTAGTGTGGCTGTAGGTATATCACTACTCATCCAATTCTTGATATGCATGATAGGTAGGTATGTTATGGTACAATGACAACATGATTTCACTATTAATTTATGGGAATAATAACTGTCACCAAGAAATAGATTTGATTTTTTAGATAGATTTGAACTTTGCCAACGTTATCGAAAAGCATAGCAATAAGTGACTAAGCTAAAATGTAAAAAAGATTCTTACAGCTGTTTCTTTTCCACTACTGTAGCACACATATGTCTTGGGGTGGTAGGACAGGTGTACAGGATTCTATTGTCTGTGGGCAGTAGGTCTACATCGTGGAATATAATGCACGGCCACTCTCCCATCTTCTCCACTTCTCGGAAGCCAGCGTTGAAGAGGCGACCGCGGTTGAAGAGGTCTTTGCCTGGAAATAGACTTATAATTTAAATAAAATTCAAATATCCCTGGACATTCCACACGGCGTCATCTAGTCCCAAGCTAAGCAATTTAAAATTTATTAAAATTAAAATTTACCCTAACTTTGGTCGTCGGAATTGTTTTGGCACGGCTGACTGGTAAATAAGGTGCTATGATGAAGTAGGTAGGTTTTTATCACTTTTTAGCAGTCAATTAGGTACTCACAGCATCAATTCATGTAATTATCTCAAAAGGTTTGATTAGAATAATTTTTAATACGACCATCATTTTTATTCAAATATAGAATAAATTGGTCCTTTGTACCAAATTTTTACATGTAAGTGGTCCTTCAAGTCGAAACCACGTTATCCCGACCTAAAGTTCTTTCAAAGTAGTAATATCCTAGTGTTGAGCACTTCTTAGCACGAACCTTGTTATACCCGTTCCAACCGTTTATTTAACTTTTGACAGATCTAATACTGACTCAAATAGTGATACCCTAACCCGTTACCGATTCGATTTATTTTATCGAACGATTTTATTCATGAAGAAGTTTTAATCGATTTAACACACTCATTATTTACTATGAATTTCAATATTTTGCACCTTTTCATTATAAGTAGGTACCGCAGTTCATTCACATGTTTGTTATTTGAACCAACTACAGTAAGTCTAAACGATTATTTTAGATTCATTAATTTTCAGCGAATAAATTCGATCCCATTCCTAGGTACGAGTACGATGGAACTGTTTTCATTACGCAAATTATTTATGCATTAAAACAGAGACATTTAGGGCATTTTAATGCAAAATAATAAACGTGATTTGATATAAAAATAATCACAATAATTTTATTGTATGTTTTAATATAATCGATTTATTTCAAAACCTGTGGTCATTAATTTGGAATGACATCTCTAAGTGGGCGGATCCCGTCCATGACAGTACAGTATTCCCTGTATGTGCGTGATCTGTCAAAAGTTAAATAAACGATTGGAAAGACTATAGTTACTACGAATTCGCAAGCCAACTCCAAGTTGAGATTAATAGTTACTTTATAAAATAAATTAATGGAATACATTGTTTTGTAAATAACTATTTCGCACGCGATGCGACAAGTGCAACAAGGTTACTTAGAAACCGAGAAGTACCTACTTAAAAACATTATTATTATCACACCATAAACAAAGCAAAAATTATATCTCAAATTTCTCAAAATTAATTAATTTAAATTTCAGTATCAATCAAATCAAAATCATCAATCATCATTCAAATCATATATCAATAAGTAATATAAACAATAAATAATATAACTAATATAAATATAAGGTCAACGTGGGGAACACCGTCTAGGCTCTAAGTCCGTCTAGTGGCAATAACTCCCATATTTGAATAGCTAGAGCCCTATAACTCGGTGGGTAAAACAGCATCATGGAGCTCGTTCGAACTTGGGATCATAGATGGCCTACTATCTATATTTTGGAAGAAACTTGACAGTCATTTTTTTGCGCGAATTTGGCACAAAGTTGGAGATTGACGTCTTGTCGAAAAATAAAAAAAAAGCGGAAAATCTAAGGAAATTTACGATTGTCTTTGATAACGTAAGGCATTTGCAGATCCAAGATTTGATTTCTGCTGTTCGATACAATAATTAGGCATTAATTTAGTAATTATTACCGATTGAAAAAACATTACATTCAAATTTTCAAGTTGGGAAGTCCGTCTACCATGGATAAGGCAAGTCCGTCATATGCCGGTCTTGCCTTTTTATCAGATTTTGTCAACCTTTTCAATAGTTCACATTTTTTTAATTATTTTAGACGGTATGATTAGAAGTGTAGTATTTTTTTATTATACACCTGTCTACGTAATTATTGAAAAATATGCACTGGAATATTTGCAGTAGGACTAGCATTAAGTTTAACTGTCCTTGCTTACAAATTGTGAATGTTTAAGCACATACCTATTTTATTTTATTTTCGATAATTTTACACAGCAAGCAGCTTGGAATTGGCACGGACTTTATAGACAATGATCGTTTTATTACATAGATCTGATTCTTCTTTTATAATTTCGCCATTTTGAGTTAGGTAGTGGATAGGTTATGCCAGGATTTGAATAAAATTCGAACCCCTTTTATGATTATCATGGATTTTATGGATGATTTTGTAGTTATCATTTCCAATTTCTTACACAAATAAAGATTCATTTATTTTTTTATGTATTATTTATAAAAAAATACTGAGGGAAGTAATTCGTAAAAATGTTTGCAACCACTGAAATCACGTTGTCACCAAAAATATGCCGGTCTTGCCCTTAGTTAGATATAATTTTATTTTCCTTGAAAAGTATACCTTACTTTCAAAAACTTAAAACACAAATTGCAACGGCAGTTTTTCATCTTTGTTTGATACTGTTTTCATACATATTGGCTCACAAATTACGATTTTATTGCGAGATGAAATGACTAGACGGACTTGCCTCAAACTGCTTGGGAAGTCCGTCTACACGCCGAGTTTAAAAAAAAATGCTATAACTAATGGGTTAATCACAATTAATCTTGTTTTCGGACTATTTTAAGTAGATTAATATATTACCAATATTTTCCGCTAACTCAAGTTACTTAGAAAGCGTTTCTCGATTCATAAAGTTAAATTGAAATTGAATTCAAGAATACTATGCCGGACTTCCCCACGTTGACCTTAATAATTATAAGTAATATAATTAAATATAAATAATAATAAATTAATAAATAATAATAAATAATATAATATAAAAAGACGAGACCGCGCAACATTTGTCTCAGGCTGTGAAAAGCTAGCTGGCACCTACTACACTAGGAGACATAACAACATCGTGCAATATGTTTATTGGACACTGGCGAAAAAACATGGTTTCGAGGTCTCTAAAATGTGGTGGAAAGAAAACTTAACACAACCGCAGGTTAAAGAAAACGAAACAGCTAAACTCATGTGGGAAATACCAGTTCAAACAGACGTAACAATAGTACACAATAGACCAGACATAATATATATAAACAAATTGGAAAATAAAACATACCTAATAGACATAACTGTACCTTCAGACTACAATATAGGAGCTAAAGAAATAGAAAAACTAAGTAAATATCACGCACTAAAAGTTGAAGTTACTAGGCTCTGGAAAACAACTACCGAAGTCATACCTATTGTAGTCGGGGCCACAGGAATGATAGCCAAAAGTCTTCATAGATATTGCAGTAAATTAGATTCAAACATAAACATACACATCATACAGAAACAGGCAGCTATACACACAGTCACCATCATTAGTAAAGTTCTTGGGGATACAGTATTTGTAAATCGGGGGGGAAATAGTAGTAGTGAGAGGGAGTCTGAGCAACCTTTTCCCTGAGGGTCTCGGGGCGGGTGCTTGGAGTATGCCGAGTTATGCTCGAGTAGAAAGAAATTTCACAAACATAATAAATATTAATAAATATAAATATATAAATAATAATAATAATAATAATAAATTAAATAATAAATATTAAATAATAAATAATAAATATTAAATGACAAGAGGGACCGCGCGTACACAGTCCCCACATCCAAAAATTACTAAATGAAACGATCATACACGAATCACGAATCATTCACGAATAACGTTTTAATTTTTCCTGTTTAGACAACATTACGCTACTGAGGGGAGGTCATGCCGAGCCGCGCGTTTTCGTCAGCGCGATCTAGGATCGGTCAACTTTGAGTGGCGACATCTAGTAATAAATAAAGGAATCAAGTCAGATTTCAGAGCTTGAAAGCGTAAATAAGAAAAAATTATGTTGGAATACAATCATGTGTCCTTCTTTCTTCTAGAGGGAGAACTGTTTTATAGGCCAGTCACATAAGTACAAAGAAACAATACCATATAAGGCAAGTCGCATGATCATTAAATAATGGCTGACGTGGCTTACACAAAGGAATAGAAATGTTGGTCGTCCAGCAGGAAGATCAGACATGGTGTGAATCGAATTGGATTGGCACAAACTGTGGGAGGCTTATACCACAGAATACATATACTCCTAGCGGAGAAGAATGCCAACTCCATACAAAAAAGGTGGTTTAAAAATTGACAGCTAGCGCCGCTGGTGGGACCCTTTGGCAACTTCTAAGAGCGGAAAATTTAAATTTACTAGTATCCCATAGATTGATAAAATTCAACGGAGGAGTCTGTCTTGTACAGTAATTTAATTTGAAATTACTGCTCACATGAACAACATCATAATTACGTTCGACTGAATAATATCGGACGAGGATTCCATGAGAATCGCGAGTAAACCGGCTCGCCAAGTGGTTGGTAAGCCAGAACGCAACGATAGCGCGTTCTATTGTTACTAGTGGTGTCATCTAGTTCTGTTCCTGGACACTAAACTTAAACCTACTTATTGCCATTAAATGATTAAATGATATAAATAAATAAATAATTAATATTAAATGACAAGAGGGACCACGCGTACGCAGTCCCCACATCCAAAAATTACTAAATGAAACGATCATACAAGAATCACGAATCATTCACGAATAACGTTTTAATTTTTCCTGTTTAGACAACATTACGCTACTGAGGGGAGGTCATGCCGAGCCGCGCGTTTTCGTCAGCGCGATCTAGGATCGGTCAACTTTGAGTGGCGACATCTAGTAATAAATAAAGGAATCAAGTCAGATTTCAGTCAGAGCTTGAAAGCGTAATAAGAAAAAATTATGTTGGAATACAATCATGTGTCCTTCTTTCTTCTAGAGGGAGAACTGTTTTATAGGCCAGTCACATAAGTACAAAGAAACAATACCATATAAGGCAAGTCGCATGATCATTAAATAATGGCTGACGTGGCTTACACAAAGGAATAGAAATGTTGGTCGTCCAGCAGGAAGATCAGACATGGTGTGAATCGAATTGGCACAAACTGTGGGAGGCTTATACCCTGCAGTGGCGGAATCCGAGTTGTAGATCATGATGATTATTCATTGATGCAACACTCGCCAATGTTACAGCCCCTAGTGTAGGTACGTAAGAAATAAAATGCACTTACCATGTTGCTCTACTAAAAATATGCGATACTCCAAATTCTGTCGCATCAAGAATGGGTGGATGTTGTACAGAAACACAGCCAGGTTCTCTTCTCGATCACTAAAAGTATAATCATCATTAGTTAACATGGTAATATAGCTAATTCAATAACACATCATCTGACTAATTAGTAGGTAGAGCCGTATTGGCCGTGTGGTAAGTACCTCGACTTTCGTTCAGAAGGTCGTAAGTTCGAAATGTGAAAAAAATGTTCGAATCGCGGCCGTGCATCAATGGATTTTTCGTTTTGGTAAAATTATATGCAGTTTAACACGAGCTCTAAACGGTGAAGGAAAACATCGTGACAAACCCGCGGGTCCCGTGGCTAGTCAGCCCCACACGCATTGACCATTGTCTTTCCTATGGATTATGGCCGGCTAAGCTGAGAGGATGGTTAGGTGCTGGGCAAGCCAACTCAATATTGTCCCAGGCACTACGCAGTGTCCCGTTAAGTGTAGGCAAAATTGCCTACTGATGTTTATAATCATCTAGTAAAGGCCCTTGTAAGTAACTGTATTGTTTGTGAGAGAAATAAATAAATGATTGATTGATTGATTGAAAGGCCTGACTTGAAATAAAAGTAGGTAAGTTTATACCTATGTAAACACCACCCCGTCTTTGCCCGCATTCATCATATTCTATGTCGATAAAGAATAATATTTTTTTCAAATTGTGAAATTTTGATGAGTGCAGTAGTTCTGAAGAGTTATCCTCGAAAATATGCACTCTCGTTTTGAAATGAATTGAAGCGCCGTACCTAATTGACTATCGGCAAATAATTATTGCAAAGCTAAAAATAAAAATACACAAATCCGAACAGATTTTTCAATAAAACCAATGTATTTTATGCCGGGACTTTAAAATTCGAATATGTCGCGAAATATTTTATTGAAAATTTAGAAACTGCGTGCTACGTCGTAGAGAGTCTACACTTGTAGGCCATCTACGAACTTAATTGAGGGCACAATCGAAATAATTCTATTTGAAGATGCCAAAAGTTTATTATAAACATCAACTTGTTACAATACTGCTATCTGTTCATAAAAAAATTGTAAAAAAATGGAAGAACAGACAGACAGACGGACAACCAAGTGATCATGTAAGAGCTTTGTTAAATTAGACAAACCTGTCGATCAGTAGTGACAATTCTGGATGTCGCCAAAACTTAAGTGTGTGCCAT
This sequence comes from Xanthorhoe designata, assembly GCA_963582015.1. Lineage (NCBI taxonomy): Eukaryota > Metazoa > Arthropoda > Insecta > Lepidoptera > Geometridae > Xanthorhoe > Xanthorhoe designata. The sequence goes on from OY757046.1 coordinate 8,967,578, forward strand.
AACACCGAGGAATGAGCGGGAGAGCGAATAATGTTTTTACTCGTGAGTGAGAAGCGCAGAACGATAGACACGCAACATAATTTATAGCGAAAAAACAGTTTTTATTTAATTACAAGTTAATTAAACAAGTAATCGAAAAATTAAAAAACCAGAACTAAATGAATACTTCTAGGCTATTTGTCAAAACATAAAACCAACAAAAATAGCGTTCTGTTCCTGAGATAAATAGCAAACTGTGTGAAAAACATGTATTTTTCAAAAAAATATATGATCGAGAAAACTTTTACCAATCGTGTTTCTAAAAAACCACAACGCAAGATAAAAGTTCAAAGTTTAATTTCTCCAAACATTATAAGGTGGTATCTTTCACGGATTTTGAGATCTAATACGATTCAAACCACATATTTGCTACCTACGGCCTCTTAACTAAACCAATTTGACAGCACTAAAAATGTTGCCGTCCCTTTCATAACGATCGAAATAAAATGAATGACATCAATTTTAGTGCTGTCAAATTGGTTTAGTTAAGTTTTTGTGCCATCCAGAATTGCCACTATTGTCAAGTTATTATAGATACCTAAGTACTCGTATCATGCAGCAATCTATTTTTATTGCTAAACCATTGATTAATGATTTAATGCTATTTTGTCCAGTACCTATTGACTCACCGATACGGCACCAATATACCGACTTTGTGCCTTGCTCGACAATCGCGCGGGGTGTAATACCCGCCCATGGATATCAGGGCGAGCTTATTCTCTAGACTTTTAATTTTCTTCATGTGGATGGACACTGAAACATTGGTTTATGATTATTACTTAAATACTTAAGACTTTACAATAAATTTAATATTTTTTAAACGACTTCAAAAAAGGAGAAGGTTCTATGTTTAAATGTATGTTTTTTTATATAGGTAGGTACCTAAGTATTTATGTTCACCGATTGAGTAGTGTAGTCAATAGTCAACAGTGGACTGATATTAAAAAAAAATCCTGTTTGATACTCTCGACCAAGTACCTACAAATTTTAAAGATTTGACGAGGATCTTTTTAGAACAGGAGTAGAATCACCTGGCTGAATAAATAATGGGAAATTCAGGAAGGCAGGAAGATTAGCTTGCTAAAGTACCTACTTACCATTTTCGGATTCGGTTGGCAAAACGCATAAAGGTAGATTCCTCCTCTGTTCAAGGATTCGTGAAAATGCAAGCACCTCTGGAATAAAACTAGGTTTTTACATGATACTCGTATAATAATAATACAGTCACATACGTGCGGTGGTTCAAAACAAAGAGTATAGAAACAACAGTTTACTAACTCAAATATTATCGTCATAGGCAGATTAATAAGTTATAGTTTCATAAACATTAGATACCTACACTTTCTAACTTAGTAGGTAAAGATGGTTCTGAATTTTAAAAAAATACTTGTATCGATACTTATGCTATTAATTCTCAATTTAGAATGTTAATTAGATTAAAAAAAAACCGCCATTTTATCCTGCTAAGAGCCTGCCTGATAGGTACTATATTAGATAACAGTTTTACAAAGAACCTTGAAACTTTTTACAACTAAACCTATGCCAGCTCTAAGCGGTCCAAAAGCAAATTTACGCCAATACATTAACCTCATACCATTTGGCCTTAAAAAGAAGGACCTGCCAATACGTACCGCGTTTCCCTAAGGCCATTAAGATGTCCAGGCGCCCAAGTAACACAGGGAGCATTATAACAAACTAATAGCAAGCTTATGTAGAACTTAAGGTCCGTAAAAACTCTTATAAAAGTTCACCAAATATCTTGACGCTTTATATTGGCATTTTATCACCATTATGATGCTTGACACTGTATAACGGTTGGATGATAGCATATCAAAATGCTGTTCTAAAGCCTTTAGTTTTAGTGCAGCAAATCAAAATGCAGCTGTACAGCTTTTAGCTGTTTTTAGTGCATTTAGATCTACAATAGCATTATTAAGTAGTAAATAAATGCTTAAAGCTATTTATTAGCACATACGTGAATCATTAAAATGCCACATAAATTTGCTATACTGCCTTCAGCTCTTTTTAGTGCCTTAGGAATTACAATAGCATTTTAAAGTAGTAAGATAATGCTTAATGCTAATTATAAGCATCAATTTGTGCCATTATAATGCACTGTAAATCCGTTAAACAGCTTTTAGCTGTTTTTAATGCCGATAGTTGTGTAATAGCACTTTTAAGTAATAGTATAGACGAATAGCATAAACGTGAACCAATGTAATGCTTAAATTGCCTCTGGCTTTACAAATAGTCACGTGTGAGTATTTGTTCTGCTTGCAGCATTAATAATGATTTTTAAAGGCCTACCGGGGTGCTTTAAATCGACACCATTTTGTAAATATTTATAACCTAACAATAATATCATTTGGACCTATTTATAAAATCAATAGACCTTTATAAATAATAATATAACTTAACATAATGCCACCCAACCCATACTTATATGTAAGTTAGGCAAAATCGGCTTATACTAAGAATACACAATTGGTGTGGTTATTTTACACATATATTTTTATACAATTCTTAATTAAAACCACAATATATCGAAGGCGCGTGAAAATTTTGAATGAAACTAATATAGACATTTACAGTAAACTACATTGCGTTGTAATATTTGATGGCAAGAATAAAAATAGTTACTTTATAAATTGTGTTTGATGCAACCTACGATTTCACTCAATCGATCAGTTTTCACCATCTTCTTCCATTTATATTGTGAAACAAATTAGTTAATTTACAGTGTTCATAACGTATTATAACTTTTACCGTGGTATTAGAGATGTTTTTGCAATGGTGTTAAATTCATTTAAGTTCTAACTGTGAACATTAAGAAAGCTGCAATAATCCTTTTACTCCTATGGAATGCTACTGTAATGCTTTTGTAATACTATTAACAACTTCATTGACCATAATAATGCTTCTGTAATGCTATTGGCAGTTTCATTGACCACAAGAATGCTAATAAAATTCCACTGTAATGCTATTATGTTGTTTTGTGAACCTATTTAGGATCTAAAGCTGTATAATTTGTGCCCAAATAAGACTTACAGAAGCCGTATAAACGTTTATAATGCTATTATAGAACTAGCTTAAAATGCGAAAACGATACAGATATGCTGTTATGCGGCCGATAAACTGCTTTGATGTGTTACTTGGGCGGTAACACGTCTTGGCATGTGCCCAATGGCCCAATGCGATTTCTAATTGAAAATTTCCCATTTGCAGTCAGCAAAAAATCTAAACTACAACTCATATTTTTTAATAATTTGTTTCGAAACTTAATCAAAGGGTTTTTGTGTATGACTGTCCGTACAACAGCAATACGTGCGGAACTAAGGTGCGTAATTGAAAAGAACGATGTTCCCTTTCAGTTCACATTTAAAATTAGACAACGGTTAATCGTACAGATTACCTACCTTTTATAGAAGTAGCTGCGATCGCGTTTTCTGCCTTCTCCAAACCTAACTTTAAGTTATGAGGATCTGTTGCGTAGTTGAAGACATCTTTCATCGTTACCTTTTCTGTAAAACAAATGAATACATTATAAAACATATAGGTACAAACGGGTATTTATCACGAATTTTACCTTTAATATTCGCCCGACGTTTCGACCGGATTGCACCAGCCGTGGTCGCGGGAAGACTGAGAGAGTCTTCCCGCGACCACGGCTATATCATGGTGGTCAGATGGTCCAGAGGGATAGAAATACCCGTTTGTATAATGTGTTCTGATCGCGAAAGTTTAAAAAAGACAAGAAATGAATAGTATAGGTCGCGCCATGTAAAAAGAGCGCTGGCTGACAGGTTGCGCAGTAGGCAATTTATTTTGAACGTATCATCCCGCATAAAAGTTTTAGATTGCGAAATGGTTTAATTTAAAGAAGTAAGAATTAATGATGTAGGTAACTAATATTTATGATGTAAGTACCTACCTATATTGTTTTAGGAAGCGACTCTTAGTAATGTAGTTGATAATTTAAAACAACTATTAACAACAGAAGCAACAAAACAATGATTAAGTATTTTTTTTAATAAAGATAGGTAACTTAATCAATAAAAATCTATATACTTACCTACTAGATATAATCTACAAAGCCGCGAGTGAAAAGTGAAATGCTAGTTCAAAAATAAAATAATAGGCCTGTTACTTTCGTGCGCGAGTGTACCTACCCATGCGCAAACTTACCCACTTACTTATATACCTACAAAAAAATATGATAAGGTTATTTACTCATTTATTTTGCACAGGAATTTTTATCATGATAAAAATATCTCGAATTCTGAAGCGATACAAAGTTCGCCGGGTGAGCTAATCCTTCATACAAGCTCAATTACTAATATAATGTACCTACCTACTTGTATCTATTTATATAAAGAACAAACCTGTAACAGCTTCTACTTCAGCTTCGGGTAACACTTCAATGTATGGCTGAGCCGGCATCTTTGTTGCTTGTTCCCAATACAAATAACATAATACAGCACCTAGAATCCAGGCTATAAAGAACAGCTTCCAGGCACCATGTTCTTTCTGAACAGGCTTGTTTAAACAGTCTTGTAAAGAATGGGACGCGTAATCCCGTCCTGTAATCATTATTATAAATGAAATTAAATGAAAAAAAAATTAAATATGATCACGACTGTATCCCAGGGAGCGGTAGACATTTCTTTCAGATCTTGATGCAATTTTTAGATCCTTTTGAAAATGTCTAAGGGGGTAGTCAGAGGTATGTCCAAATACATATTTGGTACATGCCAACATCTTGCAGAAGCTAACTTTCCATACGTGACAGGTTGCAAGCCCATCGACGCTATTAGAGAGCTAACTGGTTTCCTCACGATGTTTTCCTTCGCCGTTAAAAGCTCGTGTTAAAGCGCATATGAATTTTTCGATGCGAAAAGTCCATTGATGCACGGCCGAATTCGAACCCACGACCTTCGGATCGAAAGTCGAAGTACTAATCCACTTGACCAACACAGCTCAGCTTAAATATCTGCAGTAAATAAGTTTTTCAATGCCTCTGATAGTTTAGTGCCCCCTCAGTGAACTCTTTTAAAAATAGACTGGACAAATATTTAAAGCGCACTGACTAATAAGATATAGGTACACGCATCAGCTCTAAGAGCTGCCTGTGTATTATAAATAATAATAATACTTAACAAATCAAAAAGCAATGGTGTTTTTAATATCAACTCCTCGCTTTCCACTTCTTGGTAAATATTTCCTCAAAAGTCTTTAAAACGTTTCCGTTTTTCATTGATTTCTACAGCCCTGCTTAATAAATAATTATATTGACTTAATTAAACGTTGTTGAGCTTCATTGAAACAGCTTTTTAACATAATGAATTACCTATTAAATTATACCTGCCTGACACAAAATCACCTTGATTGTTTGATAACAAAAATAACTCACTCTTAGATAACTTTTCGTATAACCTGATATTCCAAGCCGACAAGACACAGCAGAAATTTTCGAGTAGGTTACCTATAAATTGACGACCTCTGTGGCGCGGTGGGCGAAGGCCGCCTGAGACGCGGAGATCGCGGGTTCGATACCCGCCACGGGACAATATATTCTTAGAAGTGGCAATAACATAACAATCACTTACGTTTTGCTCCATTGCTTGATAATAAAATCTTTATTCTCCGTAGCGGTAAGAAAGGGAACATTATAACTTCGCGCCCACACAATGTCTGAACAAAGAAACTTCACAGAGGATGTTATACCTACACATACCTACCTTAAATCAGCAAGTCTATCAACAACTCGTTAAAGAATGTTTGTAGTCTCGGTTTTCAGTTATCTTAGGTAGGTACTATTAGTCTGTTGTACATTTTTGAGCATATTCGGAAAGATGTGTTATCCTACTAATCCTACTATCCTACTAATCCTACTAATATTATAAAGGTGAAAGTTTGTGTGTGTGTAAGTATGTAAGTGTGTTTGTTACTCTTTCACGCTAAAACTACTGAACGGATTTGGCTGAAACTTGGAATATACATAGTTTATGACCGGGAATAACACATAGGCTACTTTTGATTCCGGTATTCCCACGGAAACGGAAACTACCGCGGGTAACACCGCGAGGCGCAGCTAGTTTTATATATTAGAAACTGAAAAAGTGACCGTTTAGGTACTACGTCCCTCACGGAATTAAAGCAGTCTGAATTATTAAAGATCTTAAAAATTGCTTTATTATTTAAGAGAACAGTAACATGAAAAGGCGGAAATATGCATCTATCGGAGATGGATATATATATCTGCCTTTTGGTGTAGAAACTTTAGGATCATGGGGTCCAGAGGCGTGGCTTCTTTATCGTGAAATTTCCAAGAGGCTAATAGACGAAACCAATGACCAAAGAGCTGGTGCTTACCTCGGACAGAGGATAAGTATAGCAATCCAACGAGGTAACGTTGCCAGCCTTTTGGGCACTCTACCTGCGGTCGGTGACCTGAACTCTGTCTTCTATCTTTAGTTAAAATATATATTTTAGATAGAATACAGAGTTCCTTTTATTTATAATAAAATAACTCAACTGATCCAAACCACTGTCAGATGGAAGCGTGTTCAAGACACTTGTTTAGAGATCAAGAGACGCCATTCGATAGATAATTGTTAACACTCCGAATTGCCAATATTAGTGGCAATTCGGAGTGTCGCAAAAGCTAAACTAAACTAACTAAAATTAATGCCATCCTTTTTATTTCCATCGCTATGAAAGGGACGGCAACATTTTTAGTTAGTTAAGTTTAGCTTTTGCGATACTCAGAATTGCCACTACTAATGTTTTAAAAAAATCTAATTAAACTATTATGTAGTTGTAGTAATAACAAATCCTAGCGTGAATTAGATAGAGGATTTCTAAGCGGAATTTCTTCACTGATCTGGAGTCTTCGTATTAACGACTCCAGCCTTGTCTAAAACAGACTAAGTTTTAAACTCAGAATAGTAAGGCTCCCCTGATACTGTAGTTTACGACCTCATTAAGTCTACATTCGAAAGCTTCCGAACTTAACAAGTTAGCGTTCAGTGCGAGAGCACAAATCGCTTTGTCTTGCGCAAGTTATCACGAGTATTATACCGGTCTGATTGTTCACGGAATTAATTCCGGACGTTTAGCAAACTGGGCGGTTCTCAAGCTCTCCATGAGTTTTAAGACTGTAATTTGCATGTTTAAAGTTTTGCTGGTTTCCAAGCATTAATACACTAAGATATTAGATAGTAATGTGCATGTTTGTAAGTTTTCTAGGTTCGTGGTGTAGTGTAATTTATTTAAAATCGAACAAATGCTTTGCAATTCTTGGTGGCTTTAATTCGGATCAATACCTACTCCTAAATAAGCGAAAGGAGTTTTTAAAAGAGAAATGTTAAAAAATCATATGTTACTAACATATGATTTTTTAACATTTCTCTTAAATGATAAACGATTAATGATATTAGTAAAATAAGTAGGTACCTGGGTAGGTACTCTGTAGTTATAAGTAGGTACATTCTTACACAATTTGTAACTTTACAATTCACAAAATGTTAAAGATAAAGATAAAGATAAAGATAAATTTATTTGCACCTTTTTAGCATATATTACAGAGTTTCACATAATTAGAGATGTTGTTGGCAGGACGATCACCTTTGTCGAAGTAGGTGTACCTATAGGTACCTATAGTGGGATTCAGCTTAAGATAGAGACGGTTGGAAGAGTTGGGGATAACTTTGACCAGAAGTGGGATGAAAGAGGTGAATGAAAAGAAATGAGTCCCAACTATTTTTAACTTGTGGGTGCAGTTAGGAAGTTGTGCGCATGCCATCTGGAGTGAGAGGCATATTCCGGAAATAGGGAATTCAGGCGTTCGGAACTCGACGACGATGTTGCAAGCAAGACTATTAGCGCCTTCTCACATGCTTACAGTGCTAGAGCTATTCAATTTGCACTTCAAGTGATGCGTTTTAGTTTGAAATAATACGGCGCTACTGTTTATATACATTTTGGAGCCTAATTGGAAAATTCAAATATTCCTGGGGTACACGGAAAAAAGTAAGTATCTACTGTAGGTCGTGTAGGTACCTACCTAGTACATTCCACAAAAACGAATATCTTCCTAATCCTGGACATTTCATACAGTAGGGGAAGACCGGTACCCTTCGTACACTTTTTACTCTAAGCCCTGTAAAAAAAAAACTAACTGTAATTTTGTAATAAATTAAATGCTATTAGATAACCTACATATCTAGCTATAGTAATGAGATACATAAATATTTGTTCAATGCATCTTAACCGAGTAATGGCGGTTTTCGTAAAAGATGGAAATTGTACGAAGGCACCCCACACGCGGGGTAGGTTCGTACATACCGTGGGTCACATTCGTACATGGTAGGGAGCATTCGTACACAGTTAAAAAAAACCCATTTAAAATGTTTTTTATTCAAATATGAGACTTGTTTTCCTAAAACGAATCTAATCTTAGATAATCTATCTTATTAAAATGTTCGCAATTGAGATCAAACACTTATTAGCCTTAAAAATAGAAGGTACTGTTTTTACGTAAAATTCAAATAAAAACCCGTTACAAAATCTTATTATAATATACTCATTATTTTTTTTTCTTTTCTCCCGATCTGTTCTCTTTTTTAGGTAACTTCGTGGCATAGTTCTGAAACAAAACAATTATAAAATTCTTAGTAAATAAACAACAACCAGCGGTTTCATTCATAGATCTGATCACACATTAGAATTCCCTGTGTCATGGGTGTCCCAAACTACAAGTACCATGGTACCACAACACCCAGACCCGGAAAAAATACTTACCGTGGACCCCCGCAAATAACTCCGGGGTACATTTGCATGCACGAATCTACCCCCGTTTCTATGTATGAAGGTACCCCAAACCCAAAAAAATAATATTTAATTCAAAATAAAAAAAACTGTTAGCTTTGTAGCAAAATAAAAACGTACACTATAAAGTAAGGCATCAGTGCTTTATTTGTAATAAATTTCTTTTACAATTAAAGTAAAACTTACTGGTAGCAAACACTTTCAAAGATGAACCCAAACTATACTTACGCGGAGCGAAAACAGATATCGACTCATTCCACCGAAGCCGTCGGTCGCACTGCCTCGTTATTCCGCGGGTACCTTGCGGGTATAGGGGGTAGTCACACACTTAAGTATGAACTCGCTAAGAAATATTGACTGTACGAATGCTCCCGCTGTACGGAGGGTACCGGTCTTCCCCTATCGTCTAGCAATAAAATTAAGTAAGTACCTACCTACCTACCTACCATTTACATGATGCCATTTTCTTGATAATTGAATGCAATCATCACTTAGATGACGTTCAATAAATTGTAAGCAACTTTTGTTTAGACCATGCAAGTCATGATGACAGTCAATTTAACTGTCTGCAACAGGCAAGAATATTGCATCGTGTAAATGTCACCTAGGCAGTGCTTATGTTACGGGAACTAATGACATTCAAGTGTAGTGTAGGGAAGTATGTAGGTAAGTAGGTAGGTACTCGAACCTTAGTTCAATAAAACCAGTTGAACAATTCAACATTTAAAAAGACTTTAAATTTAAATTTTTTGAATTTTGCTGGTAAAACCTTAGCTAAGTATCTAAGTATTTGTTGCGAAAACACTTCCTTTTAGATGACAGCCAAGTCCATGTGATAGAAAATACAGTTAGAATATAAATGGTACATTTCCAAAGCCATCATGTTATTTCAAAGTTTGGGATTCTGTTGCCGTAAACAGTTTAACTCTTTGCGTATCTACCAGACTGCTTCCGCGCAAAATTTTGCGAAAAGTGTTTTGGGTAGGTACCTACCTACTTAGGTAGTTCTTTACTAAACTTATCTAGGTAGAACTTCTATGCCGAATATCGGGAAACTCAGAAATCCACGATCATGGTACCTAAATATCCCGTTTATAGTGTTTATAATTATCTAGGCAGGTATAAGGCAGGTACTTATAATAAGTTTTAGCTGAAGTATTCGTCAAAGAGAAAATATGTAATAAATGGTGTGTTATTTGACACCAACAGATAATCTAATCCCAAGTTAATTAATGTCACCCGTCCAGGATTAAGTGATTATCTATGTGTAGGTAAGTGTTGTCCAATTAGAAGACTTACCTACATTTACTTTACCACTTTATAATGAATTGATTCGAATATAATTTTGTTAGTCACATAATTTAAGCAAATGGCATACCTACTTGGTGAATGTTAACATTTATGTGCACATAAATGATGTACCTACCATTAAAAATGAGATAAGTAGGTAGGTATGTAATCAGTGATTATATTGCATCCGAAAGTTTTCTGTCGTACAGTAGGTCAACAAAACCATAGGACGCTATGCAACTCTACCACTTAACCAAGACCGAAGAACTATTGGCGGTGGACAATTATTTGTAGGTATTACTCGTACCTACCATATCATATTATAAATAGTACCTACGAGCATGCCGAGAACCTATAGGGAAAATCGCTTAAGAGCTTTTATAAATCTAAATAGTAGGATCCGGAATCACAAAGTTGTAGATTACGTCGTGGCTTTTAATTTTATTCATAGATGGAACCAATCTACCTTGTCATCGGACGCACGGAAACGATCTGTCGCTAATGCTAGCGATGACTATAACATCCCATCGATTTAGTGCGCAGAACGTCGCTTAACTTCGACGATCAAGAACGCCTACCACTTTAACACCAGAAGCGATTCCATTATTTATTTAAATTAATTGTTTCAGGCACTTCTTGCTCGCTTTATCCAAAAAACGCTTCAGGAACGAGGGCCTCAAATCAGTCAAATACAAAATGATAACTACAAACAAAAGAAAATTATACACATACATTCTAGCAGACGTCGGCTATTTAGAATAAAACATTATACATATTTGAAAACAAACATAATTGTTTTATTATCATAATAGGTATGCAACAATCAAAATTAAATAAAAACTTTACGAACTTCTTCGTTTAAATTGAGCGCAGTAAACTTCTTCACCTTGTGCAAAATCTTGCAGAAATTTGGGTCGATAACAAGCTTGCACAAGTAGATATCGCCATTATCAGTGTCAACCTCCAATCGTTTCATTGCAGCGGTTACTTGATCTAGATAGGGAGTTGCCTTTTCTTCAGGGATAAGCACAAAGTGCCACGGTAGGCAAATCTTTAGAACATTCCAAATCACAGTCTGACTGACCGCATACGCTAACTCGGGGTCTGCTTGAGGCTCCGTCTTTTGTTCCTCCTCAACTTGCTCTTTCTCCACTGGCTTTTCTTCGACAACCTCTTCTTCTTCGCAGGGTCGACAAATAAATGTTGTTTTGATGTCTGTTTCTGACTGTGCTATTTTACTTCTACTTATCATATTTTGAGATTTAGGCATTCTTGCACTTTGGGAAGTCTCCAGCTTTCTGGATTTAGACGCTGCGACCCCTTTACCCTTCTTACCTTTCTTTTCGTCAGGTAAAGGTTCTACGTACTCCATTTCAGTTATCAAGACTCCCTCGCAGGTATTAATTACATTTACGATAAGTCTATCTAAGAACTGCTGGGTACATCTGTTTGCGCATGCCAAACATTCATCCCTGTATTTCTTATCTTTTATCAACTTACAAACAACTTCCTCGCATTCTTCAAATACGTAACACGTTTTTTTGCCGACAGCCATTGCTACTGCATTGGCAAAGCCTTCGATAGGATTCACGCTTTTGCAAAAAGCAAGCAAAAAGGCAGAGTAGTTCATCATATCTTGAGATACTTCGTAAAGTTCGAATAGGAAGTTCTTCACTAAAGTTTTTCTGAGCATTGAGAATTTATCTTCGGTATCAAATTCCAAATCAAACCAATACTCTTCATTTACAAAATCATCTCGAGTAATAAGTTCTGTGGATTCGAGATCACAACATCTGAAGTATTTACGCACTTCCAATAACTCTTCCACAGTAGGGAATCTTAAGTTAAGACAGTAAAGAAGGAAATCTCTCCAATCAATATACGCCGTCTCACCGAAAAGCAAAAAAACCAACTTAGGAATCTGCTCAGGATCTATACGACACCACACTTCTGGAAACAGCGGTCCTTCACAAGACTCTTTTCCAAAGAAAATGAAATCCTGCAAAATGTAAATGAAGGACTGCTGTAAAGCAATGCCATCGGGAGCTACAATCTTCAGTTGCTCGCGCAATCTTGCCAATTGTCCGATTTTAAACTCTATTTCTGTCGCAATTTCCAAAACCTCACCAGTGTCCGCCGGAGGTTCAGGTGGTGCGAACTGCAGAAGGTTTGGGTCAATAACAAAAGTGTCGTGTTCCAAAATCAAAGTCTCAGGTATCTTTCTACCATCTTCGACAGCCATCTGGAGGTACTTGCATAAACGGTCAACGGACTTTATTTCATTCATGTAGTAAGAGTTGATATCGTTTTGTACCTCCATGAAAGTTTTGTAAATGTGGTCATTGAACAATTTCATATCAGAGTAGCATTTATACTGTAACGCAAGAATACGTAGACTTACACGGTACATTTCTCCGTTGATGCCCATTATCCATTCGTCAATACACTTCAATGCATTGTCTTTAAATATTTCTTCAGCATTCACAGATTCTTCTGAACTATTCTCCTCTTTCTTTTTGATCGGGATCACAATTTTAGCTATTTCACTGTATTCCCGACTGATCAGCGATCGGTAGCTATCGTTTGTTTCCTTTATAACTTTTAAAGCGAACTTTACATTATTCTCTATTACGAGGTTGAACGGATTATTACTGAAGTCTATCTCAATATTTTTCAGTTGGAGGTCTTGAAAAGCGGCTTTCAACTGCCTATAAACTTTATCTTCTCCTCCTTTTTTACTACCAGAAGTTTCGTCGGATTCCTTGAATATTTTTGTCAAATCCTTTGACGAAAGTCTGTCCGTTGGTGGCATTCGTTTGATCATAGCAAAGAAAAAGTCATGTAGAGATTGAAATGTAAGCATAGCCCTGAAAGAGAAGAGTTAAATATGTGTCGATTCATTATGTAGGTACTAACCTTTAAAATACAGTTAGCTATTATGAAAAGTTAGTGTTGTGTACCTGTTTAATTCTGTCTGCATACATGATATGTAAGAGTTTACCATGGTGGTCAGTTCTTCCATGGCCCAATTTTCACAAATTAGAGCTTGGCGCTGCTGCTCCGAGTACAACTTTCTTTCATCAGAAATATGGTAAAGTCTGTCTTGTAATTCTTTTACTCGACAATGCCATTCGTTCTTCGTCAAATTGACGTCACGCCAATCATTCTCAAAATCATTGTAATCCTTCTGAAATTTGCTCACTAAATCCTGTTTCGATGATGGCATTGTTATAATTTGTTCCATTTTATCTTTTATAAACCTTGCGTATGGGATTAAACAGTTCATTTGTAATCTTTTAGCAAAAAACAGTTGTTGCATATCATGAATGTAGACCCTTTCAATTTCTTCCCAACATGTTGCCAAAGAGATCCCTATAACTGCTGCTATCGGAATGTCTCCATAATCATAGTATTCTTCTCCAGCTAACATCTTTATATCTTCTGTGCTAACTATTGATTTAGACATATCTTCTTCCTCTGCTATTTCTTCTAAAAGAGGAATTACATCGTCTATGCCTTCTTCAGAGGATCCAGGTTCTTTGACAACCTCCAGTTCAGCACTCATAGTTGATTTACTTGTTTTCGATCCACGGCGTAACCTGTCCTTTGACTTCCCATTACTTACTTCTGGTTTAACAATTTTAGATTTTGTTCTTTTGTCATCCGATGATGGAAAATCTAGCTGACTTAAGATGTTTTCTCCAAATAATCTGTCACATGATTTTAAAGGCATGAGATAATCCCCAATTATGTACTTGCATAATTGAGCCAAGAAATCTTTATCAAAAATTTCATAATACATGCTGTAGTTTATACCAAGCACTGCATAGAATCTGTCTATAAGTTCAGAATTTTCTTCATTTAAATCCCATATTACCAATTCTTGAAGTATGTCTTCTGTTTCTTTGAGGTGAATGTAGCATGTAAAATAACTTTCAAACGGCTTTTCAATCCTTTTTTTATGCGGGTCGCTTACAAGCTTTGATACTCTTACATGTTTATATTGATCCTTTTCTTTTTTGCGGTGCTTAACAATACTTTCTTCTAAATAAATGTCATCCCTATCATCTAAAGCATCTTCATCTGGTGGTTCACGGCCTGAAAATGTTTCTTCGAGTATTTGTGCTTCTCTATAAGTATTTGGATAATTTATAATGCAGAAACCGTTAATATCGTCTTGATCTTTTATGTACTCTACTATCATAGCAGCAAGGAGATGGTCAGTTAACGGCTCACCAAAACTTAATGTTTCATAAGCATATTTCCCAAGTGAAGCAGCAGTAGAAAGAGTAATTTCTTCTTCTGGTATCGTTTTAGGAGTTTGAGTTTGTTTTGCATTTGGTGGTATCACCCCTAGCATAGTAGAAATGTTAACGTCACTACTTTTGCTAGTAGCATCATCTTCGGTTTTAATGTTTTTTATTTGTTCTTTTTGCTCCTCTTCTTGGGCTGCAGCAATGAATTTATCAAAAGATAATTCAATGTCAGTGCACCCAATCATTTCAGTTTTGAATTTTCTTAAGCAAAAGTTAATTGAAGCTTCAAGACGAACGACAAACACTTTACGTTGATTCAATAAAATTTGCATCGGGAGGGTTATGGATCTGTCTGGAAGGCCACGAAGTAATACTTTGGAGGGAAAATCCGGAAGTTCTGCCCGAGGACGTGGCTGAGGATACGGGTATTTTATCTCCAAAAGTGTATAAATAACATGGCCAAGCACACGAGTTCCCAAATACTCATACTTTCTCTCCTCAGATTCTTGATCGTAATTTGGAATCAACAAATCCAAAGTCCATGGACAAGAGTAATTATGGTACTCCATAAATTCGCTATCATTTAAAGCCTCTTGACGATCTAGCTCCAACCTAATGATCTCTTCCTCTTCAGGTGCAGGTTCCTCTTCAATAGGTGTTTCTTTTAATATATCTTCCATTGGATCTAGGATATCAAAAATTGGCTGATGTTTGAAATACAATGTTTTCCATTCGTGAATGAAGTGATCTGGGATGTCGTCACCGATTAATTTTGTGAAATACGCATATCTTGTAGCATAATCTACGATAGAAAGCATCGTTTCATAGCAAATTTCGTAGTAGTGCTGACGTTTTCTTTTCAGCTTCTCTGCGTATAATTTCTTGTGAAGCATGTTCTGTCTTTGTTTCTCAAAGTCAATTTCTGCTACTTCTAAATGTATTTGTTCCTTAATGTTGTCTAAGAACTGATTAAACTGTTGTGTTCTCTGATCAGTAAATTCTTTTTCGCCTTGGATTCTGTTTTGCGCTAGATTGCGGGCTTGCTGTTTCGTCTCCATAATCTGTGTGCACATTTGTTTCTCAAACTGTGAGAGTTTCATTACTTTTTTCGCAAGTCCTGCATCGCACTTTGATTCTTCTTCCGCAACTGAAAGATCCCACAAAGATCCACTCAACACATTCCTGACTTGCTTTTGAAATTGTTCAGAGTCTGTTTTCTTATGGATTTTCGTGTAGAGATTGTCCATGTAGTTTTTCGCCCAGTCAGTGTCAATAATTGATTTCTTCCTCTCCAGTGATTGTTCTTCCAAATCAAGCAATTGTTCATATGTGTAGTTTTTGTACTGACAGGGGTATCGCAAAGCAAATTTTTCGATATCTTCTTTTTCTTTACCAGTCAACTTTTTTGGAACTGCGTCTCCAGACTGCATAGGTATGTTGGAGTCTTCGATCTTTGCAAGCATTTTAGAATATTTATGTCTTACGTAATCGTATGTGGACTTAACTTGTTCAGCTTTCTTCCTCTGCCACTCGATAAAATGTTTTTCATTGAGTAATGGCCGCGAGAGATCGTCTACGATTGATTCTTTTTCCTCTTCTAACTTTTCAACTGTAAATCTGTGTCCTATCTTTTCTACGAGTCTGGAAACCATCTTCCTCTCTTTCTTGATAAAATCTGTTCTATCCCTTTTATCTAGATGGAGAAATAATTGATAGAAAAGTCGGAGTAAACTAGAGCCTTTGCCTTCCATAATATTGGTGAGTTCTAAGTCTGTTAGATTTATATCCAGTTCGCGTAACCATTCACGCAGGTGGATCCAGTTATTTTTTGTGTCTTCTTTAGCGTTGCTTTGTCGTATGAGAAAATGTTTTTCATCATTTATAACGTGATAGCTCAGAAGCACGCTTGCAATCATGTATCCATTTTTCATCGTTGCTCCAAATTCGTCAGCTTCCCATGTTATTGGACGCCGCAATCGTTCAGTAAGCCACTCCTTCAATATTTCTGCCATTTTGCTAAATTTATCTATTAGTGATGACCAATTTAATTCACATTCCAAGGTAAAAAACGGATAAAGTTTGATTTGATTTGATTTGACGTTATAACCAAAGAGCATGTAATAGGTTATAACGACAGCAAAACGTAATATTAATTATGTTAATTTTTAAATGTTTTTTTTTTGACAATGCTAGAGATAGAGTGTGTTCGTGTTTTTTCGTTCGCTTAAACCTATAGAAAGATTAATGAAGATATATGAAGTAAGATAGGAATATCCCATAGGAAGATTAATGAACATGGTCATTGATCCTAGGTTTCAACTCTTCCCAGTTTCAACCCAGGTTGCAACTTCGTGATAGCCCTTCGTCCGTGGGAGACTCTCCAGGAGCGCGGTGTCACAAACGTCCCATCTGTGTAACCCTCTCCTGGAGATCGATGTACGGCTCTGACGTATTTTTTTACCATAGTATATCGTAAACGATATAGTGAATAGATTTTTATGCCAAAAGTACCTACCTACCTAATCAATTTTTCAGTGACGACTGCGATATTTTCCTAAATCACTACTTTATATTGAATAAATTTTTGAATGCCGCCGGCAGCTACTAACGGAATAAACAATAAATGGTGTAACCGACCAGCAGTCATCCTTTTCTATGAGCACCAAAATCAAGTGAAACAATGACGCCACAAGGAGCAAAATTAAAAATTTTATGAAAACTTTTTCGATTCGAGTAATTTTTTGCACTCTCGAGGTGCATTTTTATTCATATCTCTGATGATCCTCATCAGACCAAAAAAAAAACATCAAAATCGGTTCACCCAGTCGACGAATTGAGAACTTCCTCCTTTTTTGAAGTCGTAAAAAAAATGTATCAACTTATTCACCGCGGGTAACACCGCGGGACACAGCTAGTAAACAATAAATGGTGAAAAACTAAATTGTTTAAATTCGGAATCACAGAATCGTTATTAAAAACTATAGGTTATTATCATGAATAATGTTTCCAACTCCAACAAACCATCGACTGAAAATGTTTTTAAATATGGCAGCACTGACGCTGACTGAACATTTCTTTGTATTTTTATGTTGTCAGTCCTGTGTCCTGTAACCTGTTTATTGACATGACATGACAGTATCTGTCACTCGGTCGTCCTTGCTACGGTATTATGACTTTTTTGTGATGTTTATTTTCACTGTTTTCTATGCGTATTTTGTGAATTTCAACCAGATTTAGTTCAGGATGAAATGCAATGAGTTCGAAAACAGCGTATGTAACACAAGTGGTCTGAAGCAGAAGAAGAATCAGTGATCGTCGCGGTCAGTGCTAATCCGTAATTGCGTTGTTTACAGAAACCTCACCACATGAATTTGGACAATTTGGATAAAGCTTTGCACGATCTGGACATGCTTAGTGCAATAACAGAGGCGCGCCGAGAGTACCTACGCGAAACTAAGACGAACTACAGCGTGATGCGGTTCAACACGCGCTACGTATCGAACGTCACGGTCGGCTATTGTATGAAACGTACAACAAATAAAAACAGACTTTGTCCATACGTTCTGCCGATACGACACAGAACTAAGAGTGAGAACTCGGACGTGATCGGCAATGATGTAAACTGCGACGCCACTAGCGATTGTAAAGTAAAAAATATAATGGAACCATCAACCAGCGGATACTTTCGAGAGAACACCAAGCGATGCCAGTCTCTGGAGAACCTGAACCTGTCGGTAGACCCGCCTTCAGGCCCGGAAATATCACCCGAAATGGATAGGGTGTCCACTCAGATACAAAAGTTACATGTCAATGAGTGACACCACCCACCGATTAGATCTAGCTAGCTAGAGTGGCTTCACTTTTACTCTAACTTAGCTTTGTATTCCAGAATGTTGTACAAACTGATTCATGAGTTCAATCCATGCAAAGTTTGGTTCTGGGGTACAAACTATGTTATTGTGATGTGAAGTAGGATAGAATGTAGTATTCATGTGATTTATTGGATGTTGTTTAAACATATTTTTCAGTGTATTTGTATTGATAGCCAGAATGTAAATGATAGTTGCTGAATGTCGATGTTCCTAGTTCCTCAGTGTAATTGAATTGATTTATGCATGTAATTGTCTCCGTTGATTTAAAATGATTTCCATTGCAGCTGTTTTGTCATTTTAATAAGCAAATTGCTCAAAGTTAATTTGAGATGTGAATGATTTGGAATTTGGATGATAGGAAAATGATTTGTATGATAATTAGTGAAATTATTTGAAGTTTATAATGTGAACTGTAAGAATTTAAGATTTCTATGGTTACCTCACAATATGCACTTATGAGCTAACAGAAACAAATTATTTTGTTTAGTAATCTAAGTCACAAGCAATATTCATGATTCTCTCAAGTGTGATTTTAAAAGAATAATTTTATTTAATTTCTTTTTTAAATTATAAAGAAAAATATTATGCAGAACTTATCATAATTTTACTAAGACTGCATGTAGATCTCATTAAAATTGATATTTTAATTGGAAAGCAACTTTTGTAACAAAAGATGTTTTATATCAAACTAAAGTACCTAATGCTTTTGTGACTTAGAAATAGATACTTATGTTTGTTAACATATTTGTTATTTTGTTCATAATAATTTAACAAAAAATATTTGAAATAAATATTGCTTTGATTAATTTATTCTTTTCTTGCGATTTCCTAGTTGACCCATTCCTTGTCAAAACTTTCAGTACATAGAACTTTCCATAAGAAAAAACAATACACTATAATACAATACAATATAACCCACTACAGCTGCTAGCTGTAGTGGGTTATATTCTCTTTACTAGCAGCAAGGCGACTTTGTCTTGACTATGTTTCGTCCTTGATATAACTATACTATATGACTTTCTATAACATTTGGACGACTTGGATTATTCTGTAAGTCCATGTGTATTTTTGTATAAATAAATAAATAAATATAGGCAAAGAGCATGTAAATAACTATAGGTATACCTATACCTATACAATAACTATAGTATACCTATACAAAGGGGACTCAGCAAATGATACAGACGGTAGGAAAAGTTAGGGAAAGTAGTTGCCCAATATTCAGATGAGTAGGCAAAAAACATCTATCACTTCAAAGAGATGGAAATTGCTGGCATTTAGGATATAATCGTGAGCCTGGCATCAGTACTATTTTTATTTAAGAAATATCTGGTACCTTTAAATTCACAAAATCGTATAATTACATAAACGACTTTATTATTGGCCGCCTATTAGTTACCTATCGATAAAAAGCAGGAAAGGGGGAGGCAAGCCTTTGCCCTGCAATGGGACAAAATAGGCTAAAAATAAATAAATAATATCTGTAGCTAGAGGTTCCGTATCTCGATTTCTTAATGTAGATAATAACAATTTACATACCTATATGTATTATTGCACAAGCCCAAGATGTTTTCCATGGCATCTTTACCTATACCACAGATAAAAGAATACTAGTGCCCTTGTAAATATTACCTCATGTTTGTCCTCAATTTGTTGACAAATACCTCTAGGTACTTTATTGATGAGAAGTGAAAAATAAACATTCAAAATTATGCTGAACTATTTGCAAAAGGAAATTCGATACAAATTTTTATCTCGCAATTTCTTAGGATCTTAAAATCTCTAAATCTGTTAGGAAAGCTGACCCCGCCACCATGTGGGACACATAGCTTGGAAGAGAGAGATAATTTCTTAGGATCTTTCATTGTTGACCGTACAAAAATGACGCAACAAATGAAAACAACAGGTAACTTAAAATTCATTTATTCGCGCTTCATGTAACACTTAGATGTAAATAACAAAATTAAATATTGCATTGGATTGATATTGATGTCTGAGGTTTAGATGGTTCAAATTTAATTTGATATAAAATGGAACCATAAAATAGACTATACGGTTAATACCGAGGTAATAAATAATTTAAAGAGCTTTCACTTTAAGCTGTTTCATTTTGGGTGTCTTTCGTTTCGCTTGGCGCTTCTGCTCTTTTAGTTCCCAACGGCGTTGTTTATCCGGGTCATCTTCCTGCAAATAATAATAATGTTTATAATAAATTCCTTGGGGTGTGCAAGCGCAATATAACGTGACCGGGCCGAACTTAGGTCCTCCGGGCGGTCGTGCATTATGAACAGTCGTTACGAAAGAGCTCAACAGACGTATCGACAGCACGTGAAACAGAGTGATATTTTCGAGAACTGCGACGCTTATCGCAATAACTATGTTCACTCCGGTCAACTCAGATTGCGCCCTAAGGTATTGATCGCCGATCAATTCACGGTTCAGGCTATCCTACAGCACTTCTAAGTTAGATAGTGCACTTTTAGTCCTAAGGTCGGGCGCTGGAAATTGCGACACAGTTTTGCGATACTCGATTCTAGTTTCAATCTCTATTTTGTTCCAGAGTGCCAAGTTTACGATTGGTGAGATTGGAACAGATTCGGATTGAGATTAGGATTGGATTCAAGGGTAAGCCCCCAGATCTGTGGATTAGGGGGTGGATACTCACAGCGAGTATTCGTTCCTTCTCCTGTTTCCTTTTCTCCTCGCGCCTGGCGGCCGCCTGCTCCTGCCTGGCCGCGTGCGCGCCTCGCAGCCACGCCTCCGCGACCTTCTGTCTTCGCTTCTCACACTTCACTAGTGCCTGCCAAGTTTATATTTATCAAATACTAGCTGATCCCGCGAACTTCGTATCGCCGCCATATATAACGTTGCCATGGTAACTAACCAAATAACAACATCTGTATTGAATAAAACGTATTTTTTTGCCCATTTTTTCGCCGACTTCAGTTGCATGAATGATCATCAAGATAAGCCTCTTTCTTTTAACTGAATAAAATATAGCCTATGTTCATTCGGACAGTCCATTCTACACATTGGTGAAAGAATTTTTGAAATCGGATGAGTAGTTTGGAGATTACCCCAAACATACAAACAAACAAACAAACAAACCAACATTACCTCTTTATAATATTAGTATAGACAAGAATTAAGCATAACAATAAGATGGTTGGAAGATTTTGAGGGAGACCTTTGCCCGGCAGTGATTATACTAGACCGACTGTGCTGTCATTTCAGAATCACTGACTATTATAATTCCAGACGTTTTGGTACAAGCAAAGACGATTAATATCTAGAAGACAGACAAAGGCCATACACAAAATCGTAACCCGTACCAGATAGCCTGGAAACTTTAAAACATCAATTTTATCCAAGAAATTTCAATTACTTACTTTCTAGTTAAAATTACTTAAATTTTTTTTTATATTGAATATTGTTGCTTACGTATTGAAATTTCTTGGATAAAATTGATGTTTTAAAGTTTCCAGGCTATCTGGTACTGCGGGATCAGGGTTACGATTTTGTGTATGGCCTTTGTCTGTCTTCTAGATATTAATCGTCTTTGGTACAAGTTATTACCTCCTTGCTGAGCCGCATGCGTTTGATCTTGTCCAAGAGATGGAAGACCAACAACAGCAGCGGCCTGACCTCCTCCCCGCCGCCGTCGGGGCCCAGGGACAAACTCACTAGCATCACCTTCTCCGTCTCTGGGGCCTTCGTCTGCGCTGTCTCCCTGGATCACACAAATATATTTATTTTAATAAATAAACAGTCAGTTATTTGCAATTATAAACGTTGATACAGTAAGTACCTAGGAGTGTTTGATAGATGGATTGTGTGAGGGGAACAGGCAGTAGAATCACCTAGTTTTAAGAACGTGACATGTCAAAGTGTCTATAAACGATCGTACTGAATAAATAAATTTTTCATTATAAATGAAAAATCTTACTAAAAGTTAAAGGCTCCGGCAGGATTCGAACCTGCGTAGATACAAGCGATCGCTCTTAAGCCGAGCTGCCTGACCACTAGGCTACGGACCCTGTAAGCCGAGGCCTGAAACTATTAACAAGATGATTTGTATCGGTTAAAGCACCGATGAGCGCCATCTACAGGGATACTAGAATATCACCTGCTCATTGATTGAAGTAAGTGCTGAAATTACGAATGATAAAAACGGATTTAATTTCGAATTTATAATATGAGTGTGATGTATTAATACTAAATATCCTGGTGTGTACTCACTCCAGCTGTTTGACCCCCGCGTATCTATCGGACACGTGTATATACTGCACGTGTTGGTGGCAGTGCGCGAGCGCAGCGCAGGTCCGCGCGTCCAGCAGGCCGGCCGCCGCCTCCGCGCACTCCGACATCACGGAGAGCGCGCCGGGCAGCCCGTGCGCCGTGCCCGGACGCTTCTCTGGGCAAAACACGCTCTGTAACACGAAACATTCGGTTAAGAGTCTGCCATAACGCCGAGGAATGAGCGGGAGAGCGAATAATGTTTTTACTCGTGAGTGAGAAGCGCAGAACGATAGACACGCAACATAATTTATAGCGAAAAAACAGTTTTTATTTAATTACAAGTTAATTAAACAAGCAATCGAAAAATTAAAAAATCAGAACTAAATAAATACTTCTAGGTTATTTGTCAAAACATAAAACCAACAAAAATAGCGTTCTGTTCCTGAGATAAATACCAAAATGTGTGAAAAACATGTATTTTTCAAAAGAATATATGATCGAGAAAACTTTTACCAATCGTGTTTCTAAAAAACCATTACGCAAGATAAAAGTTCAAAGTATCATTTCCCTAAATATGAAGGACGTAGCTTTCATATATACTGAGATAAATAAGGATTTCGACGACTAATTTGCATATGGCGCTCTCTTAAGAGGATAGTAAGGCTCAACTCACACCAACAGAGCATCGAAGAGCAGCGACACGTAGCGCAGTTTTAGTGTCATACGAATTTCAACTTTATTATCATCTCTATAATACTTATAATCGCAGAGAAGGCGCGCGTATTCGAATTCGCCGGAATTCCCATGCGATAATAAGTATTATAGTAATTTAAATAAAGTTAAAATTCGTTTTCGAGATTCGAACATTCGAGAACAATAAATATCTGGCCTTTTCTTTATATACTCACCAGATCATGCATTTCCTTGGCAAGGCGCGTGGCATGTTTCTTCTGCGCTACACACAGCACGAAGGGGTCGCCGTCGTCTTTGCCGAGTTCCACGCGGATTAGTAGCGTGTCTGTAGAAGGCCGGACGGCGCCTAATATTACGTGGACTAGGTCTTGACGCTGGAAAGGTAATTATTATTTAATGTACTATTTGCTAGTTGCGTCACAGAAAAAGCACCCTTAAGGTGGTGAAGCGGTGCTTTGGGTGATAGTGCGTTCATACTAAAATCAAGGACGATATAGCATTGAGATGTATTATAGAGCCACAATCAGACAAATAAAATGTAAACGCCAAAACTCAGCGCACGCAACGTAGTGCGCAGAGTTTTTCTTTTTTGCGTGCAAGCGACATGAACATTAAAACAAACGACATAACGTCTACATTCAAATGTCATTGTAGAACATTGAATTTGCACGCACATTATTTGAGTGTTGTCAGCTATTAGATTGTGACTATTTAATACATCTCAATGCGATATAGGTTATTTTATCTATATCGACCTTGCTATAATCACGACTTTTTGTTCTCTCTTTATTTTGGCTCGCACGGTTAGGTATTTCATTATAAATTATATAAGTATCAATGTAGGTGGCGCTAAACGGTGCTTTAACCGAGAAATAGTCTGACTAATAGTTTCAACTCTCGACGTAAGTGGTTCCGTAGCTTAGTGGTCAAGCAGCTCGGCTTAAGAGCGATCGCTTGTATCTATGCAGGTTCGAATCATGCCGGAGCCGTTAACTTTGAGTAAAATTGTTCATTTATACTGAATACGAAATTAAATGCAATGACTACGCTATTTGACGACATGAAAAATAATGATGTTTTTTTTTTGCCATTTGCATTAGAACACATCAAAAACATCGAATATTTCACCAAAAAAACCAAAATAAAATTATTTGTTTTGAGGTTGAAACGATATGAACGGTTTTGATTGGCTTGATCCACTGCGACGTCACAGCACAGGTTGACGCCATATTTCTGAAGCAAGCGTTTTGACAGCACTAATAATCAGTATATTTTGTAATGCTTTTTTGTAACAAAATATGTACTTAGACAAATTAAAATAAATTTTTGTATGATCTTGACACACCAATATACAATATGAGATGGTTTTGAGAAGCTAGTCAAGGTTATTGTCGTACCTTAATTAGTTTGAGTGTGAGCAACATTCCCTCACAGCACTGTCGACCACTGCACCACATAGTGAAGCAATGCTCAGCCTCGCGATGCCAGCCGTGTTCCTCGCTGTTCGCCACTATATCTGAACCAGATTCACCTAACACAAACGCATGCTAAATTAATAAGTATGCATTTGACTCTACATGGCCAGAAATGGGAATGGACCGAGATACGCGGAGAGAAAGGACCTTTGCCCAACAGTAGGACACGATACGTTAAATAAAAAACAAAAAAAATTACATTTATTTACTGAAACTAAACTACTACATTATGTAGGTACTTATACCAATAAAACTTTACAAAAGTGACAATTTCTAGTTTTATAAATACCGATTTAAATTTCGCAAAAAGAGAGCAATTTCCACTAAAGTACAACTCACGAATACAACAACATTACTAAAGAGGAAATTTGATTTATTTCTGTTCAATTCAAATTTTATAAGACCACCTCAGTATTCTCTTTCAAACAAAAAATTATATTTTTTTAAATCAGTAGAATTTAACGGAATAATCGGTGAACATAAACACATACTTAAAAAAAGAACTACAGTGGAACATAGAACCTCCTCCTTCTTTGAAGTCGGTTAAAAATACAATAAAATCAGTTGAGACATAAGTAAGTACGTAAGGAAGGTTTATTAGCTTCACAATACTTACCGACTAGTGTGAAGTTGTCATCCAAAAGTGGTTTGTGCAGTTTAAGGAAATTGGTGGCTATAGAGGTGTTTTTCGCGCGGCCTATCGCATAGGCCAGGGCATATGCTGCCAACAGACAGCATAATATGCCTTCCAACCAATACGCGTCCCAGCGAGGCCGGAGCATTATAGGAACCTGGATACCAAAACCATTAATATATCCTTACCCTTAGATATTCACACAGCGCCATCTAGTCCCAAGCTAAGCAACCTAATGCTTGTGTTATTTAACGTAACCAGCCCCCTGATTGTGTAACTTGTCTCGGATTGTATCCAAGTTGTATCAAAGCAAAAATCACAGTAAATCGCGAAACCAACTGTCAAATATGACAGTAATTAAGTAAGTTACTTACTAATTTACTTAATCAGCCTTTAATCTGACAATAGTGGCAATTCAGAGTATCGCAAAGAATGTTGCTGTCCCTTTCATAGCGATGGGAATAAAAAGGATGGCATTAATTTAAGTTAGTTTAGTTTAGCTTTTGCGACACTCCGAATTGCCACTAGTTTTTCGTTATTTTCGCGTACACACAATTTATAAAAATAACTCAACAGATAGAACCTATTCTCACTACTACAATATCGAAAAGTATTAATACCTTAGAAATAGTAATCTTTGGCTGTTCGGAGGAGCGAGGGGGGCTATCCTGGAACCCCTCAAACTCTTCCGGGTCTTGGAAGTGCTCGAACTCATTGTCTTCATCATCCTAAAACAAAAAATAAGTTAAATTTACTAAAAACATTGTTACCTGCGGTAATTCCCGTTCCCGTGGGAATACCGGTATCTAAAGTATCCTATTTTTTAATCCAGGGTATAAGCAATCCTGGTACCAAATTTCATTCTAATTCGTCCAGCCGTTTGAGTGTGAAAGAGTAAAGTGTGTAAACACACTTACACACTAACTTTCACCTTTATATTATTAGTGTGAAGTGTGATATTTGTGTGATTGGTGTGAAGTGTGATGTGATAGTGTGATTCATACTGTAATTTATCATTGACGCTGAATAGTCGAATAATCTCCTATCTTGTTGTGATTGTGGTTTGGCTTACTGTCGGTGGATATTTATTAATTTTTTTATGCACTCCCTATACTCGTAAGCTCAGCCATACTCAATGTGCCATGTTTGTAAATAAACTGTCACTCATACAATTGAATTGATTTGCTTCCTAAGGGTTGGTTTTAAACCGTGTTGATAGTAATTTGTATTCCTTAATAATTGAGAAATTTTATAAATCAACAGAAAGCTATTTTTTTTTAATTTAAGTACCTACCTATTCATTCACAGTTGAATTACAAACATGGCACATCGAGTTTAGGTGAAATCTAAGTAGGGATATTTTACTTTAATTATTCATTATTCAGATTACAGAACTTTCAAGGTAACCTCTAGTAATAAAGTAAACATTCACATAAACAGTTAGCTACAACACAATAGGTGTTTAGTCTAATTTATGCAAATGTGACTACAAGTTCAACCGCTTCTGTGATTTATATCTAAATAATTGGTTAAAAAACAAATGTGCACCTTTTTTTGGAACAATCAAATACAACTAAGATATCCTAGTCGAATTTTAAGGCAATTCTTAGATAGAATTTAATATGCACTATAAATAAAGTAATTATCATCTGAGAATCTAGGCACAATGTCAGTTTTGTCATTCATTATTTAGTTAGATAGGTACTAAGAATAAGAATAGGTACAGAATTGTTTTTGTATAATTATAGCTGTTATTGTGCACTGCTACTTAATTTTTCTCTATCTCCTTCTTTCTGGGTTGCCTGGAAGAAATCGCTTTCAGCGATAAGGCCGCCCCTTGTACAATATTTATTTTTAAGTTGTATTTGTATGTTTTTTTCTGTGTACAATAAAGTGGTAATTCATTCATTTACTAACTTCAAATATTTTTTTTTCAAAGGAATAAAGTACTTAGGTAACAACAATTTGTTCTAAGTACCAAAATAATTGCACCAACAAAAAGAATCATGGCAGTTGTTTATGCCGACTTTCAAGAGCGTCTTAAAAAATCTTCATTTTCAAGTAAATTCATATTTATTTTAAAGGTTTTTACCGATATTTATGTATTATAATAAACCCACATTCAAAAAACAGAATAAAAAGTTATGAAAATGTGATTTTTTTTCTCCATTGCAATAGTAGTGTTGCATAAAAGTAAGCCATGACGGAGGCCTTTAGGCGGCCTAAAAACTCCGTCACCAGAGTTGGCCACTTGCTCATACGACGAACGATAGTAGTGTTGCTAATAAAAGCCCCTTAGATCTATTAGAAGTTTTTGCTATTAATGGCCCTTTTCAATTTGTGGTATTTTGATTTTATATTTTGTAGTAAGATAATGATTAAATCATGAAAAGAAATTACAAAATTAATATAAATTAAAATATTATTTACAGAAAATACTTCTATGTAAAACACCATTATAGTAAAAGTTATAGTTTTAAAAATGGCAATACTTGTAACGTCGGTGTATTATAAATATTTTTTTTGATGATATGGTTTTAACAACTTCTGTGGATTGAGTATATATTTTTTTTACACTTAGACGCGAGATTTTTATGTGAACTAAAACAATGTATGCCGAACTGCCATTGTTCTTTAACAATTTCATAATCTTGATTAGAAAAAAATGTGGAGAAATAAGGGCACATGCACATGAATATACTGGGCATGTAATTAGTCAAGGTAGCGTTTGCCACCTGGCAAGCAGGGGGTATAGTGTATTGCAATACTCTCGTGTTTGTATCCTATCTACTATTATCTAGGCTTGACAGGCCCCTATTAGTGCGAGTTTATCTGGCTTAATCCGAACCTGCACATGCATACCAGAATTGTATAAATAAATATACACACCTCAACAAGCATATCATCTTCAGTCTCAACATTGGCTTCCACCTGTTCTTTATACACAGGTTTTAATTTCACTGGAGCTTTTTCCTCCTCACTGAAATCTGGAAAATGGAAAACAAATTTATAAGTAATGTCCTGTAAATTAGATGACAGGTAAAAAACTGACAGTATGTAGAAGTCGGAAATTATAACTTGGTCTAAAATAAGATCAAATTACCTTTGCATGGGGCATTTTAACCCATTCCCAGCCCACAGCTCTTAACAACCACATGTGCAGTGATGTGCATCATGGGCATTGAATGTGATAGTGTATAAAGAATAAAAGACACACATAAGAAATAAATAGCAGCTGGAGAGACCTTATTCATTTCTACATAAAGAATTATCAATGTAGCCTACACAATCTATATAAATATAAAAATGAATTGCTGAAAGTGTTGCTAAGTGCAAATCTCAAGAGCTGCTGAACTGATTTTGCTAATTCGTCTTTTTAAGAATATTCCTTGAGGTACAAGGATGGTTCTTACGAAGAGAAAAATTAAAAAAATTGCAATTAAAAAAAACAACTGTTAGGCAATACAAAGTTCGTGGGGTCAGCTAGTGATATTCTAGATATTGGAATCCTGGTCTGCAAACATTATCACTTTGTTTTGAATAGGTATGAACCCAATGACCATTGCAAAAGTTGAACTTAAGGAAAATGAATTCTATTATTGTTGTAGCTTGTTTTGAGTAACTTGTGTTTATGATTTTTACAATAATGTGGGGGAAATTAGGTTTTTTCTTAATACTCTTTGTTGTAACTGTTGCAAAAAACATGAGAGTAAATGTGAATGTTAAAGTGACTGTTGGTAAGTTTATTTAATTATTTTCTATGCATTATGTTCTTTACTGTAATACCTAAGTAAGAGTAAACCCATGGTATTCAATATAACTAGCATATTTAGTACCTACTTTAAAATAAATTTCTTCTCTTGTGAACTCACTGCAATATGGCAATAAAACCATTATTTTTCATGTAAATTTTACTCTAAATATAGTACCTACAATAAACTTATACTTACCAGCAACAGTGGCATCATCATCAGCATCAAATTGTTCAAATTCAGCAAAGTCATCATCTTCCAGTGTATTGTCTTCAAACGCCTGAGTGAGTGCCACACTGCATAGCAGTATTGCCAGCGGAAGTATTGATAAACGCATTTTACTTCTGCAAGAAAATATTGTACATAAACACAAACTTTTATTCAGTGAATTACTTATTAAATAGGTATTTGACTATTTAATTCGCATAGTTTTGACCCAAATTTAGGTATGTAATTGACTCAAATAAATAAGTAGTTCTATTTATGCAAATAAAATGTTGATTAGCAAAACTTTTGAGATTTGCAGTTGTCTACCAAGGTAAGAAGAAAACCATAATCTTATCAACTACAAGGTTATGTGTAAATACATGTAAGGCTTCCTAGGGATTGGAATAGGTAAAAAAATGATAAAAGTAAAGTTAGTGA
This sequence comes from Xanthorhoe designata, assembly GCA_963582015.1. Taxonomy (NCBI): domain Eukaryota; kingdom Metazoa; phylum Arthropoda; class Insecta; order Lepidoptera; family Geometridae; genus Xanthorhoe; species Xanthorhoe designata. The sequence continues at coordinate 8,997,302 of OY757046.1, forward strand.
ATCTCTGTGTGTTCAATCATCAGTATTCTTTGAGATGATATTTAGTGAGGAATTTGATCTAAATGACTACATTTATTAAAAATATATTTATCAGTTTTTCCTTGTAGCTACAACCCGAGGTTTTCTATAAATAATTAGGTACCAAAATATTAGATTACATTCGCCACACTGACTTAGCATTTTCTTTTTTATCTATAAATATTACATATCTACGAATGTGTGGTGCAATAGGTACCTGCGTTCTATGGCTTCTCGGCATTAATATTATAAACACTTCATTCACTTACAAATTACATTTAAAATCTATAAAAATTCAACCTCACTTCACCTACTTTTGGACAATTGGACAAATTCGTTTTCAGAAACTAAATTACATCATGCACTAAAACTAACACTAGCAGGGATTCGTCAATATGTATTATGGTTGATAATTCACCAATCATACCCATTTATTTACTTTGACAGCTGTCACACAGGTTCTTCCAATAGCGTAGGAAAACACACATTTTGACGGGAACCGAACAGGCACGTCATCACATGACATTAGCAAAGATGTGCTGCCATTATAATAAATGTTCATCGCAGACTCGAGTCTTTTCGCCATAACTCAGAACAAAATTACCTAATGTGCGCTTTTCACCGCGCTTATCATTTTATAAACGCAATGAATTGTAAAGATGGTGTATGTAGTAGTCTTGCTTTAATAAATAAATATCCTTGGACATTCCACACAGCGCCATCTAGTCCCAAGCTAAGCAATTTAATGCTTGTGTTATGGTAACCAGATGACTGATACACTACATAAATATATATATATATATATTGTAAATACATACATAGTATTTAAATTAACCTACTATTTAAATTTAATTTAGTTTTAATTTTTTCTCCTTTCGTGGAACACAGTCCCTGCTCTGCCCAGGAGGCGGGCGTTGACTCTGCTACACAGTTTTAACTTTTGCGGCTGTCAACGTTTCCTATTGTTTGAACTACCCATATGTACTTGTTGTTCCAAATAAATGATTTTTGATTTGATTTGATTTGATAGTATAGGTACATAGAAAACACCCAGACACGAAACAAATATTTGCAGATCATGCAAACATTTGTCCCGCAGCGGGGATCGAACCCGCAACCTCTGCATCTCAGGCGGGCTTTCGCCCACTGCGCCACAGAGGTCGTCAAAGTCTTTGTTGGAAAAATATTAAATTCTCAAGCAATATCTTACGTGCTCCAACATTTTACCACTTATTTCCGATCGTCGCTGGCCCCCGGGGGGTCCGGCGCCATAATTTGACGAGGTAACACCTATTATACCCACCTAGGGTAAGACCCAAAGCCATAATTCAAAAAATTTATAGACGTAAGAAATTATAAAAAAGAAACTCCGAATCACAGATTATATAATACACTAGTACTCCGAATTGATTTCCGCATTAAACTCAGTCTTTACATTATTAGATAATATAAACAGTCAGTCAGTAGGCAAGCTTTGCCTACACTTAACACAATACAAAAGTACTCTGTGACTTAACGGAACACTGTAGTGCCCGGGAGATTATTGAGTTAGATTAGGCTTGCCCAGACCTAAACCATTCTCTCAGCATAGCCGGCAATATCCACAGGAATAACAATGGTCAATAGTGTGTGGGGCTGACTAGCCGCGGGTTTCCTCTCAATGTTTTCCTTCACCGTATAAAGCTCGCGTTAAAGTGCATATTATCTTAAAAAAATTTCGACACGAAAAGTCCATTGATGCACGGCTGGATTCGAACTCACGACATTTCCGCATACAAAAGACATCAACGCGCGCTCAAAGTATTTCCGGTATTTGGTAAAATCGAGATTGAGCATCAACCACCTTCATACCTAGATAATGTTCTATAGTAGGTAGGTAGGTAACTAACTTGAGCACTTTAGGTTCCAACTTTGAAATGAAAATTATGATCACGCCTGCAGTATTTATTCTAGATCTGTTACTGTAAGCATTTTTGGATCCTTTGTATATCTTTAGGGGGGTAGTCAGAGGTATGTCCAAATACCTACCTGCTTAATTGGTCATATCAACATTTTTCAGAAGTGGACATTAGTATAAATATTTACCTACCTACTACATTATACCTACTTACCTAATTATGTGACATTAAGTGGCAATAAGGCTCTCGACGCTTAATTCTGACGAAATTTATGATCCCCAAGGGTCGGTCGACTTTATTTTGTCTGTTGCTATATCTACCTACACATAGGTAGGTAGGTACTCCTCTAGTATGGTAATAATTTACCGTTTGATAGTTTTATCGGTAGTTTTACTTACCTACAATAATTTCCAAGGAGCGATAAATTTATAATGTTTATTGATGCGATTGTTGTAAACTGTCGGGATCGCTTCCTTGGTACCTACTCGCAATCTACCTACATAAATTGAAAAGGACAATTTCAATTCGTTCACATCCATTTATCTTTTAATACCAATGAGGATATTGTCCATGACTTCACATACAGGTACCTAGGTACTTACATGTAAATATGATCATTCATTTCATTTTATTTCATTTATTCAAGAACAATGTACCTACATCGTATTTGAAATTCATTAAGTACATAAGAAACATACAATATTAAAATACAGAATCAATTATTATAAACTCATCCATACAATGGGGGCAATTCGGAGTGTCGCAAAAGCTAAACTAAGCTAACTAAAATTGTTGCCGTCCCTTTCATAGCGATGGGAAATAAAAAGGATGGCAATAGTTTTAGTTAGGTTAGTTTAGCTTTTGCGACACTCCGAATTGCCCCCAATAGGTACCTATGTATTTACGAGTAGGTACCACTACTATCTGTAGGTATAGCTGGGATGGCCAACTTTAGTAGACCCAAAGATCGACTGTTTACTGAGAAGGAAACCCCTGTGACGGTAGGACCTACTTTACCTATTTACCTAATATTTAATTTTATAGGTACCTACTCAGTGAATTTATAGGTTTATATAATAAAAGTAACTAGCCGCTGTATTGATCGCGGTGAATAGTTGCCGTCCCCGTGGGAATACCGGGATCAAAAGCAGCCAATGTGTTAATCCACGATATGAGCTATCCTGATACCAAATTTCATTAAAATCCGTCCAGCCATTTGAGCGTGAAGGAAACAAACATTCGCACACACTAAGGTACACACAGTTTGAACACCACAACACAAACATTTTTTTGAATCCAATTCAATAGACATGAACAGGATAGTCTTTTTTAAACTTTCGCGATCAGAACACATGATTAAACATACATTTACGGGTATTTATCGCATCGGGATAAAATTAAAATTAAATAAAGGTAAATAGCGATAAATACCCGTAAATGTATGTTTAATCATATGAACAGGATAAAAGTAAATTGCCTTGTAAATAATTACAAATTGCAATTAGCAAGAATTTGATAGAAAACCGCAACGACTACGATCAGTGCCATTATTTCCAAAACAAAGTAGGTAATATACCTATTACCTACCTGTTTACAGCAGGTTTGGATGAAATTAATATTTTTTGCTTTAGGTATCACGCGCTGGGGAACAGTCATGACCACATTTAATTTATTTTTGTAGGCCTAAGTACTCAGATTTTGTAAGTATGTAGGTAGGTACTTTAGTTACTCTTAATAACAAAAACTCAACCTAGTTTTTTCTCACCTTGCTTGGACAGAAAGTAGGAAATAAATTATAATACCTAATAAAAGTTTGCGAGATTGGGTATTATTTATACTGACCTAAAAATTAACTGAACGGATTCATGAAATTTTACAAAAAAATGCTTATAATAGGTATAGGTGGGTACACATAACAGGTAGGTATGTATAGGTAAGGTAGGTATGCCCATAGTTTATAAAGCATTGACATATTTTTTAAAGAAACACACTTCGGCAGCTTCCTGCAGCTAAAGTTGTAGGCGTCAACAAGTTACCAATAAACTACTGCTAAAAATACAAATTAAAAATAATGCACAAAATCTTCGCAGAAGCCTGTGATTCAGGTTTCCACGATATAAGCGAGTGTAAGGCCACGTTCAATGCCAGTCGAGATCCGTGCGCGAGTGAGGAAGACGCTTTTTTGTTTTTTTTGTTAATTATTTCGTGGAGATGGCGTCAGTGATCCAACTTTGTGCTTTGTTTATGCTGGTCGCGGTGTGCGCTGCTGATGTCTGTTAGTATTTTTTTATATACCTAAGTAGGTACCTAGGTATTTATATTTAACTGTTTTTATAACTAGTCACCCTGGATTATTGGTAATTACCCTAAAACCAAGTTCGTTTTATGCGACTAGTAAAGGCTTATAATGGCCTTATTCACAAAGATTTGTCAATGAATGCTTTTATCTTGTTACTCCTATGTCTATGTCAATGAAAAGAGAGACAAATTTAATATCCGTTTTAGCTTAAATAGGTTTACTAAACCAATAAGTACCTACCTATGCATAAAGGGGGTAAGTACACCTACTACTTGTATGATGCCTGAATGAGTAGCCAAGTTTGATGTCAGACTTTGGCTACGCTTAGCTCATGAGTCATGTCATGACCAATATGTCGGAAGTAGCTAAGGCTATTATGGCTACACTTGGCTTGTCATTCAAAGACAATAAATAAAAAATGTTTGATCTAATGTCCGAAGTTATAGGTACCAAAAAATTCGAAGAAGTAGAGTTTCGTTAGATCAAAACTTTCCATTGCTAATCTTGTCTGTATGTATTCTTGGTACGATAAATAAATAAATAATAATAAATTTCCCTGGACATTCCACACAGCGTCATCTAGTCCCAAGCTAAGCAACTTAATGCTTGTGTTATGGTAACGAGATGACTGATATACCTACTACATAGATACATTTTTTTTTGTAAATACATACATGTTATACATAGAAAACAACCAGACACGAAACAATTTTTTGCAGATCATACAAACATTGGTCCCGTAGCGGGGATCGAACCCGCAACCTCTGCGTCTCAGGCGGGCTTTCGCCCACTGTGCCATAGAGGTTGTCAACTACACTAAAGTCAAAAGTAACAGCAATTAGTGGCACTGGCAACCCTTGCACTATGGGTCTAACGTAATGTTTTATCTGTGGTCTAACTAAGATAATTAGAGGTAGGTAAATTCCCTTCTATTTTTAAGTTTGACACGTCATTGGAAATTGTGTAAAATATTCATGGAAACCAATAAAAAAGTCAAGGCAACGTAGATGGGTAATACCTGGATACCTACAACCTACATACAGTACTCGTTTATTGTATTTAGCCTGTTGGCGTTGCCATTCATAAATAAACATCGACCGATTCCCAGAACTGCAGAAGTACTTGCAAGTACCAAGTACAGGATAGGACTTTAAATGTCAAGGGCGATGACAACATATTGAAGACAAGACAAACAATGTAGTTGACTACGATTGCCGTGTACAAACTATACAAAGCTAGCCAGTAATGTTCGCATGAGCAGCAAACTCTGGTGACAAAGTTTTAGGCCGCCTGAAGGCCTGAAGGTCATGGCTTAGCGACTTTAAAAGCTCAAACCGATAATGACGTGCGTAATACAGTACCTAGATCATGTCACGCATTTTTTTTAAAAGAGGTATCTATAATCATTATTCATATTTATAATAATAATAATAATAAGCTATTCAAATTCAATCTTAAAGTATAAAAAAGAGGTCGATATTACTGTAAATTTATGGCCATATTAAGATGTATCCGTTTTATTATGATGTCGTTAAATATAAACGGTTATATTAACTGCAATTCTAATAACAAGCTAATAATATTCACTTCGTGACACATAAATCGTGTCCTGAGGATTATATTACAATGAAACATGATAGCAATCAGGCAAAACCAGGAGCCTTGTTTAGTGCTGTGTTGTTTCTTAAAAAAATAGGTGATGTGGTCTGTGGTCGTTATTTTCTATATTAGAAATATATTTTATTTTAAAGACTTATATGGCATTGTGTGTCAAGGATAACAGAGAGATACCTACCTCATTGTGTCCAATTATAAACATGAATGGAAAAAAGTAGGAAGGTACCTAAATAGCAATTTTTATTTCAAATAATCTGAAAAAAAAATGTAAAACGATATAGGTACCTACTTTTAATTAGATTTTTAAATGAAAATTGATTACAAAGTACCGAATACAAACAACAGTTAAACTATACCTACATACCTAAGTTCCATTATAAAATAAGTAGGTAGGTATTAGGTGTGCCCTAGGTCTTTGAATCAGAACTATTTCTTACTACATCTCTGTATCTACATCTGTTTCTTTAAATAGTTGTCGTATCTTCCGCATTCCATGTCAATAAATCATAAAACTCATAATTGTAAAGCTATTTCAAAAGTATTATATTACAAACAAAGGTTCAATTGATTTGTAGAGTATTAGAAATTAATTGTAACTAATAGCCATAGTCATTTTGCAATAATAGCGATAATTATCTACACTCAGGTTGTTGATCGCTTGAGATATTCACACCAAGTCGTTTTCTAACAAACACTCTCTGCACTAGATAAACTAGATTATACCGGGATATATAGATATATAATATATAGATATATATATAGATTACACCCACGACGTTTAAATCGAAAGCCGAGTATACCTAGGTACTATCCAAAAGGCCAACATGGCTCTACTTTACATCTATTGTAAATTAGTGTATCGTAAGGATATTTTTTACATAGGTACCTACTGAATCTGAGTGTTTTAAAAAGCATTAATTTCTAAAATTACTTAAATAAATTTCTCACACAAACAATATAAATGTCTAGTTTATAAAACTTACAATGAAAACTGTAGAAGGTTTAGTATAGAATTTAACTAAATAATCTGTTTTTTTTATATTAGGCACAAAGAGCTCTTTGTGGAGACTTTACTTTCGCTTTTCGCTTTTCGCTTTAAAAAAAAAGCTAGGCCCACACCACCAGGTTCTTGCCTGATTCTTTCCCGGGTGAAGGGAGTCGCGTTGGAACAGGCATTAGAATCACCTAGCATGTAAAACGAAACTTAAGTGATCCTTGAGGTCCTACAAGAATAAATGATTTTTCTTTCTTTCTTTCTTTACATTTTATACAGAAACATTAGTACCTACCTAGTAACAAATATTTGTCGTTCATGGATAAACCATAGAAAATCAGCGGCATCTATATCAGTTGGAAACGCCGCCGGTAGCACACCTCCGGCTCCGCTGTGAAATTTTATCTTGTGGTTTCGCTACGGGCACAAAACATTATTTACATTATATTTAATAATATTTTTAATATTAAGTACCTAACCCTGATTGTTTGAACATACATTTCTGTCTTTTGTTAACCTTTTTTTGAAATAAATAACTTTATTATTTATTAGTATTTATTTATTTATTATTTTATAGTTCTTCACTTTCACTGTTTAGTACTACTACACAGTACTAAGCAATTTTCGTAAATTGCATGTAAGGTCACGGTATCGTAACTTATGAAATTACGCAACTAACAAACAAACACAATGAATGTCAACTCCTATGCTAATAAAGAGGTAAAGTTGTTTTGTTTGTATGTTTGGGGTAATCTCTGAAATTACTTACCCCGGAGCGCTATAGTACCTACTCATTATTTAAGATTTTAAGTCTGCTGTCATCATCTCTAATAATAGGTAACCTACCTACTACTAATCACTTAACCGATATCTTACTTAAGCCATTATATTCAAATTCAATCAATTAGTCATAATTTATTTTAAATTAAATCAAGACTAGAAACTAGTTCCGGCTGTTAATTTATCTTTCCATAATATTTTATTCGTCAAATTAAAACTCATATACTTAACAGGACTAGCTGCGTCGTCAACGATCTATCAAGAACGTCTTAGCAAGCTTCGCCATGATGAAAAGTAGCCTGTGACCTTACCCAGAAAATTGCTAACAAATGTTGAAAGAATTTTATAAACAAACTCTTTCGTTTTATAAATTTGTTTAAAGAGATACCTAGACGATGAAAGTAAAACGGATGAAAACCGGTCTGTATTCGTAGGTCGGTGATATACGTGGGTACTTAATTCAGTTCAGACTAGTTTGACGACATATTCCCAAGCCCTAGGACTCCTTGTAAAGACGTGATTTTGTTTATTTGGTATTTTGTCAATTTTTTCTAAAAAAAGTTGTAGTGGGCACAAGTTGATGTAGCAAAAAATAGCTGTAGCACTTAATTAATGCACTTATAATATCTATAAATACAAAAATACCTGTCAGTCTTTCTACACTACAACCATGCACTGCTGGCTTGCCTTGGTGATCCATTGACACAAGTAATTGACAGACCAAAAAGTTTTGTATCGCAGTCTTTATTTATATCGCGGTCTGGTTGTTTGTATGCCTCAAACTAGCGCCTCCGCCTATTTTATTTTATTATTACGTTGAGCTATTACAGAGGTATTAAAAAAGCTTATGATAGGTTTAACAAACAGAACATGCAGTTTTTTTTAATTCCTTTGTTCATTACTACTTTAGTTCTCATAGGAGAGTCAATAGTATAACGATAAGTTGCTAGAGCTCATTCAGAATATACCTACCTAGGCAATTCGAAACAAAGGTTTACATCAAATTGTTGTATAAATACCGTAATACACAAACGGAAGTTGTACTATTCTCGTTAAAAACAATATGTGTAAAAACCCGACACAGATCACGGATGCGATGAAGATAACATTTTACAAGAATTAATTATTTCTGGCATTATGTTAATACTATTAGCTACTGCTTTATCTCATTATTTATTTGTCTAGATGTTGAGTTCTTTAAATATTTTATGTTTGTCACCAAAACAAATGCAGAATATAATTTACCTAATTTCAAAGCTGAGCTGAAACTTATTATAAAAAAAAATTATACTTACACAGATCAGTCATATTCAATATTTTTAGTAAGGCGCTTTGAATGAATACAAAGACCTACCTTCCATTTAGTTACACTTTGTTATTTTGAGCTCTATCAATACCACGAGAATTTTAATAAAACTCTATCGAAAGTTCGACTGATTTGGACTACCAGTTAATAGAATATCTACCTAATTATTAACTAGTTAGCAATCGTTTCAGCATAACCAAATGTTTAACATGACACTGATGAAATAATACTAGGTATACATAGTAGGTTATCAAAAGACCTTGCAGTTTGCGTCTGCACCTTGACCCTCTACATGCAACACACTGGTAGGACGATCTGTGGTATAATTTACATAAAGGTGTAAATATTTCAACATTTGCATTTATTTAAGAAATATTGAAGGTAGGAATTTTAAATTCTTGCGCGACTAACGTTATATTTGATCAGATATTTAAATTCTACAAAAAACGTACCTACTATTGTATGTTTAAATACTCATACCAACATGCGCCCTAAGTCATTGACCACCACTATAACCAGACAGAACGATCGTAAAAAAGTGCAATAAGTATATAAATCTTCACAAAACCCACATAAATTTAAAAGCTTGCAAATAAATAACAATAAATATAGAACGAAACAAGAATCTAATGACTAATTTTGTGATACTAATTAAATTCTGTACCGGTTCCAAATTAACTTTTCATTACATCGTTATATTGACCACAACCACAAAATCACTTATATTTTTTTGGACGAGGGAAGATCCGCAATCCTCGTTGTTTATTTATAGGTAATTACTCGAAGGATTTCAAGTATCCAAGACGTAGGTACTTTGACTTACCTACTTTGACGTAGGTTTTTTTTTATTCTCAGATACTAAAAATGTATTTTTCGAAATCCGATCGCTGTTTGTTCAGTTTTGGTATTCCATTTTTCCTACCAAAAGACATCAACGCGTTTCATTTGATAGGGTTTTGTTGTCTCATTCTTCGATTTTGTATTTTTTAATCAACATAATAAGTTCCTTTACATAGCTAAATAATTAGGTACGTATATTGCACTATAATAGTGAATTGTGAAAGAATGGTAGGGCACTGCATTGGAACCAATAACGACTATGATATTTATTTACTCTGCCATTGAAATATGAATAAAAAAAAATTGTTGTTCTGATGACACAATTTTTCACAATATGCTTTTTCAACGCCCCGCGCCGTAACACAAGTTTTTTTTAATGAAAATGTGTTAAATGCAAGAGTCCCCCTTTAGTCCAGCAGTAAAATGGCAATTTCAACAAAACATTAGTCACCTATACTAATAATTATAATTCATCCTTTCAGCGGAGCTCCAAGAAGTGAAGAACTCAGCTGCTCCGGTGACAGAAGTATGCCTCGGGTGCATGTGCCAGGCCGTCTCCGGGTGCAAGCAAGGCCTGAAGTGTGAGGGAGACCACTGCGGTCTGTTCCGTATCACCTGGGCATACTGGGCTGATGCTGGCAAGCCAACTCTAGCTGGCCAATCACCTGAAGCTAGTGATGGTAATTACTGACACAATAGTGGCAATTCTGTACGTCTCCAAAACTTAACTAAACCAATTTGACAGCACTAAAATTGATGCCATCCTTTTTATTTCGATCGTTATGAAAGGGACGGCAACATTTTTAGTGCTTTCAAATTAGTTTAATTAAGTTTAGGCGACATCCAGAATTGCCACTATTACCGCTACATGTTCTAAGTTTCTGTCATTTAATTCCGACGATTTCAAGAGACCAGCCAGTGCGATGCTTTCCGATGTAGAGCACCGTAACGCGATAGCATTTTAAGAGTAATTGCATTAATTTATATTGAATTATCATCTATGTATTGTGTAGTTATAAATAACAAGGTTGTCTATTTATCTTGTTCCATTTTAGTATGTAGTAAATGAAACTGGAGATGTGTTACTTATTCGTTGTTTTATTCGACAGGTGCTGTGTAGGTATTTATTAATAACCTGAATATATAGTGCACGGCCTTGGTAGAGGCTTAATGAAAAGTCGAATATCTAAATTTCTCTGATTGGAATGTGTTTGCGGAAACTAAACCAGATTAAATTTTAAAATGTTCTTCTTAACCTTGATTTAGTGATACTTTGCATCTACTTATCCGTAGCCACCGTAGCCACATCAATTTAATAATAAAAATATATAATTTGCGCATTAGACATGAGACGTGTCGAAGATTTCATTAAAATAAATCTTTAGCAGGTAACTTTATTTAGAAAGCACATTTTTTTTTACCTTATTGTGTAAAATGCACCTACGATAAAAGTCAATGACTATGCGGCATATATTACGAGTCAAATCAAATAAAAATTGTCTCAAATTTGTTCGTGGTCATTATGGTTGCGTCTTGTACCTTGACACCGCTGGTTTTTTTTCTACTTACGACTTTACATAACTTGACTCTACATGATTATTAATTGATTATGTTTTATTATTTTAGCGTACGCAAACTGCACCAACGATCCGTACTGCGCAGCTCTGACCGTACAAGCCTACATGAAGAGATTTGCCCAGGTATGACTTATTTTTACAAAAAAATTTACAAGCATGAATGAAAGACTCGTGAAGTCGTGATAAGTATTTCTAATGCGACAGGATACACATTTTTCAACAACAAAAATCGGATAATAAGAAAATGCTGACACGGGAATTAATTACCTACTTACATCTAAATGTCCTCGATATGCAATATTAGTTTATCTTCTGAAAACTACATTAAAATTCATATTTATAAATATACACGGGGTTTTATCGCGTTATTTACCTTATTTCTTTACGTCCCGACGTTTCGGCTATGTTGGAATAGCCATGGTCGCGGGTGGACTGCATAAAAATTAAAAATATAAAAACCTTCTGCCTACACATTGATAGTTGATACTATAAAATTAATTCAGATACCTACCTACTGTCTGACACATGCCTTTTTGTAACTTAAATTCCACTTGTCTTGGACAGTTTTGTATGTGTAGGTTGGTACTACGAGTAGATTTAAATTGTGACATTGTTCATGCAATTTGCATATCAAGTCGAATGCAGTGACATCACCCAAATAAATAGGCACCATTGTACCTACAGTCAAAATCAGAAATACCTATGTAGTTTAAATACATTTATTGTGTGCTCAGGGCACTTAGTTAGTGGAAAGAGGCATGATGTAGGAACCTAGATATGTATCATTCTGCAAATAACTAAGTACATACAATCATGATAATAAAAAATGAATTACATAATAATATTATACAGAAGAAAACTGTTTCGTATAAACTTTATTAAAGATTAAAAATCTGAGGATTGATAAATACCTATCTGTGCATTTTATCATCAACATCAGAGTGGGACATTACTCGTTGAAACTTTAATGAAAAGATTTTTACTACGTTTTAATAATACCAGAGATTAGGGGTATTTATTTGGTCTATGATAATACTAATGAATTAAAGCAGCTGACTGTTCTTTAGGTAACCTCATCATTTAAATAAAACAATGACGTGATTTAAATTACGGCTGCTCGTGTGGGATATCCAAGTAAGACTTACTGTATGTAATTAAGTATTATGGATTTCGAATGAGGTTTTGAAATAAACTTTGGAAAATCTGTTGATACGAATGCCGTAGTTAAGTAGGTACCTAGGAACAATATCGCCATATCAACTTTGTTTAAAAGTAGGTATACTTAACAAAAAGTGTAGGTATAAAAGTTTCTAACAGTTATCAAATACAGGTCAGTAGGAGAGAATCGCTGAAACGAATTTATCAATCGCACAAATAATTCATAGTAAAAAACTATTGCAACTCTTTGTGTCGTATGCTATGTTGGTACCACATGGGCCATGGAAATCAGTAACAAATATACTAGTGTATTATATAATCTGTGCTAATAATTCAATTTGCATTTTCCAGGACTGCAACGGAGACGGCCAAATCAACTGCTACGACTACATGGCGATCCACAAGAACGGTGGCTACGGATGCGGCGGTCCCCTGCCCCTAGACTACGCCACTGTGTTCAATCAATGCATCGCAGCTGTTTCTCACTACGTTGCGCCGTAGCATAGACTTTTAAACTCCCTCACCACTTGCAAGAACCATGCACAGCGATATTATGGACCTACATCTTGTTTTCAATGATTTTCGCTCCTAGTATTTAGAAGCGATAATAGATGGCGCTGCGACATGTCAATGTCAAATTGTTTTTATATTTGACTGGTTGTTTTTTCACAGATTGTTTATTTTATTGCTATAAATTCAAATACAAAAATAAAGAACAAACACCGGCTATGAAAGTGGAATCAGCGCCATCTCTCGAGCTAGTCGGTATTACTTTTTTAAAATGTAGATCCCTTCATTCAATTTTAAATTTGTGTATCAATAGAATGGTTAGTGAGTGTATGAGCCGCATTAGAAATAGCTTAATTTAAGCTGAACACAATACATTTTGTAGTATATTAAAAACATGTAGGTAATAATACCTACTCTTACATCTCTGTTCCACGTTTCAATATTTAGAGAGAAGGTTTTTCAAAGTTCATCTTTGCATAAAGCAGAAACTTAACTTAGCTGGTCTGTAGCAATGATGATGAATATACTTCCTAAATAGATTCGATAATTCGGATCTTTAGCTTTCTAACACTTAGCCTTAAAAATGTCTACAACTTTGAACAAACTTTCCGAAAAATGTGATAAGTAGGTACAAGATTGTATTGGTTGATAAACGTCTTTTTAGGGTTTTTTACTAACTCATCTATCGAGTAGCACTAGTTTTTATTGCAATAATTTTCATTACAATAAATAAAATACCTACTTAGTTTTACGAGATGTAAGTATGTAAAGAGATTATGATAAACTGACTGAATAGTAAACGTTTTTACCCTAGTTGATGTTTTATTGAATACTCCTAAATGTAGCTACTAATTAGTCGCATAAAGTAAAGTAAGTTCGTATGAGCATAAGTGACCAACTGGCGACACGAAGTTTTTAGACTACCTAAACTAAAGGCTTCCATCGTGGCTTAACGACTCTACTACCTAGTCAAGTCACCTAAAATAAAAAGGGACGATTATGCTCGCTTCCGCAGGAAACACCCATTTTTTTTTGGTTATTATTATAAAACTTAAGAGCTCAGCTCTTGTCGGTGTAATGATGCAATTTCCTTCATATGCTTCTTTCCAATGCGATCTCTTTTACCTACTTCTTGATACGACATGACAGCGACCTTCTCTTTTATCTGACTTATGTAATTAATTCTCGGTCTTCCCCTTCCTCGCCTTCCTTCTACTTTTCCTTCTATGATGTTCCTTATAAAGCTGTCATGTCGTATAAGATGACCAATCATTTTTCCTCTTTTTTTTGGTACTGGTTTGAAAATTTGCGACCAGTCTATCCTACAGTGAGGGAGCGTAGCTGGGGAGTGTGGGGTTGTCAACGGAACGTGTCCCCTAGGTGGTGCTAAACGAGCTCAAAATAAAGACTAAAATCATAGGTGTAATCTAAAATAAAGGATGTGTTGTGAACGCTAACCGTATTTCGAAGCGCTCGTGGCGAAGCTTGCTAAGACGTTCTTATGATAGATCGTCGAAGTTAAGCAACGTTCTGAGCGGTCACAACTTGGATGGGTGACCGCAAGTGGCATTTATATCTGAGCGCTTCCGTGCTTCGGAGGGCACGTTAAATTGTCGGTCCCGGCTTTTAAAGTCGTTAAGCCATGACGAGGCCTTAAGTGTGTGCCATAACGCCGAGGAATGAGCGGGAGAGCGAATAATGTTTTTACTCGTGAGTGAGAAGCGCAGAACGATAGACACGCAACATAATTTATAGCGAAAAAACAGTTTTTATTTAATTACAAGTTAATTAAACAAGCAATCGAAAAATTAAAAAACCAGAACTAAATGAATACTTCTAGGCTATTTGTCAAAACATAAAACCAACAAAAATAGCGTTCTGTTCCTGAGATAAATAGCAAACTGTGTGAAAAACATGTTTTTTCAAAAAAATATATGATCGAGAAAACTTTTACCAATCGTGTTTCTAAAAAACCACAACGCAAGATAAAAGTTCAAAGTTTAATTTCTCCAAACATTATAAGGTGGTATCTTTCACGGATTTTGAGATCTAATACGATTCAAACCACATATTTGCTACCTACGGCCTCTTAAGGCGGCCTAAAAACTCCGTCACCAGAGTTGGCCACTTGCTCATACGAACTTACTTTTTTTACCGTATTGAAGCACGACACATACGTACCTACATAGGTACTACTAAACAGGATCCTGCAGAAAACTGTGTAGAAAAAAAAACTGTTGTTGTTATTGGAACTTATCGTAATGCTATAGACCTTCTAACCCTGCCTTGATAGTCAGTAGGTAATATAGATAAATTAGGTAACTAATACTTATCTAGGTAGACTGGGACTTTGTAAGTGTAAAAAAAACTTGGAAAAGCCTAAGGTAAGTAAATAAATGTTTTTTATCATTTTTTTTTCTGAACTGCGGAGTTGTGAAGAGAGATGCATCTTGAGAGTGCAGGAAATGTATCTCTTCTTACTTCCTTTTTTTGTTCTCTTTCTGTCAAAGCTAATCTTTTGTTTTAAAATTTTTGCCCCTTAGCCATGTTACATTTCTTCAAACGCTTACGATTAGAATAGAAACGAAAAAAATAATACTTAGTTATGATGTGAACATATAAATATGTATAGATTAGAATGTTGATCACGGATGTTCCACGAAGTTCTACTTATGATTAATTAGTCATATCGTCTATATCGCATAGGTCGGTCTAGTTTTTTTATAGTGTTAGGTAAAACACTATCTCCTTTTAGGTGGACCATTGACTTCTTTTGGCTAAAAACGATAAAATTATCAGTTGTTATTGCAGTATGGTCTATAAATAATGCAATCTTAATTAAATCCAAACATAGCACTTTGAACAGTGTAATTGGTAAGTCGTCTTTCTCCCAGATTCAAATCCTACTACACATTGCTCGTTTATTCATCTTTTTGAGGGCTAGTCAGTTGTTTTAAGAAAAATTGTGTTCAATATAGGATTTGAAAATACAACTTTAAGGTAGGTATGCGTCAAACTAGCGCCGCCGCTTCCTATTTTATTCTATTATTACGTTGTTTGAACAAAGGAATTTAAAAAACTGAATGTTCTGTTTGTGAAACCTATCATAAGCTTTTTTTTAAACCAATGTAACAGTTTTATTTTTATAGTTTAGGAGTAGCGAAGTTGCACTTGGTTGGTGGCCACCAAACTCTGTTTTCGCTACTCTTCCAAAACTAGGTATGCAACTTTAAATCATCCACATAATAACTTACAACTTATAAGAATTCTCTTTTAAAATACATGTAAGTAGGTAAAATACATGTAAATAAATGTATTTCGACTATTATTTACTTCAGTAGTACTATTTTAGTAAACATGAAGCTCCTTCTCCTGGGCCTCGCCATGGCAGTTCTGTGCAGCGTGGAGGGCTACCCCGCGTCGCAAGTTCGGGACTTCTGCGCTAGACAACTAATGGAAGTTCTCAAAACATTTTGCTCAACTATAAATTTTTCAGCCACAGGTTAGTAGGTACATACTTACAAACTAACAAAGCAAAATCACTCAAATTGCCAATATGATCGACTGATCGTAGCTCGCTTCGCTCGCTCGATCGATAACATTATAATATCAATTACTAGTATAGGTACGGTGAAGGAAAACATCGTGAGGAAACCAGCGGCTAGTCAGCCCCACACGTATTGACCATTAGTAATTCCTGTTTATGTGGCCGACTAAGCTGAGAGGATGGTTTAGGTGCTGGGCAAGCCTATTCCATCTCAACAATGTCCCCAGGTGTAGGCACAGGTAATGGTGTGCCTCCTGACTCTTTATAAATCATCTAGTATAGATGTAAAGGCCTGAGTACTAAGTATACGCCTGCGGCTTCGCTCGTTTGGTACCTACTTACTCTGATTAAAAGTACCTATCATATTTTTTTTAGTATAAGTAATTATTATAAATACGAAAATAAACAATATAAAGTAAGTAACTTTTTTTTTCAGATCAATTGGCTGATCGTAGCATGCCAACTCGCAGCATTGAAGAAGTTAGGTACATATGTTGTGACCGGATCTGTACGCCCGATGAAATAATTGCCTACTGCTAAAATGAACTAAGGTATATTAGTACCTACTACCTACTTAGTAGTGGTAGAAATCAACAAATAAAATACTTTTGAATTTAAAGAGTTTTTACATTAAGTATGTATATTGAAATCAACAAATAAAATACTTTTGAATTTAAAGAGTTTTTATTTATTTTATTTTATTTTATTTTATTTTATTTTCTACATTTTTGGAAAACTTACAGCTAGGATAAAAATTATACAATATTGACAAAAAATACACATGTAAGGAACATTGTACTTTGCTGAGGGCCAATTACAAGTTTCCACAGATAGATTGAAAATGTATATATAAAAAAAAGGTTCAGTTTGTGTGGACAGAAAAAAAAGAATATGAAATGAAATACTACTTCGGTACATCAATATGAATAAAAAAAAAAAACCATAAAAACCTACTAACAAAAAACGAATAAAAACATAAACTTACTTAAAATTTAATTACATGAAGAAAAGTTGCTTGTAAGCAAGCTCTTAAGCTTAACTACTGAGGTATTGAATAAATCTACATCAGCCATGTCCAAGGAATTGAAAGATTCACAAGCACGAACATTTTTTTTTTACATTATATTTAATCCCCATAATCAATTATTAAAGTGTAATAAAATCTAAAAATATATGTGTTAGTATTAGCAATTAGTATACTTAATATGTATAAGTAGATAGATAAATTCTGTGGTAGAATACAGTAGGTACCTACCTACATCATGAATGAATGAACTAAGTAGGTACTTACTTAAAAAAATGATAACAACGGTGATTCCGGAATATAATACGTTCTACCTAGTACTTAAAGTATTATTTTATCTGTGGTTCTACTTAACTTTACTTAACTTCCACTGTGAAAAGTTTTTAGCATAGGTAGGCACTTATCTATTGTCGTTTCTTGAGCAAGAAAATAGCCGATAGCTCGCTTCCTCGCCGGCCGGCGGCGCGCGCGGCGATACAATTTCCCATACATCGCCCAGGCGAGTCTCGATCTAGATTTTAGCTTGTCGCCCTAATAGCTCTAGATTTTAGCTTATTTCAAGCTACTGATTGTAAAGCACCTCTACATATTTCAACTTGTTTATTGTTTTTAATCATTTCCACGCTTTCCCTGAACAATACCTAGCGCGTGGCAATAAGTTGTTGTTATTGTAACTTTATCGTAAAATTTATAGACCTTCTAACCCTGCCTCGATTGTTGTAGGTACCTACTCCAAATAATTTGTTTAGGTATTTTGTATCACTTGAAAATAACAGTAAAATCGTAGTAGGTATTCCCATTTGAGCAGAATTGAGCACCTATCGATCAAGCGAAAAGCGACCGTCATTATGATGACGCTCGCTTTTCGCTTGATCGATAGCCGATCTTCACTTTTTTGTGCTCGCATACCTTTCCTATCTTCATGAAACTGGGTAGGTAGGTAGTATGGTATGGTAATAGGTATTTATGTAGACGCTTGCACAAAATATCATTTCTGTTGTGTGTGAGGTGGGTGGTTTTGTGCAGTTTATGACGCTTTGGCATTATCATTTTTATATGTAGTCCATTATGTCCCACTGCTGGGCAAAGGCATCTCCATGACTTTATGCGGCGATTTGAAAAGTCACAAAAAAACCCAACCTTTTGAAATAAAGGCTGGTTATGAAAATGAGAGCTTAGTCGCACATCAAAATTAAATTCATTGATAGTACCTAGCACCCTATAACAGGGATTAACTATCTGCTACGCTACTGAAACTTTTGTTGAATATGCGTAATGCTGCTGGGCGCTTTTAGTAACTATTTATTTATTTATTTACACATACACACATAGAATATAACATTACAGTTGTACTAAGTCGTTATATCGATAACGAAAATTATATTATTATTTTGATGCCTTTGCCCAGCAGTGGGACATAATGGACACTTATAAAAATTATAATGCCAAAGCGTCTTAAGCTGCACAAAACCACCCACCTTACTTTCAACAGAAATTATATTTTGTGCAAACCTACTATATGTATTCCCAGCAGTGGGACAGTATATGTTAGCAGCAACAACAACAACTTGTTTAGCAGTAGCCAGTAGGTTAAGTATAGATACCTACCTGTTATCTTTCCTATGAATCAGGGATCATAACTTCCTTCGGCTAAAAAAGATAAAATTATCAGTTGTTATTGCAGCATTGTCTATAAATACTGCAAGCTTAATTAGATACAAACATAACACTTCAGACAGTGTAATTGGTAAGTAGCACTTACTCCAAAACTGGTTAGCTACTGCATTTCGCCCTATCATTCTTCTATCTTATATTATTATTAGCCGCCTACGCCCACAGCCTGGCAAAGGCCTCCCCTTCTCACTCTCTCTCTCTATTAACCCCACTCTACATTATGGTACAGTTGACGTGGAATTTGATGAGCTCGTCTCTCCATCTCGTTCGTGGTCTGCCGCGACGTCGGTGTCGTCGTCAGTACGTTATCTGGGCACCACTTCATGGTCAGTTGAGCCCACTGGAAATTATAAATTAATTTAATATTTTTTATACTTTTTCAGCAAGCATGAAGCTTCTTCTTCTTCTAGGCCTTGCCATGGCAGTTCTGTGCGCTGTGGAGGGCTACTCAGCTCAGTTTTACTGCGGTAAAAAGCTAGCAGATGCGCTGCAAACTCTTTGCAAATACAGCGAATTTTCGCCCGAAGGTAACATTGACAATAAGTTTTATAACCCCTTATGTCATCTTACTTACTTTAATGTCGGCCACACTAATACTCTTGCACACATGCTCTTTGACACTAACGGGAAATACCGCTAATTATCGCGATCGTTCTTGGCTTCTGTGACGGATATTGCCACAATTTTTGCCAATGACAGTAACTTACAGTGAATGAAATAAACGTTTTCCGTTTGACGATGGAGGTTGTACAAAGAATATAATTGACGGTATACTTAAGGGAGGCTCAAAGACGTTAACATTAGTTTAAACTATGTAGTCTTGTGGCTACTCACAAGACTACATAGTTTAACAACGGCATTGCCGTTTGTCGTTAGGCATTGACGTTGACCGTACGCGCTGCAACTGCGCGTTTGTAACGGAACGCAAAACTTTTTTTTTTCAGATCCATTGGCTTATCATCACAGGCAAACTCGCAGCATTTTAGAAGAATGTTGTGACCGTCCCTGTACGCCCTACGATATTTACACCTACTGCCCGTAGTTGGTGCTTACGAGTAATCAAATAAATACTTACCTACATTTGAACTTGATGCATTTTACATCTTTCTCTTATTATAACTATCATTTCATCCCATTCCCAGGTAGGTACTGCTGAGTACTATTTATATATACTCTTATAATATTATATAGGTTATATAGGTTACCGGTCCAAAAAAGTAGTCTCGATCACGTGTCGTTTCGATTAGATGTTTTTTTTGTTTCATGTTTTTTTTCTATCCGATATCAGTCTATGAGTAATTAAAAGGTAACAATGTTGATGGTCGTGGCGTGATAGTTCTATACAATACATGTACCTAGGTATATACATACATTGGTTTATGTAATAGTACCTACTACGAATACGTAATATGGTATTTACGTATTAAGCATCATGATTATCCTGCCTATATCCCCCGTTAGTAATATTTCAAATTTATTTATAGATCAGAATGTTGATCACGGATGTTCCACGAAGTTCTACTTATGATTAGTCATATTTTTTTATTTTTTCGTACTTTCCGAGTAGTAAGGTTATAAGTAGCACGATTCAAGGTAACCATTTGTTATTTTATATCTACTGAACTTAGCTTTACTTGCGTACCTACCTACTTACAACTTATAACCTATCTGTTGCTTCGTTTGTAAAGATGAGAATAAATCCAGGATGGAAAAATTTTAATGAGATGCATAGAGCGCAAATACAACCAGATGGAAATAAGCCATTGGAATACTAGGTACAACTTCACAACTAATCCTACAAAAATTAAGAAATACTTACTTTTAAGTGGTTGATTTTTAACCGACTACAAAAAAGCAGGAGGTTCTGTGTTCCACTGTATGTACTTGTGTTTATCCTATTTGTTTGTAATTTTTGAACTGATTTTTCCTTTGTTGTGTGTGTGTCAAATAAACGTATTTCTATTCTATTCTACGTATTGTTTTTTATGCATATTCACCGAGTTTCCTATAATTATTGTGGGCCGATTTTTTAAATTATTGTTTTGTTTAAACGTATTCCCAAGGGATAAAAATTTAGTAAGGATCGAACAAGGATCTTCGGAGTTATGAAAATAAATGTAAGTACTTTGAGAGTGCAGGGAAATTGCTCTCCTTTCAAAATTAAAGTAATTTTTCAAAAAAAATATTTTTCCACTTGTCTAAAATAGCTTTTGGAAAAAATAAATATTTGTCAATTTATTTTATTAATATTGATTTAAATAATGTTTTTTTCTAGTTACTCTAATGTCAATGAAAAGAGATTTAATATCCGTTATAGTTAAAGTAGGTTTACTAAACCAATATGCTTATGGGGACTATATACAGCAGTGCTTATGTAGGTATACAAGTAGTTTATCAATCATCTGGCAGATAAAAGAATACTAGGTAATATAACACAAGCATTAAAATTGCTTAGATTAGGGACTAGATAGATGACATTGTGTGGAATGTTCAAGGATAGGTATTTATTACTTATTTTTAAATAACTTATACTAAAACGGTATTGTGTTGTTGTTTCATCCTATAGTTTTTGTCGCGTTTTTTGTAATCCCACACCACATAGTATGATGTCAATACGAACAACGCTAAGTCCGAGTAGAAATTATTTAGTTTAGATCAAGATTGTGTGCAAACGAGTCAAAGCAGTATTTTAAATAATACACAAATAATTCAGTTAGGGATTAGATCTCGGATTTATAGTTACCTACTTAATTTTTGTTTTGAAATACCCATACAAATTAAACGAAGCATAGCCTTTTTATTCGTTTATTCTATTTCAAAAAGTATTTTAAAATATGTGTTCATAAAAAATCCTTTAAATAATGTATAAGTTACTGTGGCCAATGCTAATTATTGGATTATCGACAAGTGCTATTGCAGGTAAGTAATCAAAATTATCTAGAAAATACAATTTTATAATGAATATACAATAATGTTATATACCTAAGTACAGAAACTAAGCTACCTAGGTACCTACTACATATTTACATAACTGTACAAAATACAATTAGAACTTTGTTGAGCCACCTAAGGATCGTTACAAGATCTATAGGTAGCTCAACAGATCCAAACCACTGCTAGACGGAAGCGTGCCCAAGACACTGTCGTGTAGCATTGTCGCGCTGAATGGCAATGCTGATCCTTTGAGCCAAATAAGTGCCACGCCTCCGATTATGCGTCTATTTATTTTTTAGGTTTTTTTAAAGGCTTAAGTACCTACTATAAATTAGCCTTAAAACAGGCTTGGGTACAACAGTAACGACATGCTGACAGATCATAATACTTATCACAATTTTATAACAAAAATAGGTAAGTATAGGAAAAAGCTCTTCCAAATTCTACACGTCAGAAATAAATATCTAAAGATAACAATTTTCATATGTGTGTACCTATGTGATCAAGTAGGTATAACGAAGGATTATGAGCCCTACCTACTCTTCAGTTTTTCACTTTTTTATCTAATTTTGCAATCAAAACAACAATTGAATTTGAAAAACATTGCAAAGGTTTCAGCAAGTAAGATCTTTTCAATAAAACATTGAAAATTTACAAATTTTAATTGAATTTTAAGTAAATAATTACTCTAGAACTCAGCGGTCAACTTTATGTTATTGGATGAATACCTTATTCATTTCCAGATAGCTTTGATATCGACAAAGTTTCGGTTCATCTGGGTATATTGTGGGTATAGGTCTAGGTAGAGAACGGCGCAATTGCTCCTCGCACTCGATTCACAAACTCAACGTTAAATTCCTGTTCGTTATTATTAATGTTCAGTACCTCTGTGCCTACCTCTGTGTTCTGTACCTACCTATTTAAATGTATGTCTGTGCTTTTGTTGCCAAATAAATGTTATTCTATTCTATTCTATAACTCTACCTAAAGTTTAAAGTGCTTTAAAAGACATATTTTAAAGGCAAAGGCATGTACCAAATATTTTGACATACCTACCTCTGACTACCCCCCCCCCCCCCCCCCCCCTAAAGGATTTAAAAATGCCTAAAAAGATCTATTAAGAAATTTCTACCGCTCCCTGGAAATACAGTCGTGATCATATTTATTTAAACTATCTAATAAAAGAAGTGTTTTCAGTTTAATAATTACTTGAACCTCTCCAAACTGTGCAGTACAAAAACATATCAAGATTATTCATAGTGGCAACTACCGAATTTGAGATGTTAACATTGTAATGGTGAAATTTTGGAGAAAGGCCAGGTCGAAGTACCCTAAACCGGAGACACGCTCTCCGGTTTGTATGAAATGTAATGAGAGTGAATGGGGCGAAAGAGATGTGTCAGGATCGTAGCAGCTGGAGATCCGTGGTCTCTGCCTACCCCCCTGGGAAAGAGGCGTGATTATAAGTATGTATGTAAAAAACATGTAAAGGCCTAAGTTTTTTCATTTTCTTCTCACGCTTGGTGATTTGAAAATCTTTCACAGAAATCCACGTTACGAACCTAAACGAGTCGTGCATTCGCTGCCTCTGCCATGTCGCGGGGTGTGACACGTCCCACGGATGTAGCGACGGGTACTGCGGACCCTTCTACATCTCGCGGGTGTACTGGATCGACGCGGGGAAGCCGACGTTGCCTGAGGATGACCCGGAACGAAAGGAAGGTAAGTTAAGATTTTGTCTCTATTAACGCATAGCACAATAGTAATATACACAATAGTGGCAATTCTGGATGTCGCCAAAACTTAACTAAACTAATTTGACAACACTAAAAATGTTGCCATCCCTTTCATAACGATCAAAATAATAAACAAAATAATAATAGTGCTGTCAAATTAGATAAGTTATGTTTTGGCGTCATCCAGAATTGCCACTACTACTTATTTATTTTTTTAGGCATATCAGTTAAGCCTCATTTAATTACAAGTGTTATGTGTGTGTTTATGTTTCACAGCGTTCCAAGACTGTGCCAGAGATTACCACTGCTCCATCAGAATAGTTAAAAACTATATGCTGAAGTATGGAAAGGTAAGTGCTACCAGGCAATGAGATAAACCATGCACGGTGTAGGTCAAATCCTGTCAAAACGTATCGGATTAACTATTATCGTAGCTATCTGGTAGATGTGATCTCCTGATGACAAGCTTTAAAAGTCGTTAAGCCATGACGGAGGCCTTCAGGCGGCCTAAAAACTCCGTCCCCAAAGTTGGCCACTTGCTCATACGAACTTACTAACTTGCTTTTTATGACAAAGCACTTTCATCATAATTTTCGCCCAACTCTATTTTTTACGCCATTCTCTCCGATCTCTCGCGATTCTCATACACTGATTACGACCACACTCACTAAGTCATTCGACCATTGGACAAATCACTAATAACTTGAAAAATATTCTTCATACGAAGTATATTGTTGTAATCCAAAAAAACAGAACTCATGGCTACTAGACTAGATGGCGCTGTATAAAACGTATTTTTTACGCAGGACTGCAACGCAGACGGCGTGACAGACTGCCTGGACTACATGATGATAAACTACCACGGAGGAAGCGCATGTTCCGGACCCCTCGCGACCACCAGCCACGGCCAGCGCTGGCTCGCCACCTTCCGGCAGTGCCAGATGCTCTTCCGGAACTCTTAGGACTTATTACTTTCCTTCTAATCAGCCGGTAGCACTGGCGTCACAAACTTCTTGGCCATGCTTTTGTCGCTTCATTTTTACTTAAGACTCGCAATTCGTATACCTGGGGTACCGTATCCGTATGATTCTCGACTTTGGTGAGGTCCGGTGTCCGGCGCTCCGGTCCCAAAAATACTTCAGAAAGTTTGCAACTTAATAAATATTTTTTCAACGAAAATGGTTTTCGTCAATCACGATGCGGTTGGTGGTGACCAAGACGATTAATATCTAGAAGACAGACAAAGGCCATACACAAAATCGTAACCCGTACCAGATAGCCTGGAAACTTTAAAACATCAATTTTATCCAAGAAATTTCAATTACTTTCTAGTTAAAATTACCTAAAAAAATTTTTATTAAATATTGTTGCTACCTACTACCAAAGACTATTAATATCTAGATATTAATATCTAGGTATTAATCCACTTTGCTACTACTAAGTATTGAAATTTCTTGGATAAAATTGATGTTTTAAAGTTTCCAGGCTATATCTGGTACTGCGGGATCAGGGTATTAATCGTCTTTGGTGGTGACTAAACAACCCATTTTCGAATGTAACGTAACGTAAGTACCTATTTTGCTTACAAACTTAAAATGACGGATGTTTGAATTAAAAAGACGAATAAAACATGTAAAAAATTGTTTATATTTTAGTCCAATGCATCAGTCAAATTACAATCTTATACATAATTTAGAGATTATTAGCTTACTTTACTAATATTAACTCTATCTTACTAGTCTATTATCATTAAAAATGAGTCCTTCGTTCACATTTTGAGCAAACCAATTTAGATCTTAAAATCTAAACCTGCAGCATTTTTACGGTTGGCAGATGACTTATATAATTTTAAAAAGTTGGTATTGGATGAAAAACTCTAAAAAACCGTTTGCAAACACTGCTACCTCGGCCTATCCATGGCCTCGCTATGCCTACGAGTTTTTTAGCGACCGAAAAAGTTTATAATCATGGCAATACATGTATGTTTTCTATACGAATAATATTTTGATAAGGACAATAATAAACAATAGTGTCAATTCAGATGTCGCCAAAACTAAACTAAACTAATTTGACAGCACTATATTTTACCGAGAGAAATGGCAAGAACGAAGGGCTGTACTCCCAGCAGTGGGAGAGATCGGGCTGCGGATGATGGTGATGATGATATTTAACTACCTCTTATTAATTAAGTGAAACTAAAATTCAGGACATAAAGCACCAACAATTTTCTTATAAAATAAAACTTATTAAACATTTTATCAATAAAAATATATACCTGCAGCTAATAACTGTTATTTCTTATAAATATCATAGCCATTTCTAAACCTAAACTTAAAGAAAGTTAAGCTACTCATCCACATCCACACTTCGCGATCGCAATTATGCGAATGGATTCTACACTTCTGCTGGCGAGTTAGGAGAGGCAAAGTTGCAGTTGACATTCTCTCGGACATTATTCTTCTGTCTTTAGACATTTTAAATCCTTTGATGTCTAAGGGGTAGTCAGAGGTACACTTCTTCACACATTTTGCAGAAGCTACCATTTACCACGGGCAAGCCCGTCACCGCTCTATCTACGCAGCTAAACGCTTTTCCTTTGAAGCGACTGAAAAGGTCCAACAATTCTGAAGTAGTCTTTCTAGCCTAACGTATATTTTATAAAGTTATCATTATATTCAGTTTACGTAGGTTAATAAAAAGAGAGAAGCTACATTAAGCGAAAGTGACAAGCGGCGCTGGAGATTCCCAGTCCTCTTCGATCTCCTCCTCTGACTCGTCAGGGAATCGAACCTGTAACATTTTAAACCGTAAGTATCTAATGATATTCGTAGTTTTATTATAGTTCATCGTTTTATCTTATACTTCCTTCGTAAACGCCACAAAAGACTAGGCTTGGTAGTGACCGACCGGCTACAGAGCTCACTAATGATGAACCCATAGACGACAATTGGCTCCAAAAGACATCAACGCGTTTCGTAGAGCGTCTACGAAACGCGTTGACATCTTTTGTGCGAGACTTTGTGGTTTCTTTTCAAGGTTTTTATATTTCAAAGACTTTGTCTGATGCTTTAGAAAATTAATGGTTATGAACATTGTAAACACTATAAACGGGGTATTTACAATGATTCGTGAATTTCTGAGTTTTCCGGTATTTCGGCACAGTTGCATGCGAGCTGCTTTATTTAACTGTTGGTTTGTGAAGGTTATAAAATTAATACTCACCCATGGAGCTAACCGTTTTCCATCCGAAGACAGTGAGCTTGGCTGGTTTGATTGCCATGCCTGTAAAGGAGAGAAATCATATCAGTGTAACTATAGAATTAAAAAAATCATAGAAACCACCGATAAAACCCTCCATCGACTACAAATGAGCTGATGATGTCATAGTCCCATCTCTCGATCCATCTGTTCACGAGCTATATTTCCTTATGCGGGTTTTACACGGGTGACTAGCTGGTCGATTTCCCGCTCGATCTTCATACGTTTTCAATTCGCCTCCCAAGCCGCACGACGAAAATGTACGAAGATCGACCGCGAAATCGACCAGCTAGTAACCCGCGTGTAAATCCAATATCAGACAGACTTTTTCATAGGGCGTTAAAAAAAATTCTAATGGATAGTTACGTAAGGCTACGGTAAATTCAAACTACGAATATTTTCTATATAGCCAACAATCAACATCCATTGAGTAGGTATATATATAACACATTAATTATTTCAAGTGGTTTAGTAGTGTTAAAAGCTAATTTGTCCTTAGGTTTTCCATAAAAGCGTAACAAACATCCAAATCCTCACAAACATTCGCATTTATAATATTGAGTAGAATTTTACTTCCTAATTCAATCTTTCGAAAATCACTTTGAACAAAATTATAATACCTACGTACTTATCTATTAGGTATAATATAATCTATAATACCTACCTGAAAAGCGTCATTAAAAGCGTGTGCCAAAGACAAGGCCAGTGCCCTGGCATGTTTTCGCCGGGAACAAACGAACACGTGGACCACATGGGACTCCAAAGCCAGGCTCTCATTCTTGCCTTCCACAACGGCGAAGACGCGCGCGTTGGCAGCGTCGGCCGAGCAGTATGATATTCTGGAAGGAAATTGTATTACTTTAATTACGAAGCGCTCGTGGCGAAGCTTGCTAAGACGTTTTTGATAGATCGTCGAAGTTAAGCAACGTTCTGAGCGGTCACAATTTAGATGGGTGACCGCAAGTGGCATTATCAGCTGAGCGCTTCCGTGCTTCGAAGGGTACGAGGCCTAAAATACTCCACCAACGAGGATTTTTTTTAATAAAATTTAATGCTATCAGGATTTCAAAATCTGGTTAATTACAGACTCTGCTACAATTTTCTCTAAATGAATTGAGATCCTTGGAGCCGTCACTTGTTGTGGTCGTGTCTGGACGAATAATTAAGGAAATTAAGTATTTAACGTTGTCTTGAAACATTTTAATTTTAATATCTTGACTGAATTGACTGAATATTTAGCTACTTTAGAGGCAGATGACCTTTAGATTTCCAAATTGTCTTTAAGTAAGTATGTATAGGATTTATTTACATATAACAAAATTATACCCGCAAACTCAAATCATTTATTCCAGTCACTTCTCGCGATGTCGCAGCCATGCACGGAAAAATATAGATTTATCAATCCAACAACAAAGTAAGGCGCCTATCACCCGCGCCATAAATTATTATAAACGTCTCGAAACAGGTAATAAATATTGTAGAGTCGTTGACTGCATTCTATTTTTTCTACATTTAAATCAATCAGAACCAAAACAATTTACACGTTATCATATTTTTATTGTAAAATAATGTCGCATAATCGCATTTATTGTACAACGCCGTGTCCTTAGTGGTTTAGCTGGGCATCATGGGATACTGTCCTCGATACCGAGTCAAGTATCACAAATGTATGAAAATCTAGTGCAGCGCCTCCCCCGGTAACTTGCATGAACTAAACATTCCATACATTTAGAATACTTGACACGTGAGCAAGGATAGATTACTATAATACACAAAGACCGCCGGTAACCCTTCAGGCTTACCTGTAAATAGAGACGCTAAGAACGTTGTCCTGTGAGTCTGCGTCGGTCACTATGATCCCCTTCGCACTGATGTCTAAGTTAACCCGTGGCAGCTTCTTATTTGACGCTGAAAATAAAGGTGCAAAGGGTATAAAAGACCGAAAATTTAGTCACAGATATTCTACAAATGGATATATATAAAGTAAAGGTAGAAAGTGAAGGGCTACGTTAATAAAATATCGTATTGCTTCACCGAAAGATGCCTAGGTACTATTGCGTCTCATTAAACTTGATTGACTATCTTGCCGTGCGATTTCAAAACTGTATTTTCTAATTATTGCATTTTATAATTCATCTACAACTTCATACAAATATTTTTGTTATCTTAACCATACTTTTAATTGCAACATGAAACCACTTCACCAAAATGTTAACCTGTTAACTAACGGCTAATTCTGTCGAATTCGAAAAAATTATTATTTCGAATTATTTCGAATCTGAATCGGTTAAAAAAGCGATTACCTAAAACTTAAAAAGTCATAGAAAATTAAAATTAAATTAAATTTTTTAATTTTAAATATTTAATTTTAACTTTCTGTAAAAGGTACCAAAAGGTACCAACGACCCCGCCGGGGTCGTTCCGCCGGTTGACAGGTATGTCGATGAAAGGCTCGTTAGGTTTTACTTTATAGTTTTTGAGTCAAATGAAGATAAATAAAATAAAGTGTTTAAACTTGGTCTTGTAGTAAAATTATGACTAAACTTTGTACCTACTTGTGCAGTTAATGTTAATCGCATGCGAATGGCCTTATTAAATTGGCCCATTATCGTTGCTCTAGTACCGCATACGATTACTTACTACTTAGAGTATAAAGCTACTGCGAAACCGATGCGATAGTTACTCGAAAAAATGATCTGTTTTACGTGTTAGTGGGATTATTATGTAAAGCCTTTCCATCTTCCTATTTTAATACATCGTAAGTATATTCAATCGTACATTCAATATTTAAGACGTTCTTGATAGATCGTCGAAGTTAAGCAACGTTCTGAGCGGTCACTACTTGGATGGGTGACCGCAAGTGGCATTTTCATCTGAGCGCTTCCGTGCTTCGGAGGGCACGTTAAATTGTCGGTCCCGGCTTTTAAAGTCGTTAAGCCATGACGGAGGCCTTTAGGCGGCCTAAAAACTCCGTCACCAGAGTTGGCCACTTGCTCATACGACGAACGAACGAATACATCGTAAAAGCAACTTTTGCTCTACAAAAAAAATAGTCTGACCAGAATTACACAATCGATCGTCCCAAATAAACTGAATATTTAAATCCTGGAAAAAAACTTTTTTATAAGTTTTTATAAGACACCTCGTCATCAACTCAAATCACGAAAGTTTTGACAATCAAAGATGACTTACACTTAGCTGTGTGCAAAGCGGAGCGGACAGCGATAGCGGTTGCGGGGGCGGATGCGGCCCTCTCAACGGGCGCTGCTCCCGCGTACCGCACGTCGATCCCGCCTGCGCCGGCGCCAGCCTCGCGCGCTTCTCGCCACCAGCCTTCTCCCTCACACTCCGCCAATGCCCACTCTTCACACAGTTCTGGAAAATCAGCAAACAATTAACAACAACACTAGGATTTTAGAAAATCTTCAAAATCTGATCCTCTTTTTAAAACATTACCTACATAAGTGGAAAGATTATCCTTGAAGGTCATAATAATGCTATAATTATTTTAACGGCATAGAAATCTCATAGACAAATCTCCAGGAACAGGCAGTAGAATCACCTAGTTTTAAGAACGTGACATGTCAAAGTGGTCTATTAAACGATCGTACTGAATAGGTAAATACATTTTGATTTTGATTTTTTTATTTTCCTATGGTCCGCGCAATTTCAAGTTTGCGGTCAGTGTACAATTTGCAGCAAGCGGAGTCTAGCGTCAGTTCAAACGTTGCTTTACGTAAGTATTTAAAAAAGGTTACAGAGTTTGAATTGCAACTCTGAACTTTTTTCTGTTATCTAGACAATTGTTAATCGTTTGTTTACCCCTCGGGTAGTATCAAAGAATCCATAGAAATTGCATTCATTAATTTATATTTATCGGTTATTTACTAACTATAGGGTACAAAGTAACAAATACTTACTTAACAAATTTTCTTTAGGTTATTTCAATTTGTTGCATTCATTACTTTTCAGTATCGAAATAAAAACCTTAAATGTAAGCTAAGATTTTCAATTAAAAGCAAAACAAACCTGTAGTTAGGTATTGTGGACAGAGAACTGAAACATTATGTTTTTTTTTTCGATTCCAAATTCGTACCTAACCTACATTTTTATATTTTTAGAGTGTGAAATCTATATCAAAAAAATGTATCTATGTAGTATATCAGTCATCTGGTTCCCATAACACAAGCATTAAATTGCTTAGCTTGGGACTAGATGACGCTGTGTGGAATGTCCATAGCTATTTATTTATTTATATTTTTTATACCTACCTATTTACTAGTATAATCAAAGAGCATGTAAATAAGTATAATTAAACGATTCTTAGAGGTCCTCAATAAAGGAAGTAGGGCATGACTGAGGCCTTTGGGCGGCCTAAAAATTCCGATAACAGAGTTAGCTCCAAGTTTCACTGTCACCGGTCCAACGGTCGCTGTATGGCCACTCGTGAGCGGACGTTGTCTCCGTTCTCTGGTAATTCCATACCAAACTTGGAGAGTAATTTTCTCAGCCTAATGTATTAGTAACAGTTATAGTCAACCTTTGGCTTCAAATCAGTTTTGAGGTTTCAGTGATATGATACCATTTTTTTTATTTACCTAATAACATCCTACAGAAAGTCCTCCTATTTCTTCCTATATTCGCGATTTTTAGCCACTTCCCACAGCCTTTCCGAAAGGTATTGATATCGTCACGCCAAAGTTTCCTCGGCCTTGGTAATAGAATCTGCAAGCGCAATATTGAACTCTATTCAGACCATAATTCAACTCTATCTTGATCGATGACCCAGGCACTACAGCGTCTTTTTAAGTATAATTAAAGAAAGACCTTATTTTCATTCGTGTGGTGATGTTAAAACGAAGTTCAATCTTTTGATCAGAATTTTTTGATGTTCCTGACACTATTCGTCGTTTCTGGAGTACCTATCTAGTACTTAGATTTGTCTTGAACGAGAGTGTTCTTAGCTAAGTTTCAAGTACTAAGTATTATCTTCTCAGCCTGATGATGAAGGGATAACTTAATATATCGGATATTTTTTTATTACTAGCCCGGTTGCACCGACTCTGGGTATAGGCCGCTCCTCTTTACGCCACTCAGTCCGGTCCTGTGTGAAGCCATACCCCGCTATTTTTTATATTTTTAATTTCATTAAATTGTGAAACATTGTCGGTATCTAAATCGACGATAATTTTACGTGAGTAATTTCCC
The DNA here is from genome assembly GCA_963582015.1 of Xanthorhoe designata. Taxonomy (NCBI): domain Eukaryota; kingdom Metazoa; phylum Arthropoda; class Insecta; order Lepidoptera; family Geometridae; genus Xanthorhoe; species Xanthorhoe designata. Next base: position 9,029,680 of record OY757046.1, read on the forward strand.
GTGTGCTATTATAATGTTCATTAAATTGGTTAATACCTACCTACTTAGTTTCCAAAACATACAACAAGTAAAATAATAACGGTGTTAAGCTAAGTAAAAGTAGCATTAAAGTGTTATCCACCCCTGAATTAGAACTAGGCACAGCTAATAGGTACCTTCTGAGGTAGGTACCAGTTTCGCAACGATCTTGATGAAGGATATCTATCATGCAAATTGCTCCGAATCTAGGAGAAGCTAATTATATCTGCGAAAGGAAATTGTGAACGATTTTATTGCGATCTAATTATCTATGAACTACGTAGTTCGCATCAAATTAGATATCGGTCTATGGTTTCACAAAAATGATAGTCGCTGATCATGTCAAATTTACAACTTGTTGATAATAAGTAAACTAGGCATAGACACATCTAATTACATGCTCTTTGGACACATCATTAATTTACCACTAAAAACTGCACACAAAATACACAACACTGCAAAAAACACAAACATTATAGATGTAACCAAGTGGAAGTTCGGAGGTGGTATAATTTATTTGAACCATAACTGTAAGTGAGGTTAGTGAGGAAAAGTGATAGTTTTGTAAAGTGATGATATAAATGAAAGCTAGAATGTGACAATTTCTAAAATGATGCCTATTAACGCACAATGTTTTTGCTTCACCTCTTCAAATATCTATTATATACATGTCTTAATCCTTTCTTGATATAGCCTTAGTCCTAGACTAGTTAAATGTATAATAGTGGCAATTCTGAGTGTCGCAAAAGCTAAACTAAGCTAACTAAAATTGTTGCCGTCCCTTTCATAGCGATGGAAATAAAAAGGATGGCAATAATTTTAATTAGTTTAGTTTAGCTTTTGCGACACTCCGAATTGCCCCTAATAATACTGTAAATAACTATAATATAATATAACACGCTATAATTAAAACCATTTTTTTTAATTTTATTTAATTAAACAGTATTTACTAGAGCCGGAGCCTACTTCATCGCTAATCCTGATTTATTAAAACTGATTTTATCTAATACAGACCTAAGTCATGTAAATGACTACTTTACTATACTATACTACTCGGTGATGTTAGAGGGATAGAGTGAAAACCCAAGTTGGTGTGTCGATACTGTCGATATTTGTGCCAAGTGCAATAGGCCACGCTCTCACTATCATGAATCAAACGCAATACTGTTATTAAACAACGCTTTTGTTGACAACAGTATCTAATACGTCAAACGGGCCAGAAGGTCTCGGCGACATTTGCAAATACCACGACACTTGTTTTAAGCGACTTCGCCTTTTAATCCTACTAATATTATATATGCGACAGTTTGAGAGAATAGATTGATGTTTTACCACATAGGTTTTAGTCTGCAAATTAAAACTTGTGAAAACTCTCATCAATGTTTACGCCAGATATTCGTATTTACTGATATAATCGATCCTTCTCAAGCCAGAGTGCCTTTAACCAACTCGGCCACGGTACCCCTGTGACGTCAGAATGAAAAAATCGCTAGTCTTCTAGTTTAGGAAATCAAGAGGGAGACCTTTTCTCAGCGCAGAGGCTAATAAAAAATATAATGCTGCGTGTTTCGGTCACTTTAAAGCCCTTTTAATAAAAGTCTTTTTTTGATTTTGGTGTTTCTTTTTTCTATTTCATTATTATTCCTCAATCAACAAAACAACCCAAATTTTCAATTTCTAATGTAGAAAGTGAATGCCAAATCGTAACAGCAACTGAGAATCAATCAGTCTTATCACGTTTCTGTAAAACTTTTGTAAACGATTTCCTCAAAGTTCTCTTCTATGTTTCAGACTGTATTGCGCATATCGGGTACATCAAAAGTATTTCCGGACGTAACAACTTTATTCCGAGCTCGGCGGAGATATCACGCATTATCTAGGCCAGACAGGCCGATAGTCGAACTAGGCCATAGGTCAGTTATTAGGCGCAATAGCGGACAGATCTCGCGATTATAGACCTATGATAAAACACATCGACAGCACAGAACTGATAAAACACAAAGAGTACCTACTTACTTCTTGTGCTTCGTATGAGTAGCTATAAGTGCGTATGAGCTCTGATACAGGAAATTTTAGACCGACTAAAGGCCTCCGTTATGGATTAAAGTAAAAATATCTTGAGTGTCTTGAATGTCTTGAGTGTTTTTTTTGTTTTATAAGTACCTACATATGTACATACATACATACATAAAATCATGCCTCTTTCCCATGGGGGTAGGCAGAGACCACGGATCTCCACTTGCTACGATGCTGACACACTTCTTTCGCCTCATTCACTCATATGTATATATGTACATATGTACATATTTACAAAAAAAAATCTGTGTTGTAGGGATAGGTACCTACTTATATCATACATAATAGCATACATACATATACAAGTATTAAATTGCTTAGCTTGGGACTAGATGACGCTGTGTGGAATGTCCAAAGATATTTAGGTAGATACTTTTTCAGGTCTTTAGGTATATTAAGATCTTTTCGAAAATCATCACGTAGGCTAAAAAGCTCTTTATAAATGTCTTGAGTAAAAAAAACAGTGAAGCTTTCTAAAAGACGACGAAGAAATGAAGTTTTATTTTTGAAGATTTAAAAATGTCTATTTTCGGCTAAGCTACGACTCTACGGCGTAGCAGTTCGTAGCGCTGCATTAACCAAAAAAATAAACGTCTCCTTGCTGGGTTGTTGTGCATTCGTACTGTGTGACGAATGTAGGTACAAAACCCAGCAAAGACACGTTTATTTTTTTTTTTTATTAATTACGTGGTGTATACCTACCTATTGATTTTCATGAAGTATAAAATATAGGGAAATAAACTTCGAGACAAAATAAGTTTTAACGAAATTACGCTAATTCGGTTCTAAACTTTTATTATTTACAAAATGCACTAAGTTCTAAAAATAAGTTTGTTTGTAAAACTCGTTAGTACTTACTTACTTACCAACCATAATGATAAAGCATGAAAGCATTAATTTAAGAGATGTCTATAAGAGCTCATATCACTGAATTTAATTTAGCTTCGAATACCCTAGAGGAACTTATTAAAAACAATATCAGGAATAGGAAGTGTATTCTGAACATGATCTTCAAATAAAAGACAGGTCATGGTTACTATAGATATCTTACTTCACGAGGTAAATAAACAATATTATTTACTTACTATAAAATTATAACTCTCGTCGAAGTACATACTAAGTATTTAGACAAAAATTATAATTATTAGGTACCTACCTACATACCTACCTAATTAAATTAGAAAATTATAGCCATACTATTGTATTAATATTTTTGTTTATTATCTTGGTAAGTACATAAGTAAGTGTCCAAAATGGCTTTTACTATAAGTTATTAAATACCTTTGCATTTTTTTTTAAATGTTTTATATTCCTTCGATAATCGTATCTTCGAGACGAGAAACTCTCCCCGTCTAAATGGGACTTAAGTCTAGGATCAATCATTCGTCAAGGCTTAGGTACCTACCTACCACAGATAAAAGAATACTAGTAGTACCTACTACTCTATTGTTGAGTGTAGACACAGATAATATAATACTATACGGTTTAGATTAAATGGCATCTGACTGTACTTGAGTGTCTTTCTGTATTACTTACTAGCCTAAATATATACCTACAATATACATATTTATATTTACATACCTAAATATTAAGTATACATATACCTACATAAGGTTGATTGATTGTAGGTATGTGTAATGGCCACAACTTATCAAAAGCTGCACCTAAGCAATGAATCCGCTATAAACCACAAATGACAACGTCGAACTGGCCAGGCAACTTTTTCTACTGTCTGATAGACAGACACATTACGAATTAAAGCAGGTTTATAGCCAGATACAAAATAAGGGAAGAATTTATTTACTTAACATTGATTATAAAGTGTTGAGCCAAAATTAATAATAAATAAATAATAATAAAAAAAAACGGCCGGGCTGCCTTTTGGTACTCGGTCACGGAACCCCTACTAATGCCGAAGTCGAAATTATCAGATTCAAGACGAGATTATCATCCAGAACTAAATAACACCTGCTCATTGATTGAATTTGCATTCAGTACAAATAACCAGAGATGTCGCTATCGCTATACTTAGCTAATTCTATAGTTTGTATACTTAAATATTATAAGATTTAAGTACCTACTTATATAAACTACTAGCTGCGCCTCGCGGTGTTACCCGCGCTAGTTCCCGTTCCCGTGTGAATACCGGAATTAAAAGTAGCCTATTAGATGTGTTATTCCCGGTCATAAACTATGTATATTCCAAGTTTCAGCCAAATCCGTTCAGTAGTTTTAGCGTGAAAGAGTAACAAACACACTTACACACACACAAACTTTCACCTTTATAATATTAGTAGGATAATAAATAGGTATTTCACGTCACGTCCAATCACATTTGGCACAAGCTCATATTGAATCTGGTTTCTGTGTAAATGTGGTCTGATAGACTTCGCAAAGAGGTCTTAGCGAGATCTCCTAATTCCTAAGTAATTAGAGAGAAACTAGCACCCGGACACGTGCACGTGGCCTTATAGGATGTGAACTATACCGAACTTGGAACCTATAATGACAGGGTACAGCGTGCCAAGTAGAGTTTGTGCTGTGATGCTGTACCTACTAGGTACGTAGGTATCTAGCTAGGTACTTCAGAAATAGTAGGTAAACCTTAAAAATTGTACAATGGGCATTGGGCGGTTATTTATGATATAGTAAACATTAGTAATCGATCGATCGAGCGAGCGAAGAGAGGAAAGATTTTAGCGACAACTTGGGCGAATATAATAGCAAGTAGGAGGTACCTACCTATACAAAATGTTTTTTTGATGAAACATCACAAAAACAGGATCATTGTAGGTATTTAGGTAGGTAAGTAAGTATATTTAGGTAGTAAATTAACAGATAATTTTCACACATCCATAGTTTTCTATTTCGTTAGCTTCCGTCTGAAGATAGGTAGAGATGACTACCAGGTAGGTAGGTACATTAATTAGGTCCTAATACTAATCGGTAGGTCTACTAGTGTATTATATAATCTGTGGTAGGTCCTCTACGGTAGGACCTACTATAGGTACTACCTAGTAGGAAAACCATTTGTTATATAAAAAAATAAAAATAAAAAGGATAATTTATAATGAATACCTACGGATTTATAATTATAATCATTTATTGTCCTACTTACGAATCTATACCAACATTATATCTCTACAAGGTAAAAGTTCCCAGAAATTGTGTCGAAAAAAATTGGTTGTTTGCAATTTGGAATATTTATTACCTAGGTAAGCATAATGAAATGAAATAAAAATGAAATTGATCACGACTGTATCCCGGGAGCGGTAGACATTTCTTTCAGATCATTAGGCATTTTTAGATCTTTTTGAAGATGTCTAAGGGGGTAGTCAGAGGTATGTCCAAATACATACCTACTTACTTACATACATATTTGGTACAAGCCCACTTTTTGCAGAAGTTAACTTTCCATACGTGACAGGTTGCAAGCCTTAACAAAATATCTTCAATAAGGCTAGCTCGATATATTTTTCTGAATAAACTATTTTTTGTTAGAGAGGACAAACATAAAATATTAGTTAGGTAGGTATCTGTAGGTATTCTGTGATAATACTTAGTTAAAATATAAATACTTACTTACATTATTAATTTAAATGAACTTTTTAATTATAATTATTATTAAGTAGGTACTTATGTACTACTGCATCATAAATTGTAGAAAATAGCTTCTGAAATACGTAAAACACTCACTTTTGTGCTTGGAATGGTTTTTCCACATTTTACGCAGCAACGTAGTCATTCTCACTAGCCAACTTTCGAAAAATAAAAGCAAGACAACTTTTCCCGCGTAAAGTTTCCCGTGCACTGACAGGACAGCGTACTCGCGCCTCGATCAACCCTCTGTCATATGGTGGAGGGAACGAGATAAGTAGGTACAGTCGGCCGAAATACCTAACCCACAGTAGTGTCACTAGCCTAGATATAACTGACTGACTAGCTGCTTCCCGCGGCTTCTCACGCGTGGGGTGGGACCTAAACAAAATGTAGCCTATGTCCTTTCCCAAGCTCTAGTCTATCTCCGTACCAAATTTCATCAAAATTGGTTCAGAGGCCTATGCGTGAGAGCCACAGAGTAAGTTAACACTCACTACGTTATAGATGGTTAGGTATACTGCCGTCCTCAAGCTAAAATGCCGTTAAGTCGCAAAACCAAGTTTTGAGTTATGATCAAAAAACGCGGCGATAATTTGAAATTAATGCCATTTGGTAACTATTAGTCGTATGACAGAATTTTTAACATTGGAAGGTAGCTTCATTAAAACTCTATCGAATAGCTGTATTATTTTATTAAAGTTGCCGTTCAAAAGATGCATAAAATACATTTTGGCGTTTTAACGCAGGAATTGTTTACTGTAATGGATGAAGAAGACTACGCTAAAAGGCAGCTAAGTATACCTTAGCCGCGCTATAGTTATGTATTTGATCATAACTGCATGCAGTATTTGCTTGATATCTGACATTTTCATAGCTAAAACAGGGTTAATGCACTTTAACTATGTTATAGCTTAGGATTTATTACAAAAAATATTTTTTTGAGAGATTTTATCATGAAATACATGACTAAATTGCAGCTAAATGCAAAACCTTTATCATTAACCGCTTTTTTGTCTAGTATTCATTATGAAATATTGTAGGAATCTCTACCAAAATAACGTTATGTACTAAATTAAAATAAAGTTTACATTAAAGTAAATCATTTATTATTCAAACTTTATGTACGAAACCCATTGGTATATAAGAAAATTAGGTGTATAATATTATTCTAATGAAATCTTTAAGTAATGTAGCACTTTTAATATTTTTATATTTTTTTAATATCAAATTGACTTTATAAAAGGGATAATGTCATATTTGCATAATAATGATAATGATAATCTACCTACCATGATTCGTGGATTTATAAGATATTTCGGCACAGTACCATGCTGTTTGACATCCTCAGTCTGTGACCGAGGGGGCCTTCGGCTGTGAGACAGAAGGCTGCAACTTTGATTTCTGTCACTAGACATAATTATGTTTGTATGATTGGCCATAGAAATCAAAGTTGTCCAGCAGCGCGATTTCTCGATGAATTCAAGCCTTTAATTTTGGATGCCTGAGGCACAGGACTGGAATAAATGGCAAAAACAGAGACAGGCCTACACTCAGAATTGAAATGATGATGATCTGCATATAATATATTTGTCTCACTGGCTTAAAATTCGACTTGTAATTCGGAAAAAATACTCATAAAGTGAGAAAAGCGAGCCGAATTTTACCAAAACAATAATGCAACATGTGATACTTGTTTTTACTTATGAAACTCAAAGAAAAGGCTCCCAGTTCTTATGCTGCGGTAAGAAAAGATCAATTTGATCTCAAAATACTCATAAAGAGGTGGTTTGGCTCGCAATGCGAGCATTGCGAGTCAAACCACCTTCATACCAGGCGAACGAAGCGACCTTCTTGGTCCCTTGGACGGTGGACCGTATTTTTTTAAACCAATGCAAAACAGTCACTTAATTTAGCTCAATGAAATGAATGAATAGCTGCTTGTCTGTTTTCACTCTGCGATCAAACATAAGTTACTTAATTTTCTCGCAGAATACCTACATTATAAACCAACTTAATTTTGGTTACGGTACTCAAAGAAAAAGGTTCCATTTCTGATTACCTATTGAAACTACACTTACCTACTGAAAGAAAAAGGTTTTTATTTCTGCGGTCAGACATACGAGTAGCAAAATATATAAACGAGTATTACGCTAATCGCATCGCTCTTCAAAAAGTTTCAATACAAAATTAAAGCTGATTCCATCACTTCTTAAGGGTTGTTTTGAAAATCGTGTATTTTGCATTATAAGTATCTATCGAATCGGAGTTTCAAGCAAACCATTTTACGCATTAAAAGTTTTATACAAACGTTTACCTCACTTTTTAACCCTTTAGTAGGGGTTCAAGTATGATAAACTCAGCCTTGGTGGGTGGTTTTACTTTAAATGGAAGCTACCTTTCAAATTTCAGCTTTCTAGCTTCAGCGGTTTCGGCATGGCAAACATTGTCGGTGTCTAAATCGACTATAATATAGTATTATAAATTTTTTATGGTAATTTCCTGTGTGTTATGTTAATAAAGTATTCAATAAAAAAAATTATATGTGGGATAAAACGTTAGATTTAAATAAATAATTATTTTGACCGTCAATTATAAAAAACATGTTCAAAACGGCGGATGGAGACTCGCCAACTCACATTGAAGGAACAAAATCAAGAGGTCTGGTAAGACGGCCGGTACTAAAACGTCACGGACAGGTCGCAGCGCGAAAGCAGATAACTGTATTTTAGTTATGGAGAGCAGTGTAGCTGTGTTATAGTGTAGCAATTCTATCAAAATAAATTGTATTTTACAAACGAACCTGCAGATAGTGACTTTGAAGTGTAATATAATTATGTTAAAATTAATGAAAATAAAAGACTAAACAGTAGTTAAGTGATTTTAACTGCGTTTAAGCATAGTATTTACCTGTTAACCCCTTTTAAGACTAGTACGGCGATTAATATAAAAATAATAAACCAGGGCTTAAACATAGTTACGGGGTCTTAGCCACGTTTAAGACAAGTTAAATTGGATAACGTTTTTTTAGTTTTGTATCCATCGGGCTGGTTTCAATATGATGGAGCAGTTAAAGAATGATTGCCGTTTTATAAGTAAGTAATGCTATTTAACTGTGTTTTAGCATTGTAATTTCAAAAATAAGTGTTATTTAGCCACGTTTTTACTTTTGCTATCTCGAAAACTAGAAGCGATAGGACTACAGTTCTTAGACAGGTCGATAGAGAATTTTGAGCTCTATAAGATGGCATTTAAAAGTGAAAAATGACCATATGTCACTTAACGGCATTTTAGCTTGAGGACGGCAGTATAGTAAAGCGTAACTTAGAGACAGTAGGGTAAGGTAGGTACTTTCGCATGTAGGGAAGTAGGGATTTTATTCACCGCATCAGTCGCTTAGAGGAGTTCTCTTCTATGGCGCGGTTCAAAATACCTGATAAAGTTAAAGACACAATAACAAAGTAGAGGAGGTTGAAGGAGGCCTACACTAAACCGGTCGAAGATGGCTTGAGATGATAATGATGACTATTCGTTTGTTTCGTTAAAACACGAGAATGGCTGGACCAATTTGGCGAATAATGTAATAAATAAGTATTTATAATTATAAGTAGGTAAGTAGGTATACCTATAAATTATTAATTAAAATACCTAAATTATTAACAGAAATATTCATCGAAAACGCAGAAAATAGCATTCTTCTTTACAACATAGGTAGAAGTCGGTTTTGTGTAATTAAAGTAGGTGGTACCTAGGTGTATTAATACTAATAAAGTATGTAAGGTAGGGTCAGGCGGGGTATTTATGAGACATCCAATATTTCGGGTAAAAATAAGACGTTAACAAAATACCTCAAAAGAACATCTTTTATTAATCATAATTCAGTTTAAAATCAACCCTAGGATGTAATGAATAAGTTATGTTTTTTTTTTGCAATCTTTACTATTCATTTTTAAGAATTATTTTACAAAATATTTCTCATCACAAAATTTGGCGCGAAAATTTTTCGTCAGCGTTTTCAAACTTTGCTAACTGTAGCTCGCTAGTACACCGGCCGCGCACGGCCTCCCGCCCCGCGCCGCTGCATGGGTTGTCCTTGCGCGGCCGGTCCGCCATTTAAGTCTATCTATCGCTAGCGCACAGTGAGGACGTATTCTGTTTTCGGGAAAAAATGAGACACATATTCGGGAAAATATAAGACAACTATCGTATAAAAATAAGACAAGACTTAGAGAGGATTATTTGCAATGCCGCGTAATTATGTACCGAAACCAAAGGATTATAGTGAGAAAAACTCACAAGATGCTATAGAAAATGTACAAAATGGTAATTTAACTTACCGAACTTAAACGAACTTAAAACGAACTTAAAACGAACAAAAAAGATTTTCTTCGCATATCCTGCAATTAATATAATTTATTCGATCCACAAAAACGAAATTGTCATGAAACTGCCAAATCCAAAGCAAAAAAATAAAAGAGGTGCACTTTTGTTTGATATTGACCTAGAAAAGTATCATATTGATTAAAGAAAAATGTCTCATATTTTACCCCATTTTGGTTTTTGTACCACACTTCTAGCTTTGTGGCTTTAAATTTGATTATTTGTTCTAATTGAGATCTCAATAATTAAGTGGTGTAAGTTTAACTATAATTTTGAACAAAGTACTTGTTTACCAAATAATAATAAATACAAAGACTTATAGAAGTTATGAAAGAATTTTTAAAAAAATTATTTTTTAAAAAAAATCATAAAAATTTAAATATATTTTGATGTTTCAAAACTATTTTGTATTATTTTTACCCCTTTCTGTCTTATAATAACTCACGCAGGCGAATAAATCGTAAGCCGTAGGAACTGTATGCTGTCTTATATTTGGACTACGATGTTTCATATTTACCCCAAGTGGCGGAAAAATATGAGACACATATTTTATGTAAAAAGTCTAGTATTTTGAACCTTTATTAGACAATTAATAATAATGCAGAGTAGATTGAATGGCAATAGATAGTTTTAACAACTTCAGTAATTACATAACAGTTTTTTGGAGCCTGAAAACGCAAAAGATGTTGTTTTCGTCTTATAATTACCCCGCCTGACCCTACCTACTAATAAGTATAATGTACTTTTTATGTTTTTTTATTTTAAGTATTTGTCTGTTCAGATTGCATGCAGCGCTGTAGCAGCCTTTAGTTAGGTACCTAATTGAGAAAACACATATTTAAGACCCTTCTAACTTGCACCATTAGATTTTTCAACCAAAATCCTAAATAAAATAAATAAATAAGGACGCTACAAAATTCAATGGATTTGGCTTTAAATTCCTAGACATTGAAAATTTTATTAGGTAGGTACATTACATAGTAGGTACCTACTATGTACCTAATGCGTATAATATATAATACGTAATGCGTTATACCATCACATTCACATCACAATTCCGAACCTTTATTTAATGCTCAATTACCTGTCTGATGCAAGTGCAAAATTTCATCCATCATTGGCGCCTGATGCAATACTTAAAGCTTTTACATCTCAGCTCTGACTACGTAGTATTCTGCAGGTCGTTTACTCGCTCGCTCGTAGTTTGGGCGTAATTACAAGACAAACCCACCTATCGGGTTGGGAGTTATGGTCCTTCGAGCTTTTTTCTTCAAGCGAAAAATGCACCATTTTAATATACCTAACTAGATTAATAGTAAAAGTATAGAAATTAATAGGTTGCCTGGAAGAGATCGCTTTTAGCGATAAGGCCGCCCATTGTACATGTTTACTACATTTTATTTTATTCTTTGTTTATTTATTTTTTTAAGGTGTGCAATAAAGAATTTTCATTTCATTTCATTTCATTTCAAATTACAAAAACATTAGTATTTGTTAACTTATTTTATTCAACTTGACAACATAATTTTTAACATTTCCTTAGAGAAATCCACTTAAAACAATATTACTTAAGTCTTTCTTTATTAAACACATACATCGTAAATATTGCTTTCTTAGTCTCAGGATAGGTATTATAATAATACTGGGGGCAATTCTGAGTGTCGCAAAAGCTAAACTAAGCTAACTAAAATTATTGCCATCCTTTTGATTTCCATCGCTATGAAAGGGACGGCAACAATTTTAGTTAGCTTAGTTTAGCTTTTGCGACACTCAGAATAGCGACTAATGCCTAAATATTATTAGGTATTATAATAATACTGTAAAATTGTCGGTCCCGGCTTTTAAAGTCGTTAAGCCATGACGGAGGCCTTAAGGCGGCCTAAAAACTCTGTCACCAGAGTTGGCCACTTGCTCATACGAACTTACTTACTGCCGAAACAATTTTGTATTAAAAACTAACACAAAATTCACAATGAATTTGAGAAAAATAACATTTACAATGTTGAATGAAAGCTTAAGGCTTCGGAGCTGTACGAGTGCCCCATACAAACGTAATACCATAACCATTTGAAATTTGTGCATATCTTCAGCATAGTATGGTATTATTCGTATTAGGATAGCATTTATCTAGGTCTCTGCCAGAAGCTTTTTTCAAAATACTTAGCTAAAGTGAAATTAAACCGAATCGCATTTTGCATATTTTTACATCATAGAAGACATGTTTTCTTTATATTTATTTAGTATTAAACACTAGAATATTTTAAGTTTCCTTCTGTTAGAAACATAGCTTATATGGTCTAGTAACAGAAAAACAACACTGTGTGAAGAATAAAAACAATTTTCAGTCATAATTTTTGGGACTACGGGAGGCAACCAAATTTCTTGCAAAATAGCTATGACAACCAGTCTGGCGAATGTACTATTCAAACAGACGATTATATGAAACGCCCCGGAGTTTTAATGGCTGCTACAACCACAGAACTATATACTCTGACGAGGCTTCAACCCGTTCGAATAACGAAGAGCACTGACAACTCTGTAGAGCTATACTAAAATAGGACACTCCGACATAGACGGATTATAGTAAGAATGAACGAACGAGCGTAAGAACGAAGAAGAAGAAGAAGTACACCATCATCCATCATTAGTCTGTGGCTACATCAAGGAAGATGTATTTTCTCTATGGGCTACATTCTACATTCTCTTTGGTCTGTCCACTGTCTGTGGTGTCATGTCAATTCACGAAGTCTTTCGAATTTTAGTTTGTTGACAATTTGACAATTATTTATTTGTTACAGAAAATTTAATCTAAGGCGTGAAATCTTAAATAAAGATACGTGTAAAACATTGTTATTCAATAGTTTTCTCTAGTGTAATAGTGTGTTTAAGTAATATGAGTAAAATCAATGTGAAATTTGCAAAAACATGCCGCGAAGGAGTGCAAAAACGCATTTTTATGGCTCAATTTCCTCTATAAGTAGATCGGTAAGCAATTTTATGCCATTTATTTCCAAAATTTGGTAAAATAATGATACAATTCGTAAAAGTTTTTGCAAGAAAATTTTCTCATACCGTATGTAGGTAAACAATTATAGTGCTTGACTATCAACCTAGATTTATAGATATCGATAGTTTGTTTTACGAAACTGGAATGATTAATTTGTTTGTTTGCTATGTTTATAAAGTTTTATTTTGTTTGGATTACCATAATTTATATGTAACTTAGATTTTATTTTATACCTATTAGGTTTTTAATTGAATCATGTACATTTTTAGGAGTAGGTAAACATGGATGTCACTACTTGGATGGGTGATCGCAAGTGGCACTATTACCATTATGTTTAGGTATAATATATTTTATATTGTTTTATTGTATAATAATACAACAATATTTGTTGCAGACAACCTACCAGAAAATCGAAGCAGCATGACGAAGCATAAACAAAAGCTTGATGATCATCGTCACTATATGAAAGTACCTGGATGGCAAACATTACATGAAAACACGGATATAAACGTCATTTTCTAAAAATTAATCCTAGCAAGATCGATTTATCGCCCCCAAAACACCCTATGTAGATGTTCAAATAAATGTATACTTACTTAAATTAATTATTAATTCTTTTATTTATGAAAAAAAAACCTACTAATAATTTAATGGAATCCAAAAATCCTAGCTGCTGCTGATAGGTATCGATATCGATAAATTTTCGATAGTCACTAGGTAGGTACATCCCTAGATACTGCCAACATCCCACTATCCCACTAATCCCACTAATATTATAAAGGTGAAAGTTTGTGTGTGTAAGTGTGTAAGTGTGTAAGTGTGTAAGTGTGTTTGTTACTCTTTCACGCTCAAACGGCTGAACGGATTTGAATGAAATTTTGTATCAGGATTGCCTATACCCTAGAATAACTAATAGGCTACTTGAAATTCCTGAAAAGTGCAGTGTTCCCGTGGGATTATAAAACAAAATGTTCATTAGAATAGTTTCGGTAGTTTGGCCGTGCAAAAGGCAGCTGTCAGACAAAATAACTTCATAGATGGCAGCACAGGCAAAAATATAACTCCTTCACGCTCGAACGGCTGGACGGATTTGAATGAGGTAGCAGGATTGCTTATACCCTGGATTAAAATATACGCTACCTACTTAAAATTCCTGAAAAGTGCATTGATTCCGTGGGATTATTAAACAAATACAAAATAGTTTAGCCGTGAAAAACTAACAAAATAATTTCAATAGATGGCAGCACAAGTAAAGTTATTTTTCCTTCACGTTTAAACGGCTGGATGAATTTGAATTAAATTTGGTAGCAGGATTGTTTATTCCCTGGATTAAAATATACGCTACTTAAAATTCCTGAAAAGTGCATTGATTCCGTAGGATTATTAAACAAATACAAAATAGTTTGGCCGTGAAAAACTAACAAAATAATTTCAATAGATGGCAGCACAAGTAAAGTTATTATTCCTTCACGTTTAAACGGCTGGATGAATTTGAATTAAATTTGATAGCAGTACCTACCCTGGATTAACAAAATATAGGCTACCTTAAATTGCTGAAAAAAGGAATGGTTCCGTTCCGTGGGATTATAAACCAAATCATTCATCAAAATAGTTTGGCCGTGAAACTTAACTGTTAGTCAAAATAATGTTAATAGATGGCAGCACAGGCAATGTTATAACTCCTTCACGCTCAAACGGCTGGACGGATTTGAATGAAATTTGGTACCAGGTCAGTTGATATCCTGGATAACAACATGTCTTAAGCTGCTTTAAATCCCTTAAAAGCGTATTGTGCCCGTGAGATTATCATAATACCTAAATTATGCTTCTTCAAACTCAAACGGCTAACAAATTTCAAATTTGTTTTTTTTGTCCCGATAATCTCACGGAATTGGGACTTATGTACGCAGATAAATCCCCGATAAAAAGATTTCTGACTCAACATAAACCATTAGGACATAGTTTATATTTGTGTCTTCAATTAAAATTCGGTACAGCACCTCATCATCGCTATTTTATTACATTTCCCACAGTTTCGGCTCGCTTCGAGTCTAAAAGCCTCGCTGCGCTCGCTTTGCTCGCATATAGCTTTTTCAATCTTTTGCAAGCAAATTGAACTGTGTCAGACCTTAGAATAGGAACCGACCAGCGCCTTTTCTTTGAGCACCATGAGCAAACATAAGTGTCAGTCATGATGAATTTATCTTAAAAATTTCGAGTCTGAGAAACTCGATGCGCTTGCTTAGTTCAAAGCTCGCTACGCTCGCACGGTAGCTTCTCAAATATTTTGCTAGCAAATTGAAGTATGTCAGGCCATAGACTAAGAACAGACCAGCAGTCAGCCTTTTCTATGAGCACTATAAGCAAAATCAAGTGTCACACGACGCATTTTTCTTAAAAATTTCGGCTCGAGTTTAAAAGGCTCGCAACGCTCGCTTAGTTTGAAGCTTGCTACGCTCGCTTAGTTCAAAGCTCGCTTCGCTCGCACGGTAGTTTCTTGAATATTTTGCTCGCAAATTGATCTATGTCAGACCATAGAATAGGGACTGACCAACAGTCAGCCTTTTTTATGAGCTCCATAAGCAAAATCAAGTGTCACGTACGTCAGGAGTATTTGTTTTAATAAATTTCGGCTCGCTTTGCGAGTTTAAGACGCTCACACGGTAGCTTCTTGAATATTTGCTGGCAAATTGATCTATGTCAGACAATAGAATAGGGACCGACCAACAGTCAGCCTTTTCTGTAAGCACTATAAGCTACATCAAGTGTCACATAACGAATTTGTCTTAAAAATTTCGGCTCGCTGCGCTCGCTTGGGTCGAAGCTCGCTTCGCTCGCATGGTAGCTTCTTGAATATTTTGCGAGCAAAATAAACTGTGTTAGACCATAGAATAGTAACCGACCAGCAGTTATCCTGTTCTTTAAGCACCAAAATCAAGTGACACAATGACGCATTGGTCTACCAAGGAGCAAAATCAAAAATTTTATGAAAAAAAAATCAATTAGGTAGGTACGTAAGGAAATAGTAATTTTCTGCACTCTCAAGGTGCATTTTTATTCATATCTCTGACGATTCTCATCAGATCAAAAAAATAATCATCAAAATCGGTTCACCCAGTCGACGTAATTAGAACCTCCTCCTTTTTAAAAGTCGTTAAAAAAATCTATTAACTTATTCACCGCGGGTAACACCGCGGGGCACAGCTAGTAGAGAATATAACATTTTTAAAAGACGCTGGCGTGACGACATAGATGCCTTCCATGAGGAGTGGTGGGAGGCGGCTGGTGATCGAAAGAAGTGGAAAGAGATGGGGGAGACCTTTGCCCAGCAGTGGGACACATTATAGGTTATTAAAAAAAAAAAAAAAAATTTTGGCAGTATGTCGTGGTCAATATGTTCTGTGGTCGTGGTTTGGTTTTGTTACGTTGGTCTTATTGTTCACTGGGTGATTAATACATCGTCTAGTGTTCGTTTTGTTTGTATGGCACTTCCGTTTCTTACTATTACACGCTCTTTGGAACGCGCGGCGGATTGACTTTGCCGAGCCACGTCACCGAATTCTTAATTAAAATATGTTTGAAAAAGAATTTATGATTATTTAGCCTGATTCTTTCAGAATTGTAAAACATTTCGCTGCTGAACCACCGTACCACCGGCCATTTTTACTTATTAATAAAATACAAATAATTTAGTTTAAAGATTTTGATGATGTTAAATGAAAAGCATTTTGGATTCTCCCCATTATTCATAATTAATTCAACTGTCAATAAATAAAAAAAAATACATTCGATGTGAGCTAAGATAGTAATACGTCCGAAGAATAACAGGTTACATGGGTATAAAATAAAAAGGTAATATTTTTTTTTATGAGGAGGACCCACTCATTTCATTATAAAAATATGACAGCCTATTCATGTCATAATACAAAATCTTACACAATACTTTAGTTCTCCTAATATTAATTAGTTCATGACATACAAACCCCTTACAGTTTTAGTTACTAACACACTCATGTTGCTGGTAGAAGCTTTAAGTTGCAATCTTGTATTTTAATCGTTGTTCAATAGATGGCGCTGGTTACAATCTTTGTTTAAGGGGCCACACTATCGATATTACGCCGTTGTCCACAATCGCATCGGGAGGATTATTGCTATAAACTCGCGTCAGTATTGAATGGCCACAATATCACAATATCATTCTATAGGCAATATCATTGCCGATAGAATTTACAGTAGAAATAGCAATACCAATATCATTACTGTAGCCCGTTATATGCTGGCCAGTGTGGCCCCTATATCACAAAACCACTGCAATAAGTAGTTAGGTACCTAAAACTTTGTCATGGGCTAACATAGTTGTTAGATAATGCTACAACTAGCCAACTCACATTATATTAATTTTAGCAATTCATTAATTATTTTATACATATTGCATTGACTTACAGATACCTAATGTAAAGCAAATAATTATAATGATTTTACAAACAAGAACTTAATACATACAAACTTTAGCCAACATTGGTCAAAATAGTGAATTGTTAATAACTTAGAAATATGTTCATCTTGCTATAATATTTACATGTAGATTTTTAATAAAAATCAGTCACCATTATTGTGTTCTTTCCCTCAAAGTCCTGAAGTTATAAGTTTTTTGACTGTTTTCACTAAACTTTTTAGTACATTCTTGCCTAGTTTTCATGGACACATACATAGTGAAAATAGTTAGTCAATTGACATATACCATGAAGACACTTTCATAATTCACACCAATCTGACCTTAGCCAAAAAACTAATCACTAAAAATAAAAACCAAACAAGCTTGCACACAACTCATGGAGTAATTTTGAAACACATTGCAGAGAAAAATAGGCAAAAACATCATTCTAATTTAAATGCATATCTAAATAGTAAACTATTAACTATGCAGGACTTGGTGAGATGAACACTGAAGACTAATTTTATTGTGTGTAACATAATATAGTTTACCGTAGAACTAAGTACCCATTATAGGTATTGGGGACAATTCTGAGTGTCGCAAAAGCTAAACTAAGCTAACTAAAATTGTTGCCATCCTTTTTATTCCCATCGCTATGAAAGGGACGGCAACAATTTTAGTTAGCTTAGTTTAGCTTTTGCGACACTCAGAATTGCCACTATTATCTAGTTGTATAACTAGATGACAGTGTGACTCGATGGGAAAAAAATCTAATAAGTCACACTGTGACAGCATCTGATGTGACTCTTTGGATTCCACCAAAGTACAGACTATTTTAATATAAAACAAACACTAAAAATAGTTCAGGTCTGGACCATGTAAAACAAGAGATGGCATGAAATTGTTATTTACAAAAATTTGCCACAAAGCTATGAACCATGTCATTGGTCATATACTATACTTTTTTTTGGTCTCTCATTGGCTATAATCTCTAGTTTTAATTTAAAACAACTATCTTTAGTAATTGTTTTATAAATAAGGCAGTGAGATACAAGGTGAATATTGCAGTACAACATTTTTAGTTTTATATGAAGAGTGAGTACAAAATAGCACCTTCCACTCCTTGTACAATGCTTTGATCAATGACTTGTACTTAACATAAACTAACTATAAGTACTTATTTTATTTTGGTGTCATAATATTTATCAATATTGTGAAAACATCGGCACTTGTTTGTTATTCCTCATATAAAGTATTAGGCAATACTAGGCACTTGCATTATATTGAATTTGAGTAATTCCAGTAAGTTTTCAATTGCTTAATATTTAAGATAAGGTTTGAGTACTACAAGTTATTTTACATTTGTAATTCATGTTCATTATAACTACTTCACAAAATTTACTTTGTACAGTATGGTTGTGACTGTAGTTATAAAAACATTATCATTAAGTACATTACTTTAGCAAATAAATTTTGGCTCGGATATATCTAGTCTATTGATTAAATTCAACATAATTTTAGCTAATAAGTTAATCTAATTGTGCTAGTATAAAATTTTATTTAATCTAATTAGGAACAGTTCTGAGAACAACAAAATGTTGTGAGAGAACATTGTTTCACTATATACTTTGAAAACAAATAATTATGTAACACAGGTTAGTGCAAAACTAACAGTATCTTGTAGTATCACATTTCAATATAAATTATGTTTCAATTCACTATTTATTGTGTCAATCTAACAGCCATTTGGCGTCTTTACTGACTTAGTCCTATTCACAGTTTTTAGTGGAGTTTTCACTGAGGATCATTTTTTCTTTCTATCTTGTGTACACTTAGGGCAGTACCACTTCCCTTTAGGCTTGATCTTGAGGTCGACACAAGCAAAGTGGAACCACTCAATAGGGCAGTCTGGGTTGTCACATCCTATCATTTCACCGTAAGACACTTGATGGCACAGGCAGTATGTGGGCTCGTTGGGGTCGACTGGCATGTCAAGCACATCGCTGGGGTGTGCCATGTTGGCATCCAAATCTGCATTCTCTTCTTGTTCTTTGGATGAGTTGGTGGAAGCCGAGGCTCCTTTGCGCTGAGCTTTCTTCTTTGCGGCCGACCTGCTACTCGTGACAGTGTCGTCCTCGCTAGAGGCGGCAGCACGTTTTTTCTTCCCTGTGCTAGCTGCATTTTTCTCAGCACCCTTATGTTTCTTCCTACCTTTCTTGACAGTCGTGGTGCTCGGCTCCTGGTCGGCAGCAGCCTGTTGCGCTGCGCGCGCATTCATAGCTTTTTCCTGAATTTCTGATTCAAACCGCGCAAGGTCAGAGTCAAGGCGACGAATGTGCTTGTCAACCAACTCATACGTCTGTATCGCCAGCTGCACTTTATCATCTCCATACTCCTTCGCTTTATTGAACAGCCCTTGGATAGTATTTACCTTTTCCTTTTTGGTTTCTTCATCCATTTTAGGAATATTTGGTAATAATTCGTCGGCCATAAGGTCAATTGTCCTCATTAGACCGTGGGCCCGATCGTCTAAATCTCGCATGAGTTTGAAATTTCTCTGAAGTTCAATCGGAAGGTGTTGCAAACTATCCAAGTAGTGCTCCAGATACAGAGCTGAAGTCATTTTATAATATTTTGTAACGACGCGAAAATGAAAGTCGTAAGCGTAAGCTTCAATGAATTTAGGTAATTACTCGACTATTTAACGAACTGAAACTACTTATAGTTTACATCACTAAGCTTACAGTTATTCATATAATTGACAATGTTAAAATTTTCACCAACTTTTCATTTAACTCTTCGAATAAAATAAAACAAAAAACAGTTCGTCAATAGTACTCTGTGCAGTTCGTAAAACTAGACTTTACTTCAACAAAAATTTCAATTTCATTGAATGAACGGAACGGAATGAATGAATGAATCAAATGATTCTTGTGTGAACGAAATGAATGAGATCGATGAAAACTTAACTCGTTTGCTTTGCTTGCTTGCATTGAAAATATTCAACCGGAAATGGCGCAGAATGAAATAACACAGATGATAAATAATATAATAGAATAATCAAATTCGTTTCCGACCGAGCCGTCACTACTCAATTTTAGGCGCTATTATTTGAAATCTTGAACAATTAGAAGTTATTTTCTGAGTTAGGAAGACAAAGGTATTTCTTCTCCTCTTCCACTTTTCGCGATACAACGCTTAAAAAATCCTTTGTTTTAGTACCTACCTTAAAAATAGAGGACATTACATAAATACGCCATTTTTGTACACACATTTGAGCGACCTAGGATAACCCGTGATTTTATTCTCTTTGGATAGGCCGTCATCAGTAGGTATTACCAAAGACGATTAATATCTAGAAGACAGACAAAGGCCATACACAAAATCGTAACCCTAAAAAATAGCCTGAAAACTCTAAAACATCAATTTTATCCAAGAAATTTTAATTACTTTCTAGTTAAAAATGTTTAAATATTGAATATTGTTGCTACCTACTACTAAGTATTGAAATTTCTTGGACAAAATTGATGTTTTAAAGTTTTCAGGCTATCTGGTACTGCGGGATCGGGTTACGATTTTGTGTATGGCCTTTGTCTGTCTTCTAGATATTAATCGTCTTTGGTATTACTTACGTATGCTCTTTCAATTCGTATGTACCTGCATCACTACACTACCGGTAGCTATTGCACGATTCGTCTTTCGTCACCTCTGTTAGTGGCGCAGTGAGTGGAGGCCCCGCCTGAGACGCGGAGGTTGCGGGTTAGATGCCCGCCACGGGACAAATGTTAGCATATTCTGCAGATATTACCTAGATATCTGCAGAACATGCTAAAAAAAATATCTAAGCACTATAATTATCAGTCATGGGTGGTCATGGTTACCTTATCACAAGCAAGCTTGGGACTAGATGACGCTGTGTAAAATGTCCAAGGATATTTTTTATTTATATTGCCTATTCCTATATCCAACGTAGGTACCTACCTACGGATGACCGTTGAAATGTCTAATTCTGGAAGAAATCGTTTAGTCGATAAGACTGCCTTTTGTAAGAAATATTGTTATTAAGATATTATTTAGGTACCTACTTACTCTATTATTATTAATTTTAAGCTACTATTGTAGGTCAGTCACCTTTGACTAAAAGAGTAATAAATACTACCTTTGACGTTGATGGCCGTACACCTTCTATCTGTCATGGAATGAAAATACCGTGTTGTGTCCATGACATACTTCTCTTTATTATTATCTTCAGGTTACATTTTTGAACAATTAGAAAATATCAATCAAGCCGAGGCCATTTTATTATCAAGTGTTTCTATCTAATCCTTTTATTCTCCACACTCATCTACAGTGTTGCCAACTACTTAATATTTTTAGCCTATTATTTCTAACTATCCACGACATCCTCCCCACACAAGAGAAAAGAGAACAGGACAAATACGTTGGAAACAATAACATTCTGATACCTTTACAGAACGGTCCTAATACAATTACTATTATTAAATACGATAAGAGCTAAAACGTTTTGATCACATAACAAAACGGTCTTATAATAATTAAGTCTTGATACATAATGTACTGCTCAAAAATAAACATGAATCTGTCTAGCCAGATAATGTCAAATACACACAATACAATATCGTAAATTATTTACGCCTCACTTTACAGATACAATTTCAATACATTATTAATAAATATCATGCCACAAGAATCTATATAAATTCAGTATTCAAAATACAATGTCCTCTCTTAACCAATATTACCTTTACCTCGACTCTAATTAAAATTATTTTACATTCATGAATGAGTCACATTAAAAATTAATAATAAAGCACATTGAATTGACCCAAGGCAATATCATAATGACATCTAAGTCTTACTTGTTACATGTAGGACCAACCAGTGAAATACTGCTATTCCAAATACCTATGAGGCATTTTAACTTGTCTACCATGTCTAGTGACAGCAGAAGGCGTCTGAGCGTAATCGGCCGAGTCTGAGCTCCATGTGGCGTCTGAACCAACATTCCTGCTGCCTGAGCTAGTCTCAGACTTACCTCCGTCGTCTGTAGTCGCTCTGCGCCACTCATCAGTGACCGCTGTCAACTCTAGAGGGTAGAGCCTTTGGCACGCTCTTACCCACTCGCCAGTCGCAGTCTGCACCTTTGCAACTCTGCTGTGACCATCCGCACCTGTCAACAACTCTTTGATGATTCCTAAGGGCCAATACAATCTTTTAGAATCAGTCTCTATGAGTACAATATCATTGACCTTTGGAAGATTAGGTCTACACATCCTGTTCTTACTACAAATATGAGCTAGATATTCGTTTCTAAAACGTTGTCGAAAGTCGGCTCTTAGTTTCGCTAGATACTGAAAACGAATACCTAGATTACTAGAATCTATTTGATCTAAATCAGGTGTATCACTTGAAGGCAAAGCATGCAAAAACATCATTGGCGTGAGAGGCTTCAAGGCATCGTCGTCTGTTGCTACATATGTCAAGGGTCGGCTATTGATGACTGCTTCACAGTCGCACAGTAGTGTAGAGAGCTCTATCCACGTCACCGACTCCTTACCGAGAATTCTCCGTAGCATGTCCTTCACTACTTTTATTAGTCTTTCCCACCATCCTCCCCACCACGGTGCTCTCGGCGGTGAGAATCGCCATTTGATAGGCGGAGGAACAGTGGCGGTCGCAGCCTCTACTTCTGCCCAATTTACTTCTTTGAGTAGATTCGCTGCACCCTGAAAATTACTACCACAATCAGTATAAATTATATTCACACGGCCTCTCCGAGCTATAAAACGACGTAGAGCCATTAAAAAACTGCTTGTAGATAAAGATTCAACAAGCTCTAAGTGAACTGCTCTGTACGTAGCACATGTGAACAGTACTATCCAGCACTTTTCTTGACTTCGAAGGTATAGCGGTCCGGCAAGATCAATTCCCGTCACCTGGAAAGCGGCTGCTGCTTCTATTCTAACCGCGGGCAACGGCGCTTCGGGAACATCATAATGTTTACTTTTGTCCCTTTTACATACGACGCATCGCGACACCGTACTCTTGCTAAGACGTCTTATGTTCAAGATCCAGAAATCATTTCTAAGATTTGACAATAAGAGTTGTGTCCCTGCATGATTAAGTTTTTCGTGTCTCTGTCGCACAAGCCGTTGTACAATGTCATTCTTTCCAGGTAACAAGACTGGATTCACGAAATTCTTATCTTCTTGACTCAACTCTAATCTCGTCTTTACTCTCATAAGTCCTTCGTCATCTGTGATTGTATTCACGTTCTTTGGTAGCTTTCCTTGTGTAAAGTTTTCTTTCTGCAACAGTCTCATCAATGAATTTTCTGCATTTGTATATTCATCATTGGTTATATCTGCTTGCTTAACATTGTACTTTCTTCTTACTTTACAACTCATACGTAAAATCCATGCTACAAGTCTGATAATACGATTATACTTTGAAAAATACATTAGTCTGTGGCTGAATGGAATTTCTGTTTCTGCGCTTGTACAAACCGCGGCGTTCTTGACTATTTCTTCGCGCGCCATCTCTTCATTGGCCTCACTAAGTTCTTCTACGCTTGATTTTGGCCAGTCTTCGCTTCTGCTTTTGAGCCAATCGGGACCTTCCCACCACCGACTTGCCAATAGCTTCTTTGCATTGCATCCTCGTGATGGTAGGTCAGCAGGATTGAGTTCGCCCGGTAGATGGCGCCAGTCGCTGCGATTTGTATTCTTGCATATTTCTTCAACTCTGTTGGATACAAATTGTTTCCATTCAGCTTGTCTTTTAATCCAAGTTAAGACTACAGCCGAATCTGTCCAAAAATAGACCTTGTAGTTTCTACACAGCGCCAGTAACTCAGATTCAATAACTTCTTTGTACAATCGAGATGCAATCAGTGCCCCCATGAGCTCCAGTCTTGGAAGTGTCATTCTGTTGTTGGCAGGAGCTACTCTACTCTTTGCTAAAATAAGCTGCACATGTACCTTCTCTCTCTGCTCTGTTCTCAAAAACACACAACCTGCATAGGCTGACTGGCTAGCATCACTGAATATGTGTAGACTTGTCTCACATTCTTCTATAGGCGAAACTGATATGCGTCTCGGGAAATGACAATGGTTGATGAAGTGAGCTGTCATTAGCCAATTCTTGAATTCTTGAGCCAAATCAGTGGGTATTTCCTGGTCCCATTCTATGTTGTTCTTCCAGATCTTTTGCATAATCAGCTTAGGTATCAGGGTTGTAGGGCAAACCAAACCCAGTGGATCAAACACATGTTGAGCCACAGAAATCACATACCTCTTTGTTATTTTCTCTGGTAGAGTCTTGTTTATGTTTACATTACACTGCATGGTATCATGTAATGTGTTCCAGGTCAATCCCAATACTGAGATTTCAACTGTGTCATCCATTCTATGAGGAGCGGTCACCCATCCACGTAAATCAAATTTAGCTTCTGCCATAATGGCCTTTGATTCTGCTATAAAGATGTTCAACTCATTCACAGTGTCCAGGCTCGTTACACAGTTGTCGACATAAAATGCCTGTCTCAATCTCGCAGCAGTTTTCTTGTAGGTCTCTGTACACTTGTCTAAATGGAAGTTTACTGTTGCACTCAACAGAAATGGACTACAAGTGATTCCAAAAACTACTCTCTTATGTTTGTATGTCACTATTTTGTCACAGGTCTTTGTATTATCCCACCATAGAAATTTGAGATAGTCTCTGTCCTCCTTCTCTATCGATATCTGCAAAAATGCCTGTTTAATATCAGAGACAACTCCAAACTTACCCTTTCTAAAGTGTAGCAATAGCTTTGGTAACAATTCTATCATATTAATACCTTTATCCAAGCAACCGTTCAGTGACCACCCATTTTTCTCCTTCGAGGAAGCATCAAATACAGGGCGCACACGTGTAGTGCTACTGGATTCTTTTATGACACCGTGATGTGGTAAATAGTGACCCTCTTCTTTTCTATCATCTGTAACCTTCTCAATAATGTCTTCCTTTATCCATGCTTGTAGGACATCATTATAATTTTCTAGGTTACCTGTCGACTTCAACTTCTTTGTAGTCGTTTCCAGCCTCTTAGATGCAACTTCATAATTAGTGTTGAGCTTCGGACACCCTTCTTTCCACAGCAGCGAGACCTCATAGCGTCCTTGTGCATTCACTGAAATGGTTTTATTAAACACTTTTAGAATTTTAGTTTCAGTAATATTCTTACACTGCTTTTCGTAGGGGTCTTGAATTCCTAATAACTCCACACTCCACAAATCTGAAAGATTTGCTTTCGAAAAGCATGAAACACTTATAGTGTTGACTGTACTTTGGTTTAATATTGGGCCTTGTAATGTCCATCCTAAATTGGTGTTGACAGCTATCAAGTTGTCATCTAAAGGAACCAATTTATTCAAAATAATGGACCCAAGGTAATCAGACCCAATCAGGAGACTTATTTCAGTGTCTGCAAATTCTATATCACTGATCTTAATATTTAGGTCTCGTAACTTCTTCAATACTGTCACATTCTCAAGTTTTGGTAGGTGTCCGCATAAATCAGCTGTCCCTAATGCTTTGATCTTAGTACTAAAGGTGTCTTCCAAATTGCTCACCTGAATTTCAAAACATTTGTATACCTCAGCTGGTTGTTCTGTACCTCCAAATAATATGTGACCCATCTTCTCTGTGCCAGTCGGCTGTAGTCCCAATTCCTTGGCCACTGCAGCTTTCACATACGACCTCTGTGCTCCGCTGTCCAATAATGCCCTCACCTTCCTACTCTTCTCTTCATAGGTGACATTCACAATCAGCGTCTGTAATAAAGTCGTAGTGTTATTTCTGGACACCAAGACATTCTCTAATGTCTTTCTACCACAGCCCTTACTATGCACCTCCGGACATAAGATTACATAATGTTTCTTCTCACAAGAAATGCATCTGATGAAAGCTTTACATTTATATGCCATGTGTCCCTTCTTTAAACATAAGTAGCAACAGCCTTTCCTCTTTATTGCCTCCTTCTTTTCATCCAAAGACATCTTACTAGCTCTGCTGCACTCAAATACACTATGGCCTGCTTTATCACAAAAACAACAATCATCTTTACCTTTGGAAAAATGACTCGGAGTAGGTTTCATATTGCTCACCAGTGCCGCTGCTGTTGGTAGGCTGCTGGTGTCTGCCTTGCTAGGGAAAGAGAGATTAGGACCGGCACAACTGAAATCAGACCTAGCCAATTTGATACGCTCTTCAGTATCTACCTCAGATCTTATGAATTTTAATAAATTAGCTAGTTGGTCGGTTGATTGGTCTGTGTTTGAGCGGTTCCAAGCCACTAACAAGGTCTCTGGAATAGCAGACTCCACCAGTGGATACAGAATGGTTTCATACTTTTGTTTTATTATGCCTAATGACTCTAATGCTTGCAAGTAGGTTGACAATTTATCGTATAAAAATCTTACAGTTATCTGATTTTTGTCATGGTTGAGGACCAAACTTAACAATTGACGCACATACACTTGAATGAGTAGATCTTCACGTCCAAACCTCGCTTTCAGCTGCTCGATGGCTTTGTCATAGTTGTCCGCCGAGGGTGGGAAACTCTCCACAAGTGCTAATGCGTTGCTGCCCTCCTTCATCGCTTGAATCAGGTACTGAAATTTGTCCTCCTTGTTCATTGCAGCATCTTCATGTATCTTATTGAACTGACCCCAAAATCCTAACCAATTCTTTAGATCATCATCAAACTTTTTAAATACAATGTGTGGTAGTTTGAAATTTCTGTGAGATTTTGTGTCCTGTGGTCCAATAGATGTTTCACGTTTTGCTGGAACTCCCGACTTCGATAGGTTTTGTATGGAATGCCATCTGCGTATATATGTCTCCGACTTGTCCACTTCCGCTGCATACTTTTCCTCACTAAACTCCTCCGATGTCAACAGTCTGTCTTGTATTAGTTTGTCCAATTGACATAATCTTGCAATCTTTTCCCTCAGGTATTCTACATCGATATTTGCCTTTTCAAACTCATGTCCTTGAATGTGCTCCTCCGCCGTTGTGGCGCCTCTGCTAAATATTCTTCTAACTTGTTCACGTTCACGGATCTCTCTAATCGCCGCCGCGGCCTCCATCCTGTTGTATGTGGATCTGATCGTATCTTCTAACAAATATTACGATCGTAGCCTTCGTGCGAAGTGCAATGTGAGGTTATGTACTGCACGCCACGCGTTGCACGAGGTAAATTTCCACACACTCCGCCTGCGGGCACAAACCCGTGAACTTTATGTTTCCGCTGTACGGTCGCCAATTATGTCATGGAATGAAAATACCGTGTTGTGTCCATGACATACTTCTCTTTATTATTATCTTCAGGTTACATTTTTGAACAATTAGAAAATATCAATCAAGCCGAGGCCATTTTATTATCAAGTGTTTCTATCTAATCCTTTTATTCTCCACACTCATCTACAGTGTTGCCAACTACTTAATATTTTTAGCCTATTATTTCTAACTATCCACGACACTATCCTAGGGCTCATTCAAAGGTGAAAAGTGAAAATTCGATTTGACTGATTATCTAATGAGGAGGGGTTGTCAAAGGAAACATCATGATTATTTTAACTTATTGTATTAGCAAATAAACAATTCATAAAATATTCTTTATTAGACAATAATAGTCCGGGATACTAAGCACTTTTCTTTTTAGACAGACATTAATTATAACATGATTAAGTGTATTAGTTTTAGGTATTTTAAATTTTTGAACTCTCAGGGCAGGCCCTTTTCAATCAAATTTGTCTTTTAATATATATCACGTCATAATTAATGAATTAAAACACATCTTATTGGACTATCCAGCGATTACAACAACTCTCATATAATAAAAATTAGAAACATTTAAGAAAAATGCAAATAAATAGTCAGCTTTTGCCATTTACGACAAAATAAAGAGGCGTTTACATAATCTACAATATAAAACATGCTTTATGCACTTCCTTATAACTAATAATTACATTTCTTAGTTCTATTCGTGATCGATACGTACATTACTGTGCTACACCGCTACACGACATGCTCGTACCAAATGATGCGCAACGATACTAATCATCCTTCTTACAACGAGCTTCGTATAAAATTAATCTACAAAAGAATTAAGAAAAAACAAATTCCTGTAGAATTTGACGCATTACTTACTTTAGATTTTAGTGACTGATCGTTTATTAATCTATCCGATTAGCTGCTAATCGATTAGCAGCGTACATTCTACATAGAAAATTATTTTCCCTTTATTCACAAGAAAAATCTTTTACGGTGCTCATAGTAAGAGAATAGGTTTATTTGTTAATTTTTTATTGTTGGTTACATGCTTTTTGAGTACATCCATAACGTGTAAAAATCATAAGTAATGAAAATATATTTAAAAAAATTATAATAGCAGAAATGACCAACAACATTTTCAAAGTATCGAAAATATTACGCAACGTGGAAGAGCAATTGCATATTTCCAAAAAGAATATGATTATACCCTATCTATTAAAAACTTATAAGATATAGAGGTACAATATGAAAATGTAAGCTTACATCTATCTAGGTACAACACTACATTATTTAGATAATTTGGTACACATTCGTTGCTCTTTTTAAACATTAAATAGGTACAGAAAAGTCGTGTGGGATCACTGAGCAACCAAATATCTCGGAATGTATAGGTATTTCCGGAAATCATAACTCACAATATAGAAGAGAATTTAAGGAAAAAAAAAACATTCGAGATTTCTTCCCTTACAGCACATCTAAATCGAATCTATAAATCTATTACACAACATTAAACAAATACATTATTGTGAAGGGGGAGTTAGGTACCTTTTCACTGAAATATACATGATTATAATTGGCACTACAATTAGTTACAGGTCACATTATAATATTACGAAAATACAAAATGTAGTTTTAAATATATCAGATTTATTGCAATCTTAGCGTAGATTAGTCATCTAAACATTACTTTTTCCTACTGATAAACATTACATCTTGAATTAAATAAATTGTTCATACAAGTGATACAAATAGTACAATACTAGATTACATAACATCTCATATTATGTGACACATCTAATGATCAAAAATTATAGACTAGTAACTTTACAATAATTCTGAATGAAGCATAACACAATTACAATGAATCTCAAAGTAATTTCACAACCGTTTCTAAAAACAGTTATCAAAACCGAACGGTCAATGGTGCAATGCTGAGGTCGCACAAAACTTTAAGGCCAGTATCACTGAAACGGCCATAGGGATTGGAGCGACCAAACCATTATACAAAGTTTACAAACACATTATATAAACAAGCAAAGCACCTTACAAACCGGTTGTGCTCAGGTGGGCTTACCATACAATTCTTCATACACAAATCTTATTACCAATTCTAAATATCATATTGTCTGTTAGAATAATAGGGCCTTTAGACATACGCTCATCTGAGTGAAAACGTAGAGCGAAATCGCTAATGTTATAAAATGCGCGCACAGGACGATCGAATGAGACTACGATACAGTTGACAAAGGTTAAGTCCAATGGAATGTTAGTGTTTTTTTATGATGCTTATCACCGAATCAGCATTTGTCTACAGGAGGAATAGTTAAAATTGAAGATATGAAAGATTTAAGGATTAGCCCTCTAGATAAGTGACCGTCGATGAAGCATACAACATACATTTGTCTACAGGGTAGGTCAAGTAGACCAATCATTATGGCCATACTAATCTAACTCATTACTTGCACCCGTTACGGTATATTTTTTGGTTTTATATTTTATTTTCCTTCGTAATAATCGCATACCTTGGGATATCCATACACACTAAGTATATCGATTACAACGAATATAAAACTACGAGCAATCGATTTTTCTTATCCTTTGAAATATTAATTTGAAAGTCGCGAGGACTGGACGAAGCGGCTACTTCACGAATTGATACATTGTCTTACATTAGGCGACATATTCTCCATTAAATACCTCAATAATACTCGGAATATTTACTGTTTAGAACACTGTTGAAATGTTTTAATTCAATAGTTCCATAATATGCCTTGACCGCTACCAATGTTTCGGATTGAATATGATATCGCCTCCATAACACAACGTATCAGTGTATTATCTACTAGACGAGCGTCTCATACTTATCTAGCACATGTGCGTGGTTATTTTCATCGCCGTGCGAGCGCGAACGCACTCGAGTGGGCGCGGTGGAGTCCGCACTACGCGCACGCGTCTTCTTGTCATGCCCACATGTGCACGCGACGGATGTCTGACGCTTCAACGTGTGCGCCCGCGGACCAACACTAGTGGGTTCCAAAGACTCGCTCCGTGCGTACATCTGTCTACGTCCACGCCCTAAGGTCGCCGCTCCGCTATTGGTTGGCGGACCGCCCGATCGTCTGAACGAATCGAGCACGCGCTCCTCTATCTCTTCGATATCCTTCTTCTTGACGAGCCAGATCTCCTCGGAGCCGCGGGTGAAGTAGCTGGAGCCGCGGCTCACGGAGCACTTTCCTCTGGTTTTGCAGCTCTTGTGGTGATCCTCGGGGTCTTCGACGGGTGCGGGGGCGGGGGGGGTCGCCGCTACGTTACGGAACGCGGTGCCGTGGGAGGGGAAGCGTTCGGGTACCTTCGCGCCTAAGCTCGGAGAGCGGATGGTGACCTCGGCGGGTGAAGCGAGAGGGCGGAACTCGGGTCGGACGATCCGCTGCGGCTCGGGGCGCAGGCGAGGTGGGTCCGCGTCGCCGTCCCCCTCGCCGCGGGGCCAGCGGGACGAACCGAACTCTGCGCGCGTGAGGCTCGGCTGCCGCTCGAAGGCGGAGAGCGGCGCGGGGGAGAGCGCCAGCTCGGCCGGCGGCGGCGGCAGCTCGTCGGACGGCAGCCTCTCGGTCCGCGGCCGCCGCATCGACCCGGGCCGGGACAGCCGGCCCAAGGTCGCTGCATTTTCTGCCGCTTTCTCGAATATCTTTATCTTATCCCCCACCCCGTTATTTTCCTCGCCCGCCGCTGATTTATCTGGTTCTGGAATAGGAGCTGGGAGATCGGCGATGTCGGGTGCGAGCTCCGCGGGGGCCGCGGGGAGAGGCATCGTGGGTACGAACGCCGGCTTCTCCACTCTGGAGGTCTCCTGTATCACCACGTCGGGCTTGAACGACTTCTGTACGGGGTTCTCGACTAGGGAGTTGACGCGGGTCAACTTCGATACGAGAACGGGCGGAGAGCTCACCTTGGGGGGCGGAGTGGATTCTTTCGGAATGTTGATGCGCTGCGGCGGCGACGCCACCTTCTTGGGAGGAGAAGCGGCCTCGACTGGCTCCTTGGCTTCTTCCTTTTTAGGTTCCGCGGTTTTGACCTTCGGAAACTCGCTCTTCGGGTTGGAATTCTGCCTCACCGGCGCCTCGGCCGCTCTCACCCTCTGGAAGGACTCGGTCGAGCTCTGCCTCGTCGCATTCGCCGCCTTCGTGAAACTCTCGCTCGAATTCTGCCTCGAAGTCTTCTGGAAGGTCTCTCTCTTCCCCTGAAAGGACTCGCTCGAGTTCTGCCGCAACGGGGGGGTCGTCTTGGGGGGGGATTTAGTTTTGGCTATAATGACCGTTTCGATCTTGGGTGTTTTGTTAGCGATGACGGTGGTGAGGGCGCGGGTGGGCGCGCCGGGGGGGACCTTGTTGGGCGGCGGGAGGGCGGGGGGGTGGCCGGGGCCGCCTCGGGGGTCGGGGTGCGGCGGGGGGCGGCGGCGCGGCGAGGCGCGACGTCACGCGCGAGGCTCGCTGGTCCACTGGTCGGAGTCGTCGGAGTCGGAGTCATCGGTGCTGCTGTCGGAGAGCTCTACGGCGACGCGGCGCGCGAGTATGGACGCCACGTCGAGGAAGGCGGGCACGCCGCGGAGTGTGTCGTACCGGCCGGACGTGTCGTCGCCGCCGCGCTTCTCTACCTTGCGGAGTTTTATGCCTGAAACGAAACAATAGCTAGAAAGGTTTCGATTGATATCCTTCTTATTGCTATAGGTGTGGCAGTTGATTAGAAAAAATTTACAATGTAGAAGAAATTTCAGTCCCACCTGCTATGATAATATAAATAATAAATAAATATCCTTGGACATTTTACACGGCGTCATCTAGTCCCAAGCTAAGGTAATTACAAATAATTTGGTGCTTTTATGTTTTTTTTTATAATTTCTATAACAGTGTATATTGTGCCATAACTTATTTACTCTTCTTGAGAAGGTCACAAATGCCAAAACTGTTAAAAAGCATGTAGGGACGACATACACCGTGCCGTACAAGATATTATCTCCATAGAAAAAAATTGTCATCTGCTTCGATCCCACACTACGTTTTTTAGCCATAAGTAGATCGGAGTTAAGTCGACCTGCGTCCCTGGGTCGCGCCGGCTTCAGGAATAATGACCTCGACCGAGGATCTATGACGTCACTAGCCGTCAGTACTTAGTCTAGTACTTACCGTCTCTGATAGCCTTCAGTAGATCTGATCTGGGGTCGACCTGCGTCTCTGCGGCGGGTCTTGGTGGCTTGAGCTGCGAGGCGCCGCGGAGCAGGGAGCCGGGCGAGGGGGGGCGGGGGCGGTCGTCGGGCGCGGCCGGGGGGGAGGGGGGCAGCGCGGGCGGGGAGGGGGGCAGCGGCGCCGGCGGGGGAGGGGGGACCACCGCCTCGGGCTCCTCCGACATCATGCCTGGAATACATTAGCGTAGTTAGTCTAGTAGTTTAGGTCGCGCCACGTAAAAAGAGCGCTGGCTGTCAAACTGCGCAGTGGTCGATGATCGGTGGAGAGGTAACGCGGCGCACTTCATACCATTGATTCAGCGAGTGCTCAATCATCCGACCAGCCGTTTGAGCGTGAAAGAGTAACAAACACACTTACACACACAAACTTTCATCTTTATAATATTAGTGTGATTTGTAGGATTTAGTCATTTATTTTGTACATTCTTCCCTCTAATGTTGATGTTATCGTAAGCCAGTTTCATATAAATTGTTTACCAATAACAACGTGCATCTGATCGAGATGGACATCTAGCGCGGTGCGATGTTGCGGCGATGCTCCGTTCAGCATGGGCGGCGAGCCGGTGACCTCGGGCGGCGGCGGCGGCGGCGGCAGCGACGATCTGTAACGTTAGATGCTTGTACAGTTTGTTCACTGAGATTTAACGTAGGTATTACGGTGTTAGGCTGCGTGCTCGAAATCTCTGCTCCGCGATTTCGACCATAGTGATTGGTCAATTCATGCACCGCACCTAAGCACCGCTCCGCACAGCTCCGCGTCAATGTAAACGCAGCCTTACAGTGAATAGTTCCCGTTCCCGTGGGAATACCGGGATTAAAAAAATCCTATGTGGTAATCCAGGATATAAGCTATCCTGGGCGCGTAGACAAGTGACAAATGTTTCGTATCTATTCTTTCCTATTATCGCTACACCTTTGATTTGACATTTCTGATCGCTCGAGTTTTCGTCATCAAATGTCAATTCCTATACATTTTTTTAGTTTCTAATCGAAAGCGATTGTCGAAATGTAACAGGGCTAGGGCAGCTGGTATCAAAATTCATTCAAATCCGTCCAGCCGTTTGATCGTGGAGTAGCAAACATTCACACTTACACACAAACTTCCATCTAATTAGTATGAAGTGGGATATACCATGGTATCCCATCCCCTTATAAGATGGTTGTAGTTCCAAAATCAAATGAATAGATGGCGTTACGTGTTGCTATTTCGAAATAAAGTCTCTGGAAAATTCAGGATTGTTTTCAATGTTCTACATGCGGCATCTTTACTAGTGTATTATATAATCTGTGGATATACCTCGGTGGGGATATAGTGCCGGGTGAGTCGGTGGCGGGCGGGGCGGGGGGCGGCACGGAGGGGCGGGGGCGGCGGGAGGGCGTGCCGGCCTGGCTGCCGCCGTAGATACACTCCTGCACTGACCCGTAAGGAGACTCATCTCCGCTTCGCACTGAAAACAACGTAAATAGTTAAGACCGTGGACCTAGTACCTGGACGAACAGCGAGCGTGCCGCTGTGAGGGACAAAAAAATGCAGGGAATACAGTCTCGTATAGGACGCGCCATGTAAAAAGAGCGCTGTCTGTCAAACTGCGCAGTGGTCGATGATTGGTGGAGAGATGACGCGGCGCACTTCATACCATTGATTTAGCGAGTGCTATAAAGGGTATTTTGACACTAAAAGCCTTTTAATATCAGACTTTAATTCAAATAAACAACATACCATGTCCATTGCCAGTGATCCGGGGCTGTCGTATTTGGTTCTCGATCTCGATAGAGTTAGGGCGCGCAGGCTGCGTCGACGGCGGCCGGTTCAAACCGGCGCGGTAGCCACCGTCCGTTACTGTGGTTTCTGTAGACAATACCATTATTATAGCATGCACACATAACATGACAACTTTTTAAGCTATTGCATAGCTTCTATCGCGGGCCTTGAGCGTGGAGACCGAATCCAGAAATTCCGTAACGAAAATAACCTAACACCCCCATGCAATAGCTTTATTGCGGCAGTCTCCGAGTGCCACACGTCTTTTTTTCAAAAATCACGCAACTTTACAAAGATCGTTTTGGTATAGGTCGCGCCACATAAAAAGAGCGCTGGCTGTCAAACTGCGCAGTGGTCGATGATTGGTGGAGAGGTAACGCGGCGCACTTCATACCATTGATTTAGCGAGTGCTATTGGTTCGTCAGCGAGTGAACACAGGCGCAAACATTCCCCCGCCACTTCCCCACAGTGCTCCTTTTACGTGGTGCGACCTATATGAAATCTCATGATTTTACGAAAATAAAAGAAATTGCTAGAGCAAATCAAACAGTACTACACAATTTCACAACAACATTCGTTGAATATTTTAGGTTCTCCCTTCCTCAATTCATGCGGTCGTTGGTGGAGTGAGAGAGACAGAATAATAACAACATCTCTGGCTTAAAATGATAACTCACGGTAAAGCGGCTCGGGCTGTCGACTATAGTGTTCGATGTTGTATTGTCGAAGCTGAGCTGGCGCCATGATGTGCTCTCCCTTCCTCACGGCGGCTTCCTTCATGCGATCGTTGGTGGAGTGAGGGGGACGGACGCGGCGCGCGCCTCTGCCGTCAGAACTAGCGCCGCTGCGGGGCTGGCGGACCTGATATAATAAGAAATTTTATGTAACTACCCTCTTAAATAAAATAAAAATATAGGCGGTTTTGTGTTTGTTACTCTTTCACGCTCAAACGGCCGGACGGATTTAAATGAAATTTGGTACCACAATTGCATAAACCCTGGATAAAAAAAATATAAAATAGGCTACTTTTGATCCCGGAATTCCCATGGAAACGGGAACTATTCACCGTGGGTAACATCGCTGGGCGCAACTAGTTAAAATATATATTTATAATAAGCAAAATCACAGAAAGAATATTGAAACTGGTCGCAAAAAGCAACTCACCTTCTTCCCCCGATCATGTTGGATCCTCTCAGTATCCTGCAGCATCTCTCTGCGCCATAACTCGAAGAAGTAGTCAGGGTCTGTATAGAACTTTCTCGCGTCCCGACCATCGTCTCTGAACTCGTTCAGCTTCTCAAGCGGCGGTGGACGGTCGCACTTCGCGTACGTCGACAGCATCGCGGAAGGCATGGAGTTGCGAGAGAACAGTTGCTGCTGGAATATCCGGGAGGAACGGAACGCTTTGCGCATCTGGATGTCTTGAAGTGATACTGGAAAAACGTAAGTAAGTTTAGAAGTTTGTATGAGCAAGTGGCCAACTTGACGGGGGCCTCCGTCATCGTTCGTATGAGCAAGTGGCCAACTCTGGAGACTGAGTTTTTAGGCCACCTAAAGGCTTTCGTCTTGGCTTAACGGCTTTAAAAGCTGGGACCGACAATGTTACGTGTCTTCTGAAGCACGAAAGCGCTCAGCTGATAATGCCACTTGCGGTCATCCAAGTTGTGACCGCTCAGAACGTTGCCTATCCAAAACGTCTTAGCAAGCTTCGCCACGAGTGCCTCCGTCATGGCTTAACGACTTTATAAGCCGGGACAGACAATGTTACGTGTCCTCTGAAGCACAGAAATGCTCAGCTGATAATGCCACTTCCAAGTTGTGACCGCTCAGAAGGTTGCTTAATTTCGACGTACGCTTCAAAACGTGCAATATAATGACAGAAAATCAATTTTGTTTCAATTTTGATGACTTACCTTCTTCAACGCCTGAATCGAGCTGTGTAACCTTGATAGCGAGCCTGTCTATCCTCGCTTGCAGCACATTTGTTCTGTCCGATAGCCCAGTCGCTTCCCGCGTCAGCTCGCCGAACATGTCCTCCGCATGCTTCGACAGGGATGATAGTTGTCTGTGATAGAAAAAATCATATGATACTAACTTTTGGATAAAATAACTTATAAAGGCAAAATAAACTTATAAAGGAAAATGATAGGTTACATTTTCAATTCCGAGTCAATATAATAACATGGCTTTATGACACAATTCTCAACAAGTACCATTTAATGACGACGTAATAAATAACTTCTTATCTAATATTAGTTACTCAAATTAATTTGTTATTTATTACTTGAATAATTGAGGAAAATACTTGGCAGAGATTTATGAATGGCGAATGAAATCAACTCTGGGTCTGCAACCTGGAAGACAGCACAGAAATGACCGAGGACCGAGTTTTTTAAAAGCTCAATCATAAATAAATAAATAAATATCCTTGGACATCCACACAGCGTCATCTAGTCCCAAGCTAAGCAACACCGAGCGCAAAAATGAAATGGTTGCGTCTATGCAATAGAGATATGTATACTATTTTGTTTTTGTTTCTTATCTGACTACTCCAACGAGCATGCCATTGGTGACGGCCTCGAGCTCTTACCGGAAGACTGACTTTTTCAGGAGAGCAACCATAAAAGACATACCAAGCGCAAAGAAAGATGGTTGCGTCACTGCCCCAGGAAGTATCCGATTTTTGTTTTGGTTTCTCACCTGACAGTAATCGCGACGTGCCATTGGTTGGCACAGCCTCGAACTTTTACCAGAGGACTGACTAATTTCAAGGGCACAAACCCACAATCGTAGAAGCCACAGCGAGAGCAAGAAAGGTTGATAGCGTCACTGCCATTGCCACCACCTATTATATTTTCTTACCTGATGAGAGCAAGAAAGGTTGATATCGTTCATTGGGATGGATCCTATTTATTTTCTTACCTGACAGTGTTAGCGAGGGTGCCATTGGTGACGGCTTCGAGCTCGGAGGGCAGTGCGAGCCGCTCGGGCACGGTGCCGCGCGACACGTGCACCGGCTCTACGCACCGCTTCGGCAGCGGCATGGCGCCTGCCCTCAGCTACCTCGAATACATCACTGGAACAACAACACAACTCACTTTTAGAATTACATAACATAATACATAGGACATCTATAGTCTTTCTTAAACTTTCGCGATCACAATTCATACTTTGCTTCTCGAATTATTCGCTTATAACCCAACGAACGCCAGTATTATAAGCGAATAATTCGAGAAGCAATAGAAATCAAGTAACCTACATACTCCAGTTCGCCCGCGACCACGGTTGTTGTAACACAGCCGAAACGTCGGGAAATAATAAAAAGTAAATAACGATAAAATCCTGTAAACTATTTAAAAAAAAAATAGGACATCTAGCTAAGCGAGGTGATAACTGAATGCCGTCCAAGAACCGGGTATATAAGCATCGGTCGTCCATATGGACATAATATTTTAAGGCACATTAACATGCCATAGGACATAGTTTGACAATGGCAAATTCAGGGCGGGCCTCCAGTAGGCATCTATTATTACGTCTGGAAATTATTTACGAATTCTACAAATATCTACAAAATAAGCTTGCATAATTATTAGAAATTCAAATATCATCTAGATTTATATAGGCAGTCTTGCTCTGAAATGGGGCCGGAATAACTTCCGCGAGCGGGAAGGAAGGTCCCTGCCCTACCTATTCGACCTATACAAAGTGCCACAATCACAGAACGGGTGCACTAACAAACACGTGGGTAGAACTAATAAGTCGCTGTAGAAAACATTATTACTCTGAAGACAGTATAACTATTATGATTTTAAGTCCAATCTAAGTGACCAAATCTGTGACCTAGGACCACCTAAAACCGATCCTTTAATTTGCTTTTTGAAGTCTTTAAGTCACGACAGAGGCCTAAAAACACCGTCACTAGAGTTAACCACTAGCTCATACGAACGTACGAATGTTTTTTGGAACCTTAATCTATAGATTCCCTACCTGCATTTTCAATTACAAACATTATGCTCATAAAAAGCATTGGCAAGCAGTTTTCGCAGTTCCGTCGGTCGATAATTGGCGCTTGTTAGACCACCAGTCCATCCGTCGGAATAGGCGTGAGTCTTCCATGCGTGAAGAGTGGAAGTGGGAACTGGGCTCTAGTTCCGTTAACAGTTTCTACGCAGTCCTGATTATTACTTTAATTTGAATGGAAAACTTCAAGACTATTTTCTTTATAATCATTTTCTTATGTTGATGATAGTATTGTTAAAGGTTTTGTATTTGCTTGTTTTGTGAGTTCATTTGAAGTAGTTCTTTTCAATTATTTCAAAAGATGTTAAATTAAACGAGTGATGGAACTAAGGCATATAACTGGCACTAATAATTGGTCTAGCCAGTGACAACGAACTATTTAATAGCAGACGTGAAACCCGAACACCCCAAGCAATTCAGGTCAAACATAAACGAATCAAATTAGTATCACGGCGAGACTGCAAATGTCCAATCATAAGTGTGTGTGAATGAGCAGTCAATTCGAAAAATATTTAGGAATTTATCAACAAAAATCTGTTCGATGAAAAGTAGTTTTTTAGTAGGTAACAGAAAAGGTACAATACGGCCGACGTATCTTGGCGAGGCCGAACTTCGCGCAGAAGGTTGCGCAATAACTTTTTTTAGGAACCAAATGGTGGCATGAGGCGACGTGCGGGGGGCGGTGGTCTCGGCTAGAGATTGACCATAAGTAAACACAATCGACCCTTTATTCAATCAAATGTCGCAATCGATTTGTTTTATTTAGGACTTATTGATTTTCGTTTATTTATGATATTAAACGAAATAGATTTACAAATATAGTGAATTTTGTCGTTAATAAACGAAATGTCGACTTTAAAAAAAAAGAAAAACCAATAAAAATTTATTTTTTTAGTTGAAAGAGATGATTTACTTAAATATCAGTTATCTATTAACGACTACTAGAGTAACGACTATTTGAGAAAATTTTAAACCTCCTTTTATATTGAAAATAAATATATTTTTACGATTTAATTTCAATCGATTTGAATAAAAATCGATTAAACAACACCCTCAGGCACGCATATTGGACATCCCTTTTTGGTTACTTTGTAAAGCTTCGTGCTTATTCGGCAATGCTCGGTACACGGTAATATGTCTCAGTCACACCTTCGCATTGGTGTCGTGTTCGTGTCGCTATCTCTGTCTTGAGCACAGTCGGTTACAAAAGTTTTCGTTGTTATTGTTGTTAATTGTTATTCTTATTGTTAAGTTCTTTGTTTGTGTTAGTTTGTTTTATTTTTGTTATTTTCAAGTGTTAGTTGGCACTTATATTATTCGCCAAATATGCCACCAAAGCATAATAGTGTGTTAAATCGCCAGGCAAGAAAAATTATTTATGATGTACCTAACGCAGTATATGAAAAAAGAAAAAGAAGAAGGCGTAAAAGACGTAGATAAAGTTTATTTACGAGTTGCTAACGCAACTGGTGTGTCCCAACGCACAATACAGCGGATCGCAACTGAAGGCAATGTTTCGGGCTTACTTTCGGTATTCCGCACGCCTGGTAAAAAAAGGTCTAGATCAAAACCAATTACTGATATAGACAATTTTGACCAAGGAGTCATAAAAAGATGCATACACAACTTCCACAAAACCGAGAAGGAAATGAAATGATGAAATGGTGAGGAAAGTGAATTTTTAAATTACAAGTTATTTTTATAGCTGTCTGTCTCAAAGTGGTTGATATTTCATTTTATTTACTTAGTCAGGTCACTGTATTAGGGATTTTTTATTCATAATATGGTATAAAAAAAAAATTGGCAACAAGTAACAGTTTTCTTCACGAGTGTACCTGCGCGAAAGTTCGCAAAGCCTATGTTCAGACTCGCCAAGATACGTCGGCCGTATTGTAAATAACTATAGTCTTTCCAATCGTTTATTTAACTTTTGACAGATCATGCACATAAAGTTTTATAATAATTTTTGATACAATGTACTACAGGGAATACTGTACTGTCATGGACGGGATCCGCCCACTTAGAGATGTTTCATTCGTAATTAATGACAACTGGTTTTGAAATAAATCGATTATCGATTATATTAAAACATACAATAAAATTATTGTGATTATTTTTATATCAAATCACGTAAAAACCTTTATTATTTTGCATTAAAATGCCCTAAATGTCTCTGTTGTAATGCATAAATAATTTGCGTAATGAAAACAGTTCCATGGGATCGAATTTCTTCGCTGAAAATTTATGAATCTAAAATAATCGTTTAGACTTTCTGTAGTTGGTTCAAATAAAAAACATGTGAATGAACTGCGGTACCTACTTGTAATGAACAGGTGCAAAATGTTGAAATTCATAGTAAATAATGAGTGTGTTAAATCGATTAAAACTTCTTCATGAATAAAATCGATCGATAAAATAAATCGAATCGGTAACGGGTCAGGGTATCACTATTTGAGTCAATATTACAGCTGTCAAAAGTTAAATAAACCTCAGAAGAAGGAAAGATATATATTGTCAATATTTATTCTTTATATTGTCAATGAAATAAACGGTTGGATAAGCAATGTTATGTCAGTGTCAGAGATTGACGATGATAGTGAGAAGTGGAAATCAAGAAGGCCTTTCAATACTATTTCTATACAGATAAGCTTCAGGGTCTATTCTTGTCTCTACCACAATTGAATGGGTTGTGTAATTCATGTTACTTATCCTTCCCATGCTTTTGAAATGCTAATTTCAGCGCTCGCTAGTCACAAACAACTAATTCAGGTCATTATAACCTCTCTGTTCTGATCTATTGTATCGTGGCTTACAAATATAAATGTTTGGTTGGCAAATATTTGTCGGCTCACTTTTTACGTGATTGTCTTTAGTTCCGTAGCTAAATGTCAAACTTTCTTTAAAATTAGTTTAGTTAGACCAAAGACGGATATTAATCGTCTTTGGTTAGACCAACGACGGAGGAAGATTTAGTTTTCTGACGTAAGAGATATTTATCATAACTTTACTACAAGATATTCGACACGAATGATTAATGTATTTCAAAGAAACAGCAAACAAACTATTCTAGTTTACGACGACCTCTTGATTGTTTCACTCCAAAATGATTCATCATAATAATTATTTTTAGTATGAGATGTATCAGTAGGTATACCGGCCCCCCAGGGAGCATTGGCAAATTATTCAGCGCGGAACGCAAATCGGCCAGTGACCTAGACGTTTATATAAAACTTGCAAGAGATAATAAGGTATATTGCAATAAAGGTTACGAAACAGCCTCTCAAATGCCATTTGGACTGGAGCCTAACAATATTACGAGGTGCATAGATCGCGTTATACACGTAGTTAGAAGCATTGTGCTTATCTAGAGCGCTCTGGAATTAACTAGTTTCAATTCTTTGTTTTTGTCTGTTTGTATTACTGTATTATTTAATCCGTTTTTACTAAGGAAAGTATAGGCATCTCGTATGTTTTTATTACAGCTGTTGTCACGCTCTGTATCACACGTTTTTGTTGCTTGTTAATAGTTTTTGCTTTTATATTTGTCGTGTTGGTTTAATGCTGGTTCCTGTAATCTATTTAGATGGTCATGGTCACAGAATACTATTACTCCTAGCTGAGGTCATGGTTTACAGTACAGGTAAACTATCCGTCATACATAATACCTGACAGGATTCATGTTCCGATTTACCTCAAATTTACTGTTCTGTAGCTACTGTATTTCCGAGATGTGGTAGACAAATATAATAATGGCTAATTGCTGTCATTGTTTTTTTCATTTGAAATAAACTAGGTATAATTAATACCAAATTAAATGATATCGGCAATAAAAAATCTGCTTGATTAAAACTATAGTGTTGTTTAATTTATATTCAGGGGCAACCCACTTGTTCTGTATCTATAGTTCTTGTGGTTACTTTAATTTATATATACTCGAAAAGACCTTATTCTAACAATTGTATAATCTACCTTCTCTGCTGCATCAGAATGCAGTTGCTTTAGACAGCGAGGCCTCAGGGGTTGACATCATGGCACACTTAGTTGAATTACGTCATGTTGTAATACAGCCTACTTACTAAGGTTAAAACGCAAAATACTAAGACAGGCACTTCAATAGAACTATTTGTTTCGTAATCACTATTACCTCTATGTAATTTTAGTTTCAAATGTCAATCATCCAGAGGATCTGGATACAGTCAGTTAATCACAAATCTTTAGTAGGTATCTTAATTTAAAATGTATGCTGCATACTAGCTACGCCTTGCGGTGTTGCCCGCATTAAGACAAAAATGTAGCCTGTGTTTTTATCCAAGTAAACTTAAGTAAGTAAACTATTTTACATTATTATTCCTTTCATCATTTCAGCGTCAAGAAGTCACAAAATGCATAATCACGTACTCATCACATAACACAAACAAGATTTAAAATATGACTGTGATACGCTCGTAAATGTACATTCTTTGAAATATTGCTCACATCTGACTTTTAAAGCATCAAGAACCGCAATAAACCCACCATTTTCACCCATAAAAGACAGGTTTTGCAGAAAGTTTGCGCGAAACTATGCGCATAGGCACTCAATGCTAGGAGCTATATCAGGAGATGACGACAATAGAATGCTTCCGCACGCCTGATAAGATTATCCTAACACCACTGTGTAGCGAATAAAAAATAAATTGAAGCGTCGATTTTAACTAGTGAAACGGCGAAGGTTGTGCGCAAATAAGTGAATAGCAATGAGCTTGCAAAACACTTAACATGGACTCACTTCATTCATATTATAGATAATATGAAATATCCTTTGCCACATACTTAAGTCATAATTTTAGTCTAGTATCGCTCGTTAGCGTTCGTGGCGAAGTGTTACAACTACGAATAACTAACAGCAAAAAAAAAAAAGAAAAAAAAATGATGAAGTATTAAATTCTTAAGAAAGTTTGACATTTAGCTATTATCTATGCGGTCTATATACCTACGAGAAAGAAGCATGATTCTTTATAAATGCATATTGTTTTGGTTGCTATTGATGAAGCATCTGCATCAAATCTGCAATGCACACTATTCACCGACTGCAATGACCTTTACAGCATTGCACAGAGACGTTACCTTGAAACTCTAAATACTAAAGCACTACTAACACAAATGTTTATAATTTAATCCGTTTGTTTATGTACTGTGTAAATGAAATA
This sequence comes from Xanthorhoe designata, assembly GCA_963582015.1. Classification (NCBI taxonomy): domain Eukaryota; kingdom Metazoa; phylum Arthropoda; class Insecta; order Lepidoptera; family Geometridae; genus Xanthorhoe; species Xanthorhoe designata. Next base: position 9,073,742 of record OY757046.1, read on the forward strand.
AGAGAACCTCCTGCTAAATACGTTCAATTTCGGATAACTAGAGTTTTTCAAACAGTAACTACGTGCAATAATGAACACCTCACAGTTGAATTTCTTAATACCGTTTTATTTCGTGGATTTTGTTTTACTTCATCGTGGTAATGATTTACCACTGGTATCCTTATTACTTATTTAAGTCAAGCGGAACGATTTCTTGACTTGACTACTGTTTTCAAAGGCAAAAACGTATTCCCCATGAACAAAGAAATCACAGTAAGGTCCGTATTCAGAGACCACGTCAGTCTTACAGTCTTGCTCAAGCACTGATTTTTGACAGTTTCCTATGAAACTAAAATGGACAACCTATTCAATCATCACAAAAGCAGCAATTTAAGCTTGGGAGGGAATGTCAGAATACGTCTAAAATGTTGACAAATGAAAGACATTGTGGGTTTTTTCGATCCTGGCAGCAGACATAAAGGCGTCAACACACACTGCCACTACTGCCAGTGAGTGGGTGAACACAAATTGACACATCCGGGCGTGCTAATGCATTCGTAATCGAACGATAGCTGTGCCTGCCTACACACAAGGATTTGCACATTCTACACTGTTTGTCAGCCAAGTGCTGGTCGTGATAATTATCGCTCTTTAATCTTGATTTAGATATTATTATTGGGCATTTGGGTATGTCAAACATGTTAGTGAGTTCGTGTAATTAATGCATGTATTGGGAATGTTTTGAAAATGTTATTTGGTTCGTAGATAAAATTACTTTCTGATATAGCTAATGTTACCAATAATAAAGGTGCACTTGAAGTAGAGATGTGTGATGAAGATAGAACTCGGTGCGCGAGATAAAACACCAATATCAGACAGAGATGCGTTAAGCGAAGCCAGTATAAATAAAGTGATACTATTGGCACAGATAACTAAATTGATGCTTGGATATTGTTTCTTTTTTCCTAGTGATCTGCTTCCTCAAACATCTCTACTGGAAACACACCTATTTCGTTTTATACAAAGCGCCCAACCACAAATATTCAAATAAATTCATATATAAGGTTCTTGATTGGTGTTTCCTAGAAGTTCTGATGAATTTTGTTACTTAGTTACGTATGTATATTAATATACCTATACTAAATTTAAAGCAAGCAAGTAAGAACATCTTGACATCGCACATCTGCCAACGGTTTCAATACCCACAGAAGCCGTGCCTAATCAAATGATACACCTCTTTAGGTAACGTATATTTATACAGCAACATATTATCGCAAAAAGCTATTGAACCTTTACGGCTATCTTCATTCATGTCCCGTTTACAAACTCCATTGACCTAAAAGCTTTAATTTTCAGTTGAATTACGTTTACAATGTTGTAGCACGCAAGACTCGGTAAAATAGTATAGGTTTATGGAATTAAAAGTAAGTAATATTATTCACTTTTTCACCTAATAACGGTTGGAATTCCGTCACAGTTATACGATCGGCAATACCGATACCACTTCCACTGAGATTAACATTAAAGTTTTTCTATGCATTCTGCATGAGAAGTCTTCGATATTGCTCTAGCATTCTACTGTGTCAAGAATGTTTGCAAAGAGATTACACCAAATGTAGGTACCTATAAATAATGACAGTCAAGTTTAATGAAAATCTTAATAGAATTGAATTGAGCAGTCGTTTAATGTGGAAATTTTTAGAGCATCAATTTAACGAACTTTTTAGCTAAAACATCGATACGAAGAGCTAAGACTATGTTATCCTGAGAATTTATAGATCCAAATAATAATATGCTTTACAAAACAGAAAGCTTCTGTACTTCGGAGGTTAAGTCCGTACGAGGAAGTAATTTTAGGGCGCCTGATACAGTCACCAGCGATATAATGAGGGGACTAGATCATACAAGGCTTGGTTTTTTTCCTTTTTATCGCTACTTCGCAAACCTATCTATTGATTACAAAATGATAACTGATAGTATTACTTAGCTGATTAATTGAATTTAAAAATATATATACCTACAACATGATAACACACATTTGATTGTGTAGCGAAATGTATGACGCATCAATGGACGGAATACGTTATCAACTTGGGACTAACTAAAATTAGCTAAATGTATGTTAGACACCTAAATATTTTAACATTATTTGCGTTTCAATAACATTGGAATCAGTAACGTGGTAAGTATTGTTAAGTATGAACATTTATTATTATTATTCATACTCCACAGTTAGTTTAGCAAAGCTTTAGCTAGATAATAGTGGCAATTCTGAGTGTCGCAAAAGCTAAACTAAGCTAACTAAAATTGTTGCCGTCCCTTTCATAGCGATGGAAATAAAAAGGATGGCAATAATTTTAGTTAGTTTAACTTAGCTTTTGCGACACTCCGAATTGCCCCCAATATTTTTTATCACTCTCTTACCATTGAAAGAGATGTCAACATTGTATAGAGCCGTTTGAAAGTATTTTTTTTTTTTTTTTTTTTTTTTTTTTTTTTTTTTTTTTTTTTATTTACCAAAATTAAAGATAAATTACAAACTTAGTAATAAACACCTTAAAAACCTATTAAGGTTTGTCTAAGGTGCATAATTCCACTTAGACATTATATTTAACAGCAATCAAAATGAGCCGTAAACAACAACTAGCTTAACAAAATACCACATTATAACTAACTAACTGTTAAAACAACTGTGTACTGGATGAGCTTATTCATTTTACGCACTCGAACACAATACAACGCTTATCTGCATGTCGTAAAGTTGGTTAGTAGGTACGTACAGGTTGATTCATTAGCGATAGTTCAATTAAGATAAAGATATTAAATAAGTTTTGCAATTAGTAAGTAAATAGAACCCCAAATAATAAAATAAATATATTGTTTATAATAATTATGTACCTACCTACTTATGGATATACTTCAATAAATATTTTGAAGTCATTCGTTTAACCTGAAAAAAATAGCTTTAAGTTTTTGTTTTATATTCTTAATAGTAAATGATTCTCTTAAATCTGTTGAAATGTTGTTTATTAGTCTAGGTAAAATATAATTAGTTGTTCTTTGTCCGTAGACATTTTTTGCCGAAATAGTATGTAGTTTCTTTTGTTTAACTTGTCGGGTAAAGGTTTTATGTGTTTTATAATTATTATTATTATCAAAACAAAAGTAGTTCTCAATTAAAAGTTGCATTTTGACTCTTTCGTTTACAGGGATTATGCGACAGTGCTTTAATAGACCATTTGGATTATCAATGTATTTATTTTTTAGATATTTGGGTGTTATAGTTTTTAATATTCGAATTTGTAGATTATGGATTCTGTCCAGGTATGTATTAAAAGTTCGACCATAGCTACTTATACCATAGAGAATTATGCTTTCCGCTAGGGAATGATACAAGTTGAGAAGGATAGGGAATGGGATTTTGTTTTTAATTATGTATAATTGTGCTAAAATAGCCCTAAGTTTATTGCAAACCTGATCAATATGGCAACTCCAGTTAAATCGATTATCGATAACCAGACCTAGATATGTTTGATGATTTACCTGTTCAATATGCTTACAATTGCAATTGATAAATTTGCGATGAAGACAATCATGATTGTGAGCTATTAGTTTGATTGTAAAACTGGCGCCTCTTTTGTTTTGTGCGGAACACACGTGTAGTAATTTGGTTTTACTTTCATTAACAACTAGTCCAGCGTCATGTGACCACTCTAAAATACTAGTAAAGTCTTGTTGTAGTTTACTTAAGGCATCCTCAATATTATAGTCTTCTGCTATCAGACAGGTATCATCTGCATATTGATACACTGTACAGTGCTTGATAACCTTGTTTACATCATTGACGTAAGCCAAATAGTGTAGGGGCCCAAGCACTGATCCCTGCGCTGTGCCTTCTGTAACGGATACACTTTCGCTTGTATGATCCCCTATTTTGACCCGGAAAGATCTGTTTTTAAGATAGTCTGCACACCAACTCAGCAAGGGTCCTCTAATACCACTATAACCTAGTTTTTCAATTAAAGTTTCATGTTTCAACGTGTCGAATGCTTTACTATAGTCTATAAATACCATTAATATATGCTTTCCGCTGTTCAGACCTATATTAATATAATTTGTAAAGTGTGATAAAAGTTGAGTTGTACTCTTCTTAGGTTGGAAGCCATACTGTGTATTAGAGAGTATATGATGAGTCTTGTAAAACGAATGAATTTGATTACATATATATTTTTCAATAATTTTATCGATAATTGGTAGAAGGGTTATAGGGCGATAATTGCAAAACTCATCTTTGGAACCTTTTTTATAGATTGGTCTTACAATTCCAGTCTTTAATTCGTTTGGATAAATACCTAGTTTTAGGCTTGTATCAATTAACTTCGTAATGGATTGTACTATACTTTGGGATACTTTTTTGATATCTATAGGACGTATTCTATCTATTCCTGGTGCTTTGTTTATTTTTAAGTTATTTATTATTTTGTATAAATCATGTGGGTCAGTTTTTTTAATATAAATAGATGAGTCTGCTTCGTTTATATAATCTTTGGTGTTTAGAAGTTTTATTTTGCAGTTAGGGGCAATGTTTGAAGCTGATTTAGAAAATTCCTCCGCAAATTTATTTGCTATTTGTATACAATCATAATGCAGATAAAATAATTTTGAGAAACTCTTAGGCAACACAAAACGTGTTAATAATAAAAATAATGCTTCCAAATCGATAGGTGATTAAAATTCTAAATTATATTTCTACGAGCTCCAAATCGCGAACGGTTGGTATATTTAGATACTCAGCTTGGGATGAAACGAGTAATTTGAAGCGGAAGGTATCTGGCTCGGTAAGCTCGAACGATACCGAGGGTATAAGGGTCGGAAGAGTACTACTTATTTTAAACCAATATCTTTTGATCTCAAGCGCCCTTAGAGGACCCGCAAGCCTAGGTACAACGGCTAGGATTTTGAGCGCTATCTAACACAACCGTGAACCGTGATGGCCGTGTGGGTGTACTGCCTCGACTTTCGATACGAAGGTTGTAGTTTTTTTTTGAATTTTTAGTATTGAAAAAATTATAAACCCATTATCACGAGCTCTAAACGGAGAATGAAAAGATCGTGAGGAAGGAAACCGTAGGTCAAGGTGATTTTTCTGAAGGAAATGCTTTTTCGCTATGCTATTTCTACCTGGAGGGAGACAAGGGAGGCCTCTGCCCAGCAGTGGTATCCAGTGGGCTTATTAGATAGATACATTATATAATAATTTATTGGTGTTAATAGATCATGAAAACCGTTAATAATTCAAGAATAACCTCATTAATTTTCCGTTTATGTGCGATCATGCTTTACGGATGTTTCGAAAAGTATCGTGTCGTGATGCAGTGTATCATCTATTTGTTTTTGCGTCTACGACAGAACACGCATGCACACTTAATTGTAATGAGCAGTTCCTGACATTTTTCTTACATTTTAACTCCCATAAAAAAACCTTGTGGGAGGGTATAGTCCACGCCACGAAAAAAGAGCGCTGAGAGAAAGTGGAGGGGGTATGTTTGCGCATGGGTACACTCGCGCACGAAAGTACCAGGCCTATTATTTTATTTTTGAACTAGCATTTCGCTTTTTACTCGCGGCTTTGTAGATTATGGTATATAGATTTTTATTGAAAGGTATCTTTATTAAAAAATAATTGTCTTTATTAAAAAAAATACATACTTAATCATTTATATTTTCTTGCTTCTGTTGGTCATAATTGTTTTAAATTATCAACTAGGTAGGTAGTTCAACAGTGAACCAGGCAGCCACAATTAACCATCGTTATTTCTCAGAAATCTGACGTTGCCCATTTGTGCTTCTACCTGTAAATGATAGGCACATGTGTCCCCCCTCCGCACACCTGTTTGTGCAAGTCGCCCACTAATAACGGCTGTGTGAGAAGCGTTTGTTTGAAAATTGAACCAAAAAGTATGTTTTTTCTGCTGGCATCTTTGATTTTTTGTGTGAATTGTATAAAAGATATCACTTTTTTTATTACAAATATTAAATAAACATTTAGTTAGCTTTCTCATGTACCGCACGTAAGCTTAAAATAATAAGACTAAACCGTTGAAATTTTCAGATTAGTTCAAAGTATGTGCTGTGTCTCTCATAGAACCACATCGAGGTAGTTCACAATGAACCTGGTTTTTATGCTACTTGCTAAGTGTAATTTTCTAAAAAAAATAGAAACCTTGCTGATTTTGATTAAGGTTAATAATAAATAATCATTTTGATCTCTTTATCGTGATTTGAGTGTTTTTCTATTAGTTATTCAAATGTTGTACAGGTTAAATGTAAATTTTTGACCGATTAAATGTAGAAAAATGATAAAAAATAGAGAAAAGTGTTTTATGTTACCAAACCATAAATATCGCAATTAAAAGCATAAAAGTACTATGTATTTTCATATATTGCCCTTTATTAATGTTTTATAATATAATTACGCTACCCAAAATAAGGTGGTTCATTGTGGAAAATACCCCGGTTCACTGTGTACACCTAAGAGTACACATTGAACCAAATCTCATTTTTTTTTAAAAACCATGTATCTTCTAAACTAATAAAATTTGTAAAGAAATTTAAATGCAAATTGAAAGACAGATAAATTCACTAACGAACAGTGAAAAAACCGAACACAAAAACCCAAGAAACTCGAAGCTAAAGGCTTCCAAACTTTACCTGGTTCATTGTACGACAATGTACCTTACATTTTATGAGTCGCTTCCTAAAACAATATAGATAGGTATTTACATTATCAATATTTACATCATTATTTCTTACTTTTTTATATAAAACCATTTCGCAATCTAAAACTATTATGCGCGATGCTACGTTCAAAATAAATTGCCTACTGCGCACCTGTCAGCCAGCGCTCTTTTTACATGGCGCGATCTATACATACATGGTGTCCCAAAATGTGGCGATAAGCCAGCGACAGGCGAAAGGACTACTTCTGATAGCGTTATAATAACATTTAAGCGTTTCTTAAGGCTAGCTATGGTACTCTAGTATTCGCAATTTTTTAGTCTAAAAAAGTACCTACTAAGTACCCCCTGAGAGAATGCACCCTGAGAGGTGGGCATCAATCGTCACTAAGTGGGAGCCTGAAGACGGGCGGCGACGCCGAGAAAGGCCCAAAAGGCGCTGGCGTGACGACATTGTTGCCTTCCAGGAGGAATGATAGGAAGCGGCCGGTGATCGCGAGAAGTGGAAGGATATGAGGGAGACCTTTGCCCAGCAGTGGGACACACTATAGGTTAAAAAAAAAAAAGTAGTCCCCTGAATTAAACTTTTTGGCATAGTGACTGTAGTTTTAAATTAAGTATTTGGAGTTTTTTTTTATTGTTATGGAATCTCGAAGAGCTAAGCCAATATTAAAGTGCAAATTAATCAGAAAATTTAATTTTTATACTTATAAAAATACCTAAAAATATCTGTGTTGTGGTATCGATTCCCTGCATCAGTGAAGAAAAACTTCATATGGAGCACACAGGACTGGTTTAATTTACTTACTTGCTAAGTCGGATCACTTTCAATCAGTATTTCTATCTTCTTAACAATTCTGGGACAATTCTAAGGAATTCAAAATAAAAAAACAAACACTTGGTGTACCTTCCTAAGATATTCATCATAGATTGTTGAAGTTAAGCAGCATTCTGAGCGGTCAAAATTCATCTAAATTTTGCGTGACCACAAGTGGCATTAACACAATCCATCCACTTCTTTAGCCTTCTTCTACTTGTAGTATACCCATACTCATAACTTTTTTAGCCCTCCTCATTACGTGACCATACCATGTAAATCCAGCACACCTAATTTTTTCAGTCACAAACTCACAAGTGCCACTTTCGACATAAATTACTACTTGAAAGAAAAAAATCACAAAGCCATATTATTTTGCTTTAAAATTTTACATTTAAATTGTTATTATTTTATTCATTTACTTTAGTACGGTTTGAGATTATATATGTTACAAGGTAAACATTACAGCTGTTATCAGAAAGGTCAGTGACCTAAAGAAAGAACCATAGGTTCATTAAAAAAAATTTATATTGACATCATAATTTCTTATTTCTTGGTACCTATTCCTGCATTAATAAGTTGATATGCTTACAATGCGGCCTGCATTGTTTACTAATAAAAACTTGGTAAAATTATATCTGCCTATTTCAAAGGCAATGTTGGAATTTGTGCAACAACATTTTTGTAAATAACATTTTTGTGTCCATTACTTCAGTAGATTACTATCTTATTCCAATTTTACTTGAATATTAAAAATAGGTTGAGGAAAAATATTCACCTACAAAATTTTTATCAAGTTACAAATTTTACAAATGTATGAAATCATATCCTCAATAATCATCATCATCATCCACAGCCCATAGGTACCCACTGCTGGGTGTAGGCCTCCCTTCGTAAATGCCACATATCCTCAATAGTTAGGTGTAATTCCTTTATGACTAAATAAGATTCATTAAGAAAATGATCCGCACAACTCTATTAGCTCTATGGGGGGTCAGATAATATATCTACTCCTTGTTAGAACATTAGTCAGACTAATCCAGAGGGGATTTCCAGCAATCTAATGACATTTACAGGTAAACATTAGAAATCATACAATTGCTTTTAGGACATTTACAGCAATAGTTAGACAACAGAAGGGCATTGAGCAGTTCTTGCCGATGCAAACAAAGTCTAACAGTCCGGTGACGACGAACGTACGAATGATAAATCTTCTATCATAATCACAACGCCCTTTTAGTCACCCCATTGCAGTGCGCGAATAGAACCGACATTAATATTACATATATTTTTCAAAGGACTATTTTTTTTTTATAAAACATACCTAAAATAAAGTGTAAATGCAGAAGAAATGGTCGAGAACTTCCAAATACTGAGAAAAATTGAATACCACTCACCTTCTCCACCTATTGAGAACAACAAGTTATAGGTCGAAGATAACACAGTAATGTTAACAAAATTATTTCACAGTAACGTTGATACACTCCGAAACATTTGTAGCACTTCGAACGTAAATAAATGCTCGATATTTTAGAACAATTTACACTTCCACAGCCGCTAACCGTGCCACAAAACGAAAATGGCAGCGTTGAAATTTGTTAATAACCCGATTTGAGAAAGAATTCTCGTTTTGTTACCAATAATCATGAAAAGCGAGTCAATTGAATTTGTTCGGGTAATAGCAAATAGTTCGACGTCATTCAAAATTCAAGAATTCACCCTACAAACGATTGTAAAGCCTAGGAAACTGTCAAAAACTGTAGGTAAGTCAAAGTCATAACAAATCTTTTGTCTTTTTTTCATTCACTCAGAATGCCTTGCCATTGACATATTCGTCTGAGTGCTTTGCTAGCTTTGTTTAGTGATAATAAGTATTATTTTGATGAAAATAAGGTTGAAATTCATATGACACTGAAACTGTGCTCCGCTTTGCTGCCCTTCGCCGCTCTTTTGGTGTGTGTGAGTTTGGGTGTGAATGTGATTGAGAAAAGTGGTTTACTTTCTCTGTGGTGTGGACTTGACCTCGTTGACGCGGGCAGCTCAAACGCAAAATAGTTTGAGAATTTGCGAAAAGTAAAAGAAAACATTGTTCCAATTCAAAAATGAGCCAAATTATTACAGTAATTGCTCCTGTAAATATAGCAGTAATAAAGTATTGGGGAAAACGTGATGAAGAATTAATTTTACCACTAAATGATTCTGTTAGTGCTACTTTAGATACAAGTGTTATGTGTGCGAAAACTTCGGTATGTGCTTTTCCAGAATTCCTGGAAGACGAGATCTGGCTAAACGGGAAAAAGGAGTCGTTTTCCAATAAGCGATTGCAGAACTGCTTGTTAGGGGTGAAAGCGAGAGCTCTCGCCGAAAACACGGCTGACGAAAACTTTCTCTCATGGAAAGTCCATGTCTGTTCCGAAAATAACTTTCCGACGGCAGCAGGACTCGCTTCGTCTGCGGCGGGATACGCCTGCCTGGTCGTCGCTCTCGCCAAGTTGTACAAAGTGAAAAGTGACGTCAGTTCCCTTGCAAGACTTGGATCCGGCAGTGCGTGCAGAAGTGTGTATGGGGGGTTCGTAAGGTGGTGTGCCGGCACTGATCCCCTAGGTATAGACTCAGTCGCCGTACAAGTGTCACCAGCATGGCCACAAATGAGGGCTCTTGTCTTAGTTGTTGGAGAAACAAAAAAGAAAACCAGCTCCACGGATGGAATGAGAATCTCAGCTCAAACCTCTGAGCTACTGAAGTACAGAATAAAACACTGTGTTCCTAGTAGAACTGAAGAAATCTGCAATGCTATCAAGCTACAAGACTTTACAAAGTTTGCTGAGATAACTATGAAAGACAGCAATCAGTTTCATGCAGTGTGCCAAGACTCTTATCCTCCATTTGTCTACATGAATGATATCTCTCACAGTATTGTAGAACTAATACATAGATACAATAAGCTTTGCGGCACACCCAAAGTTGCTTACACATTTGATGCTGGCCCAAATGCCTGTTTGTACCTACTTGAGGATGAAGTTGCAAACATCACTTCTCTCATCAAGTACGCCTATCCATCTTCTAACAATAACTTTGTCAGAGGGCTTGAAATCTCAGGAGCAGGCCTAAGCAAAGACATTTTAGAAGCCCTATGTGAACCAAATCCAGTGGATCAAGTCAATTACGTGATTCATACTAAAGTAGGTGATGGACCAACTGAAGTTACAGATTGTCATCTCTTGAATGAAAAAGGATTACCTAAGTCTGCTGAACTTTGAATCTATAGTCTATTTATGGGTGTTGGATGATTATTATTCAGGGTATTGTCTGTACTGTATTCTTGTATATGCACAATAGCAAGGGTCATCTTGTCATGCAGTCTCATTCAGATAAGACCACAAGAACATTCCCAATTTATGTGGTTGTGTTTCTGCTTAGTAACAAATTGATATGATGCTAGGTATATTGTACTATAGATGAGGAAAAAAAGCATTATTTGAATATAAAATAAGATTTTATTTACAAAAATAAAATACAGTTATGTATTTACAATATACAAAGCATTTCTGCCACTTATCACTAACTTACAAGGAGATCAGACTAATAAAAATGCTAAAATAAATCGTCATACAATTCCATTTATTTTTATCCTCGATATACAACATAAATGCAGAGCAAAAATAAATGAAACTATTTCCCATTAGTCTTATCGTGCAGATACGGACACCTGCCAAACTCGGATAATGTTGTCTGAGTAGCCGGCAAACAAGGTTTGTCCATCGGTGGACCAGGCAAGGGACAAGCACTGGGGTGGGTCTGACTTGGTTGATTGCTGGTTTTGGTTGATGATCTCGGGCTTGAGCTCCTCAACCATTTCCTTGCTTTCCAGATCCTGTTGGACAAAGAAAATCATATAATTGGTTTCTCACACTAAGTCAATGAGGGCTTAAATATAATGTTTAGTTGAGGAATAACAATGAAATGAGGATGAGGGAAAGAGGATAAATAGATATCATTTCAGTGTCATTTATTCCCAAGCTAAGCAACTTAATACTTGTGTTGGGTATGCTTTCATCTGGTGTATTTAGATATTAAAAATTGTAATAATAAAATTAGGAAATAAAATAAGAGTAAAAAATTTAATAGGAATAATACACACCCAAATCTTGATGGAGGGTCCATACGCAGCACAGAGCCAATATCTGTTGGGGGAGAAGCACAGGGCTGTGATGATGTCATTGTGGTCCAGAGTGTGCAGATGCTTGCCATCATTCAAGTCCCAGAGCATAGCCTTCATGTCCTTGCCTCCAGACGCGCACAGAGAGCCATCAGGGGAAACGGTGACTGTGTTCAGGTAGCCAGAGTGACCAAGATGGTTGATCTTCAACTTGCAGTTAGTAAGATGCCAGACCTGAGAGAAATAATATTAATTAATATTATTTATCTCTTGATTGTAGTAACAGCAATGGTAATACGTAATACAGATTCTTTTATACATTTATGATATTGTAAGTAATATTTACCTTGACGGTGCGGTCCCAACCAGCAGACACAATGATAGGGTTGGCGTGGTTCGGTGAGAAGCGCACGCATGACACCCAGTCACTGTGTCCATCATCTTGGATGGTGTATTTGCACTCAGCAAGTGTGTTCCACAGCTTGATGGTCTTGTCCCGAGAGCCAGACACGATCTGACGGTTGTCAACTGAGAACGCCACTGAGAGGACATCCTGTTTACACAAAATTAGATTAGAATCATAAAATTTAAGAAATGATACAGCTATGTAACCAACATGAACATCTAGGTACTACTAGGAAATGCAAATCTACTGTGGTTCTAAACACTTTGCAAGTGATCATCATAATCAACTACATACCCAAGGATGCTACGGAGCGATCCTATTGCTGCAGTTTGATATCTTCTGCCTCGCAAAGGCGCAATTCACTGGTCTTCTGCCTCGCATAGGCGCTTATTACTAACACATGGGATACAACCCTAAAAACATGTAATTCTGTCACACCTTGGTATGGTCTTCGAAACGCCTGGTGGTTTTGCCCGCAGCAAGATCCCAAAGACGCAGGGTCTTGTCCCATGAGCCGGACAGGGCGTAGTTACCGTCACTAGACAGCACTACGTCAGAGATGAAGTGAGAGTGACCGTACAGGCGCTTCTGTGGCACACCGTAGTTAGTCTCGTCTCTTGTCAATTTCCACACGATTAGAGTTTTGTCTGAAAGCAGAAACGCCTGCTGATTAATAAATTAAAAACACAACATAGGTTAGGAAAATGGCGCTGTAGACATCAGCCCCATATCCGCTTGCCGCTCAGGACTCGCGTGGCAAAGGTTTTGTTTCATCATTAAACCAAAAATAGTATCAGTATTCAATAGCGCGTAGTACACGCAAGCAATTAACGCTATATAACATAAAATAAGGGTTGTGGGAATATGGATGAACGTGGATAAACTTTGAAAAATATGAAATAACCTTACCTCGGGAAGAAGACAAAATCATGTCAGGGTATTTAGGGTTTGTCGCAATTTGCGTAACCCAGCCATTGTGGCCGCAGAGTTGGCCTCTGAGTTTCAATGTTTCAGTCATAACTTCTTTAATGTGCATGAACCACTAAGACCCACGCGACGACGTGACCCCGACGCAAACCAATCTTGAAAAGAAAGATTTTCGAAATGCCGACAAGGCGGAGTCGAAAATTGACAATGACACTGGAATAAATAAAACGTCAAATGTCAAAAAATAAGTGCACACCAGTGTTGCCATGCTACATTGACAAGGAAAAAAAGCCATGTTAACTAGAATATTTTTAAAAGCATCTAGTGTATAGCAATATTAAAAAATAATTAATATACAAAAAAAAATTGTTTATAACTGTGGCCGCAATAAGTGTTATGCTGCGTTTACACGCTTGCCGAACCTTGGCAAGCCTCCGCAATCGCAAGCGTGTAAAGAGGGTGATTGTGTTGGTTTGCGTGAGCTTGTAGACGCTTGTATCCGATCGGGTCTAGTGTCGGTTTTTGAACACAAATCAAAGGGCGATTGCGGCAATCGATTGCGTCGCGTTTACACGTTGGCGCGCGCTTAGTAGCCGCTGTGCTCTCGTGGCGAACGCACGTCTAGTTCTGACTTCAAAATGAGTGGCTGGTCGAACGAAGAGAGTTTATCGTTTTTGAAAAATTACCAAAAATATCAAAAAAGTTGCAGATGCTTGAAGTCGTCTTGCCCAGTTAATGGGAAAGCCAGTAAAGGAATTAAAATCCAAAAAATAAATATTGATGACAACTTTTCGAAAACATTTTTCTGAGGACCTCTGTGGCACAGTGGGCGAAAGCCCGCCTGAGGTGCAGAGATTGCGGGTTCGATCCCCGCTACGGGACAAATGTTTGTATGATCTGCAAATATTTGTTTCGTGTCTGGTTGTTTTCTACGTATAAATGTACCTACCTACTTATGTACCTATTTACAAAAAAATATATATCTATGTAGTACCTACTTATATCAGTCATCTGGTTACCATACACAAGCATTAAAATGCTTAGCTTGGGACTAGATGACGCTGTGTGGAATGTCCAGGGATATTTATTTATTTATTTAAAAAAAACCTGGAAAAAAAAATTAAAAGTAGGTTAAACCACAGATAAAAGAATACTAAGGTTAAACCAAAGGTAACAGCCGATACAAGATCGACGTCCGCCATGCTTGGATGTACGTAGACACTGACGCAGTCACAAGCGTGTAAACGCCTTCCAAATTCCAAGCGAGAATTGTGGACGCTTGTGGTTTGCGAAGGTTTGCCAATCCTTCGCAAGCGTGTAAACGCAGCATTAGTATTTAGGTAGGAAATGTTTAATTGATCCTAGTTTAGTGTCTTTCGTCCGTCGACCTCTGTGGGGCGACGGCAACACCCTCCCATGCAGTGTTTCCACAATGAGGGGAAATTAGGGTCCAGAGGGGAAGAAAAAGGGGAATACATTATTTTGTCGTTGATTTTGTTGACACATTTAGTGTAAATAATATTAACTATAGTATCACCAGAGGCGTGAGCAGGCTATAGCATAAAATCGGTAAGGCTTTTTTTTTTAGTTACTTATCGGGACAAAACTAAAAACTACAGCGGAAAAAAAATTGAGGGGAAAAAAGGTTTGAGAAGGGGAAATCTGAATTAAGGCGTGGGGAAACGAAATGTTTAAAGTGGAAACACTGCTCCCATGTGAGGGGCAGTGAGGAGGGGACTAGGTTTTGTTATTATTAGTAACATTTTTTATATCTCCTAAATGCAATGCAACACCTAGAAAGTTCCCTCTAAACTATGTTATAATTAATACAACTTACTGATACTAAGTTTATTACAATTTTTTAGTTGTAAAAATGAATATTGAACCCTACCATGCATGATAATGAATAGTATAATTATAATTTATTCATAGTGGCAACTACCCTAATCCCTATTGTGTGTGAACGCATACTAAAGGAACGCATCGAAAATTGGCATCATGAGTGTTAGTTCGGCTCGCATCCGCTTGGTGGATTTCTTTTCTTGAAAATTGACGTCACACAAACGCCATTTTGTAAAGTGTTCGCCGTAGTCAGTTTTCTGGGCATAGTGAAAAATAGCTAATTCGCATGGTTTTGTGGACATTTAGAACATAAAAACAATCAAAAACCCAACTAACGTCTTGTACGTTGATCTACAGACACAAAGTATGGAGGACAAAGCATCGCTAAAGGAACTGGATCAATGGATAGAACAACTAAATGAATGCAAGCAATTGACAGAAAATCAAGTAAAAACGCTATGCGACAAGGTAACTTACACTTAAATTTTGTTCTGTCTGCTTCGTAGTTTGAGTAGTAATTCGAATATGATATTATACATATAGGACTGACAATTTCCCATGTATCTACTAGCTACTATTTGTATGATTCATGTACCTACCTGACTAGTTACGAGAACGCGATCATCGGATAGGTTGTGTTGTAGGAGAGTCTAACGTCCCTGTGGCGTTAGTGATTTGTTATGGGTCGTCTCGATTGATTGAACTGCAAGGATGTATTTCTCTCTGTTTACCACACCCAACTGCCATACCCTAGTCGATATTTTTATTTGGCGGTTGGGTATTTTTAGCCTAGGCTCGGAAACCGTACTAATCAAACCTAACAGTATTTCATACTGTAGGTTTAGTACTTGTTCACTGAGAACATCTGTAGCAGGCGTGATGCATTGATTTTGTTGGTAGGCCACCAAAAACTGTTTTGGCGGTAGTTTGCTTCTACCTTCGTATCCAATTGCTACATAAAAAATGCTCACTCAAACGTGTTTCCATGTTTTCTTCTAAACTGCTTCTTACCTTACCAACAACTTCTAAACAAGATATACAAATAAACATTTTCTGGAAAATAAATCTGCTAAACATTGCACACACAATCTAATTTTGATTTACTCTACTTGTAAGTAGGTACACATAATTTTCAATTAAAATTAAGGTTTCTTACATCGTAACATTGTAAACACTTGGTAATTGTAATTTTTGGTTATCATTATTATCTTCCATCTACTTACTTCTTTTTGACCTCAACAATATAACAATATTTACCTCTAAATATTCTTATTATAAACAAAGAAGATTTAGTAATTTAAGTAATGCTAAAAGGTGTATCTGGATTATAGCAAGTAGAGATCAATTGTTTCTGACTTTGCCTGAAAGAAACGATAGCACAAGCCATAATTTTGATAGTGTAAGTGTAAATAAACAATTAGTAACTTTAGTGAAATGAGCCTCTAACTTTACCCTCATACATTGTGCGTAGAGATCCTTAAAATCTTAGATGTTTGGCTCCAATATCATTCCTATTACTTTAAAATTTAATCTTGATTCAGGTCATTGCAATTAAAATTGTATGAAAGGATGTACCAGGGAAATGTGCTAATGACTGATATGGTTATCCAACTGTAATGGGGTTAATGAATTACTTCAACGTAATGTATCTGTTTGTTCACAACAATACTAATTCTTTAGCCTTCTAGAATGCCTATATCTTGAGTATCTTTAGACAAATGTTTTACAGATCATACAGACATTTACGTTGGGGATTGAACATGCAACCTCTTTGCAATTTATTGTACTGCAAACATAAACAGGACCACAGTTGTATCCCCTAGGATCAGTAACATTGTTCTTGGGCATAAGATCTTTTGAAGATGTCTTAGGTGGTAGTCAAATAGAATATGTATTAAGTTCAAGCTGTTCAAGTGTACACATACAATTTGCAGAAGTAAGTTTTTCTTATGTGACTGAAAATTAAATTATAATTGTACACTATGTTATTGTTACAATTTTCATATTTCAAAGCTTGTTGTAAATCTATTTATATCCTTATAACAGCGGAAATTCAAATAGGAAAAATTTGTTATGTTGTGAATTTTAATACAACCTATAGTCAGTATATTTATTTATCCTCGCACAAACAAAAAAAGAAAACATACTGCAAATCTTATTTAAAACATCAGTACAGTAGTGAAAACTATGTATTAGTTATATTGTTTTCTATACACTAGAACTGAGAGTTAATCACTGATTCATATTATTATTATTATTAGCAGTCCTCGAGTGTCCCACTACTGGGCAAAGGCCTTCCCCCACTCTCCATTCGTCCCTCTCCTGCGCTAATATGGTCCAGTCGGCGCGGAATTTGGCGAGATTCATATAATATTGCTCAATAGTTTGTATGTGGAATCGACAGTAATTGAAGTTACATAGCCTCGTTACAAGAGTTTTACACGCAATTTCAACGCTTTCCTTCCTTTTTATGATAAAACCCTCAAACAAAATAACACCCCGTGCTCACAGTAACGAATAAACGATAACTCGTTCGTGTCGTAAAATTATGATGTTCTTGCTTTTTATTTTGGGAGGCTAACAAAACCTAAACAACACTTTTTCAAGGATTCTCAAGTACAACTCTTGTAAACGATGACTCAAAGTCTCTAAGTAATCAGCTGTGATTTGTGAATCATTAAAACTCATCATCAAGATAAGTATTGTAATGTCACTTAATTTTCTGACTCTGGTTAAGCCATGACTAAAAACTCTTTGATCCTAGTCTACTCATGAACGTTTTATAATTATACGATCGTGATTCAACTGTTTTCATTTCAGTGAACAAATAATAAAACTAATAAATACCAATATAGGAATTATTGCCAAAATGTGTGTTGAGAAGGGAAATATGATATAGTTCACGATACAAACTACGTACGCGTGTTGCAACAGCTAGAGGCTAACCGTTGTATAAATGGACACCACAACAAAAGGGGATATACCAGTGATTGAATGACAAAAGGCTACGTGAGACCTAAAGACTGCAGTTTTCATTCATACCTAGATGTTTACTTCGTTTCTGTTTAAGTTTTGACTTTCTTTAGTTCATTTGCTTCCTATACCAAATTACAAATTATAAAATATTGAAATGGCCTATGTAGGTTTTTGGGATAGAAACTAGAGGGTTTCGCCGTTCTTTCTTCACAAGATAAATGTAAAACTTTCTCCTACGCTGCGCTGTTAGAAAAGGAAACCACCTCATAGCAGACTTGCGTGCAGACGAGCAAGGCTTTTTATCCTTGGGTCATAGTATGATGATGTCATACACACAATACACGTGCTCAGACGTCAGACTGGTTGAAACGACTGCATTTCAAGTTTACTTGCACATAAAGTTTTGCGATCGATTTATTGAGCTATTTACTATGTACCTATAATAGTATAAAAATACAAGATACAATATTGTACAAACATGAACTGAACACTTGAAAAATGCTCAACATGTAGAAATCTTGAGTGCACTTTCCTTGCTTGGAGGTCTCAACTATCATACGGCCTCTAAATGAAGAGGTACGTTTTGACCTCTCACTATATGCATAGCTTCTTGCATTTTAAAAGATCGTATTTGCTTCCTTCAGAAACGACTTGAAGTAACTTGATATTTGGATAAAATTCTAGTTCATAACTTGATCGGCGAGGGAATTAGAGCACAACTGGCCTACAAATATCTTGATTGTATTGTTTGTGGACATTGCTAGAAATTAATAAATGAAATTACGTCATGATTGTTTTTGTGACATACCTTTGCCGTCTTGGTATTGCCTTAGGTTTTTGTGTTTACACATTCTCATAATCTCAGCGAATAGATATCATCTGTGATGGGTCTCACGTTAATTATTTCGAGTCACAATGTATTATGTTCTTGTTGCTTAAAAATAAACTCAAGAAAAATATTAAAATTAATCTGTCCATCGAATCTTTTCTAGATGTTGTTGTTTTTTTTGAGCCCGCCTGCAACTCGTAATTATGTCTAGGTATATCCGTAGTCTACTCGTATTAGTATTACCAATACAAGTAAGTGGTTTCTGTGCAACTTACATACTTTTCTTGTTAAAACCAATCACGGAATCTTGACCTCCCCATACTCTATTTTAAAATCTCTAAAAGGTGTTTGATACGCACACACCTTTCTCACTCAATGTTTATGTAAAAGTCTCATATTTTTAGCCCACGTTTTCGCGCAAACCTTGTGGTTACGTCACTGTCAATGGTATTTTGATAATTAACCGTTAATTTGTAACATTTTTCTTTTTTTCTTCGGCAGAGATTGTATTTTACCAACTGTTGATGTTTTTAGCGTCATATGCTTGCCTTTTGCTAAAAAATTAGGACATGAAGGGATAGGGGAGGCCTTTGCACAGCATTAACCACACGGCTGATATAATAAAAATCGATGTTCTAGTTCAAACATGTAGGGTACTTAACAGGAAAAGTACAGGAGTTGATTGGCTAAAAAATTAATAGACTGACGCGTGATGATGTGACTAAAATACAGTGTTAATGAAGTGTCGAATAAAAGGCATCACATAATGTTGTAGATAAATCTCTACCACCTATACATACTAATAAGTCTCTTGTCTGTACTATTATTATAAAAAAGAGATCTCTAAAACCACTGTTTCAAAAATGGCTTCATCATTTGCAGGATGCATTATTCTACTTGGATGTAGCCCTATTATCATGTGCAAAATCCGGACAGTTCGCAAAATAACAATTTACTACTCTCTCATTGAACTGTCTCGTTTGCCTTTATTATTTTTGTAGGTATATACTACAATTATAAAGAGGTAAAGTTGGTTTGTTTGTTTTGTATGTTTGGTGGTAATCTCCAAAACTGCTCAACCGATTTGAAAAATTCTTTCACCGATGCGTAGCATGGACTTTCCGAATGAACTTAGGCTACCACGCGAGCGAAGCCTCGGGCGAGTAAGCTAGTACCTAGTAAATAAAGTAGCAATGTAGACTGTAGAGGTGACACGGTCGATCTCCTATCTTGTAATCTATGTAGGTCCTGTGGATTATGTACTCAAATCTTATTTGTGCATTCACATGCTACCTATCATAATAAAAAATATACAATCATGCAACTTATAGAAAAACCCGCAAGTACGAACATGCCGCCAATCGCTGGTCGATGTGACTGCATCGATATGATGTCTTGGTTTCAAATTCCACCCTAGGCCTTATCAAATAAGCTCTTTAATATGTACAACAAACGATTTTAATTTGTCAATTTTGCATTTACAACAGATAAACCTGATTAGGTACTGTAGATTTATTGCCTAAGCACCATTTTCATTGTCAAAGTCTATTGACCAAAGGAAGTCAAAGGAAATCGCCTTTTTTTCCCCCAAGGAGTAGAGTAGAACGTCCAAGAGAACTTTTACAATAATATAGGTGGGAGCTATGCCGTGCCATCGCTCTTACGTTCACGATCGCTCCATCAGAAATGCTAGCTAGAAGTTTTTAAAGCATTCCAACCTCTTTGCAGGCAAAGGAGATTCTCACCAAGGAGTCGAACGTCCAGGAGGTGAAATGCCCAGTGACGGTCTGCGGCGACGTCCACGGTCAGTTCCACGATCTGATGGAGCTGTTCCGCATCGGTGGACGGTCTCCCGACACCAACTACCTGTTCATGGGGGACTATGTGGACCGTGGATACTACAGCGTTGAGACTGTCACATTGCTAGTTGCCCTCAAGGTAAGTTATTATTGTTAATTAATTATCATAATGTAGGTATAGATTTTTATTTTTTCATTTTCATAACAGGTCTAAAGTGGTTAAAAATCCCCAAAACTGTCGCCAAAGACGGTAAAAATGCACTCAAAACTTATGAGAATTTGAAGAACTTGTATAAAATGGTGTTTTCAGAATACTTATTATATTTTCTTTGTCCACTTTATTATTATTTTTTATTTTAACTACATTCTATAACTCATCATCAACATTGCAAAAGTTATTCTCTAGGTTTCTTACTTTACGGATTATCTATTCTTTTTACATTTATAATTGACTAATAATCAATATGAATATTTTATTGCATGAAACGCTCGTGGTAAATTCATTCTATGAAACTTGTTAGTAGGCATTTAGTGTTACGTAGTAAGTCGTTGGTATCTCTTTGTACCAGTGAAAATTTGAATTAGCATGAACGAATGCATCTTAAGTACGCTGATTAGGTGCAAATTCTAAACAACAATAAAGTAAAAATAAAACAGATACGCGGTTATTGACCCCAAGTTCCGGCTTTTCAGTCTCGTTACTACGTGGACGAATGACACTATCATCATTGCCTGAGAAAAGCTTTCGATGCAAAACAAAAAAAAAACATTTTCATCACAGTTTGTGAGTGTAATCTTATCTCGCGGTATCTTGATAGTGATGTTTACTTTGTCTTATCTGGGAGTGTTTACTTTTACGAAATTAAATAGTCTATTACTTGGAAATAATTCGGACACAGATTTTTCTCCATGAAAAGGTTGGTATCCTGTATGCCTGAGATGTGATAGAAACAATTTTTGTTAAAACCTTTCATTATTCAAAAATCAAGCTCAATCTAGAAGTTTAAGCCAAAACAATTACATTATGTAAATAATGAATGATTTATCACATTAGGAGACATGACCCAGCGACAAATTAAGGAAATAAAACCAAATCAATGTTAAAATACATCGATACTTTGGATGCTGCAAACTTATATATAGTTTTATACTCGGACCACAATATGCATGATAAATAAGTGATAACATGTACTTGAACATTTGGTAACCTCATCAATTCCTTGCGTCTCAACGATCAACAAATAACTAAGAGGCACTTCTAAATGCAGCATATTGTGTACACATTGCTAAAACATGTCCTTAGCATTGAAGTGTTAAATTCATTTGCCACTCTTGCGAAATCATCCTACGCGGAGTATTTGTGTCGTACGTACATTACAGTGATACATAAATTACTTGCTATTCATTTACTTTACAAATTGATTATAAGTAAAAGTAAGTTCGTATGAGCAAGTGGCCAACTCTGGTGACGGAGTTTTTAGGCCGCCTAAAGGTCTCCGTCATGACTCTAAAAGCCGGGACCGGCAATTTAATTCATTATAATATTGTAGGATATTTAAAAATAGTCCAAACTTTGGACTTGTGGATCTCACAGTATAATTCACCTTAGCAATAAGTCGTTGCCCTGTGAGCTATAGTAATTCACGATTATGGATTATTGACTGGGCTACCTACCTTTCTATAAACGTATTCGTAGGGGAAATCCATTTCCGTCGCGTTATGCATAACTTTTCGCTTTACATTCTCGATGGCAGGTTTAGTATAACTTTTCCGAAGTACTTCGAAACGTCTAGTGGGATTATTATATTCAAGGCTGAATAATTTCTACCAGCTCTGAACTTAGTGATATAAATAGACTGTATTCTTCGTGAAGATATCCTTTTATCTAACAACGACAACATCAAGAAGAGTTATGTTTTTAGTAATTTTAGTAGTATGTATAGTAGTTATGTTTTCTATTGTGTGTTCTATTCTACCATAGCTACTTATTCGATTTGATAAATGAAGTTTTAATCGATTGGTTATTAATTACGAATTAGGTGATTTATTAATTACGATTCATTTAGGTAAATATTTTTCGTAAGAATCTTTCCGTAGTCAGGTTTTGGTCTCAAAGCAATATGCGTGCAAATGTTGATCGTAGTAGACTCATGATTTTGTGAGTCGAGACGTAAGATGAAACAATGGCTTACGTTGTCAGGCTCATGCTCTCAAAATGGAGTCATTTTAGAGTTCAAATATAATTGTATCTCACGATCTAGTAGATACATCTAACTCGTGTGTAGCGATTTCGTGACGCGTAACAATGAAACAATAATTGTTATGTTTGCAATACATTTTGTATTGCAAACATGTGTCTGGCGTCTGGTCTAGATATTAGTTGTGGTTACAGATGCTATAATCGAGATACCAGAAAATGTCTTGGTTTTCAACTTTGACAATTACCTTCACACTTTTGACTTAAGCTTCAGAAATGTCCATTGTTGTTAATCTAAATCGATGATGATTCGTGATTTCCGTCTGTTATGTTTTTAAAGAAAACCTTCCCTTCAATATAAAAGAAAAATCTTGCATAAATTTTCAATTCCGGCGTCATTCCTTCCTTGCAAATTCAATAAAAAGAAAAACATTAGAATTAGGGAATACTTTTGGTTAACATTTAACAGTTTTTCCGAGGAAAGGTACCGCATTTATTTACTACACCCAAGTTGTTATTATTTTCTTATTTATTGTGTTTGATTTTCTAAGTAATGATGTCGAAAACGTAATTGTCTTATTTAGATTAAGCCCACTCCTTCCAGAGCAATGATTAATAACGACCGAGTAAACAGCACTCTTATTTCTTTCTAATGTAGTGTTCAAGTTATTCATAAAATGAGTTTTTCAATTCAAATCCCGACTGATTTCAGTACTTCAAAGAACCTACATTCGAACGCTTAAAGATTTAAGTAGATATCACGGCACGACATTTAAACACGATGAATGATTTATCCTTAGAGCCTTTGGATTAATTTTATTGAAAGTCGCCTTTACTCACTAATATGATATGAAAATTACTGAATGCTTATTTTATTTGAAAGTTTTCCATCATACGAGTCATGGAAAACTTTCGAAAAATCATCGATTGAGTTGGAAAATGTGTGGCTAGAATTAAACTGCTGTCATCACGCTGTCGCCAGTTATATATCTTCCTCACGCCAACACATTTTGCAGGTAAGATACCGCGAGAGAATAACCATCCTGCGCGGCAACCACGAATCCCGTCAGATCACTCAAGTGTACGGCTTCTACGACGAATGCCTCCGCAAGTACGGCAACGCATCCGTATGGAAGCACTTCACCGATTTGTTCGACTTCCTGCCGCTGACGGCGCTGGTGGACGGCCAGATATTCTGCCTGCACGGAGGCCTCAGCCCCTCTATCGATACGTTGGACCACATCCGCGCACTCGACCGTTTACAGGAGGTGCCGCATGAGGGACCTATGTGCGACCTGCTCTGGAGTGATCCGGACGACAGGTGAGACTATCATTATGACATCGGAAGATTCGCTCACCTGGTACCAAAAAAGATTAAAACATTAGGGACTGTTTTTTTGTCACTCATAGTACCTAATGCAAAAAGATGGGAATAGCAGTTCCCATTGTTGTGTTAAGTTGTGTTGTTGTGTTTAAAAGAAACCTAGTAATTGTATGTCTATTACGAAAATTGGATTAGTAGTTTCGCAAAATACCTCCTATTTACATCCAAGCATTTTAAACAAGTGTAGGTTTAAACAAAATCGTCCCATTAAATGCCAAATGCCTTTTTTCACTCTGCTATCTAACGCTACAAATCAAGGTAGATGAGACATGGCTGCTGAAACATTCTATCACCGGATTGGACTAATTTTAACATTATACAGATGAAAATTGATATATTACACTTCATATTCCAAAATAATAGTCAAACTCGTTACAGTCACAGTCAGAATCTCATCTGTCCGAGTAAACTCTGCTAACTGGTAGAGCAGCTAACTGTACTTTTACTGTCAGATTGACACGAAGACTCAGCAAGAACATTTAACTGTTGAAACAAATGACAGTTGAAGTTGAAGTTACTATATTAAGCCAAGCAAGCTAATAATACAAGCAAATAAATTATTAATGAATGACGCTTGCAGCTGCAAGTGAAATTCATTGTTTGTTTGACCTCCAACTTTACAGCCTTGACCTCAATTAGACACGCATTATGACTACACTTCCTGTTAGGTCATAGCTTCATTCTTAAGTCATCTTTTAATATCTTCTTTACTACATTATATACTTACTTTTCCGTGGTCTATACTCATGTGGAGAATAACACTTTTTGGGTATCCTGCTTTTATAATATTAGAAATGCGAACGTTTGTGAACATGGATATGATATGGATGGATGTTTGTTACTATTTTAGGCTCTGGTTGAAATCTGATTTGGGAATAGAGTACAATTCTACTAATTTAACGCAGTGGACGATGCGGGCCAAAAATAATAATATGATTTACGCGTCAGGCTCGTATTTTAGCTTACAACAAGCCACGCACAAACCGGCTTTAGGATTGAATAAAATAAAAATAAACCGTACCACGCACACGTACAATGTTCAACTCGGTTAGCGCCAGGCATTCATGGCAATCTATTTAGCGATGAAAGCCGGCCGCCACGCCTTCTCACGGGCTCTGCGAAGGGAATTGTTATTGCCTTTATCTGTACAATCCTTTTACATACCTGTGCTGTGCCATAGAAAACTTTATACCAAATCCTATGATAAAGTTTACATCAATTGAAAATATCACGAAAAGTAAGTAAACCGGAGAGAATTAATGAGGCGAAAGAGGTAAATCAGGGTCGTAGCAAATCTACCTAGCTCTAGCAAATCGGTCTCTGCGTACCCTACGGGAAAGAGGTGTAATTTTGTGTATGTATGTACTACTAAAAGTAAATTCGCGCAAGCTAGGGGCCAACTCTGTCGCCTAATCAATCATCTCCAATCATCAGGCATTTCCAAAAGTCTAAACATCCTACCAAGCTTCCTCAAATTTAATTCTTCAAAAGTTTTAGTTGTACTTCAAACTTGCCTTTCTTCGTTATATTAACGCTTACTAACCTTACAAAATTAAAGCCTTATCCGTCAAATTACAATCTAAAAGGCGATAACATTTATTTTTATTTTAACACAACACGCATTCTATTTTAAACGCGGTAATTCTAACCTTGTTTTCTGGCCGTAATTAATTATAGAGTTCATCTGTACCCTGTCATGTAAAGTGTACAAAAGTCAGTATCATATCTTACAACAAATACATTAAAATCATCATGGAAAACCCCGAATATATTTACATAATTGATTTTCTTCAATTATAGCTAAGAACCATCTTGAGCACGTCAGTTTTTAAACAAAAAAAAACCCGCAAATTATATTGCCTCGGACAAATACAGATACACACTACAAATTTTATTAAATCTATCCCTCTGTTTCGTCAGGGGTTCAAAAGCCAATAACAGCATCACATCTTAAAATTAGAGATAAACTGAAATGGCAAATCGTTTTAAACCTCGTCTACCTCTACGTCCTAAACCACTCACACATTTAAAGAACAGGTTCCGCCTGTATGAGAACTTATTACGAACTCAAGGACACTGCACACTCGCTATCATCACCAATTAATTGATACGCGGCGACAAATTGTCTTTGTTTTGTCTTGCCTGTTATCTGGAGTAGGTTACTACTATTGATTGTGTGGCTACTCCTGTACTGTCGGACGATATTATTGATGGAAATTGGTTGCTGAAAGGTCAGGTGGTTACGGTTCCGGTATAAATAATGCATTTTATTCTGTACCAAGTATATCAGTAATACTTTGAAGATCGGAAGAAAACAGGAAAGCCGAACCATGAACACATGCTCATTTGCTTGTAGTTTGACTATGTATTAACAAAATCAAAATAATATATCTATGAAATTATCTGCTGCATAATAAGCGCTGTGGAGATTGGTTTAAAAGTAGTTGCCCCCAATCTAGGTATAGTTAATATCTTATCAGAATCAGCAATTGTATGTACATTCTTTATTAAGCTTTAATATCTTATCAGAATCAAAAAATGTATGTACTCATTCCTTATTAAGCTGTAACGTAATACTGGCCAAGATAACCTAAAAGTAACACTTTAGGTCATCTAAATAAAAGTAACACTTTTAGGTCATCTAGGTCATCACTTTTAGATATCCGACCGATTTTAGGGCAGTCTATTCTAATTAAATGGTTGTACAATTAAATTCAATGATATCTTTGACACACTATTTATACATGTCAATACGATTCAAAACTACCTTCAAAACTACCTTAGATTAAGTATTTAACATCTTGTTACTTATCTTTAGTTGCCTGAAATAAAGATTATATTATATTATTATTATTATTATAACACAGGTATTTTAAGCTATTGCATAGCTTCTATCGCGGGCCTTGAGCGTGGAGACCGAATCCAGAAATTCCATAACGAAAATAACCTAACACCCCCCACTCCGACAAAATGCTATGCAATAGCTTTACCGCGGCAGTCTCCGAGTTCCACACGTCTTTTTTTTATCCAGGTACCACGGAAGCGAAGACGCGGCCGAGTAAGCTAGTAATTATAATGTTTGCTGTTTATTACAGAGGCGGATGGGGAATATCTCCTCGAGGAGCCGGCTACACCTTCGGGCAGGACATCTCTGAGACGTTCAACCACAGCAACGGGCTGACGCTAGTCTCGCGAGCCCATCAGCTCGTCATGGAAGGGTACAACTGGTGCCATGATCGGAATGTCGTCACTATATTCTCTGCTCCTAACTACTGCTATAGGTGAGTAAAGAGCGCAGGCTTCTAAATTTAAAATAACAATGATGAAAATGACGGCATCAGAGGCCCTATCACCAGTTTACCGTGGTACAGAACTCCTTGATACTGAGTCAAGAATTTCAAATGTATGAGAAACCAGTGCAGCGCCGGTAACGCACTAATAAATAATAAATAAATATTCTTGGACAATTTACACAGCCTACGTCATCCAGTCCCAAGCTAAGCAATTTCATTGCTTGTGTTATGGTAACCAGGTGACTGATATAATACTTAAAAACATTATAAATTACATACATATAATTTTATTACATATGAAAACTGTAGCGAAGATAGATGACTATACCAATCAAAAACTGATGATACGCCTACAAATTAGTTTACGAAGTTACGTTAGAAGACGCGTGAAAAGGTTGCAATACTCATTCAAGATTTACTAGTGCCCCGTCTTCGTCGCGGTCAATATTTATAGCCTCTATCTAACTACAATAATGTATCTTTTAATATCAAAAGGTGCACTTATATTGGTATTATGCATCTGCACAAATTGTGAACAAAAATGGTTTGATAAATGTAAACTTTTTAGTTAGTATACATTTTATTTACTTAACATAGTAGTCAGTCAGAGTTATTTATTTTGAACATCCACCAACGACAAAACGTGATTACGTGACATACACTATTATGATTGATCAAAAATATAAAATGTTTACTTCAACTTCTTCAAGATACTTAATGTTATTGGTTAATTTACAATGAAAATCTTTATATCGAATCATACTATATTTTGTAACTTTTTTGGTCGTAACTTTTTGCAACTTTCGTCAGAGTTCAACAGCATTAATTAAATGTGCTTTGACAAGGTCATCTCTAACAGTACAGAGGTTATTCGCAGTTTTGATTCGCAAATGATATGTAATGAGACTATTGCCTTGCATTGTGGGCACAATGTCAGCGAGTGCATTCAACTGTAACTGTTAGACATCTGCATAATTGTGCGTTTCCACCTGAGTTCATCTAGGAAATAGGCAAGGAAAATATCTACCAATAGTATCTCTTTATTTTCCCAGCCTCGCTTAACGCAGCTCTACATTAGCTCTACATCTCTCCGTATTTATTGGTGGAAATTGGTGATAGTTCAGTTAAATGTTCGTGTTCGGCTAATCTCAATGGCGCAACTTATTTACGCATCTTTGATGAAAACACTGTCTTGTTTAGATGTATCCTTCAGTAATTTATTAGTCACCTTGTAAGTTCAATGTCTTATTTGAGATATAAATTAGCTGATAATGTGTAGGAGACTGTGGGTGAAGTCTGATTTCAGGAAAATCGAAAAGCTGAAGAATGTTTTGATAAAAGAAAATAATAATATAATTTGTATGCTGCAAAACATACTATAAATAATTGAGAGATGTGTTACCTCATTACATTCTAATCCGGATTTCGATTAGTCTCAACCAGTATTTACTATCAATACAACTCTTAACTTAATTAATGGTCTTATTCATAATGATTTGTCAATTTATAGGTTAAAAGAATGTTTTTTCTTGCTAATGAAAAGAGATAGCAAAAGATTTAACCGTTTTAGCTAAAGTAGGTTTACTAAACCAATATGCATAAGGGGATTAATATATAACTATAATAAATTCAATAACTATGTCCGTTTGTTACAGATGTGGAAATCAAGCCGCTATTATGGAATTGGATGATGCTCTCAAGTACTCATTGTAAGTTCTTCATTGCTATTTTAAACAACTAAAATCACTGAACTTACTAAGAGTTCCAAGTAAGGTAGTATTAACTACTACCTCTACCTACACATAGGTAGACCTTTGGAAAACTATAACAATTATAGGCTTTGGTATTCCGATAAACCTTCTGAACAAAATTATCACCTACAAGCTGGGCGCGATTATCTCTATCGCTTCCGATAAGAGGCCTATAGAATTCGAATAAGGAAACTAAGTGGTTCTGTATACAAAAACTTCGGCAATGCGTGAATGATGCTTCTTGTAAGTATAGCAAGTTTCCACAAGGCCTTAGAAACAACTTAAAAATACACAGCAAAATGTATCAATAATAATAAACTAGCACCTCATGCTTGTACGCAATTAGTATAAATAATCGACATTGCAATCATATTGCAATCAAGATACTCAAATGATTAGAAGCGCAAAGTGATGACTTAGAAAGCGATCACGTATCGATTTCTCTATCTTTTAGATATCTGTGGATATTTAAGTTTTATGACTTTTATGTACCACTCTAGCATAATATACATGTATGAGCTTGTCCTGACGTGTTGTGTGTCTGCAGCCTGCAGTTCGACCCGGCCCCGCGCCGCGGTGAGCCCCACGTGACTCGGCGGACGCCTGATTACTTCATGTAGATTGCACGTAAGTTTCTCATAATTATAACTATTTATGCTTACTCGCTTGGTACTAACCCGATTAAAAAACAAAAAAAATACTTAAATAGAAATAAAAATAAAAATGAGCTTTATTTTCCAAACACTCTAAATGCAAATATAAGTATAAAACAAAATTAAACTAACGTATTAAAAAACTACTAACTACTACTAAAAAACCCGATTAAAAAGTATTATGACAAAAATAAGCTGAAACTCGTCACGAGAGTTTGCTCATTACTCAGTCTTGCTGACTTATGACTTTTTTAATTTTGCCACTTGTGGGTTTAATCATTGAACCCACAAGCGAATTAGTTAATACATTTTTACATTAAACTTTGAGTCAAAATGTACTACCTAACTCGCCCGTGGCTTAGCACGTAGTACCTACCTATCTGGATGAAAAGTATGTTTCCAGGTATAAACTATGTAAGAGTATCTTCCAAGTTTCAGCCATATTCGCTCAGTAGTTTCTGCTTGAAAAAGTAACAAACATCTATAAGTACCTACATCCATAAAAACTTTCGTTTTTAGTATTAGCTGAATGATTAACACATTCTCTGCCCCGTCACTGTGGTGCTCTTTGATTTAATCACCTGACCGCATGCGGGTCGACATGTGCGTCACTGGCACTGAATGTTTTAGCGTACTTGAAATACTTGTAATGTTGAATAGAGACGCCACGGCGCCGCATCGAACATGTTTGTTCCTTAACTATTCGTGATCGTTTAAGTTCTAAGGAGTAGTTTTATTTTATTCGGTTTATTTTTACGAAGTAACGTAGAAGTACAAGGTTTACTGGTACTGCTTTTGCTGTTTGAAGCTCCAACCACCACTGTAATTACGTGTTACACGGTAAAGTTGAAATTACAAAAAGGATTCCAATAATATTCAAACTTAGCGCTTTAGGTAATAAATGCAGTATGTTTTGATAAGCAATTTGCACTCGTCCATCTACAGAACACAGATATTAGGTAACCTTACCACATCATCTCGTCATATAACAGCTGTTCATTTTAATCTAATTTATCTTATTTTTCAAGGAAAGTACAAGTAACAGATTACTTGGGTATTTTGTGAGATAAGTGCTTCATTGTTTGGAGATTTAGCAGGGAAAGTACTGTGTACGTCAGCGTCATATGCGCCAGACCGTGACGGGTTATGTGTGTATTGTTTCGCTTAAGAGTTTGTGAGCTCAGTTAACTCTGATGACGGAGTTTTTAAACCGCCTGGAAGCCTTATGCCGGGTTCTTATATCCCACGTACGGATGTCCGTAGGTCGGTCGTCATAGCAACGTTGTTTATTTAACACAAAATATATGAGACTTTTTGACAGATAACAACGTTGCTATGACGACCGACGTACGGACATCCGTTAGTTGGCTATAAAAACCCGGCATTACTGTCTTGGCTTACCGACTAGCCGGGACCTACAGTTCTTTCGTAGATATATTAAACCTTAAAAAAGCTTTCGTCCTTCGGAGGGCACGTTAAATTATCGGTTTCGGCTTTTAAAGTCGTTTAACCAAAACGGAGGCCTAAAAACACCAGAAATATTCCATGTAGGATTACTGAAACGAAAATTTCCTGCCACGGGTTCGGCTTAATGTTGGTGAATACTGAATCTGTAACAGTTCACTATCCCAGCTCATACAAACTTGTATGAAATTCACGAGGCTTAGTTATCGCTTCAGAGGAAATGATTGACGTAATCTGTACCTGACTCGTCTATACTTCTTTACTCTTTACTAAAAATATTATAAAGAGGTAAAGTTAGTTTGTTTGTATGTTTGGGGGTAATCTCCGAAACTACATCCGATTTAAAAAAATCTTTTACCAATTTGTAGCTTAGACCTTCCGAAAACATAGGCTATATCTTATCAAGGTAGGTATCACGTGAGCGAAGCCACGGGCAAGTAAGCTGGTAAACTATAAATTACTTCTCTTTCGTGTCGATGGCTTCCCCTAAATTTTATCTTGCTTAATTTTTGGCAACTCTTACGCCTGTTTCAAGTCCTCTCTAGTGCTGGTATAAACTGTAAACATGAAGAAATAGGCTTCGTTCTATTGTAAAGGAAATGTGGAATTTCATTTTGCAAATTAGGTCAAGACTGAATATAGGATTGACCTGATTCGCTGACCTGACCCGCCCGGCGGCGTCGACCTGCTTTTAGACACGGAACTTATAATATTCGTTTTATTTAACTTATGTGATCAAATGTCATTAGTATTTAAACTAAAACAATAAATAGAAGCAAAAACATTAGCCAACGTTGCCTAACTTCGACAATCTATCATATTTGTTTTTGCTTACTTGAGTAGATATTTGAAATTACTTCTATACAAAATATGACAAATAACTAACCGACAAAACTAAAGTAAGCAGTACAGATAGATAGGTTATTGAGACTAGCCCTTAGCAAGGTTCGCCACGAGAGCTTCGTAGTTATAAATACGTTTATTGTAATTGTTTCAGCGTTGGCGCATATCAAGCAGGAGTCGTGAGGGCGCTCGCACGAGTCTCGGCCGGCGCCGTCTCGCACACTTTACAAACACGCTTCATACATGCCCCATCACACTGGCTCGCTCACTTTCTCATTGTACGCAATTTTTTTTTGTAATTTGCGTAGTTTCGCACTAATATTCACCAACATCTTACCATTAAACATGATGCATATGGCTGTTTTGTGTTGGTGAATATCAGCTACTAACTTAAATAACAAATCAATCAATTTGTTTTTGTGTTAGTATTGTCGATCAATGTGAGTGAGCCACTAGGATCGCTTAGCACGAAACATTGAGAGAACTTCGATAGTCGCATGCGTGACGAGTTTTCTCCTAACCCTCTACGTTCATGCCTCATTGTGAACTGTCTGAATGAAGGGTCGATTTCGATAAACGAAGTTGTAAAGCGCTTTTCAAGTTCAAAACCGTTCATTTATTATAAATACAATGTTTATTCGGCGTAAAGTCCTTTCAAACAAGCTCTAGTTTTTTAAAAGGACCTCGGCTTTAAAATTTTGTAGAAAGGTGGAAGTTATTTTAAATGCAATCGATCTACGTTATTGTGGGGTCCGATTTAGTAACCTAAGAAACTGATATCAACCAATAAATTCTGGTTCAAAGTTACAAGATTTGTTTCATTCTGCATAGGAGTTTTGAAATTAGGGTTTCAACGTTACTCGGACCCATGTCTGTGAAATATTTTGCCAAGGAATTGTCGACTTTTTTCTACCTATCGTAAAGTTTGGAATTGAATTCTTAGCATCGATTGATATCGCGACAGCTGCTCAAAAGCATTTCTTTATCGCGCTTGTCACAATCTTGATCGCTGCTTAGTACCCAATTCATTTAAAATCTACAGAAAAAAATTATGCGCGAATAGGCTACTATGTAGGTTTGCTTGGCAAAGATTTTACACCGGTTTTTACAGATGTCTTTATGTATCAATTGGATTTCCAACTAGTTATTTCATATTATTATGAATATGTTATGTAATCGGAAAGCCGGGAAAGTGAATTGATGCATGAGAATGTGCTCAGTCATAGCTAATATCGTCCTTGGTAATATATCTAAAAATGTGCATTGAAGATGTGTTTTGTCCTCGTGGAGTGTCGAGGCGGCGTCGCTTGGAGCGTAGTGTTGTCAGAAGTTAGGTTCTTGCCCGTTCAAACCGCGCCCTTTTTATGCTGGTATGTTCATTTAACAGTGGCTCATATTTGTATCCATACAATTATTATTGATGTATCAAAGACACTTAGACCTCATTAAAAGCTTACCATTTGCTAACACCGTAGTTTTATTTCAATTCCAAAGTCACATTTCACACAAATGGACATACCATCATAGTATTCCTTGGTGACTAACGCTACACGAATTATTGCTGCAATACTTCACTATTCGGCACTAGCATTTGAAAGTTTTAAGTTACTGTAGATCAAATCTGTGAAATGTGAAATGAAATTTTTAAGTTTATAGCCAATTTGTAGGTACACAATTAAAAATTGAATAGCCGCTATCGGCTAGCATTTAGTTTTATGACAGAATTTTATTATAATTTACACGACTGTGAGTCTTAATTTTTAAATTATTGTAACCAGTGCAATGTTTCTGTCATAGAATATACTCGTGCATTTGAGATTTATTCGTCAAAATTACTTTCTCTTGCCACCGTTTGGGGCAACACAAAATGTTTCAAAATGGTGGAGCTTCTTTTTTATTTTAGGTAATTGTGTACATACCTAAACATTTTTTAAAGATCAAGGCATTAAAATTGGTTATTTTAAAATTTAATGCGAATACTTTCCCATAAAATGTACTCAACACTTCATTTTCACACTTTAATAAAAGGTAAGTATATACAAGTTATTCTAAAGTAAAACCCATCGGCGAGTGATGGTGACAGTCGAAATGCCTGTAAATTCAAGAGTTTGGAAGCTGTTGAGTTGGGTTATTATGTCATAATGTAGTAAAATAAGAATTTGTTAAGGTTTTTACTGTATTTCATTCAACAGTTTTCATTTCAATTGATAAAAGTAATAGATCAGTGTTCTACACAAATCATTTTGCCTTTTCAATCTTGTATGGTTTTCTTAACGCTACTGAATGCATTCCAATCCACTGTATGCGAGTTTTGCATCTCTGTAACTTGCCGTCGTCCAGTTTTTGATTACATTGAACCTAAAGAAAACCGTACGCGTTAGAAAAGGCGCTGTGTTTACGTTGAACAGTGTTATTTTTCTTTTGTCAGTTCCATTTTCTATCTGATTTTAATCGGAATTGTTAATTTCCAAATTCATAGTAAGTATAAAAACGTGTGTATAACAAGACCTTACCCACCAATAACACCTGAAGCCACACGTACGTTGATCTAAGTATTAAGTATGTAAGTTATATATTAAATAATAATAAACTGGAAAATGTAAAAAAAAATATGAAATATGTATCGAGCCTCGTTCGTGTGAAATTGAACCTATAATTCACATGCACAAGGATGGCCCCGGCTCGCTGATGTATTTCGCCCGATCGAGGCTCACGGTTAAAATTAAAGTAAGGCTTTCTCGCATAGGCGTTATTCAGAGATGAACTTTTTGTATGCGTCGAGTGTTGTGTAAAAACTTGTAAAAGGGAGGTATTATTTCGCCTGTTTGATATAATGTTACTTTCTGAATGGACCGCTACGTAATGGCAATAATACATGTATTACATTGATACATATTACTGATGAAATAATTTATTCTTGCAACCATGCCCATGTACTATGCCCGAATAGAATTATTAGATAATAAATAAAATTAATGAATACACTCGCATTTTCTTTTTAAAAGTAAATAGCACTAGGGTTAAAATAAACAAAGATATGGGAAAAATATTTTATTTTTCAATAAATAATTTAATCTTACCAATACTCATCTTATTTACAACTTTTGTATCTTTGGTGTTTGATACCTATGATCTTCACCATTATAATTCCAACTGTCTTTAAGCCCTTATGAGCCACCATAAAAGTTTATTAGAGTAGAGATACACAAATCTGAGAACCCAAAACATTGATTTTTTGGTATAGTTGTTCTATCTCACGAAGTCCGTTGGGCTTAGTGAATGCATGTACACTTTGTTTTAGTGTGCGTAATGGGCCGTCTAAACGGGCTATATTTTACGACAATTTGTGGCTGCAATTATTGGCAAACATTGCCCAGCCATAAAAAAAAATTTTAGTACGCCGGCTACACATAAAAACATTTTGACATACCAAAAAATATGTGGCTATAATGCCGGGCCATCCTTAAAATATTGCATAGTGTGGCTGGTATTGCTAGCAATGTTGCCGGCCACAGTATTGCAGCCACAAATTGTCGTAAAATATAGCCCGTTTAGACGCCCCTTAAGAGGCCGTAGGTAGCAAATATGTGGTTTGAATCGTATTAGATCTCAAAATCCGTGAAAGATACCACCTTATAATGTTTGGAGAAATTAAACTTTGAACTTTTATCTTGCGTTGTGGTTTTTTAGAAACACGATTGGTAAAAGTTTTCTCGATCATATATTTTTTTGAAAAATACATGTTTTTCACACAGTTTGCTATTTATCTCAGGAACAGAACGCTATTTTTGTTGGTTTTATGTTTTGACAAATAGCCTAGAAGTATTCATTTAGTTCTGGTTTTTTAATTTTTCGATTACTTGTTTAATTAACTTGTAATTAAATAAAAACTGTTTTTTCGCTATAAATTATGTTGCGTGTCTATCGTTCTGCGCTTCTCACTCACGAGTAAAAACATTATTCGCTCTCCCGCTCATTCCTCGGCGTTATGGCACACACTTAAGATCAGAAGGAATCAGCCTCGCCCGAGACGCAGTCCGGGTAACTAGAGTCTATTGTGTATACCTACGTCAAATTTTGGTAGCGAGTACCGTCAGCATGACAACTAAGCTCAAACCAGGACTAAACGGCCTTCGTGAGATAGAGCAACTATAACTATGTCAAATACTATAACTTTATGAAATGTATTTTTTACGAATAAAGTGAAGTCAAAAGCAAGTGAAATTGGCATACAAAATATAAACATTCACCTAACCTTAGAACAGAATTTACCTACTAAATTCGAAATGGAATGACCTATGTGATTACTATACTAAGATGACAATTATATATTGTGCAAAATATGATTACAAATCTATATAATATAATAATGGAACATATTAAAGAATTGAGCATTTTTTTAAATTAGCATTGAGTATCAAAGTAGGGACTACAATAATCTCAATACAACATGCTAGCCATGAGCACCATAGAAAATTATTTATGAAGAATGCAAAAAGAAATGTTGCATATTCCAAATACATTTTCTGGGCTGGTCATGGACAACTGGTTTACATAATTTATTTCATAAACTGATCTTATCTTCTACAATTCTATGTTTTACAGAGTACAGCAACAATTTACAAAAAAAATGTATCTATGTAGTATATCAATCATCTGGTTACCATAACAAAATCATAAAATTGCTTAGCTTGGGACTAGATGGCGCTGTGTGGAATGTCCAAGGATATTTATTTAATATTAGGATGGAAATTAAGTTATAGTTTAGGAGAAGGTACGACAGTAAACAAACGTTTCATTCATTCATTCAGTATCTATAAGAGCCCTAGAAAACTGCAGAATGAATGAATAAAAATACTTTATTGTACATTTACAAAGAACTAGTAAACTTAAGAATAATTGTACAATGGGCGGTCTTATCGCTAAGAAGCGATCTCTTCCAGACAACCTTTGGATGGAATGAACAAGAATGAGATGGTTGGAATGGTAGGGGTGCACAAAAAGTATAAATTTTAAATAAACAATCGCAAGTGCAGACTTTTCTATCGGCCGATAGTTTGGTCAGGTTGCACTGCTAGTAAATATGGCCGATACTGAACCGTTATAGTGTGCGCACGAAGTTCGATTGAGCAAGTGGCCAACACTGGTGACGCAATTTTTAGGCCGCCTTAAGGCCTCCGTCATGGCTAAACGACTTTAAAAGCCGGGACCGACAATTTAACGTGAACTCCGAAGCACGAAAGCGCTCAGATATTAATGCCACTTGCGGGTCACCGCTCAAACTCTCACTGCTCTCACTGCGATGCGATGCGATGCGACGTCGCATTTGTATCTATTTGTCTCAGTCATAGCTCGCAGATATTTGCGATGCGATGATGCGATGCGAATTCGCGGTTTTGTGTGGGAGCCCTAACTTCGACGACCTATCAAGAACGTCTTAGCAAGCTCTTGTAGGGTGGTTTCCCTAGGGAGGATAGGGATAACACAAAAGAAAAAAGAACAAAATATAAAAATACAATAAACTTAATTTTATTTTAGAAAACTCCTATGTCTCCTATTCCTAACAGTACAGGAAATGGGGTGTAGCTTCAATTATTACAATACAGTTTATCATTACAAACCAGGATTATTGCAACTGCCTATTACAAACTCTAAATAAACTAAAACTCACTTAGTTTCGACATTACATAATATATTCCGCGATACCACGCCTAAAGATGAAGGGAAATAATAATAAATGGGTTGGTGACCTGCCTTGACCGCTTACTCGTTTACCAGATGAGAGAATTTAAAGGAGAAAGTACGAATCTTGGTTTTTTTTCACCGCACCGGAGTCGAGCAAATGTCCACGTATAGTTAGGTTAAACTGAGTTAGGTTAAACTGGGTTAGGTTTCGAGGGGTCGGTTTTGAAGCCGCCGAAATTTACGCGAGCACCGCTCAGTTACCTGATTTAACATACACAGTCTGGCCGCACTCACTCACAGTACCGAACAGGGGGGACACAGCGCATGGGACGGTTACGTTTCCGGCGTAGAACGGCGGGCAGAGGCCTTCACAGCGGTTCTTGCCCGCGTCGGGCGAGCGGAAGCAGGAATGTGTGGCACGACACGCCACGTGCACGTCTCCAGCGGACCGAAAAACCTCTTTGTTCTGAAATTGACAGAACAACGTACAAGCAGATGCGAAAGACGGTGCGAAACCCATGCGAATCTTAGGGAAGGTTAGCGTTCAAGCCTCCATATACCTGGCTAGCACGCGGAAGCCTAAGCCTAGGGTCCGCAGGGTGAAACAAGGGTCACACGTGAGGATAAGTAGGTAGCAGGACAAAAGCATTCCTTACCAGAGGTATGATAAGCTCGTCCTGGATAAAACGCCTGATGTGTCGTCACGCACAAATTCAGACAAGTCGAATTCTCTGCAGAGCAGGAAAAAAATCTCAATGGATCGAATGCCGGACAGCCACGTCTTCTCCAAACGTCAATATCGATCTTTTGATAGATCACTCACGTTCACAGTGACACTGACAGTTGGAACGAATCAACTGGTGTGTCCACCTCAGACTTGACAATTACCCCTGACACTGGCAAATATAAAAGTATGACAGCCGTACGTCTGTCTAATATAATATAACCTATCTCGCTGAAAGGAAAGTTTGAAATTTGACGTGGGAAAATTTGAAACATTAAAATTGTATAATCTTGAAAAAAAACGAAGTTACACTCTTGCATACATCTTTATACCAAAACTATCGGCCAATAGCAAGTCTGCAGTCTGCTAGGGGTCTAAAGCGCTAATAAACTATGCCCTTATTATTACTTATCTGACTACAGCCCTGCTACTCTGCAAAACGAAAAACGAAGTTTCGTGACAATTTTTGGGTTCTATTTATGTTGGTGAACTATTACGAATTCAGTATCCACCAACACCAACATAAGCTGACCCCGAAAATTGTCACGAAACTTCGTTTTTCGTTTTGCAGAGTAGCAGGGCAGGTATCGATCGAGTATTCGATATTTTCAAAAAGGCACGATAATCACTAAACAAGCAACGATAAAATATGAAGAGAATTTGTGCATTTTATGCTCAATAAATATTAACTAACAAGAAGCCACTTGACTCTTCTCTTCGCTTAAATTGGCTAACAATCTTTTGTTGAATTGCCTATGCTTATTATTACATTTCAAATTTATTGGTTGTAACTTGTAAGTCGTTTTACAATTTGACGGTGTAGTTTTTTTACGTAGGTGGAGACACGAATGACAGCGTCTTGAGCTTTTGTTCATTGTTCAGTGTTAAGACAAGTCAATGAATCAAATTTTACCCCTGCTGGTAATAGGTTCGGAACCACTTGTCTAGATTCATAAAATATTTCATTTTATCAAGTCATGTTTTGTTTCCTTGACATTTCTCGCACGTTATAAATAACAAAAGCAGGAAAGACGATGAAGTTTAAAAAGTAATTAACCTGAAATAGTTATTAGCAATTCGGAGTATCGCAAAAGCTAAACTTACTAACTAACTAACTAAAAATGTTGCCGTCCTTTTCATAGCGATGGGAATAAAAAGGATGGCATTAATTTTAGTTAGTTTAGTTTAGCTTTTGCGACACTTCGAATTGCCACTATTGCTTATTTTAACTATTTGATTTAAGAATACTGCACAGAAGTAAATACTTATACGGTAAGTATAAAAATAAAATAGATTTTGTCATTTGAAATTGTACTAAAGTGGTAAGTAAGTAAATTTTAACCTAACTTAAGATAGATTTTTGATAAAAGCTCTTTCATATATTGTAATAAGTTATTTTCTTGAAGGTCATTTCATTATTGATAAGGAAGCGCGTCTACACGGACTTCTTAAGAAAGAACTGCGGGTGTAATGCGGCCACTTTTGGTATTACATAATAATATTACACTTCACACTAATATAATAAAGGTGAAAGTTTGTGTGTAGGTAAGTGTGTTTGTTACTCTTTCACGCTCAAACAGCTGAACGGATTTGAATGAAATTTGGTACCAGAATTGCTGGATTAAAGAATAGGCTACTTTTGATCCAGGTATTCCCACGGGAACGGGAACTATTTACCGCGGGGTGCAGCTAGTAGAACATAAAATGTTTCATTTTGTAAATGGAAACATTTTCATATTTGGTCGAAAATTTTACTTCAATTCTATAGGTAAACCAAACGTCAATCACAAAACGAATGCACCTACATAATTAAAACATATTATGTTTAAATTATATATGTAGTATATCAGTCATCTGGTTACCATAACACAAGCATTAAATTGCTTAGCTTGGGACTAGATGACGCTGTGTGGAATGTTCAGGGATATTTATTTATATGTTTATATTTCATTATGAAATATCAATAGTGCCCGCTTTAAACCGGCAGATCTTAATAAAAAAAGTCATCTGACAGATTCTCATCATGAGACCTTCATCCCGGTGTCGAGCTGCAGCAGTTGCTTCATCAGCTCGTAAGTGGAGAAGGAGGTGGCGACCATGGGGATGGCTCGGATGTAGTTGATGCTCATGCCGCGGTAAAGGCCGCGAACCACGCCGTTCTCCCGGTAGATGAGTGTTAGAGTCTGGACCATACCCATGCTGTGGAAGTTATTGAAATAAATGTGGTGGGTGGCTTATTTTATTATTTTACAGTGTTAAACCACACTTCGGTATTGGATATTTCATTATAAATGAAAAATCTTACTAAAAGTTAACGGCTCCGGCAGGATTCGAACCTGCGTAGATACAAGCGATCGCTCTTAAGCGGAGCTGCCTCTTCTAATAATAATCTTACTAATAGTTTCAGGCCTCGGCTTACAGGGTCCGTAGCCTAGTGGTCAGGCAGCCCGGCTTAAGAGCAATCGCTTGTATCTACGCTGGTTCGAATCCTGCCGGAGCCTTTTACTTTTAGTAAGATTTTTCATTTATAATGAAATGTGATGGCTTTAGTGTCCACGAAGCGCGTACCTATGTAAGTATCAAACAAGTTTCACGGTAGATGAGTGTTAGGCTCAACTCACACCAAAAGAGCATTGAAGAGCAGCGAAGCGGAGCGCGAAGTTTCAGTGACATACGAATTTCAACTTAATTTTCATTACTTTAATAGTTATTATCGCAGAGAAGACGCGCGTATTCGAATTCGCCGGAATTGAAATTCGTATGACACTGAAACTGCGCTCCGCTTCGCTGCTCTTCAATGCTCGTTTGGTGTGAGTTGAGTGAGCCTAAGTATCACCCACGTAGCGTGTAAGTATCAATCAAGTTGCCAATTTACACGCACGCTAGTATGCAACTGAATTGTGAATCAATTCTTCCCAACCGGCTTAATACTACCTAAGGATCAGTAGGACTTTGTGAGTGCGTAATTGTGTAAGTATGTAAGTGTGTATGTTACTCTTTCACGCTCAAACGGCTGGAAGGATTTGAATGAAATTTGGAACCAGAATTACTTATACCCTGGATTAAAGAATAGGCGATTTTTGTTCCCGGTAACACCGCGGGCGCAGATAGTTAAATTCATAGCTGGGCACCGTTAATCAAATGGTTAACTTCGTTAATCGTTAATCCGTTACAAAAAAAGTTAGCTTCGTTAAACGTTAAAGCGTTACATTTCGGAAGAATTAACGCAAGTTAACGTTAATCGTTAATCCGTTAATATGTGTAAAATTGCATCTTTATATCGTTGCGTTTAGTGTTAGAAAGTCACCGGTTAGTGATATTTCGTGAAAAAATATTTTTCTCGACCAACTGGCACACTAAATTCGGAAAACAAACGAATTTTGGATAGAAAGAAAATTACAAATGAAAAATCTTACTAAAAGTTTTACGGTTTAGACGGGATTCGAACCTGCGAGGTACAAGCGATCACCCTTAAGCCGGGCTGCCTTACCACTCGGACACGAAGCCCTTGACGCCGAAGACGAAACTATCAGTAAGATGATATTTCGGTTAAAGCACCGAAATCTAAGTGTGGTTTAACACTATAATAAAAAAGATAAACTATAAAAAGAAATGTCGGTTTGACTTCGAATAGAAACTATCAATCAAATTAGCATCTCTACTTACATTCTTCACCAATCAAAGTCGGGAAAACCGGAAGGAAATAGATGAAAAAACATGTACAGACTAAAAATAATAAAAAAAAATCGAAAACGATAAGGTTGGGCCGGGCACGTTGGCGCGTACCCGACCGAGGCTAATGCCTTGTTTAGAAAATAGTTGATACAATTTTTAGCTTCATCTGTCTGGTCTGACTGGTGATTAGGTACTGACAAAGGATGTAGATAATATCACGCGAGCAATTGTTTAGCCAAAACAAAAAGCTGCTACTAATATTTATTATAATTACCTACTACACTGCACAGTAAGTTACTTACTGCACAGTAACTTTTTCTATCTAACTAACACTGCACTCTTCTTTATCAATTATCAACACGCAAATGATCACTGACAGTAATTTATAATAACAACAAACAAACAAAACACTAGTCACTCTAAGCACCGGCGCTAAGTAATGAAATGATCAAACAAAACAAATCTCTTCGCAGTTTTCTTTCTCACTCGCACGCGCCGGAAAAATATGTCGCGCGGCACTTGTCGGTGCCGATGCCGTGCGGTAACTAATAGGCATTGGATTAACGATTAACGGACTTCTCGCATATTAACGGAAGTTAACGTGTCCGTTAACATTTTTGAAAGTTAACTTAAAAGTTAATCCGTTAACCAAAATGTTAACTTCGTTAATTAACGATTAACGGATTAACGAGTTAATGCCCAGCTATGGTTAAATTATATAAATAGTAACATATTTTGGTGAAAGTAAGCTGATTTTACGAGAAGCTTATTTAAATCAGCACATGGTTACCTTCTATGATCCTATCCTACAGACAAGATGATAAGTGATAAAACGCCACACTTAAAGTTATTTATAACCA
Source organism: Xanthorhoe designata (assembly GCA_963582015.1). Lineage (NCBI taxonomy): Eukaryota > Metazoa > Arthropoda > Insecta > Lepidoptera > Geometridae > Xanthorhoe > Xanthorhoe designata. Next base: position 9,116,742 of record OY757046.1, read on the forward strand.
ACCTTCTATAAGTGTTGCCAACACCACGTCAGTGACATGCAATAAAAATAAATAAAATATAAGTGCACAGTAAATGTTCGTTAAAATTAAGTTTTACATATTATACCTAGTATGTTACAAGAATACCCATGTAAAGTACCAGTATAAGTTAGTATAATACAAGTAGAAATGCTAATAAGTAGGTATATCGAATTAGAAGTGATTTTTATCTGTTAAAAGTTTGTTTCGCCTACATATACATACATAATATTTTTATGAAGCTTAGTGCATTTTTAACCGACTTCAAAAAAGAAGGAAGTTCTATGTTCCACTGTATGTATTTTTTTTATATGTTCACCGAATATTCCGTCAATAGTGTACCGATTTTGAAAATTTATTTTGGACTACCGAGGTAGTTTCTTAAATTTGAGGATCTGATGAGGGTCTTCAGAGTTAAAAAAACTTAACTCCAATTTCCAATTTTTTTTTCTTTTCCTCCATCCTTTTAACAAAAAATGCTCCTTCTTGAGGCGCTTTTTGTAGATAAATGTTCTCTTCTTACAAATTGAAGTTGGTTAATTATTTAAATTATGCCACTTGTTGCCAGCATAAAATAAAAATTATAATAATATAATCCATACATTATGTTAACTAACCAAAGAGATTAACTACCAATATTTGTCATCTTTAGTAAGCGCAATAAAAAAAAATCTAACTAGACTAGTCTCAAAAACCTATCTATCTTTGGTTTTGCTTACTGCCGGTAGATATTTGACATTTCTTCCATACAAAAAACGTCAAATAGCTACTGACAGTAAGCAAAACCAGAGATAGATACGTTATTGAGACTGGCTGTTGTTATTAGTAGACCGGAGCGAACATATTAGCGTCTCAGTGGTCAGAAATAGCGCATAAGGGAGAGCTTAAGTTCGGTCCGGTCAAGTTGTTTTGCGCTTACGGTTAAAGTTACATTTTATAAATTTTTTCTTGATTAGTATCAGCACGGTTTATAAAATAGACAGGCAAAGGCCGTGCCCAAAACGGGAGTGTAAAGTAGATGGCAGCACCAGATAGCCTGGAAACTTTAAAACATCAATTTTATCCAAGCAATTTAAATTACTTTCTTGTTAAAATTACCTAAATTTTTTGATATTGCAGGGACGATATAGATATATCGACCTTGGTATTAGCATGGACGAGTATTAGGTATATAGCTCGGTAGTATATAGTATCGTTCTTACCCGAATTTCTCAGTCTTAGGGTCCATGCAGGCTAACTGCATGCGTCGCCTCGTGACATCGAGCGGGTAGGAGACGGACTGCGCCGCCGCGCCCGCCAGACCGCCGCACACTAACTTACCCGGCACAGTCAACACTAACCCACCTGGAACACATCAACTAATTAAGAAAGAAAGAAAGAAATGTCATTTTTCTGGTAGGACCTCAAGGATCGCATCAGTAGGTGATTCTAATGCCTGTTCCAACGCGAGTCAAGCTTTAGTGGGAAGCCAGTCTAACTAAGTATGGATATCACGATTATTATTTTTCTTCTATACTTTTCTTGACGACTGTAGAAATGTCAAAAGGGGCAGTAATCCCAGGGAGCGGTAGATATCCTTTTTAAATCTTCAGGCAATTTTAGATCCTTTGAAGATGTCTAAGTAGTCATACATCTTATACCTTTACGGTCTCATGCATAATCAATTTTGTCCATTTATGACGCAGATCCAAGCTCTCTAAAACATTCTTTAAAAATTTACCATTCATAATCACGTTTTAGCTCTAATACCTAGATTATAAGCGTTGTAAACTTATCATCTCCAATAGGTACCCTACTTTATCTCTCTAATAGCGTAAAAAATGGCCGACATTAGATCGATCAGCTGTTTGGCTTGCTGAAAATTGTTGTTGGAGAAAATATAAATAATGCTTTGGCTGTGAATTTCACTATTGAAGATGTAAATAGTTTTTTTTATGGAAACGAAAATGATATTGATAGAAAAAACTTCGCAAGATTTAGGTACATCATCAGTTTCACACCATAGCGCTTCATCCTCGTGCTCCTACTAAAAACTCCTACTGATAGGAGCACCGGGATATCCATGTCCTGATGCTCCTACTGCAAAAGGAAATTGTAAAACGCTAAGTAGGAGCATCGAGACATAACGAAAATAGAATTACTTATAGGCATACTCTGATTCAAGTACAGGTGAATGCAGTTATCTATCAATGAAAGTAGATTTCTGTTTAGATATAAAACCTCGTATATATATTATATAGATATAATATTTTTTTTTTTTTTTTTTTATAAGCCTGATGTTTCCCACTGCAGGGCAAAGGCCTCCCTTCCCTCTTTCCACTGATCTCGGTTTTGATATAATATAATATAATATATATTATTATATATTATTTATATAATAATATTATATAAATAATATAATATTATTTTATATAATATAATATATAATTTATTATTTATTTTATTATTTAGCCATAATCGTCCCACTGCAGGGCAAAGGCCTTATTAATTATATATAAATATAAAATATAATATATATATAGATATAAAACCGTTTATTAATAGCGGGGTTAGTGATTAGGTATAAGAGTAGTTATTATTTGTTTATTAGTTGCATAAAAAGTATTTTGTTGTTAACTGTACAATATGATAGGTGATAGGAACAGGAGGAATTAAATTTAGAATATTACATTATTCCCCATAGTTTTTATTTTCAGTAGGAGCATCAGGACATGGGTGTCCTGGTGCTCCTATCAGTAGGAGTTTTTAGTAGGAGCACGAGGATGAAGTGCACCATAGGAAGATGAGCTAAAATATCCGATTACTTACCAAAACTATACTATACAATACCTACAACCTACCAGCTGAAGAGCTGGAGGCGTTGGATCGTCTTGAGGTATATGGCTACTAGGGTAGGTCTAGTCTAGGTAAAAAATAGAAGGTATAAGGTACCTACCTACTGAATATTATAAGGGCAAAATCTAACGATAGGTTTAATTATTTGCTATTTATAGAAAGATGCTGTCTACCATCACGGCTTATCAGCCGCTTCTACAGCCTCAGTGGAACAAATAAAAAATACTGCTTTTTCCAACTGCAAAATGTATTTATTTATTGTAAGTAATAAGAATAGCATTTTGAAAAACATTATTTTAACAACTTGTAAAAACAATAGAAAATATGTATTTCCCTGCTGTAGGTAAAGTTACTATTGATAAAGTCTCAATTTGTTCAAAAAAAAGCTCATTCATTCAAATTGACTCAATGGCACACTAATTTCACTTTGTCCAGTATTTTACAACTTCATGGCTTCATCTGTCGCTTGGTTGAGCTGGTCCCGGGTGCAGGTGGCAGGGTACAGTGGGCAGGAGAGCAAGCATGGCATAGCCTGTGTGCTGGCTCCATACTGGCACTAGATTTGCCTATTGTTGATGTTTCCCATTTGTTGGCTTCTAAAGCAAACAACATGGGCAGCCTATTGAGTGACTTCCACGTCTGCTACATTTCATAAAAAATCGAATTCGAGACTTTCTATTTTTATTCATTCATTTTTAGAGATGCTTTGTCCAGCTTCTTCCTGCACTTGATTTCCGCAGCAATTAATTCTGCAGGAGACAGTTTCTTTCATGCTGAAACAAATCAACAATCATATTTAGTTTATATACTACATCAAAGTGGTAGTATACCAGTAGGTACTATGTATATAAATAGGTATGTAAGTACTTACCCTATTATCTTCAAGCCAATATCCACTATGAGCTCTTTTATTTACTTTCGTTTTTGTTTGTTTATTTCATACCGAAACGAAACGAATGGAAAAATGACAATGAAGAAGATAATGTTTTGACATTATGTACCTACTTCAAAACCACAGATCAAAAACAGTTTGTCTATCGAATTCTCTTTTTACTGGCTTGTAAAGCGTGATCATGCAGTATTTTAAACAATATTTTCATTATAATGGTAACATTTTGTTGTTATAAATCAACTTTAGTTATGAGAGGTTTACATTTTGATTATGAATAAAACTTTTCTTAAAACGTTCTGTAAGCCTAAAATAGATTTTAGATGCGTATTAGTTAAGTCATCAGTAAAGCTGTAATAGCTCCTTTTTATGCATAAGACCCTTAAAGTATACGAGCAATTCTTGTATCTAATACCTATATCTATACTAATATTATAAAGAGGTAAAGTTGGTTTGTTTGTTTGTATGTTAGGGGTAATCTCCGAAACTTCTCATCAAAAAATGACAAATATCTACCCACAGGAAGCCAAAGACAGAGATAGATAGGTTATTGAGACTAGCAGTTAGAGACCTTCAAGAAAAGAGCCTTCTACCCTTAGAGAAAGTAAGAAATAGAGCGCTGTATATTCCTTTCTCATTCACACAAAAACAGAGAAGAATATATACAACTCTCATGTGAGTAAAAGAGACAAAGCGTTATATCTTTTGTCCCTCATCGCGTGCCGCTTTTTGTATGGCCGGAAACTTGATGCTCCGAATTTTGTACTACGAAACTATGGATTCACTGCATTTTTTGTACCTCTCGGCGGCATGCTCGCTGTTCGTCCAGATACTATACTAGGTCCATGCTTCTACCCTTAATTCCTTACCTCACCAACGTTATACGTGGTCGGCGGTAATCTTACCATCAGGTAATCTTACCAGGAGCCACTTGCTTATTTGCCCCCCCCCCCCTACTATAAAGTAACTGACCAGTATTCCTCTCGCACTTGCGACAGAGAGAAGTGGGCAGGTACTTCATGCAGAAGTACTTGAGCGACTCGAAGCAGTAGAAGCTGAAGCCGGCGTACGGCACCATCCCCACCATGGTGGGCACGAAGCCGCGGTATAGCGCGCGTATACCGCCCTCCTATAACACAGCAATAAACAGATAGATAAATAAATAAATATTTCACACAGCGCCATCTAGTCCCAAGCTAAGCAACCTAATACTTGTGATGTATGGTAACCAGCCCCCTGATTGTGTACACTTGTCTCGGATTGTATCAAAGCAAAAATCACAGTAAATCGCGAAAATAAATGACAGTATTTAAGTAAGTTACTGTGATTTTTGCTTTGATACAAACCGAGACAAGTGTACACAATCAGGGGGCAGATGACTGCGTCTCAGGCGGGCCTACACCCACTGCGGGACAAATGTTTTTATGATCTGCAGATATTTATTTCGGCCTGAGTCGATGGCGCCACAGAGGTCGTTGTTAAAGAACCCTAATGTTCAAATTGAAACGCTAGTTTCTGGGCACAATGAGTGAGGCTTTGATTTACTTGCGAGTGTCGGAAAAAGCAACAAAGGAACCTACACGGACTACAATACGGCTACAATATACCTACGGACAAGCATACAATCATGTAATACGGATAATAGAAGGGTTGAACATTAGAGTCGAAACACAAAAGAATAATAAACTTGACAATCAAGTAAGAACATCTATAGAAGCGCCACGGTGTCTAGCGACGGGCACTTGTCCATGGGCCTAGATCGAATAGATCGTTAGCTTATGGTAATGTTAACTTACCGTTTTGAACATGGTGGTGGCCGCATGAGCGATGCCGGTGTAGCGATGTTCGCCGGTGATCTGGAAGGCGAGTCTCGCTCGGATCGTATCTAGCGGGTACGTGAGCGTGACGGCCGTCAGCCCGGCGCCCGCGCCCGCTACGAACTTGTCTCCGTGCTGTACCCATGGTATGTGGAAGCCGGCTAAGTACTGGAATTGAAAATACCGAACGTTTTTATCAATCAATCAATCATTTATTTATTTAACTTACAAACAATACATACTTACAGCTAAAAAAATATAAATAAGTACAGGAAAATAAAATGCAGTTAAAAATAATCCAAAAATAGGTGTCGGTTCTAACTTATTACAAGGAAATGTTGCGAGAGACTAGTGCCTGAAATAGGTATAGAAAATAACATGTTTCCTTTTTATACTTGTTTTCTAAGCAAATTTAGGGTGGGTTTTCACTCAAAGATCTGCGAGTGACGCGTAAGAAAATTCAAGAATAACTACGCTTTATAGTTTAATGGCCTTATTCACAAAGATTTGTCAATTTAAAGAATGCTTTTTTCTTGTTACTCCTATGTCAATGAAAAGAGATAGCAACAGATTCAATAATATGCGGGAGTAACAATACAGGATAGTTTTCTCAATACGAATATAATGAAGTTTTGGGCGCCTGAAAGAAACATAACAAAGAGCTACATAATCCAGGTTGTAGACCTACCACAGATGATTATAATACTTATCATCTTCTAAACTAAATGGCAATTAATAAAAATATTTCAGCGTCTCTAGAAAGCGTAATAGAACGATTACTATCAATCTTCTTTAGTGTCGAAGATAGATTTCGTTTTGTTATCAATGTTTGGGTTAAACATTATCAGTAATAATACCTTGCCAATACTCTGATTACTCATACATCGCACCATGTAGGTACCTATGACTATCTATAAAACAATTTGTCCATCGCATGTTATATTTATTATCAAATAAAAAGAGTTTATAGATACAAATATTTTATACGAAGCCTATAGTTTTCTTAGGTCTAGTTCTGTAAAAGGATCAATACAGGATATTATTGTTAGTGACCTAGTTCTGGGTGATGCATATTATTCAAACAATCACATTATTGTCGTTCACTCATCCACACAAGGCTCATTCAGTAAAACCACTGAAGTGTAGATTCATTCAAACGAACCTCGGAGTGAGAAATCTCTTTGAATCGGCACAATAGCTAGGTGATTCTACTCATATTCTTTCTTGACCTCTACGATACTGTAAGTAAAGAATCAGTCACACCGTTTAGACTCTAAACGGTGTGACTGGTTCTTTAAACTTTAGTTAGAGCCTAGCATTTAAAAGCGGTTACCGTAACCTTTGGAGTTGGACGTTTGCAACACAAGATGTGTTACAATAGCGCTTCGCTGCTGAACCCTTTAAAAAATCTCCTCTAAAATTATTTTTGAAGAATTCCATACTGTAGTTTCTGTATTATATTTCAATGTAATCTTATGATGTTGGAATGGATTGGTTACTCTTTTACGCAAAAAGTAGGTACTGAACGGATTTGTTTGAAACTTGCAATTACATACATAGTTTATGATCTGGAATAGCACATGGGCCACTATTATCCGGGTTAGTACCACGCAAGTGAAGCCATGGGCAGAAGCTTGTGTATACCTACTATATTTTAGTACCTTTACATTTTAGCGTGTTCAACGCAATAAAACCCTGTACATTTCTGTACGGCTCTGGTTCCGCTTACGCAGTCATGGGCAGGGCAATGCATGCATAGCATACCTGTCATCACTCTCTCTTTCATTTGGGTCAGAGTACGGTCTGTAGGCCACAGAAATACTTTATACTATCTGGCACAGTATGGTTTCCGCAGACGCATTATTTATACGAATACTTACGTCATAACGTCAGAGATGTGAAGTATGATGTCAAATAGCACTTGTAAATTATAATTAGCAACTTGTAAAAAATTGGCGGATGGATTATGATAAAGCAAATACTTAGGATGTTTTTGTAGGGGATTGATTTTGTATTTATTGCATTGTATTAAAATGTATAAATTCTGCGAATTCAGCAATTTTCGCAAAGGTCTAGCTAGATGATGATGGGTGATGTGATGATGACAAAGATTCTAAAGAATATAATAACCCTGCCAAGCTGACAACTTGTTCTCGTTCTTACTAGGTATAAAATCGTGTGATTATAATGCAGAAAATCAAATAACGTAAAGAATACCAAATTACACTTCACTAGAAAAAAAAATCTGATACCTACCTGATGCTTTTGTAAAGCAGAAGCAGATAAATTGAATAAAGATATGGCCTTATGTAAAGTTTTTAGATTATTTATGATGAAAACTTTTGAAACCTTTTTGGGGACAGTAGGTATGGTATAGTGAGGTCATAAGACGAGATGTGAAAATGTTGTAAGATGACCTTTGGCCCTCGACCGTCACATTTAAAATAAAGATATCTCGTCTGATACAAGCTTTCCTTGGCTTATCAATGAAAATGTCAGTTGTAAAGATAAATCTTTGATGTGTTTAACCAACTCCATGTTTTTGGTGTAGACCTTTAAAGATTTCGCAAGGTTTAACCGATTTCTGCCTTGGTCAATAGGCTATGAATATTTAAAGAACATAACAGATAGGTAATAATGATTGGATTATTGATTACAATGATCATCGATACCGCAAAAAAATCCTTTGTTTTAATTGAAACAAAGGATGCATATAATCTGCTGTATATATGTAGTACTTCGAAAAGAACAAGTTTTTTTGAGCATGCATGCACTTAAATGTAAATCACAGATTAAATTGTCTTGACGGTAATCTCTACTTACTTACCACAGAAGAAGTTTTAAATTATTACCAATAATAAAGCTACCTACTGTGCATGGAAGTTTCTGTTTGTAGACCCCGACCAAAAAGGTAGTTGTTATAAATTTGAGGTGTATGCATGTTTGTTTCGAGGCATCGTAGCTCCCAAACGGATGAACCTATTTGAGTTTAGATTTTATATGTGACTTTTTAGCTATGTTTGGTGGAAATTAGACCAGCCTTTTTGAAGATAACTCTAGTTAGGGTTAAGCTCGCCTTTGTACATGCCTTTTAATTTAGTTTTTTTAATTGTATTTTTTCTTGTGTAGTACAATAAAGAATAAAGATAAACTTAACCCTGAATTTGAGGGGATTCCCTGACTTGGAACAAATGTTTGAGCTCAAAGCTTAAAGTTTCCACAATATTTATACTTCAGGATCTGATGATGACTTAGTTAGAGCATTAAATTTATTGCTCTAAGGATGATAATCATAAGATGACCAAGAAGGAAATATTCTGAATGATTCGAGATTTGGTGCCCTGTTACTTAATTAGTGTCGAAGGTAATTTAAAATATGTAGGTACTTACTTGTTAACCACAGATAATATAATATTGTTAACTTATGTTTTATCCTAGGAAATTATAAATTCTTAGGAATATCCGGGTGCTAGACAGAAACCAAAATGAATTCCATTCGTAAGTAAATACGCGATTGCTTGGACTTTACACAATCCATAAGGCCAGTGACCGTGAAGTGGCGCACATAACAGCAAATATCGCCATAGTTGTTTGTATTGTAGCATAGCTAGCATGAACAAATTAATAATTCGTTCATCATATTACCTAGGATAGGACCATGACAGAAAATCAAACTTATATTGGTAGGGTAAGTTTGTCTGATGCCGTAATTATACAAACGTTTACCTCATGATTAAATGATAACATTTAAGTAGGTAGTAATTTAATGCGTGCGTTCGAAAAATAGTTAGTAGTTTACCTACACTACACACGCACGTTTATGTGTTTAATAAATTAATTCAACATTGAATGTGTGTATTTAAAATTCTGCTCAAGTCCGAGGTCACTATAAGACGACATATTGTGTCTAGATTGGTTTTTTAACGTAATTTGCCCGCCGATTTCCATCCAAAATAACATAATTAATGGTCAAATCACGTGACAAGTAATTAGTTCCTAATTTGACACTTATCACGTGATTTGACCAGAGTTTTGAGTTTGAGATGAGAGATTTGAGTTAATTTTGGAGATGATCTGCGTTCGAGAAATCGGCTGTAATTGTACAAGTACCTAGTTACCTATTGTTCCTAATAAGTAGGTAATTAAATGTTGTTGGGATTTATTAGCAAAGCATTTCCTGCACTAACTTGATTATTTCAATTACATTGAAAACTCCATAATAGATTTGAAAATCTCTGCTTCATGAAAACATTGTTCTCCATTGAAGGTAGATGAATAACGCGATAAAACCCTGTAAAATGTCACAAAAAATAAACTAAACAAATTTGACAGCACTAACATTGATGCCATCCTTTTAATTTAGATTAGGGGAAGACCGGTACCCTCCGTACAGCGGGAGCATTCGTACAGTCAATATTTCTCCGCGATTTAAAACGTTAGCGAGTTCATACTTAAGTGTGTGACTACCCCCTATACCCGCAAGGTACCCGCGGAATAACGAGGCAGTGCGACCGACGGCTTCGGAGGAAAGAGTCAATACCTGTTTTCGCTTCGCGTGAGTATAGTTAGGGTTCATCTTTGAACGTGTTTGCTACCAGTAAGTTTTACTTTAATTGCAAAAGAAATTTATTGCAAATAAAGCACTGATGCCTTATTTTATGGTGTACGTTTTTATTTTGCTACAAAGCTAACAGTTTTTTTTATTTTGAATTAAATATTATTTTTTTGGGTTTGGGGTACTTTCATACATATAAACGGGGGTAGATTCGTGCATGCAAATGTACCCCGGAGTTATTTGCGGGGGTCCACGGCAAGTATTTTTTTCTGGGTCTGGGTGTTGTGGTACTATGGTACTCGTAGTTTGGGACGCCCACGACACAGGAAATTCTAATGTGTGATCAGATCTATGAATGAAACTGCTGGTTGTTGTTTATTTACCAAGAATTTTTTAATTGTTTTGTTTCAAAACTAAGCCACGAAGTTATCTAAAAAAGGTAACAGATCGGGACAAAAGAAAAAAAATTATTGAGTATATTATAATAAGATTTTGTAACGTGTTTTTATTTGAATTTTACGTAAAAACAGTACTTTCTATTTTAAAGGCTAATAAGTGTTTGATCTCAATTTCAAACATTTTAATAAGATAGATTATCTAAGATTAGATTTGTTTTAGGAAAACAAGTCTCATATTTGAATAAAAAACATTTTTTTAAGTATAAAATGGGTTTTTTTATACTGTGCACGAATGCTCCCTACCATGTACGAATGTGACCCACAGTATGTACGAACCTACCCCGCGTGTGGGGTGCCTTCGTACAATTTCCATCTTTTACGAAAACCGCCATTACTCGGTTAAGATGCATTGAACAAATATTTATGTATCTCATTACTATAGCCAGATATGTAGGTTATCTAATAGCATTGAATTTATTACAAAATAGCAGTTAGTTTTTTTTTTACAGGGCTAAGAGTAAAAAGTGTACGAAGGGTACCGGTCTTCCCCTATTATGAAAGGGACGGCAACATTTTTAGTGCTGTCAAATAAGTTTTGCGTAGTTTTGGCGACATCTGAATTGACACCATTGTTGTTTGTAAAGTTTATGTGATAAATTAAATCATATTTTATAATGCTGCTTTTATTATGACCATAGCTTGATTACCACAATAATGGTGTTGAGCAAACTAACATTTGAACATTTAAGAAAGTAATATAAATCATAAACATACCTTTTTGTAAATCTCAAAGCTGGTAAACTGTGTTGCCGCATAAGGGAATATCCGGACCATCTGGGCTCCGTTTCCTTTGTACAATGCTAGAAGTGACTCATGTTTTACGATAGCTCGGAGACCACCAAAGACTCCATGGTGTTTGTAGTGCGAGGACTGAGCTTGTAGTAGGATTTTGATTCGGTCTAGAGGTGCTACTGTGGTCTTTGCACACATGCCAGCCACACCTGTGGATTATAAAAAATGTTTTGAGTCTCATTTCCTACATCTGGGCATAGACTTCCCCTTGATGTTACCAAATTATACTGTACTTAAGCATTCTTATATTTTTCCCAGTAATTTAATACGAAAAAGAAGTAGAAGGTGTGCAAATTCATCAGTTAACTGATGAATTTGCACACCTTCTACTTTTTTTCTGTTCTAATCTATTCTAAGTAAAGAAATCACTTCTTTATCTGTAATAGCTAGTGTATTAAATAATTTTAAAAATCTTTGTGGAAAAAATATAGGTAAGTAACTGACATGGAATTTGATTTTTATGACTTACCACCAGCCAGCAAATTCTTGAGGATGAAGTCAACATTGGAGTTTTTCTGCTCAACTTTGAGAGCCATTTTACACTGAACCAGATAAAACAATTCACGCACTAAAGGAGCTAGGAGTTTCACCAAACATTTATTTAGAAATTAGCACAGACTTCACCATGGTTCGCTTTCGAAATTCGAATTAATTTATTCAAGGTATAAGAGACAACTGGACTTGATGATTTACACGCGACGCCGTACGACTTTCACCAACGTATTTAAAAGTGAGTGTGCGGCGGTACGCTACGGTACACGCCAAGGAGCGCCACGACTCAACTAACTAAACTGACTCTCGGACGGAATCACTATACAAGCGGCACGGCTTCAATTCGCGTTCCATCCAACAAACTTGTTTTTTGTGTGGAATGCTATCAGCTGTTCTCAAATTACCAGCCGCAATTATTGTTTACATAACGATTTGCATAGTTAATTCGTTTGCACTTTGTGCTAAATAGATAAAGAGAGTGGTTAAAACTTTACTTTAATTCACAATCCATTATTTTCAAGCCTGCAATACATGTTGGCCGAGCTAAGGCCAATGCGAGCGAAGGCAAATCTGTGCAAGCTAAGTGCTACCGTCCAGACGTTCGGCAAGTCTACGCAAACTATTGCAAACGGCCAATGTAGACGAGTTTTCTGTGAAGCTGCCCACACGTTGGTAGCCGTCAGTTCTTGTTGTGCATTCGAACTAAGTGGTCAACAAGCAAGAAGTTGAAGTTGAACAACCGATGTTTTGTTTATTTGATTTTGATTCTTACGTAGGTACATAGTACCTATTGTATACCTACTCATTGATTTTGATTTGATTTGAACCTGTTCGAACAATATGGACGTAGAAGTTGTTGCAGCTGCTGCTATTTATTTGATGAGCACGCATCACGCACACACACTACCACAAACAGGTTAAATAAATACGTGCGTGCGTGCGACGGTGACCGACACCAACCGCATAATGGCGGGCTGGCAAACATGTGGACACGATTGGCCGAGCGCTGACAAGCGCCTTTGATTTGTGCACAAAAACCGACACGGCTCCGAAGTGAGGCGAGTGGCGGCGAGCGACAACGAGTGGTGACAAGTCACTGCAAATGACCTCTATACACGTTGGCGCTTGTATTCACTCGGCCAGCTAGGCGAGCGACACCGAGCGATGGCAAAGCAAGGCAAATATGCTGTCCATACGTTGGTATTGGCGTTCACTCGCCTACGCTCGGCCAACATGTATTGCAGGCTTCAGAACATTTTCGTTCCGAAAAATTCGAAAACTACTTTCGTTCGTTTCGTTCGTTCGGCGGGCTTTGGTTGGTTGGTTAGCTGTAAAATTAATAAAATAACATGACAGCTTCTGTCGTCTGTCAGTTGTTTGATTGACATGACAATGATAAATAACTACTTGACAGTTGACAGTAATAAAGTTGACATTTGTATTTAACGAAGATGACGTTGACGGTTGGTTGACTGATGCTGAAGTGATGGATAAAAGTGACATCTATTGTGGGAATGTAAGAATCGAAATATTTTTCATGATGGCAACAAAAATTTAGGATTGTATAGTAGTAATTTTAAAAATGTATCTAATCCACAGATATGAATTACTAGACACTACTACATTTCATTATGACTGTACAGTTATGTAAATACACTTCATATGTAAATAGGTACCTACAATTAGAAGCAGTTGAGCCACCTAGGGATCGTTACAAACGACCTGTAGGTAGCTCAACTGATCTAAGCCACTGCCAGACGCGTGCCCGCCCAACGCTTGGGCACGCTTCCGTCTGACTAACTGTAACTTATTGTAAATTTTTGCAAGTCCTTGAAGAGAAAAAAAGCCAAAAGCTCGAAACGAAAAGGAAAGCTATACCTACCTAATTTAATTCGGTAAAACTAAATGTAGGTAGGTATCAAGTACCTAATAACATTTGATATTTCACAATTTATAGAAACTATAGCCTCCTTTTTCATCATCTAGCGAACTTGGTATGAGTTGGCGCGAGGTCACCTTGATTAAGCAAACACGCTGAAATCGGGAGCATTGTATTGCATCGGCGCGCCAAGCTAAAGCTTTTTGGAAGTTACGAGCTGCGTGCATGGCATTTATCACGTACCTACATAGGTACGGGTGGACGTAGGTATTCAAGCTGTTATTAAACGCCCCGGTCTGTCTGAGTCAGTGATCATTTTGATTTAGTTGCGCTGAAATTTATTCAGTTGAGTAAGCCAGACGAGACGAGAAAGGATTGCTCTTCCTTTGAGACTTGAGTCAGTCACACGCAGTCAGCTCGAGCCTGTCGTTGGTGTCGGTCGTTAAGTGGTCGAAAGCTTCAATAAACGTAGTGTTTATATTCTCTTTGGCTTCAATGTACCCGTAAATCGTCAACATAAAGTTTTTGTTTAGAAAAAAACATTATTTTAAACTTAAATTAAATTTCGAATAAGGACTGAAGTGGGACTGAAGATGGATGTTCCGGCTAAAGGAAATGTACTGGGAAGTAAGATTTTTTTTTACAAAATGTTTGTGTTTGTACTTGTAGTAAGAAAAGAGCTTTAGGTTGACAACTGAAGATTTTTTTTTTAAATTTTCACACTAAATTCCGATACAATCACTCTACCCTACCACAGATTACTTGACACCCTTACACCCTTACATAATTTTTTTATTTGTACTCGGTAGTAGGTAACCTAACCTAACCTACCCCAAAACAAAAAGCCAAGTAGGTACCTACTTACCTAATTTTAAAGATCGGATCTTTTTTTCGGTGTTCAATCAAATATAACTTGCAATTAATAATTAAATAAATTAATGTAGGTAAGATTAGGTAAACCTACCTATAAACATAGTACCTAGGTACTTACATTTATTTTTACGTGGTAATCACAATGTGGGTGAGGGATGATTGAAATAACACCCTCCCTTCGCAACAAGTCCGTGGGACATTTGGAGGTCACACCGGCAAGGTCGCAGGACGCTTTTAGGAATTAACCACCCTCATTTTCTTTAATTGTAAATTTATAGGTGATAATAAGAATATCATTATTTGTAAAATATCTCACTCAAAAATAATCTAAAAGTAGTTTTATTTCAGGTTTTCCTTAATTTCCCCATTTCCGGACCACTTTTGCATTTGTAATAGGGAATCGTTTGTAATACCTATTAATGGCTACGGCATAAGATGCATAACATTTAAAAAAATTAAATAAGCCTGTAATAAGATTGTGGGTCCTCTTCATGATCTAACTACACTATAGGAATTCACTGTTCTTTGACAAATTCAAATAGAAAAAGACAATATTAACTCTCATCTGGACAAATAGTCACCTAGCTAAGTACCCTCCCTGGTGACCCCAGTTAATTATTTATAGGTAGGTAACCTATGAATAATTAAATCGTTAAAAAAAAAGCCGGTTATTAAAAAAAACATCGTTTGTAAACTTATTCTGAACTGCATTATTGACATGTGGACGTGCTACGATGCACACATGGTGCACTGCACATTGCGATTACTTTTTGGGGTAATTGTGCCGTCTATTCCCGTTGTCCCCGTAGTCCGTGTCCCCGTGACGGGGACAGCGGGAAGTCATTATTTTTCTTTCCCGTTGTCCCCATAACGTAGATTCAGCTAATGGGGACAACGGGAAGTAAACATTTCACGTGTCGTTGTCCCCTAAACCTGCATTTCTGTTTCAACTTAGTTTTCCGCGTGAAAAATAAAACATAATTTATTCGATTGTCTTACGGCCGAAATTAATATTCAATCCTAATCCTTAATTTGAAGATTGAGATTGACATTTCAATCTTTTTTCTAGAAAAAGCTTGCCAATAACCAATCCTTGGATTGAGTTTGCAATCCAAAAAACCAGGCTATCTTTGGGAGGTCGGATCACGGATTAAAGATTGGCCTCTGTTCGAAAATGACAGTTTGAGCTTGCCAATAACCAATCTTTCTATTTGACGTTTGCTTTGATAGGTGAAAACAATCGCAGATTGCAATCCGAGAAATTTGTTGGATTTCTTCTTGACAGATTGAGATTGCCAAAGGATCGATTTTGTAATCTTGATAAATTTATTATATATTTATTATAAAAGTACCTAATAAATCTGTCGGAATTTTCAAGTGATAGTGATGATAGTGATAATAATAGTGATTTGGAGGTTCTGGCTCAGTTATCGGATTGGGAAAGTGATAATATCGACGCCAACGCCGAAGTTAGAAGTTCACGAAGAATCAGAAGGGTGAACTTTATGCAGACCCTCGAGGATGTAGAATTATTCACCTTCAGATTTCGGTTAGGCTGAAGTATAGCTACCAGCAGCAGATATTATTCTAGAATCTAGAGAATAATACCTACGGAAGAACAAGATGTTACAGAATGGGCAGCTCTCATAAATTATTATTTTAGTTACTTATATACACAGGCTTTTACCTAGCAAGACGATTTAAACAGTGCTAATAATAAAAACTACTATAATAAATGACAAAATAGTTTTTTTTTTAATCAATACCCTTGGTAAGCAATTGTAGTAGGTGGTAGGTAATGTGAGATAGGAATGTAACTTAGTACCTACATTATCTTATAGAAACAATAATACCTACCTACTAGGAATAATTTATAAGTCAAAAGATTATTCATATCTCAGAACAATCATGTTACCATCAAAATACAGTTTTGTAGGACAATTGAAATGAAATGAAATGTTTGTTGATATAATATTTAATTAAAACAATTAAATACATAAATCAAAAAGGTTTAAAAACTTAACAAAACACCTTACAAACTCTCCTTCCACTTCTGTAATCCTAATTCTAAGTTATTCAAAGTAAGCTGTGTTTTTTTAATTCGAAATTATTATTTTCTAGATTGTATTATTTATATTAGCGTCCAGACATCGTTTTTTAGTAGCAAAATGTTCTGCTTTTGCATTATTTCTGGCTGTTTTCCCTTCATCAGGTTTCAATTTCTTTTTTACTGAAAAACAGAAAATATGAGATTAATAGGGAATGAACATACGTGCATTTTTCTTTAAATTTTCCCATTTTAAACGCATCTGCTGCCTTTAAAATGGATCATGTGCGAGGGCTATTCGTAGCTTTAGCTTCCTACACCAGGGAAAGAAACAGGCAAGCTCAGAATTTCTCTGAGCAGGCAAGAACCTGGTGTGCTTTTGCTAAGTTAGGCCGTAGGCGTCATCTCTACAACTTCCATAAAAACCAGTAGGTAGGTAGGTAGGTAACTTACGATTTCTGAATCCATCATTAGAAGTAATGCTGATGAAATGATCACACAACACACATCTGTTTTATTTACCTAATTTTCGCAACAAATAACTGTACAGTAGTGGTTATATTTGGTTATATTCTCTTTGTCAAATACCATTCGTCAACTTGAACGTTCCATTTCAGTTAAAGTATTTTGTGTATAAGTATTGAGATTGTTAAATCTGCAAGTTTTTAGGCAAATAACAATTTGTTTGAACTATAAATATTACTATCTACAACTTGTTAATTAATTTTATTTATTATTTGTTTTTATATTACTCAAATTAATATTGTGGTTCCAAATTAATATTGTGGTTCCATTAAACATTTTACATAAAACGGAACGTTAAAGAGGGAAAGGATTGCCGGCAATCTGCCACCAAAAAAAAAGATTGGGATAGCAGATAGGTTATTGGCATGCGGATAGGAGATCGATCGGGAGATACCCAGCAATCCAAGATTGAATTTAATCTCGGATTGAAGATACATTATTAATTTCGGGCGTTAGAATTTTAATTTAAGATAAAAAGAAACAAGTAAGTAATTATTAAACTTACACAAATAACACAAATTAAACATGATCTACATTATGAATATGCTCGTAAATTAGGGGGGTTTATATGTTTTTTAAGTAGTATTTCGGACGAAATACTGTAAAAAAACAAAAAAATAATCAAATTTTTATTAAAATTTGGAGTGCAAGCGTGAGAAGTCTCCTATAAAACCTGACTGTCCTATAAAGAAAAAAATCTAAATTTAGCCATCGAATAACTAAATAAAATAAGTAGGTATAATATTTTTGTATAAAAGTATATCTAGTAGGTATTTGTTTGCGAATATTGGAAAACAATAGATAACACAAAACACATCACGATTTTTTAAGTCAGTAAGTACGGATACTTTGGGGTTACAATACAATTGTAACGAGTTAAGATATCTAGATCGGATGATTTCATTTTCGATTCGATTGATGATAAAAGATGAAATGAAATAAAATAAAAAATAAAAATGAAATTAAATATAATCACGACTGTATCCCGGGAGCGGAGACATGTCTTTCAGATCATTAGGCAATTTTTAGATTTTTTTTTTAAATGTATAAGGGTGTAGTCAGAGGTATGTCCAAATAGTGTACATATTTTGTACATGCACACTTTTTGCAGAAGTTAACATTCCATACGTGACAGGTTGCAAGCCCATCGACGCTATTAGAGAGCTAACTAGTTTCCTCACGATGTTTTCCTTCACCGTTATAAGCTCGTGTTAAAGCGCATATAAATTTTTCGATGCGAAAAGTTCATTGATGCACGGCCGGATTCGAACCCACGACCTTCGGATCGAAAGTCGAGGTACTAATCCACTTGACCAACACGGCTTCGGATGATAAAAGTTGTTACTCTTTATTAAGTAAGTAAGTATGATTGTAACCTAGAAGTATGCGCACTTTCTTAAATTAAATCTCCATATTCTGATTAAGTAATTTAATTTAAAATAACTTACCTTAATCCTTATTGTGCAGCAGTGGGCGAAGGCCCACCTGAGACGCGGAGGTTGCGGGTTCGATTCCCGCCACGAGACAAATGTTTGCATTATCTGCAAATATTTGTCTTGAGTCTGGGTGTTTTCTATTTATAATATGTATGTATCTGGTTACCATAACACAAGCATTAAATTGCTTAGCTTGGGACTAGATGACGCTGTGTGGAATGTCCAAGGATATTTATTTATTTTTTTATTTACACTTTGTTTTCTTTCGCAAGTGACATTCCCATACTGCTACTCCAAACAAAGTATTGTTACAAGAAAATTAAATTTGAATGTACGATAAGTTTATTTAAAATAATACTACCTACAGAAAATTTAAAACAAAAGACGGGGACAGCGGGAATAATTTTTATCTATTTTATTCAACTATATTTACGGGGACAGAGTACGGGGACAACGGGAAGTATTTTTAAATATTTAATCAAATTCCCGCTGTCCCCGTAGTACGGGGACACGGTATACGGGGACAACGGGAATAGACGAATTGTGCGACCGGTATTTTAACGACTGCTTTGGGATGTAGAAAAACTATTTCTGTCCTTTTTGTGATCTGATAACTGATAAGGGTTTGGGTGGGGTGAATAAGAGCGTATTTTCTGGTAACAAATCTTTTAATCTGTTTGTCAGTTTATGTTATTTGATGCTCTTTGGAGGGAATAAATTTACTAGCGATGGACTTATCAAATCAACAAAATCATTACTTACCTACCTTAAGTTTTCATTGATGCACGGCCGGGATTCGAACCCATTTGATCAACACGGCTTTTACTCATAGGTAAGGTAGGTACCAGTACCACAGAAAACTAAATGGTTCCAGTAGTTACCAGAAGTAGTAAGCTATACCAAAGACGATTAATATCTAGAAGACAGACAAAGGCCATACACAAAATCGTAACCCGATCCCGCAGTACCAGATAGCCTGAAAACTTTAAAACATCAATTTTATCCAAGAAATTTCAATACTTAGTAGTAGGTAGCAACAATATTCAATATTTAAACATTTTTAACTAGAAAGTAATTGAAATTTCTTGGATAAAATTTATGTTTTAGAGTTTTCAGGCTATTTTTTAGGGTTACGATTTTGTGTATGGCCTTTGTCTGTCTTCTAGATATTAATCGTCTTTGGCTATACCATTATAACCATTATTCTCCTTTCAGACTTTGTCCCAGCGCGGTATATCCTGGCCGTCCTTGGATCCATAGGCATGGCCATAATCTATGGGTTAAAAGTCAACTTATCCGTGGCTATGGTAGGAATGCTGAACCACACGGGAATTGAACTTGCACTCGGCCCGCTCGAGGTATCTAATGCTACGGATGGTAAAGAGGCTGAATGCGTGCCCAATGGAGGAGCAAGTAATGTCACTGTGAGTGTTTGTTTTAGGTACTATTATATAATACGCACGTGGCTTCGCCTCATAAAACGTAGTCTAAGAGTTATTTCAGGACATATTAAAAATTTCAGACAAATCCGTTCAGTTGTTTTCGCGTGAAAGAGAAACAAACATCCATACGAACGAAATATTAGTAGATTTATTAAGGAAGTTGAAAAAATAATAAGATAGGACATAATAGCGACCCGCCCCGAATAAACCTTCTGAAAACTATGACAACTACGAGTAGGTACCTACCTATAATAATCCCACACAACACATGATATCTACTAGATGTTAAATAATAATCTACATAGATCTTAGATATCAAAGACATGCAATTTATATCTAGTAGATATCTACACCTGGTCTTGAAATCGTCTCAATAAAAAGATATGATTTCATATCTAGCAGATATCTAGAGCTGGTCTGGGCGGAATTGGAATGTAGGTACTAGGTACTTAATATGTAGGTATATTTTATTAGACCATTTTTATGAAGGTAGACACAATTTTTTCATTGGTTCTGTAAGAATTAAAACACGTTATTATGAAAAATTCCCTCGATAAAAAATAAATAGGTAGGTACCTACCTACTATTATACCTATTAAGAAAAATATATTGTTTCGCACACGTACCACTCTAATGCCTCGCTACTCCATACCGACTACCTCGTGTACCTACGTTGTGCCTCTAAAATTCTGAATAGAAAGCAACGAGATCATTATTTGTATGAAGAAAAAAACTAGGTACTCTATTTCTATTTCTACAGCCTGCCCGTATGAATTTCGCGCTAGGAGGCGCTAGGCTACCTGGCTACCTTGGACGTTTACGTTTCGTTTCATTCATTACAAGCAAATCATAATTTGTGCGGTTCATCATCGGTCGATCATCGCGTTGTCAATCGACACTACAAAAATAGAAGGTGGTAGGTAATTTTCTTGTACACTGTAATTTTAAATTTTTGTGGCAAGTTTTGAGCAATACCTACGGCCTCTGATGGTGACAGGTTTATACCAAGCGTTGTCATTGTCATGCATTTTTTTTTTCAAAAGTGAACTCGAGACTCGAACGAACGAAACGCGGTGGCGGTAAAAAAAAAAACGTCGAAAAAAAAATGTTGAAAATTTGAAATGAATGAAAGAAAAAACTGTGATGTGGTGTGACTGATCCTCAAAGCCTGTGAAATCAAAGAATTGTCTCTTGAAGATTATTTTCAATTCTTTTCTTCCACGGGCCAACGGCGGCGTGCCCTGTGTTTAAATTTATTTGCTTGTTAGTGTAAATTCCAGTGTAATTCCAGTGGTTTCATGTGAGTGAAGCTGTTTCGAAACGGTGAACGAATACCAAAAGTAAGAATACCTATATACTACTTATGTAATTTATGTTTATGTGTGGTGTGCTGTGCATCAACATTGTTGATGCATGGCCCCCATCACCATAGGTCAGGACAAGCTTGTGAACGGAATGCGTTCCTTATTCAACTCGCCGTCACCCGCCAGATTTCGCCGCCTATTATGACGCTGCGACCGCTGGTGATGAGGCACGGAGTCAAAAAAAAGCGACTGCTTGTCTGTTTTCAGTTTAGAATTAGTGTACTGTGCTAGTGTCGTGCGTAGGTCTCCTTAGATGACGGTAAACCGCACACCGTCTCCCAGCTGCTTAGCTGGGGTTGGGGTTGAGGCGATAGTGATCTGGTGCCGGGGTGATTTAAATAAGTAAACCTGGGGGCTCTACACGGAGTACTGTCTATACAGAGTTCATGAACATAATAAGTAGGTAGACTGTATTAAAGTACAATGTATTTGAAACATCACAACACTTTGATGGTCCAGTGACAGACGGTTTAATACCCGATAGGCAATTTAGAAAGGCTACCTGTAATGGGTTTGCTGTTAATTTGCAATCAGCTGCTGATCGTATATTTGGGTTGAGGGGCACTAATGAAATTATTAAGATTATGAATATTGTTGAAAAAGATGGCAAAAACTTTGTTGTTGGTCAGAAATTTACAAAAAAAGAAGACTTGTTTTCTACTCCGTGTGATTCAAGTCTGATTGGAATGTACTTCATCAGTCAGTTGCATTGCATAAAAACACTGTACTTATTAGATGATTTAGAGGAAAAATATTACAGCATGCCTTATACGAAAACAAGAGTTGATGGTTTCATGTTGTATCGTTATTACAATAATAATTATTAATTCCGTTTACAAGGTACCTATTCAATAGAAAACTCAATTTCTGCTGGCTATCAATTATTTTGTGAGCCCTTGTATTTATCCCTTGATTTTTTCAGATGTACATCATTGGTTTATTTTTGGACACTAATGAGGTTGAGGTCGTCCCTGAAGAATGGTTGGAAAATCCCTCAACATCAGTGAAAAGTACCACCCAATGTTGGTGGCCACCTTACAAATCAACTGCCAAAGCTGTAAGTAGCAGGGAAGAAGTAGATACCAGGACATGGAGTGAATACTCCTTGAAAATTCTAGGAAGATACGGTATATATTTTATTTGGTGGTAAATATTTTCATCATCATCAGCCTGTGAAAGTTTGCTGCTCCACATAGGCCTCCCACATAGAATGCCGCGATCTTGAGCCGCCACCATCCATAGGCTTCCTGCGACCTTTAAAATGACGCTCCTTGATTATGCACTGTCAGTAAAACTGTTTACTGTGATTAAAAAATAACAATGTATGACATGAACAACAGAACTTGACCTAAGTCACTGGTCAAAATCTTAATTGCTGTTGTAAGTTTGACCGATGCTACAGTGACAGTGACTAACAGTGAAAAAAAAAATCCTTAGCTTCCTAGTAATTTTTCCAGATTCGGCACCTATGCTGTGAGTCTGTGACACATACATATTTCTAGGAGAAAGTAATAAATACCTACATTATATATTTTTGTTCTGTTTTTAGAAACCATTGATGAGGCAAGGAAAAAGTTGCCCAAGGCTACAGAAACATCCAACATAGATAGCGATGATGAAATCCAACTTAGAAGAAATTCTTAATAGAAGATGATCTGACAGTGACAAGTGAAGATGAGTTAAATGAAGAAACTACTATATTACCAATGCCACCCCAATACTCAAAGAAACATTCAAACCAAGCAGCAGCCAAAAAAACACCTAAATCCGTATGCCAAGACCATTCACTTGCAAGAAATGTTAACCAAGGTTCTCCTTCATCAAGAAATGTCAGTCAAGAGTGTTCAACACCACGCAGTACACCGAACATCACTATTAGGAACAAAGAGTGTTCGTCGCCACATTCGTCTAGCAATATGATGATTAGCCACCAAGATTTTTCATCAATAAGAAACACTACAGTTAGGAACCCAGATTGTTCATCTACTCAACCTTAAAAGAACAAAATCAGGACCTTCAGTCTAGGAGTGGTATGTATGCTGACAGCATTCATGTGAGGCGGCCTTTTGTCCCATGACTCCTTATATAAGTTTGAATGTAAGTAGATGTATAATAACATTAATATTTCTTTCAGACCCTCTAATGTCGTTACGGAGAGATGTTTTGGACATAAAGTTTAAACTAAATACACTAATGGAATCATTTGATGATCTGAAAGATAAAATACTAAATAGTGTCCTTAGTACTGGAGTAACTGAACAAAACGCTGAAGAGTTCAAATTCTCATGGGTTGGAGCTAAAAAAAAAAAGTTTTTTCCTCCTTGAGGGTTTTTGAGGCTATGTCAGGTACAGTACAATTATTTACTAAACCCTAATTTGTTTTGTGCTTGTAATACCTTACTATAATATATTATCACCTGTAGGTATGACAATTATAAACTGACTGTGGTTTATTTTTATTTTAGATGCAATACGAGCTCGCTTCGTAGAATCAACCATACAAGAAATTTCCACACATGTGAAAACATGGTGCGGAATGCTCCCATGCGTGTTCTGCTAAAACATAAAAAGAATAATGGCCTACCTATGTAAATTTAATCCAAACTCTTTTTAAGATCTACCTACTCTGGAAATGTTAAATATAGTCTATACCCTTTTTCCTCTTAAGGTGCCTGTATGGGTGAAACTAGCGCCACCGCCGATTTTATTTTATTATTACGTTGAACAAAGGAATTTAAAAAAACTGAATGTACAGTTTATGAAATCTATCATAAGTTCTTTTTTAATACCTATGTAATAGTTTCATTTTGTATAGTTTCGGAGGAATAGCGAAAACAGAGTTTGGTGGCCACCAAGTGCAACTTCGCTATATCTCCTAATAAACTTTTTTTAACTCCTAATTTCTTTAATAAACTCCTTTGAAAATACCTGCGGCTTTTTTTTTCAGTTTTAAATAATAGAATGTACTTATCTTATAACTTCCACTCTAATCACCTAGAAGACGTCTAGAAGATATTCCACATACTTTCTAATGGACGTATAGCAGATAATCTACAAGATGTCTTCCATACGCATAAAATCGCCTAGCAGATATCTAGAAGATATTAGGACATGTTCTATTAGAGGTTTAGCAGATAATCTAGAAGATATCTTCCATGTGTTACTAGCAGACATCTAGAAAACATGTCTAGTAGATACGTAGTAGATATACATTTCCAATGTCTAGAAGACATTTAGGAGGCGGACATAGAGTCATCTACAAGATGTCTACTATACTACTTGTAAATATCACAAGATATCTCCTAGATGTAAGCACAAATATTTAGTAAATGTTTTATAGATATTCTGTAGACATTATGTGCTGTGTGGGATATCAGTCTTTGCGCAACCATTAATCAGGTCTCAACTGATGATGTGGAAAACCAAAGTTTCGATGGCTTCGATTTTATTGGTTTATAAGTCTGCTCCAAACATTTTGAAGCTCATGGAAACAATAAACAATAAAATAACTATAAAAAACTATAAGTAAAATTAGTACCTACCTGCCCTACAGATATAAACAACGAACTTTTAAAACCAAATTCCTGACAAGTTAAATAAAGCGGCGTTTGCCCTTTGGTTGGTCACGAGCGTCTTGTTTTGTTCTCAGAAAGGGTCGTAAAAAAAGACCAGACGTGGGTTGTCTCGGGATTTACGAGCGAGGGTGGTTTTATGTGGTGAATGTTGCCATTCACAAAAACTTTGCACACACACAACAAACAACCATTTGCTTTTTGCACCATTTTGTTCTTAAATTTGCAATCTTAGATTTTATTGATTGAAAAAATATTTGTTAAAGTAAGTACCTACATCACTTACAGTACAGGGCCCTTACTCTGGAACAACGAAAACAAAGTTTCGTGACAATTTTCGGGGTCAGCTTATGTTGGTGGATACTGAATTCGTAATAGTTCACCAACATAATTAGAACCCGAAAATTGTTACGAAACTTCGTTTTTCGTTTTGCAGATTAGACGCCCAGATGAATTATTATAGAAGTAAAATCGGGTGGGCGCCGGGCGGGCGTACCGCTATGCGCCGCTTCAAATATTATTTGGTTTGGACATACCTCTGGCTACACCCTTAGACATCTTTAAAGAATCTTAAATACCTTACCTACATTGTCTGGCTACCCCCTTAGACATCTTTAAAGAATCCTAAATGCCTTACCTACATTGTCTGGCTACCCCCTTAGACACCTTCAAAGAATCTTAAATGCCTAAATCACTTAGGTACACTGTGAATTAGTTATGTACTACCGACATAACCTTATCGAATAATTTCAGGAAGAATTGGATGGACCTTTCATTTGGCCCTCAGAAGTTCAGGGAATTGTCCTAAGCTGCTACTTCTGGGGATATTTCTGTTCCCAGATACCTGGTAAGCACTTTTCACTCACATTTTCTTCCGTGATGGCCGACTGGATTAGTGCCTCGACTTTCGATAACAAGGTCGTGGGTCCGAATCCGGCCGTGCATATTGCGCATTATTAAGTGAGGGAAAACAAATGCACCTCTAAACAGTGAAACAAAACAAATGCACAAATGTGAAGGAAAACAGCGTAGAAAACTGCTCTCCACGCAATAAAAAAACGGTTTTTATAAAAAAATAATTTGCCACTTGTTACATCAGTTAGTTAGTTAGTTCGTATGAGCAAGTGGCCAACTCTGGTGGCGGAGCTTTTAGGCCGCCTTATATAGGGACCGACAATTTAACGTGCCCTCCGAAGCACGAAGGCGCTCAGATAATAATGCCACTTGTGGTCACCCATCCAAGTAGTGACCGCTCAGAACGTTGCTTAACTTCGACGATCTATCAAGAACGTTTTAGCAAGCTTCGCCACGAGCTCTTCATCAGTTACCTACATCAGTAACTCTTGTCTATTGTCAACTCACGAAAGTCATGAATGTGAATGTTTTAGGTGCAAGAGTAGCGGAGCTATTTTCAGCGAAATGGGTGATGTTCTTCAGTGTAAGCATCAACGTGGTGTGTACACTCCTGACTCCTGTCATGGCGGAGACACATTACATTGCCGCTGTGGTAATGAGAGTGGGAGAGGGGATTGGAGGGGTGAGTTTTTCTGTCAGCTTTGTGATGTTACTTTAGTTAATTGAAAGTTCTATCCACTGCACTTTTCCTTCTTCCAAAGGTACTAATTTTACCGTTGACCCTTGGACGTTTAAGTTATAGTTCATTTTTATACTCAACCTTTCTTGGTCTACAATAAAGTGATCATTATAATTTAAAAGATGTCCCAGTACATATCATTTGGTTATAGCGTGTCATGTTGGCGAAATTCAGCGAAAACGAGGTAAGTATAGGTTTAATAATACGATACCTACCTATATCGTCCTTGCTATGAGCTATGAGTATGGTAGGTGAACCGCTGTTACAGCAAAAAATTTAGTTTTTCTAAAATACAATTCGTTATCTCAATAGGTACTATTAATAATACGTATAGGTATTGCTTTACTTATTAGGTATAGGTACCTTTGGAAAACATTTGTTAAACTAAAGGGAATGCTAATGAATAAAAAAATACGTAGGTACTTAAAAGAAAAACAAACTCATGAATTGAACCAACATTCTTGGCGTCCAGTAAAAAGTATGTTCGTTGAATAAATTAAATGCACAGTAATTGAGCAGACAGATTTTTTCAGCCGTCTTCATCAAAAAGATATAAATATCGTCGTGCATTAACCTATATCAAGTTCATAATATTGAGACCTGGAGTATTTACAAGTACAATGTACTGTCGATATTTGTATAGTGGGATTGTGAATGTCACATTAATGACTCACTTTCGGTCGGTTTCATCATCTTGCATAAGCTACTACTACTAGTTAGAAATATTTACTCTACGATATTATTTACATAGCATGTAAATGCACGAACTCTATTATGGTTTTCGCAGTGCAAAGATTTGACTAGAAGATCCAGTCAAAGTTAAAAAACATTTTTCAGTAGGTAAGTACACCTAACTCTTTAAATAGTCTAAAGAAGTACCGTCTACTTCTTAGTAGGTGAGGTACCTTCTACTTATCTGTGCTTCTACTCATGTTTCTTCGCCACCAATACCATGTAGCGAAGTTGCACTTGGTGGCCACCAAACTCTATTATCGCTACTCCTAAACTATACAAAATAAAACTATTACAGAGGTACTAAAAAAAAGCTTATGATAGGACACACAAACGAAACATTAAGTTTTTTAAAATTCATTTGTTCAACGTAATAATAAAATAAAATAGGCGGCGGCGCTAGTTTGACGCATACAACCACGTTAACGCTTAGGTATTTCAGAATAAGATTTCGTTTTATAAACATATGCAAACGGGTATTTATCAAGAATTTTACCTTTAACCTTTTTTTTCATTGTTTGTGTGTGTTAAACCAAAGGTGCCTAGTTACCTGGGTGCCTACCTACCTGTTTGTTATGTATTCTGCCTCCTGTTTTGTGTACTTACCTATTTTTCTTACCTATCTGTGCTGTAAGTGTGTCAATAAACAAGTCTATCTATCTATCTATCTATCTATCTATCTATCTATCTATCTATCTATCTATCTATCTATCTTTAATATTCGCCCGACGTTTCGACCGGATTGCACCAGCCGTGGTCGCGGGAAGACTTCGTTTTGCCAGTCACTTCATTGATACTTCTTCACTTTTCCGTTGTCCTAATCCTAATGCACATTTGCATTCAGAATATTCAAGATCAATTAAATTATTCACCTTCCAGGGAGTAACATTTCCAGCAATGCACGTATTGCTGTCGAAATGGGCGCCGCCGGCGGAGCGCAGTGTGATGGCTGCTCTTGTGTACGCAGGGACCTCACTAGGCACTGTTATATCTATGCTGATGGCCGGTGTGCTATCTGCTACCGTTGGTTAGTTATATCAAGTACTTCTAAATGTTAATTGATGTGGTCCTTCGAGCTGGATATTGGTTTTATATGTTAAGCGCAACTTTTTTTAAAACCCTAGTAATTGTATAAAAATCGTGTGTACGAAGTCTCGTGGCCGTGGCGAAGCTTGCTGAGACGTTCTTGCTAGATCGTTGAAGTTAAGCGACTAGAGCACGGCCCGGTCCCGGACTTTAAAAAGTCGTTAAGCCATGAGAGGCAAAGCTACCTTTAGGCGGCCTAAAAACACCGTCACCAGAGTTGGCCACTTGCTCATACGAACTTACTTTTTTACAGACTTTTAATACTAAAATTTACATGTAGATTTTCAATTATTTATTTTTTCAGGCTGGGAAAGCGTATTCTACGTAATGGGCGGCCTTTCTTGCATCTGGTGCGTGTTATGGATCATCCTGGTGCAGGATTCTCCTCAGCAGCAACCTCTCATCAGTTTTGAAGAACGGAATATGATCGTCGCTTCTCTTGGAGGGAAGGCTGATGGTGGTTCACATAAGGTGAGCGAAATTTTTGAATGTGATTTTTACATTTTGAAGATTATTCGACGACGAGAGAACACAAAGAAAACTTTACATTCAAGCACATTTTCGTGCGCATTGGCACAATACACTGTTCTTTGGTCAATTTAAGTTCAACTGTAATCACAAAATTCAAGGCTACCATTATTTTCCCTGTCTCTTTAGTGTAGGGACTGTCTTGAATATAAACACTCACAATAGACGACGATATGAAACGAAACGAATAAATGTAATAGCATAGTATGTTTGTTCTCAGAAATTGTCAGTACCATGGAAAGCAGTGCTAACATCGCCAGCTTTCTTCGCTATCCTGATTGCCCACGCTTGTTCGAACTGGGGCTGGTACATGCTGCTCATAGAACTGCCATTCTATATGAAACAAGTCCTCAAGTTCAACATGACTGAGGTGAGGATGTTCTTACAAAATTTTTTTGGTCCTTCGAACCTGATACTTGAATTTTTTAATCCTTTGACATTTTAAAGAAAGGTCAGGCCAAAAGTAGCCTAAATCGACGAGTTTGTATAAATAATGTAATGAGAGTAAAGCGAAAGATGTGTAAAGATCGTAGAAAGTGGAAATTGTGGTCAGTATTTTTACCGATTTGGGAAAGAAGCTTTGATTTGATGTATGTAGGTACTTAATCTTTCATTTCGATGTAGATATAATATAGCTATAGAGAATAAGAGCTATTCTAAATTAAATTATCTTTCTTTGTCTCAAATAATGAAATCTTGTTCCAGAATGCCGTGACAACAGCTTTACCATTCCTGTCGCTTTGGGTATTCAGCATGGCTTTAAGCAGAACCTTAGATTGGTTGCGAGAAAAAAATATCATCACTACTACTAGCGCTAGAAAGATTGGAACTTTGTTTGGTAAGATATTAAATCAAGCTCTTTAAAATTACGACTTATATTGACTTTGCAAATGGTCCTTCGAACGGGATCCGTTTTGTCCTGGAACGCTACGGGCTTTGCGTGCCAAGGTCACGCATTGATATGAATTCGTGCACCCGGGTGTGCACAAACATTTCAGAGCTTATGTATAACTAACTGCGCCCGCGGTTTTACCCGCGGTGAATAGTTCCCGTTCCTGTGGGAATACTGGGATCAAAAGTAGCCTATTTTTTAATCCAGGGTATAAGCAATTCTGGTACCAAATTAAATTTCAATGAAATGCGTCCAGCCGTTTGAGCGAGAAAGAGTAACAAACACACACACATACCTTTACCTTTAGGTATAATATTAGTAGGATACGTAATCATGTTTTAACCGTATCTTTGTATTACAGCATCATTCGTCCCAGCCTGCTGTCTCCTAGCCCTCTGTTACATCGGCTGTAACCGCGCAGCCGCAGTAGCTATCATGACTATAGCGGTCACTTGTATTGGAGGCATGTTCTGTGGTTTCATGTCCAACCATATCGACATCGCACCTAACTTCGCGGGAACTCTCATGGCTATTACGAATACTTTAGCGACGGTGCCCGGTATTGTGATGCCGATTTTTGTTGGATATCTTACTCATGGGAATGTAAGTAGTGAATTTAAATATGATTGGAAAGGGCATTCATGATAGGCAACAAAATACATTAGACTTGTCTGGGTAAAAATTAGTTTCTAAATAAAAAACCATAATACTCGCTCCTCTCGCTGAGTTTAATCGTATTTTCACAAAATACTCCGTCTTTCGAGTCCTTTTGCTATTATAAAACCATTTTGAAGTAAGAATTTTTGTACTTTTACTTTTAAGGATTTGAGCAACTCGCTTTGCTCTCCATAAACCTATTCAAAGTAGGTAAGGATTTTAGAACACCATAAAAGACAATTTCAAAAATTAACGGATCGCTTCGCTCGCCCCTATTATTATTAGAGTACCTAATTTACATACTTTATTTTGATTTTCAGCAAACGATATCAGCTTGGCGGGTGTTATTCTTCGTGACAATTTCTCTGTACGTTATAGAGATAATCGTGTACACTATCTTCGGATCGGGAGAGGAACAGCCGTGGAATAAAGTGGAGGATGGGAGAGAGAATATTGAAACTGAGCCGTTGAATTATGGCACTATTGGGGAGAAGACTCACCTTTGATTGGTCTAGTGATGAAAATGAATAAGTTTTTGTCTACTCGTATTATTTGTTCTGCGATCTGTAAATTGTCATGATAGGTTGTGCGCAAAGATGTCTAAATAAAATATAAAAATATAGTATGGTAGTAGTGGCAATTCAGAGTGTCGCAAAAGCTAAACTAAACTAACTAAAATGAATGCCATCCTTTTTATTCCCATCGCTATGAAAGGGACGGCAACATATTTAGTTAGTTAAGTTTAGCTTTTGCGATACTCCGAATTGCCACTAGTAAATATCTATTTATAGTACGGAAATGATGTTAAAAGTAGGCCGATTTATTTTATAAGAATTTGTCATTTTTAATATATTTGTTTTTACTGCATTTTTTGAGGCTGTTGAAAACTTTAAGGCCTTCAGTGTACTGACAGGTGAAGTCACCAAACAAAAAATCAACGACTATTTTATAAGCATGTATAATCAACTTTTTTGGTATTTATAATTAATTTTACGTAAGTACTTAAATATTTCTAAGTATTTAATGATTGTATCTCAGTATTTAATGTGTAAGTTTTTTCTCATGTTTGTATGTTGTTTATAATTGCGAAGGTATTTATAATAATAAAAATCGTGGCTAATTAAATTATTTTTTATTCGTACCTAATACATTTATTTACAATTTTCCTATTCCCTACAACTAGGCAACTTTATAAAAGTTATAGCCTTATTGTTATAATTTGTATCTTAAAATGACTCAATACAATAGACACTACATCAAAGGACTTTTAGCATTGTCTGACCCTCACTTATTACTGCATAGGTAAAGTGAATTTTATGGTATTTGATTCTCACTAGAATATAATTATAAATAGTTACTGTATACTATATAATCTACTTGATTTGGCTTTCACTAAGCACTGCATTATGTTAATTGTACCTACTGTAATCCATTGTTATATGGCGGAGGGCATTGGTATGCCATAACACAGGGAATCCTAGTTTGGGTATTAATGTTTTCCAACCAGGAATTTATCATACAATTAATATTTTCTTTGTAACCTTAGGTAAGTACATGGAATATGTAACTGTTATGTCTGTTGTTTTAATAAATTTCATTTCATTTCATTTTACTGTCATTAGCTACTACATCAAGTAAATAGAACTTTGTTAAACTTTTAAACACACCTAATTCAACTCATAAACACTCGTGACCTTACTTGACTCTCATTAGTTTGGCGATGTACGAAGGTCCGAAGTTAGCAGACACGGACGGCAGTACCAACTGCCCGTATTTAGGCGCCGCGCTTCCCGCGCCAAGCAGTAATGTACTGCTGAGGCCGGACATCCAGGCGGTTGTGTCTCTGGAATGAGACATTATTTTATTATTCTTGTTTTTTAGACTTTATATAGGATACAAAGTCATTGAGATCTTAATAAATATAATAATCTTAAAATTTCAGAACATATCTATTACTCCTCCGCTAATTTAATCTAAACGAAAAAAAAAGTAAAATTTCTCCAAGTAAAAATCTTACTTATTTAGGTGTTTTCAAAATTTATTTAGATACACAAGCTAAATATCTTGAGGAAACTAGCTGGTATTCTAATAGGCGGCGACGATACACCTAAGGAATAGTAACTTCTACATAATATGGACACGTACGAAATATGTAGTTGGAAGCGAGTTGATTACCCCCTTAGATATCTTCAAAAGCTTATAAATCCTTAAGGATCTGAGAGAAATACAGTCATAATCATGTTTATTGATAATGTTCATAAGAATAAAAAATAAAAACAGTGATTGATTAACTAATTCGTTGTTTGTACTTCATTTAAAATCAACCAAAATAAATAAATGGATAAGGGGATTTCTGGACTAAGTTATTTTATTATTTTACTTACTTGATAGCCGCGACAACGTTGTGTGATTCGAATGCTAGCTTCAAGGCCGCGTGGACGACGCCGTCGTTTTGTATGGGGCTCAGCGAACAAGTAGAGTACACTACTGTACCACCCGGCTTCACCAGCTTCAGGGCGTTCCTGTGGAATGTATCGAGGTAATGGATGGATGGATGGGGGACCCCCTTGTCCGCATTTAGACTCACAAGGTGGTCCTTAAGCGTGGGGATGTATCGAGGTAATGTGTGGGGATGTAAATCATTTACTAGGTACCCCAATAGACATCTTCAAAGGATCTAAAAATGCTTAAAAAGATCTGAGAATAATAATGTCTATCATTACTCGGGAATACCGTTGTAATCATATTAATTTAATTTATAATACACCACTAGTTTTTATTATATTTTTTTTTTATTATATAAGTATAACTGTGTTGTTTTAATCATTTTATTATGATTCAAACAACACAGTTATACTGACTGCCCCCTTACAGGCAGTAGAATCCCCCACTTTTAAGGATGTGACATGTCAAAGTGGTCTATAAACGATCATACTGAATAAATATTGAATTTTTTGAATTTATAATTTCCTCAAGTCTTATCTAGCTATTTTTTTATAGTGTGTTAGTTAATGATACAGAAGATGTCTACTCACGCTAATATCTGTGTCTGCACTTCGGGTATCTTCAACCGCTCTCTTATCCGGTCCCCCCTGAAGATGTTATTGCCATCTTTCATTACAGAGTGTCTGTCGTTCGTGCACGGAACATCCACTAACACCTGGAAGAAAATATTATAATAAGCCTTGTGTGTATTACTTTAACTAGTACTGTAAGCTAGGGCACTAAATATAAGCTCAAATTTTGTGAATTTAGAACAGCAATCATGATATTTGTGTATTAATCAATAAATTAACCGTTAGTAGTAGATTTGCTCTACTTAAAAGATGCGAAATTGTTTGGTCGAGATCCAAACAATTTCACATGCTCATTTGCTAACGGATAATTTATTCATTAAGTTTACTAACACACAAATATGATGATTGCTGTTCTGGGTCTAATCCCTGGGGCGGATAATAAGAGAAATATATTTTTTTAAGAGATTAATCATTCTAGTTATTAACCTTGTCAAAGCCTTCATCATCCGAGAAGTCTCGTGCATCAAGCCGCTTCAGTATCACGCGCTCGCGCCATTTGTTGCTAGTCTCGAAATCAAAGAAATAATTCTTGAATATCATGTGAATTCTGAAAAATATAATAATTTAAAGCATGTGTTTTTTCAACTGATCTTTTGATAAATCTAAAGTTTTGTTCACATTATCAGCAGCAAAGAAATACATTTAAACATTTACGAATGCCAATTTGTTTGTGAGCGAAGCGAAGATGTTTTAGGCTAACTTTAATTTCAGAGACACCACACTATATCCAGTTGTTGAAGCCAACGCAGTTTGACAAAGAAATCATCTTTTGTCTGACTAATCAGCAAAATTTCCCATATCGCTTCGCTCATCAGTTTTAAGTATAGGTACTTCAGCACCAGTCAATTAAAATGTGTTTCTGCTTCAAAATCTCACCTATTACTCCGAGAAATCGACACATCATTGCAGATAATAACGTCCGGTAGTAACGTCTGAAGCGCAACTAGAGCTTTGCCCCCCGGCGCGGAGCAAAGATCTAACACGCGGTCCCCGGGGCGAAGTCCTAAAGCTAACACTGCGAGAACGCTGCCACAGTCCATTGGATAGTAGTTGTGTACACCTGGAATTTAAAGCCTATTCCATCTCAACAATGTCCCAGGCACTACAGTGTCCCGTTAAGTGTAGGCAAAGATTGCCTCCTGACTCTGTATAAATCATCTAGTAAAGACTCCTGGAATTTAAGGTAGCAATGAGTTATTATTCAACGGGCAAACGATGGATCGACTAGCGCGGGATCGTGGCGGATTACACAAACTGAGGGAGGCGGGTCTCTATTTTGTCTCCGAAATTTTATACCCCTAAAATAAAAATCTATAAATTGGGTTTTCATAATCATCGATTGCCCGTATAAACAGGATCTATAATATAAGGATCCCTAATATAGTTACGGCTAATATCGGCATCCCTAATGTTTAAAATACATAAATTCATTCTCAATAAATAACATAATCTATAATGAAACTAACTCATAACTTTATTTTCATAATAGTTTATGAGAATAATGTTGGGTATTCATAAATTTTTTGAACACTTCATTTTGGATAAGAACATTGTGTCTCAAGCACAAGGCAGTATAGGGAATGTAACTGATTTTGATCTGGGTATTTTTATTCCACATTTTATTGGCGCTTCGGCGGCCGCTACCGCGGCCCGCTCGCTACGCTCGCTCGCCTCGCGCGTTAGTGGTCACTGTTCAAACCTAACCTAACCAACTGATTTCTATCTTGGTGGCTGATTACTTTTATTCCACATTTTATTGGCGCTTCGGCGGCCGATACCGCGGCACGCTCGCTACGCTCGCTCGCCTCGCGCGTTAGCGGTCACTGTTCAAACCTAACCTAACTAACTGATTTCGATCTGGGTGGCTGATTACTTTATTCCACATTTTATTGGCGCTTCGGCGGCCGCTACCGCGGCACGCTCGCTACGCTCGCTCGCCTGGCGCGTTAGCGGTCACTGTTCAAACCTAACCTAACCAACTGATTTCGATCTGGGTGGCTGATTACTTTATTCCACATTTTATTGGCGCTTCGGCGGCCGCTACCGCGGCCCGCTCGCTACGCTCGCTCGCCTCGCGCGTTAGTGGTCACTGTTCAAACCTAACCTAACCAACTGATTTCGATCTGGGTGGCTGATTACTTTTATTCCACATTTTATTGGCGCTTCGGCAGCCGCTACCGCGGCCCTCTCGCTACGCTCGCTCGCCTTGCGCGTTAGTGGTCACTGTTCAAACATAACCTAACCAACTGATTTCGATCTGGGTGGATACAACCTAAGTTATTTCTTTTTAACATAATTATAAACATTCGAAAACATCATTATTCGGAAGTGAAAGTGTTATGATTTTTTAATATTATGACACGTATGTTTATAATGATTAAAATTAGGGATTATAATATGAGGTAACATAAATTTATGCATTAAGAGCATAAGGATGAACAATATCTTATTATAAACTATAGTTATGGGACCATAATATTATGGATTCCTATGTTTCGGAGACACTTGTTATTGATTGTGATTTACGGACAATCGATTTTCGGAGACGAAATGGGTTCCCGAGGGAGGCCTATACGGTATACTCCGACATCGTTCGTTCGTTCGTATGAGCAAGTGGCCAACTCTGGTGACGGAGTTTTTAGGCCGCCTAAAGGCCTCCGTCATGGCTTAACGACTTTTAAAAGCCGGGACCGACAATTTAACGTGCCCTCCGAAGCACGGAAACGCTCAGATGAAAATGCCACTTGCGGTCACCCATCCAAGTAGTGACCACTCAGAACGTTGCTTAACTTCGACGATCTATCAAGAACGTCTTACGGCTAGTCTCAATAATAAACCGTCAACAAAAACGTCAAATAGCTACTGACAGTAAGCAGAACCAAAGATAGATAGGTTATTGAGATTGGCTGTTAGCAAGCTTCGCCACGCGCGCTTCTAAGCTCTAAGCACCCCCGACATCACCCACTGCTAGGTATAGTCCTAGTCAGACCTAGCAGTGGGTGATATCTGGATGTGGATGACGATGATATGAATAGGCTGAAATGGGAGTGGGCGGGCCACAAACTAAAAATGAGAGTGTAGGTACAACCCAAGAATTTATCATAATCTCAAATTATTTTAGATAGAGGTGTGTCAGGATCGTTGCATGTGGAGATCCGTGGTCTCTTCCTACCCCCATGATTTTATGTATGTATGTATTTTAGTCAATGAGTCATCTAGAGTTTAAAGGTTAGAAGCTAAGCGAGCCACAAATAAACAATAAAATACTCTTTAGCAAATACTACTTGGGCCCATAGTTATCTATCAAACAGGTTTTGCTGTGTTAATAAGAACTTACCTGTGGCTCCCCGCTTTGGCTCTGGAAAGTCTCTCGCTTCGCTGTCCATCTCGTATGTGTACACTTTTAAATGCTCTGGGTACGAGAGTTCCGTTTCGGGTTCGATGAGTAGCGGGAAATCTGTTTCCTCTGAAAGTATTGCAAAAACCAAAGACGATTAATATCTAGAAGACGGACAAAGGCCATGCGGGATCAGGGTTACGATTTTGTGTATGGCCTTTGTCTGTCTTCTAGATATAAATCGTCTTTGCTACTACTTACTTGAATAATATGAGTAGTGTACTGACTCTGACACCCATTCATCCATGCCCTTCAGTTTAGTGGCTGGTATGAACTGGTACAGTGCTTCCGATGTGATGCCCATTGATGGGTCAATGATACGGGACTCATCAATGATGGCTTCTGAGAGGGACTTGTCTAGTGTGTCAGTTGATGTTAAGCTGCAAGATAATATAGTATCAGTAAAACAGAAATGGATTCATCACCAATGAGATCAAGAGAATTATTCAAAAGAATCTCTAAGCATTACATTTTACCAAGCCCATCACTGTAGGTACCTTTTTCAACTAACTTAAAGCAGTAAGGTTAAAGCAGAAAGGTTAATTGAATTTATATAATGTTTCTGTTTTTGTATATAAATTCAATTAATCTTTAAGCTTTAAGTTGGTTGTAAAAGGTACCTACAGTGATGGGCTTGGTAAAATGTAATGCTTAGAGATTCTTTTGAATAATTCTCTTGATGTCATTGGTGATGAACTCATTTCTGTTTTTCTATAACTACTTATCCTCATTGCTTTATTAAAGTCTACATTGAAAATTGTCTGATCCAATGATCAGACAGAATAGCTATTGAACAAAATATATGAATAATAATAATAATAAATATAATAAATACCCCTGGACATTCCACACAGCATCATCTAGTCCCAAGCTAAGCAATTTAATCCTTGTTTTATGGTAACCAGATGACTGATAACACTACATAGATACATTTTTTTTTTAATGTTGAAGATTTGAGATTTGAGCTAAATGTACAATACTTACATATCTTTAACTTTCACAGGTTTTTTAAAATCATCTTCACCTTCAGTAAAGTCAAGTTTCTCAGGCATGTTATCACTTTTAGGGTACAGTTGAGCTATTTCATCTGAGTGTAACCTTTCAGCATAATCTGCTAATCTGTTTACCGGTTCAGTCTCGGTTGTTTCTTTGGGTTCAGGTGGTGAATACTGTTTGTGGAACTCGCTTTGTACAGAAATAAGTTTGTTCAAACAGTGTGCTCCTGTAAAATTGCATTCATTGTTTATAACTTACTGGTCTTAAATAGGGGAAGTGAAAGCGTGCAGGATCTTCATGGCCAAGTTGGTAAGACCGGCTTAAGGACGATCACTTGTATCATAGCGGGTTCGATCCCGTCGGAATAAAACAAAATGGTAAATTTTTCATTTATGGTGAGTAATTATAAAACTAAATATATTCATCAGTTAAGTACCTCTATTTTGAAGAAATTCTATAGTTTCTTCCGTATCTCCATAGTTGTTTACCACCGCAACGTATTTGTTTCGGCGCAACAGAGCCTCTCTCATGGGTTCCCATTTGTTTCCAAATACTGACCCGTAGAAATCGTCGAAGTGGCTAAGAGCTTTATATTTAGGTCCATCTTTCTTTTTTAATTTTGCCTGCATTTAAATATTAAGTAAATATCAAGAATTTGGGTAACAAATAACGTGGATTGAACATAAAACTCACCCAATGAGTTTTCGTTTTTGTTCTAAATTGTATCAAAAGGAAAGTAGATTTAAAAGCATTTTTGTATTTATTTGATACAGTCAACATTGTGAAAGCTATTTGAGTGCGAACTTTGTACAGATAAAGTCCGAGAAAATAGTTGTACACAAAATTATTGTTTTTGTTTTGTTGAGGTTAGAAATTAGAAAAGAAAATACTAGGCCATATGACAATGACATAATTTAATTCGTTCAAAACACATGTTTACAAAAATAAATAAGAGATTAAGGTACCTGCTCGTAGTTGTTTTGTTTGTTTTGTTCCGATTAATAAGCAGAAGTAGGTATTTTGAGTACATTCGATGAAATCTTTCCTTCTTCTGAGGATGAAATATTGATCTAAAATCTAAGAAACATTGGAAAGTAAAGCATTTTGGAAAGAAAGAACACCACAAAAAAACTAAACGAAAGACGTTTCTAAACGAAACTAGTTTTTGACAGTTCGGTAAATGAGAGAGAAACGAATATCACAGTTTCTCTTTTGCTCTTAGCGCGAAAAACCAAATCCGACCGAGTATTGATTTGTTTACAAGAAGTAAAGTAAAGCCCGAGATTTCATTTCAAGTGGCTCATGATAAATGTTGGATAGCTATACCCGTAGCCTTGTGAGAACGATTGAGAGATAATACTTCAGCCTAATTACTGGTTTTCGTGTCTGTGCTTATCAGTGGTTCGTGCCAGCGACGCCGAGCTCCGAACTTCGGAACAGCTAAAAGCATAATTGCCTGAGTTGGGGCGATTTGTTTTATCGATTGCATACCTTTCCGTGCCCGGGTGC
This sequence comes from Xanthorhoe designata, assembly GCA_963582015.1. Lineage (NCBI taxonomy): Eukaryota > Metazoa > Arthropoda > Insecta > Lepidoptera > Geometridae > Xanthorhoe > Xanthorhoe designata. Next base: position 9,156,204 of record OY757046.1, read on the forward strand.
TCATAGTCGGACCTCGATAAAGATCTAAAAATGCGCGATGCTATGTGTGTCACAGGAATTGAAGAATTGGGTCACCGGTAAGTTTTTATCGAACTATCAGTGTACGCGCCCGGTTGATGCGGAGAGCCAGTCGCAATTATGGCTTCGCTAACACCTGTTTATTTATTCAAGGTCCGGCATCTGCGCTACCTCAGATGGACAGATTGTAAACTGAACTGTATCTGAAAAGCAATAGTCATGTATGGGATGAATGTTGGACTAAAGGCCGGTAATAAGGTGGAATGGATAGTGGGAGGCTGGAAGCGGTCCCGAGCGGGACTGTGCACTTAGACACAGTGAGAGCGCTGCACCAAACTGTAGTGTCCCTTAGAACTGCACTAGAAGTATCTAAGAATTCATTGAAGGAGCTGAAAGAAAAGTATGAGAAGCATTCTCATTGCCTGGAGTATGCTGATGTTATAGAAAAGTTGACAATTGAAAACCATGTCCTTAGGCGTAGAGTTATAGACTTAGGTTTGCAGGAAAGAGATCCAGTTGCTCAGAATATAAAGTTGGAAGTCACATACAGCCCACAGCCTCAAAGTGAGCGCCTAGATAGTGAAGCTGAGATAGTAACTGCTACTGAAGAGCAAAGTGACCATAGTGAACACAGTGCCCATAGTGAAACTGACTTTAGAGCTCAAAGTGAAAGCCCTGCTGTGGACCATCCCATCTCAGAAGAAATTAGTCATTTCTGCTCAACAGATAACTTGAACAAGATATCTGAAATTGAAGAGAAAGTTTCCCAATCTGCTGAATCAAACGCATCAGCAGAGGCTGCTGAGTTTGGTGAAGAAGATACACATAGAGATTCAGATATAAGTCTTATCAGTCAGCCAGAGAAAAAGCAGCCAAGTTACAAAACCCAACTCGAGCTACTCTCCAAATTTGATGTCAGAATAAAAGTGCGCACTGTCAAGGAAGGCACAATACTATCAAGTAGCACATCAGACAGTGATTCCATTTTTGGTGAGAAGCCAAGAAAAGACTCGATCCAAAGCTTTCACTTTGAGGAAAAGACTAAAGACGTTGATACCAAAGAAAACTCGCAAATAAGTATAAAGAAAGTAGCGACGGAGAACGTGAAAATGGCCTTACCAAGTGAGGCCGATGCTAAATCAAAGACAGATAAATTTGATGTTCAAGTGCGTATCACTTCTGAGGAGAATCTTGTGGTGAAGGAGGCGGCTGAACGCACTCGGAGAAAGGATACTCTGAACCTTGATGTAGATGATCTGAGCCTTCGGTGAGTTACTATTTTAACATTAAAGTTATTGTCTATTAGTATTTTTTTATATTTCCTACTTATTAGTACTACTATGATAAATTATTTAATTGTGACTGAGAGTATCCCTATGTATGTTCGTATTGGCTTGGTGACGGAGTTTTAAGTCACGTAAAGGCCCCTGTTATGACTTAGCGAGAAGGTTTAAAAGCCGGAATCGACAATTCAACGTGCTTTCTGAAGCACGGAAGCTTAGCTATTAATGCCGCTTGCGGTTGGAAAGCCAACGATTTTAAAAACATCTAAGAAAGCTATGCCACGAGTGTTTCTAAATACTTGCTGCCTTTTAAGGTTGACTCTTTATATTTTGATTCCCGTTTGCTGCTCTACATTCTATGACATAAGGGCGCTATACTGCCGCCAACATCGTTACACACGCGAAGACTTCGTGACGTTCCCTTTCGTTTGAATATATAGATCTTACACGACAAACCACTGACACGATATGTTTACTTACACACGCAAGCTTTAAGCCGCATCTACGCGTAAACACTGGTTAATTCATTATTAAGCTAGTGGCCAACTCAATGAGGATAAGTTAGAAGGGGACAAAGACATTTTCCGGACCGGAAAAAAGTAAAATTCCGTGTAGTGCACAAACGCCCTGGAACTGACATTGGAACCGGAATGATATTTCAGTGCGTGACGGGCGCAACCGCGAACACAAAACCGCAACATTGTCATGTCAATTGTTTCCTAAACCCCTTTGTCATGTCAAGTACAGACATGTGATACTATTCATAAGTTAGAAGACTTTGTGGAGTGTTGGTGGATGGTTCATACATTATCTATGTATGAGGTAACTCCTAGTTTACAACCGACTTCAAAAAAAGATGAGGTTCTATGTATGTATTTTCCGTTTATATGTTATGTATGACCACTGATTATGCCGTCACTAGGACCGACAGGACCTGACCAGGATCTTCGGATATTTTTTAAGATGAGTGATACTTATGTTTAATGTGTGTATTTCTCTTCTAATACCAAAACCATACATATACACACTCCACATCTTATTAGCCCGCATAAACTCTTGTCTCACTCAAATACACTTTTGCTGTCCAAATCAAGCATTTGGACTCCTATTTCCTTATTAAGACTAAGGTACGCAAAGCCAACCTTGCTCCTGTCAGAAAGAATCTTCCAGGGGTCTTTACAGACTTCGAGGAGCGAGCTCGGATGTTATTCCTAAAACCCTCCACAAAAACCTTCCAGATCGCTCTCCGAAGGCGACAACTCAGTGTTCTCGGAGGGAGTAACCACGCCTGTGGGCCCTCCCGCGGAGGACAAGCAGGAGGGCAGCGGCAACGAGTCGGAGGTCGACGACATCGAGCTCATCTTCACCACGCACGAGTCTAAGGATATGAGCATGAACTTGCAGGTATTATTCCTGAGAATGAAAAATGAAATATGATCACGACTGTATCCGGATCCGGATCGGGAGCGGTAGACATTTCTTTCAGATCCTTTTAGGCAATTTATAGATCCTTTTGAAGATGTCTAAAGGGGTAGTCAGAGGTATGCCCAAATACATAAGTTAGCTTTCCATACGTGACCGGTTGCAAGCCCATCGACGCTATTAGAGAGCTAACTGGTTTCCTCACGATGTTTTCCTTCACCGTTAAAAGCTCGTGTTAAAGCGCATATAAATTTTTCGATGCGAAAAGTCCATTAATGCACGGCCGGATTCGAACCCACGACCTTCGGATCGAAAGTCAAACCCTATAAAATACTTGACAAATATATTTTGATAAATATTTTAATATCTTTCTTCACAGGAGGACCTGGTATCCATCCGCGAATCTGACACATCAGACACATGGGCGCCTAACTCCGCCTCCACCCACTCTACTCCAGTCCTCATCAAGTTCCACACTCTCGACCCTGACTTCCAAGCTTTAGAACCAGAAACAGACACGATGCGCAAAAGAGTATCTCTTCCCAACGACAAGGAAATCCGCCATGTTGCTTTCAACAAAGACAAAAACAGCTTGGATCTTCCTGGGAGAAGCATCCTCAAAACTTGCGACAATAAGTCCGATAACATGCTGTATAGAAAAGGGACTCGATTAAACAGCGTCGATAGTTTAACTTCCGATTATAATCGATTGAGCTTCGATAACACGAAGTCGTGTAGCTTCGAGATGGGTTCTAGTATGGATATATTGACGGATCATCATTTAGGACATCGGTTCTCGGTGTTCGCTGAGAGGGATATATCGAAGTGTGGGACGTCGGAGGACGATTTGGCGCTCAGCTTGAATATTAGACGGAATACTTGCCCGAATCCGTTTCAATACAGGTGGGTTATAATTCAATTTTTTTGTAATTGTGATGATAATGTTAACCACAGATGATAATGTTTAGAGGGTAAACTAAGGTAAACTTATCAGAAAAGGGACTGCAGCTTCAAGATTAATTTTTTTTCTTATAAAGGTTTTTTTTACCTTAGAATTTTCAACTGGGTGAACCGATTTTGATGATTCTTGTTTTATTTGAAAGCTGGTGCTTCCCGCATGGTCCCATAAATAAACATAAGTTTTGAGGATCTGCTAAGGAACACAAGAGTGCAGAAAATTACTCTCTTCTTACGAAATTGAAATAGAAATAGAAATCATCTCTTTGCATGAAGTACCTATGGTTGTAAAAGTTCTTAAAATGTAAAATAAAATATCTAAAGTCGGTTAAAAGAAAATGTAAAAAAAGTAAGTTCGTATGAGCAAGTGGCCAACTCTGGTGACGGAGTCTTTAGGCCGCCTAAAGGCCTCCGTCATGGCTTAACGACTTTAAAAGCCGGGACTGACAATTTAACGTGCTCTCCGAAGCAAAAGAAAATGTAATTCACTTGTCTTCCAGACCGCCCCCATACCGCGTCGTGTCCCGCCCCCCCGGCCCCTTCAAGCCGCCCCTCCCTCGCCCGCGCCCCGTGCTCAGAGACGCCGGGTATCCACGACGAGAGAACGCGGCGCAGACTGACCTCTCCGCTCTGCCTAATAGGTGGAGCTCGGATGGATATCTGGCGCATAATCAGGTAAAGTTACAAAAAATACCTTCAAATGAATAGAATAGAATAGAAAAAAGTTTATTTTGTGATTTAATGAGATAGAACAAAACATAAAATAACTTTTAAACCCAAATAGATCGCCACTCAGCAAATTACTCAAATGGACATTTACAGTTAGCTATTACATAAGCAAAATAGCATGAGCCTCTGTTTTCTGTTTTGTAACTCAATGTACTAAGGTCTATAATTCGGCGTTGGCATTCGGGCAATCGGTTTGAACTTGTTCTCTTCTGCTCTGACTGCTCTTCTCTCTTCTGACGAATGAAATGCCTGTACTCACTATTACCAAGGTACATCTGTGTAACTTAAAAGTAGTACAACTGTACTCACTATTACCAAAGACGATAATGTTAGTTCATCTTTTACTTTGTGTTGTGTTCAGATGTCGCTAGCGAGCAATATTGTCCCGCCGACATTGCCGCAGCGAGCTCCCAAACGCGCGCCTCGCCCGCCGCCGCCATTACGACGCACGGATGAAACTAGACGAGTGCTTCTTAGCGATATCGGTAAGACCTAACTCTAAGAGCGTTTTCACATTATCCGATCCGATATCGGTAACGGACGCCCCGATACGATATCGGGGTAAGTAAAATGTATGAAATATGTAGTCGGAGCCGACACCGATATGCTGGCGGGACCATCGGACGCCCGTGAGCCGTCGGGCGATAATGCTTGTATGTGTGCTATACGTGCATCTAAATTGTCTCTCATCACTAAGCTCTCGAGCAAATGACCGTATCGGAACGATTTTGTCGGAAATTCTGTGAAAATAGCACATGGCTATTTTTCAATCCGGCTATCGGATGTCGGCTATCGTCGTCCGACACCGATATCGGATCGGATAATGTGAAAACGCTCTAACAGGGTGTAGGCTCTGATCACACCGACACACAGTTTCAATGTCATATAATTGTATACTTTATCTTTATTACTATTAGGCTCAACTCACACTCAGCATCGAAAAGCAGCGAAGCGGAGCGCTTTCGCGATCAGAGCACATTATAAAACATATGGAAACGGGTATTTGTCACGAATTTTACCTTTAATATTCGACCGACGTTTCGACCTGAGTGACAGTTTGTTTATAAAATTGGCACGACCAATTTGGCTGAAGCGCTTTGTTGCCAACTTTTTGCTTTTTATCAATCATACCCATTTCCCTGCCTACACCCATGGGAAAGAGGCGTGATTTTATGTACTTATGTATGTATGTATGTTTTATAATGTGTTTAAGTAGATGGTAAATGTTTCATCAGGTTTCACGTCGATGGTCCCCGAGTTGTCTCGCTCCGCGGACCCGGTGTGGGCGCTCGCCAAGAAACAACTCTCCGATGAGACCATCACCAACTCATCCTCCAAGTGAGTTCTGTTACTACGGACCTTAGACTAATTATATAAAGGCCTGTTTTTGAAAAGTGTGTTTATCAAATATCAGTACAAACATTTGCACAGATATTTGATAAGCCATAGTTTTAGGTGACATCGTTTCTCTCTCTTTATTTTCTCCATACTAACTATGTTTTCTTATGCTGGGTTCCTATAACCAACTAACGGATGTCCGTAGGTCGGTCGTCATAGCAACGTTGTTATCTGTCAAAAAGTCTCATACATTTTGTGTTGAATAAACAATGTTGCTATGACGACCGACCTACGGACATCCGTACTTTGGATATAGGAACCGGGGGTTAGTCCATTTAACTTGTATATTCTGTATTATTTGTGTGTTAAATAAACGTATTCTGTTGTATTATTAGGTTCTTATCCCGCGGTTCATCTCTCCGCTCCCCGCGCCCCAGCGTGGATATCAGCTCGGACTGGGTCCCGCATCACGTATATTTCCCGCCGCTTAGAGGTACTATACTTCAGCCAAACTTGACGTGCCATGTTTACGACACGACATTTTATACGAGCGTTTCAATAAATGATGACTATTTCGACAGTGGACTACGGGCGGCCGTGGCGAGGCTCCCTCCCCGACGTGCGGCGAGATGACACGGATGATTTACTTGAAGAAGCAGAAATATTCATCCGTCGCTCCATTGATAACCTACACATGGCGGAAACTGACTGTAAGTCCATATAGCGGGGAAGAGTATAGATCGCGCTTCGTAAGAGCGCTGGCTGTCAAACTGCGCAGTTGTCGATGATTGGTGGAGAGGTAACGCGGCGCACTTCATACCATTGATTCAGCGAGTGCTATTGGTTCGTCAGCGAGTGAACACAGGCGCAAACATACTTCCCCGGCCGCGCTCTTTTTACGTGGCGTGACCTATAGAGTATAGTACGCCGGCTTTTTCTGTGTACCAAATCATCATCTGAGAAAACCAGCTAGCTTTCCAATAGCGTCGCAACCATGTCACGTATAAAAAGTTAACTACTGCAAAATGTGGGCATGTACCAAATTATGTATTTGGACATACCTCTGACCCCCCGATCCTTATGTGGCTCAACTGGTTCTAATTGTATTTTGTACAGTGTAAAATGCTAACAAATATTTGATTTAAACATGCATATTATATAATATCTAAGTATTATATCAGTCATCTGGTTACCATAACACAAGCATTAAGTTGCTTAGCTTGGGACTAGATGACGCCGTGTGGAATGTCCAAGGATATTTATTATTTATTTATTTATATATTCCAGCTAGCGATAGTTTCGTGCACACGGGTCAGCCGTACATTCCCGCGGGTCCGAGGCAGCTTCGCCCAGGACACACAGTTAAGCTGATCACGCCGCACGGACGCATCGCTGTCGGACGAGTGAGGTATATTAGAACTTTTACTACTTTGAGAGGACTTTTAGGAAATATTTAAGATTGCCCTCAGTGTCCCACTGCTGGGCAAAGGCCTCCCCCCACTCTCTCCATTCGTCCCTCTTAGGAAAGATTATTTTAGGAATGTAATTCTTTTCTTTAGGAAAGTAATTCTTTTATTCAGGAAAGTAATTCTTTTATTTAGGAAAGATTATTTTGTTTAGGAAAAATTATTTTGTTTTATGTTTTTTAGTTTGTTGTTGTTACACTTTGTATTTTACTAGTTTAATCGCTCGCGTGGTACATAGCTTGATAAAATATAGCCTACCTAAGATCATTCGGAAAGTCTATGCTACACATCGGTGAAAGAATTTTTTAAATCGGATGAGTAGTTTCGGAGTTTACCCCAAACATACAAACAAACCAACTTTACCTCTTTATAATATTAGTATAGAAGTATAGATAAACTAAACCTGCCATAATATTTCAGATACGTCGGCCTAGCGGGCGGTACGGCGGCCGAAAGTAGCGTAGTGGTCGGTGCAGAGTTCTCCCTCCAACAACACCCCACCTTGTCCAAGAACGACGGGACCCACCGCGGCAGGCGATACTTCCTCACCCCGCCACAATACACCGCGCTATTCGTGCCATTCTCTAAAGTTGTTATGGCCTGGGCTAACTAGACAAGAATAACTAGAAAAACCAAGGATAATACCTCTATGATGCTCGTGATAAGAACTTCGCAGGGCTCAGAGAATCAATTAAATCTATACGAATGATTTATAATGTTAATAATAACTCCGTCACCAGAGTTGGCCACTTGCTCATACGAACGAACGAACGAATGCTATGGCCTTGACACATACATATAACCAAGGATGATATAGATAAAGGGCCTGCTTATCCAATACTTCAAAACGTGATTCTAAAATTAGGTATTAAAATGCACGATAGGTGTCGCTAGGAGTTTCCTTTCCATAAAATTGAATAAATTGGACACCTTTCATCCCTAGTTTCCTTTCCATAAAATTGACTAAATTGGACTTTCCTTACCACCTTTATACCATTACGCAACGTAGGTAATAATCGTAAAGATTTATATCACTTATTATACTGGTTGACATCACAAATACAACCAGCGGAACAAATCTGAAATTATTGGTCACTTTTAAAATAGAGCGCCATCTGGAGCGGGATTATAACAATATTTGAATCACGGTTCCTAGTATGAACATTAGCAATCCTTAACTATATCGTCCTTGATATAACCACAGATAAAATATATAACTAAAGTACGTGTTATGAACGGAAAGTTTTGGTCTGAATATGAATCTCATTCAAAGAAAAAACTGTACGGTGTTTGTGATAAGAACTCTGCACTAGGCTATTTAATGTGCTATAGAAATACAAGTGATTTAGAATAGCGAATGATAATCGCCTCGGCTGGACTAACCAATGATACCTAGTGACAAGAAAACTGATAATGAAAATTTAGATGTGAAAAATGATAAAATTGTGCATTTCAATATTGTGTCGGACATTTGGTAAGTGAATGTATGAAATCAATGAATAATTATTATCTGTGACTTTACGACGGAATTAATTACTCAGAGTATATTTGAGTACCGAATGAAAGTAACGGATGATCTAGTCTTATAATGATCTTCATTATTTATGGTCTGGGCAAACTAAAGGCTACCATGGTAGTGTCCGCCTGAGACGCAGAGGTTGCGGGTTCGATCCGCGCTGCGGGACAAATGTTTGTATGTCTGCAAATATTTGTCTCGTGTCTGAGTGTTGTCTATGTATAATATGTATGTACTTATGTATTTACAAAAAAATCTATGTAGTATATCAGTCATCTAGTTATCATAACACAAGCATTAAATTGCAAATTTGTTGAAATGGTGAAATGACGCTGAGTGAAATGTCCAAGTATATTTTTTTTTTTTAGTTTAAGGTTGAAGTTTAAAGGTCTATTCAGATATATGAGATGTTAGATATATCGACATTTCAAAGCTACCGGCTGAATTTTAAAATCGCATTTAAAAGAACTGTTTCTTATATATAAAATAAGGCCTGTAAAATATACTGAAATTTCCAGCATTTGAAAATGAAATACATTGTTCGAAAAATATTTAAATCAAATAGCAATTATTGGATGTTCTGTTTCTACTCACAAGTTTACATCAATTTTAAACAATAATGTTCATTAGAATAAAGTGTATTTCCGCTAAAGTTAATAGAACGTGTAATCTTTCCTAAAATAATGTAACATTGGGCCTAATTCGATATTTAATAAATGCACGCGCAATTTTTACAAACTGCACAATTATATTTATCAAACTAGTCAAAACATGATTATGAACGTAAAATCTATGATGATAAGGTCTATATTTGAACTGTGTTCACTGTCGTAGGCTAATTTTATGCATCGGTGTGTGTAAATGTTAGTCTAAATTCTGATGTATATTCAGTCAAAAAGGAAGTTACCGAATATTGAATCTTATGTTCTTGTTGGGTAAGTTGTTATTTGACTGCTCTCTAACCTTCATATTTCTGATATAAAGGAATTAGAGTTATATTATTGTAAATATCTCGTTTGGAAAGAATTAAAGCCAAAGGAAAATATTTGTTTCATACCATACAGTACTAAGTCATATTCATAAGTTTTTTGTTATTGAAAAAGATGAAAATAATTTTGTTACAAAAAAATATTGTATTGCTTATTATATCAGGTTGTGTATAAAGTAGATAGATTGTCGCATAAATATGGTGCTTATTTTTATGATAATTCTAGCATTTTTGCTTTTTATCTTTAAACAATTCGTATTTACCTACATACCTACTTTCAATAGCTTATTATTACTATAAATTGAATTCGACTGGGTATTATTATACTTATAGTATAGCTTTCGTATGTACGAGTATAGTCGGGGAGAGAATTTCATGTACCTACATAAATTAACTTTGAATTCGAAAATGTTCATTTTTATTTTTATCCAAAAAAATTTTGAACTTTAACATTGATGTATATAAAATGTTATGCCTTGAAACCCTTTAACATTTTGAAAAATAAGGACATTGCGTGCAAATTGCATATTGTAATAACTTAAAATAATAATAGTTCTTTATTATCGATACAGAAGATTTTTTCCCGACATAGCTTCGCATCATATCATTACAAATAAAACGGTGTATTTTCTGATAATATTGTATTTATAATAACGTTTGTAGGACATAGAGGTTTTGAAATGTGTACTTGATGTAACTTGCATGTAAAATACGTTTAATTTATCTAAGTAAATGCTATGTAAGACTAATTCGATCTCTCAAACCAAATATTTTATTAGTTACATAGATTCATGCGAATCAGATTGTCTTGATCTTGTCTATAAACTTGCTAAAAACCTCAATGAAATAAAACATCGCCTCATGAAATACCTACCTACGCTACGGTACAAAATTGGGTAGAGTTGCGGGGGAACAGGGGGGGGGGGGAAGTATAAATAATGATTACATGTACCTATGTATATCCCGCTTTTCGACGAATTAGTCGCAATTTTTAGCTCTGGCAACACCTACTTACTTGGCCTACATAAATACTTTTTTACGGTTATTTTTAGAAAAGTTGTATTGGTATCTTCTTTCGATGTTCTTTATTCAAAATGCGATGAGCTAATCATAATACTTAGAGCTTTTTCGCGAGAGCTTTCTCGCGCTGGATGACGCCCATAAACAGCATTGCGTTGAAAATTGAGTGTTTATGAACCTAAAATGTTTTCAAATAACATTTTTCCTGAATGTATGATGGAATTGAAGTTGTGAATGTATGGCAGTGTCTTATTATATGTATGAATGCGGCTCTTCGCAATACTTTCTAGTACATTTTACCCTCTTCTGGTAAATACTTTAAGCATAGGGCTGTAGGTTTATTTATGATGTTGAAATTGAATTTAGAAAACTCGGGCTTTGGTTCAAGGTGATTCAAAATTTCAAATATCTTGTAAATAGTCTGTTTTTTCTTACGGCTTTTTAAAAATAGATAATCTAGTGACATAGTAATTCAAGTAGAATAGACAGCCGTGTTTATGCTTAATATTATTTTGATTTCTTGTCTTACGCTCAAACACTACGCAAGTTAAAGCTGTGATTTTATTTTTCCTAATCTAGAGTTTAACTCTTCAGTATTATTTTGTTATTTATTTTGTCTTTAGTTATTGTATAGATATAGTATAGGATTGGTGGCACTAAATATGTGTAAAATTTGATTGTCGGTAGAAACGAGCTAGTAAGGGTAAGTGCACACTTGTAAAGTAAAAATAAAACTAGAAACTTTACCAGCCGATGATTTCTTAGCTTCAAGAGTAGGGACCCTGGTTTTAAAAATATTTGCTCACTCTATCAATAAAAATATGGCCATATAAATTTTAGTGGCTTTCTAATAGTCTATTTGCAAAGTTTCAAAAAATGAGCCACAGATGTGATTTTGGCCTTTTTTTGGCTTGCCCCCCTAAATCCGGGCCTGAAATTTACATCTGCACACAACAGAACCTATGCCTACACTCAACAAGCCGCTCAAGTGTCTGGGGTGTTGTTAAAACAAAAACTTAAAAGTAAATATTCAAGCTTAATATTATTAAAGTTTCCTACGTCCATTTCTGATAAATAGGTATTTGTAAATAATAATTTCAATTCAAAATTATAAGTGTGCGCGTAACCTTAATTCTGTTAATTAAAATTGGAATCAATGTTTGCTTTTTAGAAAGTTGTATTGTATTGGAAATTATTCTAATTTATAAAAACAGTGTTCAAATTGAAATGTGCCAAAATATTGGCTATTTGTATTCAGGAATTCCTAAATTGCGACACCTTGAAAGAATATTATCTGATCTTAATATAATTAATATACCTACCCACATCAAATTGTACCTATAGACTACTATTAATTAGTAGGTAAGTACTTACAACAATCCAACTCGAAGAACAGGTTTAGGTACTTGTTAACCGACTTTATTTAAACTGAGACACTTTGAAATTCTTTGTTCTAATAATTTGTTTAAAAATTAAATTGTAATTTGTACCTACCTACTTGTTATGACATTCACGCTTCAAATATTTTTCAAATCTTAGCAAAAGATCAAGATTTATTTAAAATGTTTTTTTAAACATAAAAAAGCCTTACTTATTTTACTGGCTGAAAAATCTTTAAACGGCTGAAATTACTAAAATTAAAAAATATTTGAACCGCGCTTGTTGTAATACCACAAATAATAAAATCTTTCAGGTAGATAGATGCTTTTAAGCAACACTTTAATTTATGTCTACAAGATCGTTTAAGCATTTACTCTCTCCTATCTTAGATTTCGTCTAAGCTTATGTATTATATGTAGGTACCACTATATATTTGTATACATGGATATACACTTGTAATATGTATAAAATATTTCCTAGAGGTTCCGGAAAACTTGATCGATCTGAATATTGTGAGTTTAAAGCCTAATATTTCATCGGTCTGTAGTTAAATGTAAGCGCTAGTCGAATGAACCCAAACATTTATTCTTACTATACTCTGCTGTTGATAAAATCAAAGAAATCTATTTTAAATATCAATGTATGAAATTATATGTTAATTGTATGAAATAAACATTTAAAATATTATTTCTATTGATTTCACTTAAGTAAGTACATTATACTTAAGTAGGTCTACCTGTTTTTTACATTTGTTAAGAATTTTAACAAACGTCAAGGCGGGTATTATTTTCCTGAAACCACGAATCTGAGTAGGTAGTTTCAAAATAATTATTAATTACGAAACTTTGGTAGGTTTCTAAAAAGTTCCGTATGTCGGCAATAAATCAAACAACAAAATAACAATCAACAATCTTTATTAACAATCAAAAAACAAGGTCATAATCGTGCAAAACTTAATCTTTAAATCACGCTTGGTAGTTCAAAACAGGACGAAAGAGAAGAATATTAAAGTAAAGCAGAAGAGGATAATAGATAGAGAATATGTGGAAGATAAAGGAGAAAAGGAAATAGGAAAAATAAAGAAGTAGGACAGTACCTACATAAAATAAACAAGAAAAAAGGAAGAAAAGAATATAAATCGGGAACGGAAATAAGAAAATAGAAAAAGAAGAAGAAAAAACAAGTAAGAAAAGAAGAATGAAAGAAGAGGAGAATAAGATAGGATAAAAAATAGTATAATGTTACGAAAAAGTTAATTGACATGCAATAAAGAAACAAAAAGCTAAAGTGTTTGTAGGTAAAAAAGAAACATAAAAGGAAGAAAGAAAAAATACAAGGAATCGAAGGAAGATAGAAAAGAAAAATTTTGTGAAGGTCAGTAGGTAGGTACCTATAGTAAGAAGTAACCTAAAGGAGAAATATGAATAAATGAGAAAAAGTATTATGAAGTATGAAAAAGTGAAAAAGAAATTAAAAAAAAAATAGTTGAAAGAAGTCACAGAATGCAAAAGAAGAAAGGTAAGGAAACTCTTATAGGTAAGTACCTACCTAAGTAGGTACAATTTTCTTGTACTTGAATATAATAACAATTTGTTTTTATTTGTTTCCAGTTCAGACATCTCCAAACTTGTCAGAGACCTGAGAACAGAATGTGAAATGAAGACAAAGAGATTTTGGTAAATAATATATTTATTATCTCTTTATTTTGGTATCCTCTTTCCTCACCTTACCGGGGACGATGGCACTTGATTTGTGTCATTTGGCCCGGTAAACACATCACCGGGCCAGTTAAAACTTTTTTTTCCCATGTGGCCCGGCGCCGGGCCAAGTCACCGGGCCAGATGGGATACACTCAACATTCATTTCATTTTAAGTTTAAGCAAATCATGTTGATCTTGTGAGTAGTAAAATTTTTAATGCTCTTCGTGTCAAACTGTTTATTCATTCTACATAGAAGTTCAACCTACCTTCATGGTAATTGCTATGATAGAGTAGTTCGCCCAGGACCACGGTTGTTGTAACACAGCCGAAACGTCGGGTCTTCCCACAGTAGTAAATTTAAGAAAAGTACAGAAAAGCTCATAGATTCAAGAAAAAATATATAAAGTAAATAAATACATGTTGTGTGCCACGTAATGTGGGACAAAGAGCAGGAAGAAGAAAGAAAGAGAAAATATGAAAATTGAAAATGATAGTTAAAGATAGAAATAGTGGATATACAACATAGTAGGTACCTATGGCTAGTTCTAGAATGAAATGTATTATAATTGTAGGACAAGTTATAGTTTAGATTGAAGAAATTGGAAATAGGTAAGAAAACAATCGAGAAACAACAAGTAATAGTAAAAAAACCAGAATAAGCATTCTTAAATAAAGAAAAAAATATTATAAAGACATTGTCAATGATAATTGAAAAATAGTAAAAGGACAGAAAAAATAGTAAGAGTGTATGGAAGGATAAGTTTTAGGAAAGTGTCAGTGTGTGTTATCTAGTGAAACATTTTTAAGGTCAGAAGAAAATAGATATAAACTAAAATTTATTATAGGTATTGATTGTATAAATGAAGTTGTGAAAAAGTAGTTAGGTAGGTACAGATGATTATGATAATCCGAAAACAATACAAAAATTTAAAGTAGGTAGGTACGTAGATAAAGAAAAAACTACTGAAGGATAAATACTAAGACTTCACAAAATTTATGATTAATTGTAAACGTAGCAGGAAGACTGAGAAAGTTGAGAATTAAAGAAAATGATAAGAGTTGGAAAATAAGAAGATAATCATAGTAGGTACATAGTAAATTTAAAAATAAAGATAATATAGAAAGGATATTTAGAAAAAGAAACTGGGAAATAAAACAAATTATATCTATTTGTATAGGTAAGTAAGGATACATCAGATGAATATTGTAAGAAAATACCTACTTCAAAACAAGTAACAAGATAGGAATAAGTAGTAAAATTAAAGCTACAGTAAAAATATATAAAAGCTGGAAATAGGTAAGATAAGATGAAGTAAAAAGGAAATAAAGACAAACAAGATGAAAAGGAAAGTAGAAATAAAGAAACATAAAGGAGGAGTATTTGATAAAGAAATAGATTATTTAGCAATGTATGAGAGTTTACAAGGGAAATAGTGTGAAAATAATTTGTAATAGTAAAACTAGAAGTAAACAGAAAGAAAGCTAATAAAAGTATGAAGTAAGTAGGAGAGATTGAAAATGTAAATAGAAAAAGTAAAAGATGAAGAACTAGAAAAAAGGCAGTAATAATTAACATCAAGTTCGTACGAAAATTAAGGGAAAATTTAAATCGAAAATGTTTAGAGAGTTATCAATAAAGATATTGATAGATATAATTGGTATAGGTATTATATATAGCCTACTAGTAGAAGCGATATAAAAAGTAATAAGAGATTGGAAACAAAGAATGAAAACATGAAGAATTATAGTCATGACATGAGTTGCATAGGTACATGAAGATAGTAGATATAATATAAGAGTAAAAAATAAGCATAACATAGAATAAGAAAATAGTTGAGAAATAATAGTTTAAAGATGAACATTATTATAGTATAGCAGTTGAAGTATCACAGAAAAATAAGAATGAAGAATACAACTAAAAAGTATGAATGAATTAAAAAAAAAAATAACATGAAAAAGAATAGTTACGAGATGCATGCATAAAAATAGGAGTCAGTGAATATAATAAAACAGGATATAGAGTAAAGAATAAGTATAGCATAAAATTAGAAAGTATATGGAATAAATAGAAAAAAAATTAGTATCACAGCAAAATATTGAATAAGAATGTCAACTACAAAAGTAGTAATTAATTAAATTCATGAATAGTCATGATTTGCATATGCATAAAGATAGAAGACAAAGAATATAATAGGAAAGAAGATAGAGTAAGAATAAGCATAGCATAAAATAAGGAAATAGTTGGAAAAATAAATAGCTAGTCAAAGAAACACAGAACAGTAGGCATAGTACCAATAGCAGTTAAGAATCATAGAAAAATAAAACTGTGAATAAAACATAACTACCTATAAAATTAAATAATAGATAGGTATTTAGAAAATAAAATAAGGGATTCAGAAGATAAGTGTGACATGAATAATGAATTGATGAATAGTGAAATGAAACGAAGCATTTAATGAAATATCTAGGTATATTTAGAACAAAAGCATAGTGATGATAGGCAAGAATAAAGACAAATAGTGATAGTGATTATAATGAGTAGAAATTATGTGATAAATGTGATATATGTAATAAAAGAATAAAAAAATGATGTACCCATTATTAAACATGTAGGTAATCAAAGCGTAAAAAGAGCTTAAGTAGATTGTGGAAAAGCTATAGATAAATATTTAAAACAGTTAAATATTTTGTTTTATCTAATAATATAAAAAATAACATGCAAAGAGAAGTAAACAACATAAACACAATTTAAGAAATAATTTTAACAGTTATATATCATAAGAATAAAATGAAAAAACAAAGAATAAAATAGTTTCAAGTAATAAAATAGATCACAAATAGAATTTTACTTTATACTAAGATGAGAAAGTGAATGTGATAACAAGATGAAAATGAAAATAGGAGTATAATAAAATGTGCAAAAAAGACATGCAGAAAATATAGAATTGTAAGGGTGTATAGAACAGTTGTAAAAAAATAAACAAAGAAAACAATAACGTAAAGTTATTATAATAATAAAAGAAATTGAAATAAATGAACAGAGAATGGGAAGGATGAGAAAAATATAGGCTAATAAAAGATACAATAGAAGATAGAAGTTACAGAAGACAATGTAATTACAAATAATGTAAATCAGAATAAGTGGTGATCATAAAGTGGCAAGTAGGTAAGCGTGAGTGATATGATAATTAAGTAAATTAAGAATAAAAAAAGTAAACTACCATAGCGCTTATCACAGTGTAGGTACTTGAAATCACTAAAACCATAAAAGGAACTTTGTTTTCAAAAGTGCATTTAGAATTGACCGTTTTTAAGAGCCTACATAATGCCAGCTCAAATTCAATATTTCCCCTCGCCTCACTGGCCGGCCGTGCCGCGCATTCGCAGTTATCTCACTCGCACAGTTCACCACGCGGCCGGCAGAGGTCACGCGCACGTACGAGTCGACCGTACGTTTGGAAATAAAATGAAACTATTGTAGAAAACTAGCTGCGCCCCGCGGTGTTACCCGCGGTGAATAGTTCCCGTTCCCGTGGGAATACCGGGATCAAAAGTAGCCTATTCTTTAATACAGTGTATAATCAATTCTGGTACTTACCAAATTTCATTCAAATCGTTTAGCAAAAAGAAAGAGTAACAAACAAACTTTGGTAGGTACATTACATACCTACTTACACACACACAAACTTTCACCGTTATAGGTAATATTAGTGTGATAGGTCTAGGTAGGTATTGTAATTACGTATATTCATTTTCGAATCATACTGCAAATAAATCATCTGTTGACAAACTTGATGATGATTTTTTTTGTTGACATAATCGTCAATTGTCCTAATGTTATTATTATTTATAAACTGGCATGATTGTTGCTAGCCATATTTTTTTAAAAGCACTGAATAAATAATTTTACCATATTTTATGAGTTTAATTTTAATTATGCAAGATGATAATAGTTTATTATGGAGATCAGATCGGATAAATATTAGGATAGATACAATTACTAACACAATTGCAATCAAAATCACGACAAAAACATCTAATACATCTGACATAAAATTAATAATTTTGTTATTGATAGGTACTTACTTACTAATTTTCCTAGCATGAACAATTGATTTAACCTGAATCTAACATTACAAAGGGAATAGTGTTTTTCAAATAAGACAGCGATTCACAAAAATTATACACACTCATTTATTTCTCAAACCGGCATATTTCGGGCACGTGGTGGATCGAACAGCTCAGGCAACAATATGTTTGCTTTGTGTCCAATGGCATTTGCATTCTGCAACAAACACAAACAATTAATAATGTTTTAGCTATCCACATTATTTTGGCAGTCCACTATTATGGTTATAATTATTATGAACATAAATAATCACGCATACAAACAGTTTAGGACAAATGACGATTTTAGCTATTCACATTATTTTGGCAGTCCACGATTATGGTAATAATTATTATGAACATAAATAATCACGCATGCAAACAGTTTATAGAACAGGGTGAAGCCTTCAAAAATAATGAAAAGTAAAATTAAATCACAGTAGAATAAAAACCATTGAAAAAGGATGAGAATATTATAAAAATTAAAAGAAAAAATATTTACGGGCGATCTGAGGTCGGGAAGGGGATGGGGGTGAGCTTTTAAGGGTAAAAAACGGTTTATCTCGATTTCCGGCAAAACTAAAAGTTCTATGAAAAAAAACCAAATGGCAAAGTTGTAGGTAATAAAAAGATCTAAAACTTTTGCATTGACACTTTTTTCACATAACCTCAAAATTTATGTGATAAATTCTTAAAACCAAGTTTTTGGTTTTTTATTTGTATCTTTTACAAACAAATTATTGTTTTCACGAAATTTGGTGAAAACTTACCTTTTTATGTCCCAATTACGTTGTAATTTATTTGATTTGAAATATTCATTTTATCACCTTATTTTTAATTAAAATTCGAAAAACCACCCTAATTTTCAATCTAAAATTCACCTGTCAAAATATCAGCTTTTTTCAAATAGTTGGTGTGCTTTCTGTTCATGATAATATCTCTACTTTCCGATGGTGTAAAAAAATGTTTATATTACTACAGTAAATCTTCTCAGAAAATGAATCAACTTGATTTATTTAATTCTAATTACATTTATGTCATAGAAAATCTTATAATTATGTAAATTTAAATATAAATCGTACTATTGAATTTAGATACTTTATTCTGATTATGTTATTCATTTTCATTTTCTGAGAAGATTTACTATAGTAATATAATATTTTTTTTACACCATCGGAAAGTAGAGATTTCAATGAACAGAAAGCACACCAACTATTTGAAAAAAGCTGATATTTTGACGGGTGAATTTTCGATTGAAAATTAGGGTGGTTTTTCGAATTTTAATTAAAAATAAGGTGATAAAATGAATATTTCAAATCAAATAAATTACACCATATTTTTGACATAAAAAGGTAAGTTTTCACCAAATTTCGTGAAAACAATAATTTGTTTGTAAAAGATACAAATAAAAAACTAAAAACTTGGTTTTAAGAATTTATCACATACATTTTGAGGTTATGTGAAAAAAATGTCGATGCAAAAGTATTAGATCTTTTTATTACCTACAACTTTGCCATTTGGTTTTTTTTCATAGGACTTTTAGTTTTGCCGGAAATCGAGATTAGCCGTTTTTTACCCTTAAAAGCTCACCCCTATCCCCTTCCCGACCGCAGATCGCCCGTAAATTATTTTTTCTTTTAATTTTTATAACATTATCCTCCTATTCCAATGGGTTTCATCCTACTATGATTTAATTTTGTTTCAAAAGCTATCGACAATGGTCTATTAGGACAAATGACGATTTTAGCTATCCACATTATTTTGGCAGTCCACGATTATGGTTATAATTATTATGAACATAAATAATCACGCATACAAACAGTTTAGGACAAATGACGATTTTAGCTATCCACATTATTTTGGCAGTCCACGATTATGGTTATAATTATTATGAACATAAATAATCACGCATGCAAACAGTTTAGGACAAATGACGATTTGAGCTATCCACATTATTTTGTATGTTGAAAAGTTTTATGAGTAAAAAAGTACGTATGTAAATATTTAGGTAAGTAAGTAGATAGATATTGGTAGGTACCTACTTACTGATCCGACGAAATATTATCCATAACAAAGTCATCTATTAGGTACTCATATCTTCAGTTTGTACTGTTGTATCACATTGTTCTGACAGCAGCTGATGTCGTCTACTTCTGAAAATATGAACACCAAGGTATAATACTTGTATAACTAAACTTTCAAGGTAGGTATCTGGCTTACCAATGTTGTTACCTACCTAAGTACTTACCTAAATATAAGTAAGTGCATTAGGTAGTTTATATGACCTGTCTATATCTATACTAATATTATAAAGAGGTTATGTTGGTTTGTTTATTTGTTTGTATGTTTGGGGTAATCTCCGAAACTACCTACTTATCCGATTTCAAAAATTCTTTCACCTATTTGTAGCTTAGACTTTCCGAATGAACATAGGTAGGCTATATTTTATCAAGGTAGGTAGGTACCACGTGAGCGAAGCCACGGGCAAGTTAGCTAGTAGGTAATAAAATACCATTATACTTAGGCTACTTTTTATCGTTTTCATAAATTCAATCATGCCCGTAGGTACCTACTCGTAAAGTCGTAAGTAGGTACCTACTATGATAAGATTGATAAGTATGTACCTACCTACGAAAAATGAAAAATGATCATCATTTTATGTGTAGTAGGTATACGTAAATGCCTACTCATACCTACCAATAGTACCTACCTACCAGTAGGTCTAGGTACCTACTCCTATACTTATTGCAAAATTCTGATCACAATATTATATTTATGTGTAGGTTAGGTAGCCAAAATAAAATCAAAAACATGAATTAGGTACTTAGTCTAAGGTTGTGTGAATGTAGCATAATTATGTAGTGTAGGTAGGTAGGTGAATAAGTAGGTAAGTAGGTACTCACTTTACTATGCTGACCATGTTTATCGCCTTATTTTGTCTTCATTTCCGTTATTTTTATTACAATGGTCTCCCATAGCTGTAATTTTAATTTTCGCGTATTACGCCGGTCCGAAATGAGCGCGAGCGACACAGCCTCCCCGTCCAAACGCCGAAGCGTGAATGGCCCGGAGGCCAGTTGCGGGCCGAGCGGTAGGGCGGACCTGTGTACACTGGTTACTACGCACGAAATTTTACCTTTTTTGTTGTAGCGGCGAAAATAATCTCTTTTTTATAAAAATATTTTTCTAAACCCTGCTTCTTTGTTAGTTACATTATTACACAAAGTTTCGTGATCTAGTATAGAGTATTTTTTAAATTGCAAGGGTTTTAATGTAATTTTGGACCTAAGTTTACGATTTTTTTCTATCGAGAAAATTTTAAGGAATCGTGTTTTCGTAATTTAAAATGTTTAGTATGAATCCTCAACTTTACGGTGTATTTTTTTCAAAGTGAATAATACAGTATTGTAGATATAGTAAAGGATAATTAGAAGCACTCTGACGCCTTCTGACAACCTATAAGGCCTTAACAAATGTGCGGCAATTCTCTAAACTTACGACACTTTTAATACTGTCTTTGGTAAGATTTGTGCGGCAGCTTCTTATTGAAGCATTTAACCTTTACTTTTAAGTCTAATATCCAGAATTATCATGGTTATTGATGGGATAGTCGGCGTACCAACCGAATGCGCCGTGGTCGCCAGTGTGAGCTCCAAAGTCGACATATTCACCGAAATCTGGGGGCCTCTCAGCGTACTGAGCAGTTCCTCCTATTGTAGTCGCTCCTGCTTCCTGGGTTTGAATCCGGGCTAGTCTTGGGACTTCTGGTTCTGGAGATAGTGGGACGGCTGTAACAAATAACGATGTTTATAAATAAATGGCGACGAGGTTTGGGCACGTAGAATTGATCTCTAAGCAGCTATCTAGATACTTAATTTAATTCCTAATGTTTGTTCAAAAGTCAAAGTCAAAAAAGAAGTACTTAATAATAAATACATTTCTATTTCTTGAGAGTCTCAAAAATATCGCTACGCTATCTAAGGTCCATTGCTATTTGACAAAGTTGTTAGTCTTAGTGACTATGAACTTGTACAAAATGTTTGTTAGTTAGGTTGATCAACTGCGACATGAAACACATTCCAAGAAAGTAAACCAACTGCAACAAACGTGTGAACTTTTTAATACCTACCTATACCTATATTATGCGAAACTGTTGCGATTTGCACACAGATAACTTGCAACGTGCACTCGTTGGGCAAGCATTTGCAATTTTACCATTTAGGTAGTATGGTGATGGAATGTTTATTGATGCATTCAATACTGATTTATTCTTATTAGCAGATGCCCGCATATTTTTCATACAAACTTTGTCCCTCCTTTTTCACCCCCTTAGGAGTAGAATTTCGAAAAATGTATTGGTATAGGCACAAAGAACATAACCTCCAAGTTTCAGGTTTTTTCGTTCAGCGATTTAAGCTGTGCGTAGATCCGTCAGTCATTCAGGTTCTTGAAATTCTAACTTTGAAGTCCCAATTGATCGTAACTTATGAAATTGGTTACCTAATCCTATAATAAGTACCTATCTATACCTAAGTAAGTCACGTCTTGCTCGAGAAATTAGTGATAACAACTATTTGCTGTCGTAACGAAGTGGAAAGCACTTAAGTTACGAATGCGGAAATATTCACAATTACACGAACCGTTTAGATAAACCCTGAGATAGTGATATCTGTTGTGTAATAGATGGGGTAACAATAGGAGAAAGCTGTTACGATTATAATCTTGATATTTAGATAAACACTGGTCTCAATTCAGATGTCGCAAAAACTAAACTAAACTAATTTGACAGCACTAAAATTAATGCCATCTTTTTTATTTCAATCGTTATAAAAGAGACGGCAACATTTTTTAGTGCTGTCAAATTAGTTTAGTTTTGGCGACATCTGAATTGACACCATAGTCTTGCATTCGGATTGAGTTTTCTTCATCGCAGAATACAATATTTTAAACAAAATCTTTGTAAGTATAGAAAGTCAAACAAACCTGACTTCTGACCTATCCACGGTACCTACCAACTACTTTTACAACCGCAAAATATTATGGTCATGCTAAATGAGAAATCAATTTGAAGATTTATTTTTCTTTAGCAATTTGCCAAAGGGAATTCAATCAAATGTACCTAATGTTTTAGAACAAGGAAGAACGCATTAGAACCTATCTAAGACTTATTAATGAGTCTTTAAATAATAACCAATTTCTGTTTTAATTAGGTACCTACCTACCTAGTTAATTAGGTAGGTACTTTAAATTTAGTAGACCGGTAAAAGGACCCATAACTCCCACAAATAGAAATACATATACTATAGTACATAACTACGGAAGGTAATACATACCAGATAAAAAAATCTTAATGCAAAAGTTTATTCCGCTGCAGACCCACCGTAGGTACCTACCACCGCCTATACCCCCGCCAGCCAGCCAGCCAGGCCAGGCCAGCGTATCAGTGATACGCTGGCTGGGTATTTATTTTTTCTTGCGATAGGTACCACCATCTCTCATCCACTCAGTTCATGTTGACTGACTGACAAGATTCATTTGCACATAATAATTAATCATTGTGCTTGATTTAAATACCATTGTTACAGCTAATGTGAAAGGAAAGAACCAGGCGGTGCATAAATATGCGGCGATAACATTTGTATTGAATGTAAAGTGAACTCGTTACGGAAGAAAGTGAGATCCTTTGTTCAGAATTGTTTTAGAAAGCTGCTGGTTTGGTCCATAGGGATGGGTTATGCTTGACTGCCTTGTGAACGAGATCAGGGTAATTACCAGAATTAAGAAAACTGTATTTAAAGGAGCCGTATTGGCTGAATGGGTAGTATGGTTTTTCGTGTCGAAAAATGTAAATGCACTCAACACGTGCTCTAAACGGTGACTGAAAACATCGTGAGGAAACCAGTATAATTACTTAAGCGTCGATAGGCTTGCAACCTGTCACGTATGGAAAATTAACTTCTACAATATGTGGACATGTACAAAATAGTTATTTGGACATACTCCTCAGACGTAGGTATCTGAAAATGTCTAGTGATCTGAAAGAATATGACTACCGCACTCTGGGAATACAGTCGTTTTCATATTTATTTTTCTTTTTCTGAATATCTCGTAGGTACTTACGATAAAACATTTAGTTAAAAAAAACTAAGTACAAATTTTGAAGTTCCTCATAAATTCAAGCATTTCCTTAGTCTGCCTTATTCTCCTTCGTTATTATTTCTATTGTTGTGAGGCTTTTCTAAAGCTTTTATTGTTGACTTTTGTGCTTCCTTCCCTTACCTCTCGTGTTATCCTACATCTAGGTAAAAATGTGTGCATAGTAAGTAGCGCAATTTTAGAATACAAAGGCGAAAGATAAAAGTTAAGTTGGTTCTGTGTTAACAAAATCAAAATTACGAAGACGTAAGTATTTCTTGTTAATATTCTGGGTATGGACTTGAGAGTACAGTGAAAGTGAAAGTGATACGTTCAGTTTGCAGGCCGCTCGACTGGTTCTGATAATCTTGATTGACATCCGAAGTTCCGAAGTGA
Source organism: Xanthorhoe designata (assembly GCA_963582015.1). NCBI lineage: Eukaryota > Metazoa > Arthropoda > Insecta > Lepidoptera > Geometridae > Xanthorhoe > Xanthorhoe designata. Next base: position 9,180,660 of record OY757046.1, read on the forward strand.
CAATGCTGTACGCTCTCTTAGTCTGCAGACCGGTTTGCAGCTTGCAGTTATAGATATATAGAAAACTATAGTTACACAAACTAGAAAACTTACAGACAGACTGATACATAGTGGCACAATGACCTTATCGCGGCTTGCTACAGTTGCTACGATAATTCTTTGCACAATCCAAAGGTTGTCTGGAAGAGATCGCTCTAAGCGATAAGACCGCCCATTATACTAATATTAAGTTGTTTTTACTGTAATTGTATATTCCTATTGTTGGTGTAATAAAGAGTTCATTATTATTATTATTATTATTAATTCATGTAAGTACTTAGGTTATTAATCTTATTTCATGATCCGACGTTTCAGCAATGCTAAACAGCCGCGGTCGCGGGCAGACTGAACTACGACCGAGAAAATTCAAGAAAGACTAAAGCAATTAAAAAAAATAACTCACGTTGTCTCTGGTACTGCTGGAGTATTGGCTGGAAATCCTGGTTGTACAGTTGGTGGTTCGGCGGCGGTGGTGAAGGCGTCAGGGTCTGCCGGGGCACCCTGATCTTCAAGTCCCGGAGGTCTAGGAATGCTATCTGGTCGGCTGGCACTGCTATGTATGACGGCATGGCTGTGGCTACTGCTGCCATTGTGGCTAAGATTATTGAGTGCTGCAAAAGAAAATAAAATTGATTTATTTTGATCGGTTTTATTTCAGTAGAGTGAAAAGGAATTACCTATTAGCAGCCCATACTTTTTTATTAGTTATCTAGATCGATCAAAATTGTGTGTGTAAGTAAACATATTAAAAATACCTAGTGGGAGATGTTCACTCACACAGACGTGCCCTGAATGGATTGTATTTATAAATTAGGTAATAAGAGAAGAAAAAACTTAATATTTTTTATGTGGTAGGTAAAGCTTAAAAAAATTGTTATGTACCTAAACATTTTTAGATAGGAGGTATCAGATATACCTACACGGTCGATATGCGATTGTACCTAGTACCTACGACAGAACCAATAGCGTGCTTTGTATCACTAGAATATTGGATCAGCTGTTCCATAAAGTATATTGCCACATAAAACCTGAATTTCGTACCAATCGTGTTACGTCACGCTCCATATTAATGTAGGAAAGTGGATACCGTAATTATATCTAGGTCCACTTTCCCAACAGTTTTGACGTTGTATGGACAAACTGACTGGCATTACGATTATAGACGAAGACATTGTAATGAATAATGTAACGAATGCTGCAATGTTAGCCAAGGGCCAATTAAATTTTCATTAATTAATTCAATCTTAAGATGATGTGAATTATCTTTCGGTGATAAAAAAAGAGTGCCAGAAGTTTATCCTTCATATTTTTAACTGTTATTTAGCTTACACTGATTTAGAACAAACATCTCAGTTTGCATGCAGATTCTCTTTATTATAAAAGAGATCTCATTATAGAGAAAGTTTAGAGTTCAATCGTTTATAACTAGTCCGTTATACCTACCAATGTCTAGTTATCCATTCGAGATCTTGCCTCAATATTTGATAATGGCTTCCCCTGCAGTTAAACATTCGTGTCTTTAGCTCCAACAGTCCTCAGTTGGTTCATTGGTGCAATCAAACGGTAGCTCTAGTTACATGCCTTTGGGTGTTTTGCAAGTCCCTAATTGGACCGGTCGCGGTGCCTTGCGTAACGCCGAGACATGCGCAGTAGTCCGAAATATTCATTGTTAACTATATAAACTTATTATGACCTATTGTGATTGTTATATACCTTACAAGCTTAAATGACCCATTGTAGGGAGCTTCTCACAATGTCATAACTTCGGCTCAAGGTGACTATGACAAAGTATTACTAAACTACAGTTCTGAAACGTGAGCTAATGGGGTAAACGATCATAGTGAGAGATTATGTGTTTTAAAAAGGAAATATTCATAAATAAAAATTTATGTTAATAAAAAAAATCAATCACACAATAATTAAACTATTTCGAATACTTCCCTCAATGATAAATCTTTCTAAATTCTAATCGTGTCTCGGCTGTAACTCTGTTGGCTAAATGTATCTATTTTTTACGCCATTCGTTGGCACTTGGCAGTATTGTGTCCAGACCCATGCAATCCATTTCTATAAGTACCTACTACTTAATGTCGTTTATGTATTTCTCTGTTTGGCTACCGCATGCAAAAACATCGTAGCGCTAAGGTGTTAAATGTGAAAATCATTTTCTAATGCGATAAGTTACGACATTCGGTCTACCCGCGTTTCATAACTGATCAATTATCATGTGTTACATACTAGCACATGGTGTCATGCCGTACGAATGGTTAGGTAACCAGTGTTTTTGTTTACGTGTCATGTAAACAAAAACACTGGTTACCTAACCATATCAACTATTATCAAGCCGAAGAATAAAAATTAACAGATATTGAACAGACTCTGTAAACAGCCGATTTATCCCCATAAACACATTATACCAGTATCCTACCTAAAGGTAACATTACATGTAATTTTTACTAAAAGTAACGGAGAAGGAAGATAGTTTAGGAGCTGGGCAAGAATACTCCATCACGATTAATATTCGTAATTCGTAATATCTAGATAATTAGACGGCCTTCTTTGACCAAACATCAAATTATCCAGCTAAGATCTTCTGAAGCCTAATGATGTATGAATTATTTAAAACCATTGGTAATATATTATAAGTGATGAATAGGTTATGGACTACCGTTTCTGCGCTATGCTGTTAATATATGAATGAACAATATGAAAGATGCTAATTGCATCTCTATGAGCTCTACACATTACTTAGGTAACTATCGTCAGATGATAAATTAGATAATTGATTGCTTGGAATTTAATAACATGAGTAATTAACCTATAATAAGTACCTACTTATATTTTGTTGGAAATTCTAATAGCAAAATGATTTGTAGGGGATTATTGATAAGATAAAGTTCCGGAAATGGAAACCTTGAAGAGACAATGCAAGTAGGTACCTAAATTGGCTGTGCTGAAGTTATGTCCATTAAAGCTCAAAACTAATAGAATTAAAATAATTTATACACACGACAGGAGCAGACCAACAAAGGCTTGAACTAGTATAGTTTGGTCCTCATTCTTCGCAATAGATGTTGGTTTTATTGACCATTGGCCTTCGGAAAAGTTATTGAAAAGTTTAGAAGGGTTTGACCTAATACCACAGCTACAATCATAACGTAGGTGTTAGAAACTTCCACCCACATAAATTATCTACTTACCTTATATTTCCAGGTGAATAACTGTTTCCCAATAACTTAAGAGTATCACGCAAACACGTGGGATGTTTCCAAATGTTTAGTTTTCTTATTGTGTCTAGCTTCTATAGTCAAATCGTGGGAAGTAATTTAATATTTGCGACACAAAATCACATGTTTTAAATTATACTTATGCGACCTCCGTGACGAGGTGAGAATGGAGAGGTCGTGGGTTCAATTTCCGCAGCGAGATGTCAAAGGGAATATTTAGTCCAACAAATTTTGTACAACAAGGTAAAAAAGTAGGTAAATTATAGGTAAGTAAGTAGGTACTTATTTTAAGAATAAATACAACTCTTTAATATTAAAGGAACTCTACCTGCTGGACAAATGCTTAAAAAAAATACATTAAAATACAAGATTTGTTGAGAAAATTTTACGTTCAATATTATTTGAAGTTACGTACATTTTAGAAAGTAGAGTAAGTGCGATTTCACGGCCCTATCGAGCGAGATCTGCAGAATTACACAATTCGTATCGATTTGTTGTGCTCTATCTAGTTTTTTAACGATTACCTTCTTTGAAATAAGTAGAGTAATTTAATTTAATTTGTTTTTTGCTGTGTCAATTCAGATGTTGCAAAAACTATTGAGGCTAGATTATTGATTATTATTGAGGTAGTGGTAGGTAAAACTGATTCAACGATTTTTGTTTCTTGTCTAAATATCTAAACGGTTTTATTCTGTGGAAATATTTATCCAAATTTCTTTCTTCGATTTTTTATAATGTTTTTGTAGGCAGATTCAATCCAAGGTAAAATAAAATCGACTAAATACGAAGTGAGTCGTTTCTCTCTCTTGTCGTCCTTTTGATTATATTTTTTCCTACTCTACTTTGAATGTTTTGTTCCGCATGCCAAAGCAGCCTTGATGTTTTATTATATTTAGAACCTGCTCCGTTCAGGTGAAAGGTGTGTGTAATTCAACAAAAAGCAATACCTTTGTATCTGTCACAATATCAAGGCTAGTTCGGTGGCACAATCGCAGTAGTTAGGTATCTACTTAACAAGTAGGTAGGTAACATGAGTCAGACTGAGCATTCACAAGTTTCAGAATAGAACAAATTCCCTTACCCTATTGCATAGGGTAAGGGAATACCCTATGCAATAGGATATAAGGTGGAATCCGTTATTGTAAATTTAAAAATACTAAATTTTGGTTGGTTGATGATAGTCTGAGCACGCAAATGGCAACAATAAAAAAAAATTGTTGCTTCAAAGTTATAAAGAGCATCAGCTATAATAATGATTTTACAGTCTAGCCCTGTGTTATTCATAATGAACTTAGAGGCTTCCTAGAGCACACCTGACTGAAATATCTTGCGGTTTCTTTTACGATTGACAATAAAATAACATTTTCCAAAACCTTTCTTTATTTTTGCCATGAATAATGAGTTAACGTAGTTAATCACATAGGTAAATAAACTGTTTAAATTAGAAACGACATCTTGGTTTAATTTCTATGCCTATAAAACCTTTAATGAGTTTGTCTTGACGATATTTTTGTATAAAATATACCTACAGTAATAATCGAGATAATTTAAACAATAAATTAAACATCCTTAGATGTTTAATTTATTGTTTAAATTATCTCTTGGTCAGGGGTAGTGTGGTTATTAGGCACAAGGCTAGAATATCTTCTTAAACTGGTTTATGAAGGTAGGTAAATAAGAAAACCTACATTAAATTAATTGAATACTATTCTAAATTGTTGTAGGAACCTACCTAATAGGTACTAATACGAGATTTAAATTTTATTATCTCTAGATTCAAATTGACAAAATTGTGGATATTTATAAGTAATTTAATTAGATTCATGTACCTACATAATTAGGTGGGGCAGGTCCCTATATACTTATTTACCTAGAACTTGATGAAATTTAGGTAAATAGGCTAAGTATCTGCATAATAAGGTAGGAGGTAGGTAATTACAATAGTGCGCGCGTAATTACACCGAGCTAAGTAATTACGATATAATTGCAATGAAATGAAAAATAATTATGGACTAACCTTGTGTAAGTCGGTCACACCTTGCTCTAATAATTTTACGCAAAAATTGAAAGCCTGAAATCATTTAACCTAATTTTAGATTTCAGTCAGTTGAGTAGATAGGTACCTACTTCTTGTTTATAGCCCTTTATTTCTTTTATAGGTAATTTACTTCATATTTTTTTTACAATTTTAGTTTTAAATTTGGATAGATACCTACTTACTTACAAAATATTTACTAAAAAAATTTGTTAAAGAAATAGTTAAAGAAGGTTAAGAAATAGGAAACAACATTTTACAAAAAAAAAAAAGAAGTCTAATTGGTAATTTGCTGTCTACGAAAGGTCTAAGAGAGCGCGTTTAAGTCTTTTGTACTTATGTTCTTGCACGTAGCGTTTATTTAGACTAGTAAGTATAGGATATTAGGATTCTTCGACTGAGTAAAATGAACGTTGTAATAATGAAAATTGAAAAGAAATTACACATTAAATTGAAAATAAATTATACTCGGTGAACTAATATTAAGTAAACACGCCTTTTTTACCATTGCGAAATCGTTGTAGATCGCTGCACAAGACCCACAAAAATTATATCACCGAGCATTCTAATTTTAAAAACAAACACAAAGAAAGTGAAATGAAACGTCACTGACCATTGCCTTCATGTTGGTGTACCACTGTCACCGATCACACGCTCGCGCCAACTGAGCTCGCTTTAGCCGCTGCTACAATTTTTATAGTATTTTTGGACAACAGTTTCACTTTCTACGGCCGGTCAGGCTGATCTACTTTTGACGGGGGCCATGGCGTGAACAAAGGATTCTGGAAGAATGGATAGGGGCTGTTTGCGCTTGCAATATGCCATAATGGCATATTGCGAGCTTATTTCATATAAATGCAATTGTATAGGTCTATACATACATAAAAGTGTTATTAGCCTACATAGCTTAACCACAGATAAAAGAATACTAGCTTAACGTAGGAGCTGATGTTAATTCCCGGATGTTTTGCATTTATTATTGGACCACAATTGGTGGCGCTTTTGTTCTCGCGAAGTATTTTCACGAAGTAGGTTTTCTGTATTGTTCTATCATTTATTATTGATCAAACAGAAGCCTAAGTAATCTTATAAAAGTGTATTTAAAACAACACCTACATCACAGTTTGATTCGATAAGCACTGCCCACTCGCTAGTCAACAGTCGTGCTCGTGACATGGTGAAAACTCGTTGTCCAGGGTCTTACCGATCACGTCCGCTCTGAATTGTAACAAAAGCGCATTGATTCAATTTAGATTTGAAACCTATAAAGGTCACCTGCTTATGTAGTGGACAAAGATATGGACATGGGATTTCAATTACTAACTCTCCTTTTTTGAATCGAAGATTCATTTTAGCCAAGATCTGCAAGAACTTTTCGAAACGAAAAATGCATTGACGTTTTGAACTCGAAGAACTCACAACCTTTCGATCGAAGTAAGACCTGTCATTTAAAAACTTAGAGTAGGTACCTACCTAGACTTGTGTTACCGAGAGTGTTGAAAACTACAAATACCTACCTCTAAAAGGGTTATTTTAAACATGTTTATTTATTTTTAAGGATATTCAACATAATGTAACACTGTACTGTACATGCATCAATAATTGATAGCCAAATATTAGAAAACAAAAACTAGTGCTCCCATAATTAAAGGATATCACAACATGTTATTCTCTACTGAATTTTCTGGTAACTTACCTAGCTACATCAGAACTGGACCAGGTTTATTTCCTTTCGTTTCGAAATCTGGATGACCTTGCTTCGCCTGCACTGTGACATTTTAGCTTAATTTATGGAGGAAACGCCTTGTCGCATGGTTTATTAATTTGTTGTGTCCGAGATGATATGCTAGCTTCTGTTTGATTTGATTTAATTCGCCTTAGGTATTATTTACCGAGTGTGTGCCTCGATTTCAGATCTGAAGATCTGAGTTTCTAGAGATTTTGACGGATGAAACACAAACATTTAAGTACCTAGGTACTTAGTTTAGATTGTTTTACCTAAGATAGAAGAGACTAGGGCAGGCAATCCCTAAGTCTTTTAGATACCTACTTATCTAAAAGACTAGGACTGGGAATATCTTAGAACCTACAAATTGAAATTGACTCCGAAAAAAAATGAAATAGGGAATTTTTTACTTGTTTATTCTCTTCCCTTAGGTAGGTAAGTAGGTACTGTTGTGGAAATCAATACACGAATTGCCTTGGCTTGTAGTAATTTACTCAAACTCACTGTTTCTACTCTTGACCTAAAGAACAATACGAATATAATCTAGGTAATAATAATACATAGGTAGATAAACATAATAATTGAAAACCTAGTCTATAGGGTAGATATAGGTACCTATAGGAATGTACTTTGGTCTGTCCGTGCAACTTCCTATGCGCACGTAGGTAGGTAAGCTATATAAGTACATATATAGGTAAATAACGAAACGATGCATGCGAAATTAACCTTGTTTGCACAATGTTAATACCGTGTTCCCATTGCGTAGGTAATCGAGCTATGTTCAACATCAGAAGTAGATTAACGAAGTTTTAGGTCAGTAGGTAGGTACCTAAGTACATTAAGCGATAAAATGTGATGAAACGCTTGATTCTTAAAACAGGGTTATAAATAATATAGAAAAATTACTACAGTAGGTACCTAAGTACTTAGGTAATAATTTAACTCACAGAAGAAATTATGATCGATAGCTTATAGCTACATACTTAATACTTAACCGGTATATATCTGTGACTTAACTAAGATAAAAGTAAAAAATACGAGTACCTAAGGTATTTTAGATTGATAATTGTAAGCTTTCGCCTCCAAACATCTTCCGAACTCTTTAATTTTGTTATTGGTTGTACTAAAACCAAATGCATAATGGGCAAGTTACAAAAGATTGGTAAGTACCTACCTACTGCAAAAACTATACCGTATCAAAATTATGAAATTGCTAACTAAAGATTTTATCGTTTTATTAATTTCATGGAATTATGAAAGAACATAGCTATCTTGTAAGAAGGTAGGTAGATATAATAAGTTTTTTGGTGAAAGTTCAAATGTAGGTAACCAAAGTACCTACCTACATTAAATAACTTTAAACGCTTGTTTGTTTTCACATTCTGACTGTAAAAGTTGCAAATGTAACAAGTCATTACAAATCTTGCCACGTCTATTTAAAAAAATCCTTGGGTAGGGATACCGATCGATTCTTTCATTTATCTGTGGCCAAGATACCATTAATACCTACTACCATGTTTCTTATACATAAAGCTCTATGCAAAGTGTCCCCAATTTCCTACTAGAAATTACCGAGTTTCATATTTCCATACCGAGTTTATACTTATACCTAGTCTATTTATAGTTTACCTATTTCTTCCTAGAAAGGTAGGTACTTACCTATATCTAGGTTAAGTGAAAGTGGAGGCCTATCAATAAACCCTACCTTTAGAAGCACTGATTATGATTCCTATCAAAACAACAAAAAAGTTGTATCGTTGAGAAAGAAAAATAGTTGATCTATCAGTTGGTCAATTTAGTTGGCCGGAGTGGAAGTCCTGGAGTGCTTATTCTTTTGGAAAGTTTGTAAGTAAAGAGATTTCTCCTCTTTGATTTTTTAGACGTTTAATACTTATGGATACAATTGTGAACTTTATTTCAACTAAGCCATGTACCTATTGTGGTACAGTCAGCGTCAAATTGATATAAATAAATAAATAACTGACTGTACCTATCAGTATCGGGTACATAGACATAGGTAGCTAGGTAGGTACATAATCTAGGGCTCTAGAAAATATAACATAATCTAGGAGCGACAGAATATTGCACTTTCCCAAGTCATTTGGTGAGACAGTTTAGATAATAACAGCTATGTTTAGTACCGTATCGGTCTGCGATAGCTTTACGTAACTTTGCATAACACCGGCGTGACAAATTGCTGTGGCGTTAAAAATTAACTGCAAATAAGGAAAAGTAGCTAGAGATGATAGCTCTGTAGTAATTTCGTTGGAATGCAATGAATATCATAATGCCAGCTGGCCTATGAGTATTATAATTGAATTGAATATGCCTGTCTGAACGTCTGTAGCACTATTAAATAAAATATAGGTAATTTATACTTACCTTAGCATAGTTTGATGATGATCAAGCAAGCAGATAATCTGGTTTGGAAACCCATAGCAACACAATAATAAGCCTTGACAAAATAAGTTTGAATGAGCATAAGGTAAGCAAGCTAAAGGTAAGTAAGTATTTGACGTAAAGTAAGTACCTAAGTACCTACCTATACCTATATTAAGTATACACAGAACCAGAGGGAAATCTCTTCTCTTGACTAGGTACCTATATTCTATAGTTGTAAGGTAGATTTCACGTCAACATAATTTCAGTCAATAAAGCCGGTTCGAAACCGTTTCAAAAGGCAAATAAACAACAATTTGTACGGAGAGAGCTTCTACTTTCTGTAACGCATTGTTTGTTGTGTGAAACAATGACTACAATTATCTACCTTATAGATCAGAAGCTAAGGTTCACAGTGTAATAATACAAATAAACCGGAATGTACCTTGTCGGGACGTAATTAAAGGGATATTTGATGGTAAGACGATTCGAAACGACAGTTTAATTGTAGTGTCTCTGTAGATATAGTGAGGAGAAAAACGTAGTTATAGTTAAGTTCATTCATGAAACATCTGATTGCGCTATATGATTGTTATTACTGCGTGAACTATCACGGACATACAACTAGGTACAGACTTGATTTGATACTAGTGGCAATTCGGAGTGTCGCAAAAGCTTAACTAAACTAACTAAAATTAATGCCATCCTTTTTATTCCCATCGCTATGAAAGGGACGGCATCATTTTTGGTTAGTTAAGTTTAGCTTTTGCGATATTCCGAATTGCCACTATTCATAGATTGAGTGAGATTTAAACTTATGTAAACATTCTATATTAATCGAACACTTCAAAATGAACATGATATTATCAATAAGGTAGGTACCTATATTTACACTATCATTGGTCGGTCAAACCACAATTTTTGGTTGGCTACAGAAATATAAAAAAAAAATCTTATTACCAGAAATACAGATTTATTTCTAAGAAACAAAAATACAACAGTTTATTGCAGGTAAACAATCAATTAAAGGGCAACAAAATATAAAATCAAGTAAAATGTAACAGCCGTACTCATTTACATTGTTCACGAAAAAATACCACATTACTTTTTACAAAAGGTATAATATAATGTGTATTAAAAATTGCCTACTTTTACTTGGTGGTTGAAAATATACAACAAAAGGTAGGTAGGGCAACAATAGGTCACACTTTTACTCAAGCAATAGTGGCAATTCGGAGTATCGCAAAAGCTAAACTTAACTAACCAAAAATGTTGACGTCCCCTTCCATAGCGATGGGAATAAAAAGGATGGCATTAATTTTAGCTAGTTTAGTTTAGCTTTTGCGACACTCCGATTTGCCACTAATACCTACCTACTTAAACCACAAAAGTTTAACTTAAGCTTGTTTTAAGCATTGATATTATAATATTGTTAGATGCGCCGCTCGCTCTTTAGACTTAGGCTGCGTAGAAATGTTGTCTTCGTAAAAGAGTGAATTCACGCGTTGGAAAAAAAAGTATTTGCAAAAAAATACACTGTTTTGTTGACTATCACATGCAAATGACAGCTCAAAAACAATGCCACAGATTGTAGGCATCATAGCGTATCTATCGATATAAATCAGTGGTTTTGTAATGGCTGGGATACATGACATCACTGACACTCGATACAAATGTCGACACTAGTGTCCACACTACATCTGCAACTAAGTGTCGCGGCAGTGGACACACGTAGGCAGTCGAGGTGTAGTAAGTATCTGGTGTCGTCGTGTATTCAAGCCCTAAGACTTTCGCCTTTGACCAGTTTGACCTTTATGTAAAAACATCTCTGTAAGTATCATGTATAGATTTTAATGATTTAAGCCGCACACGTAGCTATAATATATATTATAGCTGCGTGTGTATTTGTATTGAAATAGCAAGGCATATTAATATAACGGTTTTCGGTAGACGTCTTTTTACACCCTGTATATGACGGGTGACGGGTGACGGGCTTTACTTGTATACCTGCATACAAGTTGCCACATCAATCAACGTCCAGAAAGAACGTTCAAAGCTCGATTTAAAAATAAAGTATCTTTTTCACGTCATATAATAATTTGTACTGTATCAGTATTCAGTAGGTACTTATGGCACATATTTTCCAAATACCCCATTTCGTACATAATATGAATAATCAAAAATGTAAAGTACAATTTTAAAATAATGAACATATTATTAGGACTTTCCTCTGGCTAACCAATTAAGATACCTCTTATAAGCGCCTAAATTACACCAATAAATCAAACAAAAGCGTTTAGGCAAAATTGAGCATACAATTTAGAATTTTAGACAAATAAAGGTGTACGATAAACCTTTAAAGTGATAATACCATAACACAATTTTAACATCAACCAAAGACCATAAGTATGTATTGTAGGTATGTAGAGAACTCCAACAAACACCATTTATTTAATAAATCATACGATTTTTTTTCTTAAAAACTTCTTGACCATATTTGACTCAAATCCAGCGATAGGGATAACCTTAAGCTACTATTTGAGATTTCTGGATCAGCCCTCTTACACCCTATAACTTAATAGGATACTAAAACTTTTGTAGTTAGTTATGAAATGCAAAATACCTATATTAGCACAACCTAATAAGCTCACATAAACATTACTAGGTCAAAACCATGTACCTACATAAAAACGAATACACATATCGCTCATCCGGTGCAATAAAGACGCAATTACAGTAAACATGATTTTACAGGAGAGACAATTAAAGATTGTAATAGTCCTAACATGGTTTTCTTTGAATATTTTTATTATTTTTTGTTATAATAATTTTGTATTGGACTTTTAGCTTGTTAACTGATTGCAAAAATATTAAAATATTACTATAGATATACCCTAAATACACCGTTTAAAATATTACTACTTACAATTGCGTCGTTCTTGTCCTAGGATATACAATTTTTAGCCAATTGTGTCAAGTTATTAGGAGTGAAAACCAAAATCAAAACAATAACTTTTTAGCAGTCTTTATTAAAATCAACTCAATTACACTTATATTTAGTAGGAACTTAGTTTTATTAATTGGAATGATGTGGCTAGCGCCCTTTGGGCACGGAATCAGCTAGGTATGGCCGTTGGACCACAGATGCTATTTGCCCTGTCCTCAAAGATTGGGTGTATTGCAACCACGGTACCCTCACATTCAGACTGGTACAGGTTTTAACAGGGCATTGGTGTTTTGGGTACTACCTGCACAAAATAGCTAGATGAGAAGCCAGTACAACGTGTCATCACTGCGGTAGTCGTCATGATACAGTGCAGCACACTCTTGAAGAGTGTAGTGCCTGGTCGACGCAGCGTTCAACGCTAATGTCTTCCATTGGGCAGAATATATCACTACCAAGTGTGATTATAGCCATGCTTGACAATGTGGGAGCCTGGGAGGCCATGGTGAAATTCTGCGAGGAGGTTATGTCTACTAAGGAAGCAGCGGAACACCTTAGGGAACTGAACCCTCAGGCTGATCCATACCGTAAGCGGAGAACCGGAAGAAGGAGAAGAGAGTTTAATCGCCTTCTTCCGCTTAACGAAGGCCAGCAGGATTTGAGAGCGGGGAGCCCCAACCCAACCCTGCATTGCACAGGCCAGCGATATCAGAGGATGTCTCCATTGATCGGGGAAATCCACCTCCATCTCAGGGGGAAAACCGAGGGGTCCGCCTAAGGCGGGCAATCACCGACCGAGCCGCGGTAGAATCCAACCGGGACCCCGTGACTCTGTCAATTGCCGGTGCAGCAACGTCAGAACACTCATCTGATGATGAATGGTTCGACGAAGCATCGGCAGTAAGGTGAGTGAAGGAGTATCGGTGGGTTTTTAGTCGGTATGCCGTAATTGGAGAGTCCGACATAGGTACCCCTCCTGCTCTCCCCGGGCAAGAGGGAATACATAAAGCAAATTCCCATCGTAAAAAAAAATTAAAACAAAAGGTACCTACTTAGTAAGTTAATAAAATTGATAATACCTAGTCAACTTCTTCTTCTTCTCTCGAGTCAATGGCTAGACCTTAAATTTTCGTTGCCGGCATTCGGCAACTCTCACGCCCCTTTCTGACGCTTGGTTTAGGTCCCCTCGTGTGCAGGAGGTCGGACAGAGAGGGCAAGAGAGGTGCTCCATGCTCTGAACCAGTGCTCCGCAGCTGCACTCGCTCCGGGATGGGTCGATATAGCCTCACTTAGCTAAGTTTTGGCGGCAGCGGCCAACTTTAGCTCGGAGTCAGTTAAGAGACTTCCAGGTTGGCCACTGCAACTCGTGGTCAGGAGGCAGGCACTCAGTTGGAGGGAGGCAGTCAGATGGGGCTGGGTGTTTCGAAGACCACAGTTCGCACAATGCGTCAATGGGGCTTGTACAGCGTAGAAAACTTTAACGACTATTTAAACGAACCCGAGGTAGTTGATGGTCGTAAAGTGGATGACGATGGTCATTTTCTTGTTTGCATTTTTCTACGCTTTTTTTTCACGCAACCTCACGCCGGACGCTGGGGGGTGCAATGCCTGCTAGCGGGTAAAGTCTTGAGGGGGGTAGGCTTTAAGCAGCCTGTAATCATGCTGCACGTGTCGTTTAGCGCAGCATCTACCTGTTTCGCATGTGCTGACCGGTGCCGCACTGGGCACGCAAATTCACCTGCGGAAAAGGATAGTGCCAGGCCAGTAGTGCGAAGCACGTGAGGTGAGGACCTAGTCAACGAAAATTCTGAAATATGGTATTATTATGAGAATAACAAACACAAATGCAATAGACCTACATAGGTATGAGTGAGTTTATATACCATTTCCTTGGGGTTGATCATTGATTGCTGAAGTTGGTGGTGCTACACTGATTGTGGAAAATGGAGGAGCTACATATCCTTGCTTCCCTAATTGGGCTAATCGTTGTGCATGGTTCGCCATAGTAAACTGAAAATCAAGAGTTAGGTAGGTATCTACATAACAAACACGAGTTGGTAGGTATTTATTTTTTGTAGTTGCTTATTTTCTACGATCTATCAAGAACGACAACCACGAGCGCTCGATATCTACAAAATAATATTGATATAAAGGTCAGTTATGTCAGTATAGTAAACGAAAGTTTGGTGCAACAACGACGAAAGTCACAGTTGCGTCGTTGTTGCACTAGAAAAGTACAAAATAAAGTAAAAAATAATTGTCACAATTACCTTTATGTCACTTTAGCACCAGAAACAAGCGTTCTCGGCGGCTCCCCGCGCGCAACTGACCAATCAGACGTTCTTGTCACTAGCACGCGCGAATTTGTTCAAATTTACCGTTGGCATAAGTGCTCTCTGGTGGCTTGAAATTAAATTACCTTTACGTCGTTTTTGCACCGGATTAAACTAGCTATTTTGTGATATTTGGCATTCTTATCTCCATTTTGAAAAAAAATACAATTACGTCGTTATTGCACCGGATGAGCGATATAGTCCGCGCCACGTAAAAAGAGCGCTGGAAAAAAGTGGAGGGGGTATGTTTGCGCATGGCTACACTCGCGCACGAAAGTACTAATCATATCATAATGTAGGTAGTATTGTAGCTGGGCGGCCGGCTCGGGCAGGCTAGTAACACCTATTTACCGTATTTTATTTATTTTACCGTTTTAACACCTATTTTTATTGTCAACAGTTGATTTGACTACTTTTGTCAACACAATAAATATTATGTGTGTGTACCATTGACATTATAAAGTTCCTTCTTCTGAGGTGTGTACCTAATAAATATTTTACTCATTTCAACATTTATGTCACTGTCTTTCATGAATAAAATAAATAAATTACTTAGATGAATATCTTTAATGGAATTATTATTAAAAACATGTTTTAGTCAGTGTTAATTGTTAAATTTAAATAAGTACCTAAGTACTAACCTACAAAATTCAGGTATTGTTGATCAGTTGATACATTGTTTTATTATCATCAACAGCATTTTTAACAGCCTCTCTCTTCATAAAACTATATACTAGGTACGTCATAAATAATTTTTCAGATTTTTCTATGTAAAACCATTTCGTAAGCGAAAACTTTTGTACGCGATGATATTTTGTGAACGAATTTGACGTAGTGACAGCGCGGGAAGCTAAGGACTGCTGACGAACCAATAGCATGCGCCGAATCAATGACAGCGTTACCCCTTCACCCCGCGCCGCAGTCCACACAACCAATCGGACCTAAAAATCGACTCTGCGCAGCTTGTCAGCCAGCGCTCTTTTTACGTGGCGCGACCTATACTGGGGGCAATTCTGAGTGTCGCAAAAGCTAAACTAAACTAACTAAAATTATTGCCATTCTTTTTATTTCCATCGCTATGAAAGGGACGGCAACAATTTTAGTTAGCTTAGTTTAGCTTTTGCGACACTCAGAATTGCCACTATTTTCTACCAAAATACATATTCTTACAAACCTTCAATAATACATTGGAGCGGATGGCATGAAAATAATTATGGTATATATTATCTTATTCTTTTTAGAAAATGTAGGTAATATTTTCACGCTGAAAACCCAATAATTATGGTATATATTATCTTATTCTTTTTAGAAAATGTAGGTAATATTTTCACGCTGAAAACCCAAAGTACTTTTAAATGTTCATGTTGTTCATTTGAAACCCTTTCCCAAAATGACTTAAGTATTAATTAACAGGTCATAAAGCAAAAATTATTCGTAAAAGCGACCTTGATGATACTTAAAAAAATCTATGTTAATGACAATCACAGACTAGAGTGTTAGTAATTTGCTTTGATATGACAATAAGTACTACATAATATCAAAGTAAAAAAAGCGAACAAAACGCTTTTTTCATAACTCCTACAATAATACCAGCTAAACGGATGGTAAATTGCAAATCTCTTTTAATTTGAATTAAACCCGAAAACAGTAGGTATTCTTACTTCTCAAAATCGAGTAACTGTAATAAACTTTTGACACGGGCATTTATCGCGCAATCTGATAATAAAATAAGGATTTAACATTACAATAAATAAAATGACACGATAAATACCCGCGTCCACGTGTGTGCAATAATACATTTTTGTTACATGAAGAACGAGCTTACTCGCCCGCGACTTTGCTCGCGATTATAAACTAATACATAGTTTATAATTAATCGCGAGCGAATGGCGTATATTAAAAGTTTCAGCTGAATCCGTTCAGCAGTTTTCGCGTGACAGAGTAACATACGTTCAAATTAATGTTTAAATTATAATTCGAGTTATAACTAAAATAAACTTAGGCTCAACTCACACCAAAAGAGCATCGAAGAGCAGCGAAGCGAAGCGCAGTTTCAGTGTCATACGAATTTCAACTTTATTTTCATTACTATAATAAAGTTGACGTACTCCCTGTGACTACGTCATTTTTATTACGTAATACCTAAAAAAATGATGGAGAACTTCATTTTAAGAAAGAAAAGTGTATGTGAAGTTGCTTCAACAAACATCACAATGAACTTCACGACCAATGTAAAACACATGACATTTTAAAGTATTTCTTTAGACCAAAGTTAAAATAAAGGAAAGCAAAACATATCACCCGATACGGATGAAACAAGAGCACTACATTGATATCAATTCAGATGTCGCAAAAACTAAACTAAACTAATTTGCCAGCACTAAAATAGGTGCTGTTCTTTTTATTTCGACCGTTATGAAAGGGACGGCAACATTTTTAGTGCTGTCAAATTAGTTTAGTGTAGCTTTGGCGACATCTGAATTGACACCATTAACAGATCAAAAAACAAGTTTTAAAAAGTGACTTATCAATAGAGCACCTATTATTCTTAACCTACATAATAAAGTATAACAAAACATTTACTTAGGCATGTTGCTTTTGTATTATGAAAGAGAACACAAAATTCTACTGTACTTACAAAACATTATATACATCGATTATGTTAGCATTTTCTCCAGTTGTTCTCGTAAATTCCAAAGAATTTGGACGGCAAGATTTTAAGTAATGCAGTTACTTTTTATTTAGTTAGTAGAACTAAATAAAAAGTAACTAAGTCCTAGGAAAATGTAGGTTTGTTAAAATAAACTGAACGTGATTTTAACTGCCCCCTACACATCTAAAATTATGCTTTTTGTCTTTTATAAACTTTCGCGATCAGAACTCACATGATAAAACACATTTTTACGGGTATTTATCGCTATTTACCTTTATTAATTTTTATCCCGACTTTTCGACTGGATTGCACCAGCCGTGAAACGTCGAAATAAAATTAAAAAAAGGTAAACAGCAATAAATACCCGTAAATATTATGTTTTATCCATTGAGATGTATTATAGAGCCACAATCAGACAAATAAAATGTAAACGCCAAAACTTTGCGCACACTACGTAGTGCGCCGAGTTTTTCTTTTTCGCGTACAAGCGACATTGAACATTAAAACAAACAACATAACGACTACATTTAAATGTCAAATGTCATTGTAGAACATTGAATTTGCTCGCACAGCTCGCACTTTAATACATCTCAATGGTTTTATCATATGCTTTTCGTGTATGGGGAAACAGCTGTGATCCTTTGTCGTAATGCATAACAGGGTTGCAATCAATGAATACTGTTTTATATTGAGACTCACTGCAGTTCTTAAAACTAATAGTTCTATTTACTCGGTGTTATACACATTTTAATACTATACAAACAGTTTGTTACTGTCAAAATCATTGCATTGACTATCAGGAGTGAAAAAACATCATCAATCTAGAGGAAGCTGGAAAGTGCAGATGTAAAAATTAAGCAGTAATAGTTTTACAGACAGAGAGAGTTTTGACATGGGAACTGAACGCACTGTTTAAGTATATAATCATGAATCAATACAATTTCTTCTTCTTCTTTTCTTCATTTTGGCTTCGCACGACTTGTGCATTTATCCACTATCATGTCATAATTATAATTCTCATAAAGATGCAATTTAACAGATAACAACAAACATCAGCCAATACAACTATTTTGACAGCACTATCACTTTAAACTGGTCTTTCCAAAGTATACCGTGCCTTACCATAACCGTAATAGGAACGTGCCAGGCAAAAGAATATTCTTTGTATTCTATATAAAGCCTAAAATAATAAATAAAAAATGTTTTTTCTGAACTAGTTGTGAAAAATGGTTGTAAAAGTGGACTAAACCGATTCTTTTTCTTGGTGTGTCGCGTTTGAACAGGAAATAGAATCACCTAGCATGTCAGAAGTTTCAATGTGAACCTCATCCTACTGAAATTAATGATTTTTGAGTTTGAATTTTAATATAAGACAACACCGTACCGCCATGATCGGACCGTCATTAAAACTATTATATATTACTAGCTGCGCCCCGCGGTGTTACCCGCGGTAGTTCCCGTTCCTGTGGGAATACCGGGATCAAAAGTAGCCTATTTGTTACTCCCAGTCATATGTGTATGTTCCAAGTTTCAGCCAAATTCGTTCAGTAGTTTTCGTGAAAGAGTAACAAACATCCATTTATACTTACAAACTTTCGCGTTTATAGTATTAGTAGAAAGTATAATATTATTCATATTCCCGCGCCTGATACGGTCATAGAACGGTCTTAGCACGGTCATGGTCATACGTAGCGTCCCTAATGCAACTCATGGGTCCGTCCCAACGCCTCCAAATTGCTATGATGCGAGTCAATCCTATTCATATTCGCTTTGCATTCCTCTCTCTGCACCTTTGTGAGCCCCTCCGGCTTCGGGGTCAAAGTTTCCGTTGAGGCATTCTGTTCTAAGCTTTGTCGCTCAGCGGAGAGGAAGTCTGAACCGTTCACGTGAGGTTTATCGCTGAGGTCCAAGTTTGATATGGTGAGCTGGTCGGAGAACTCTAACCCGGACGCGAGGGACTTCGCAGCTAGCTTTGATTCAGTTTCTGCAATTAATTATATTACAATAATAAAAGTAAAAAGTTAGTATGAGCAAGGCTTACTCTGAGGAAGGAGTAGAAAAATAATAGGTTTTGTTCATGCAAAACGGTATAAAAAACGTCAATTTCCTATCTATACTTCGATATCTTATCTATAATAATCTATACTTCTATACTAATATTATAAAGAGATAAAGTTGGTTTTTTGTTTGTTTGTATGTTTGGGGTAATCTCCGAAACTACTCATCCGATTTCAAAAATCATTCCGATGTGTAGCATGGACTTTCCGAATGAACATAGGCTTTATCAAGGTAGGTACCACGCGAGCGAAGCCGCAGGCGAGTAAGCTAGTATTATACAGGATTATTCATTATTACCTACAAAAACTGACAGGGTCTAATTTTTGGGTCGTGAATATTTGTTAGGCCGAATCAATTTAATTCCTAAACTAAACTTCTTTACTAGCAAAATATCAGTCTTCCAAATTTGTAAAATCATTGTATCCAAATTTGTCTTCCATACCTTTGGTAAACTCGTCTTTTTTCTTTAGCGTTTGTTCGATTCTGTCGTCTTTGTGATCCTTCGGCAGCGAGGTGGCTCGCGCACCGCCCGTTAGCATTCCGAGCACCCTGTATACACAACAACTAATGAGGGGCCGTCCATAAATCACGTGATGTTTTTTAACATTTTTTTAAACCCCTTGGTGAGGTTTAAAAAAAGAAATAAGAATAGTACCCCCTCCCCCCCCCACCCAAAATCACGACGTGTATATTTTTGTACCTACAAAGAATCTTAAACCGGTGAGTCAAGGTCTACACGCCGCTTTTAATTTGGAAATCGCGCGTTTGTCGAATAAATAAATACACATTATATTTTACTACACCCCCCTCCCCCCTGTTATGTTTCTAGATTTTTGCCAACCCCCCCCCTTGAATTTAAATAGAAAGAGATTGTGGTGAAGTAAGTTTGAGAACAAAATTCATGAAGAAATGATGCTCAGTGCATTTTTTTTGTACGATCTGGTTTCGTCATGTGCAATACCTACTTACCTTTGCTGTTTTAGGCCTGGTTTGCGTGAAGAAAATAAACAAATAAGAAATTTTTACAGCATTTAAATATTTTAATTTCATATTGGTGGGTATTTTACACAGCGCCATCTAGTCACAAACTAAGCAAATAATACGATATCTAAGCGGGCGGAGATTCAACACTCAAGCAGAGTTCAATTGAACCTAGTTTAAATCGATGCTTAAAATTTGTCGCTATTACAACTAAACTGTCAAATCTGACAGCAACACTGTCAGATTGGTTGATGGTTTTACTATAAATAAATAAATATCCTTGGACATTCCACACAACATTATCTAGTCCTAAGTTAAGTAACTTAATGCTTATGTTATGGTAACCAGATGACTGATATAAAACTGAAATATATATTTTTTGTAAATATGTACATACCTACTATACATATATTATAGATAGAAAAACATCCAGACCCGGAACAAAAATCTGCAGAACATGCAAACATTTTGTCCCGTGGCGGGGATCGAACCCGCAACCTTCGCGTCTCAGGCGGGCCTTTGCCCACTGAGGTCGTCATATATATGTAAAACACAGCCTGACAGTTTTACAGTCATATTAGACAGTTAAGTCGTGATGGCGACAAATTTGGATTTTGCGACAATTTAGGAAATAGCTGAGTACAGATTTAATTGTTTTGTGTAGTACCTTGAGTTCCCGAGGTCTCCGAAAGGCGTCCCGGGCGCAGAAGGGTGCGCGTGCTCTGTATGCCCGCCCTCTGCCGCGAGACCTTCTTCAATCAGGACCGCGCCTATGTCCAGTTCTCCTTCTAAATAGTCGCAAAATTAAAAAGAAATATAAAACCGACTTCAATTATAAATAAATAAATAAAATAAATGTTGGATAGGCATAAACCTGTCAACGTCACTGTCAATGTCACTCAACGCGGCTCATTACGCGTTGTGCTTTTTCCCGCCCTTCTGATAAAAACCGTTGCCTCGAATAAACATACTCCGTATAATAAATTACTGCTTTTATTACTTTACTCCTACAATAAATATCCTTGGACATTTTACACAGCGTCATCTAGTCCCAAGCTAAGTAACTTAGTGCTTGTGTTATGGTAACCAGATGACTGATATACTACATAGATACATTTTTTTTATAAATACATACATATTATTATACGTAGAAAAACAACAGATCCAGAACAAAAATCTGCAGAACATACAAAAATTTGTCTCGCGGCGGAGATCGAACCCGCAACCTCTGCGTCTCAGGCGGGCTTCCGCCCACTGCGCCACAGAGGTCGTCAATTCTGTAAGTAACTTGATCCAACGAGGTACATCTGTTCATCACTTTGAATATTCTATTCAAATCCTCACCAAACAAAAAAAATATGTTCAAATCAGTCCACAACTAACAGTGAAACTTTACTAATTAAAGAATATTAGAAAATGTATTCCTAGCTTAGAGAAAGTAAAAAATAGAGCGCTGTATATTTCTTTCTGAGTTGAACAAAGAAGAATATAATACAACATTCATGTGAGTAAAAGGGACAAAGCATTCGATATTTTGTCCCTCATCGCGTGTCGATTTTTCGTATGGCCGAAAACTTGATGCTTCGAATTTTGTACTACGAAATTATGGATTCACTGTATTTTTGTCCCTCTCGGTGGCATGCTCGCTGTTCGTCCAGGTACTATACTAGGTCCATGATTCCTAGGCTAAATTTTAAAGTTTGCACAAAAGATCTCAGATGTGGCTAATCGTAAAGTAATTCGTACCATCAGTGACTTCATACAGCTTGATGCCGGGTATCTCCTTCTCTTTCTCTCCTTCGGCCGAAGGAGTTTTCTTGTAAGTGCACGTTCTTGACACGAGAGGCTTCCATCTCGCCACCTAAAATTGCAAAACAGTAAAAAAACTCTAGTCTACATATGGTACAATACGTTTCGACCTATTTTTGAGTTGAATGCCAATCAGTGAGTATAAACAATGGATCAGGATACATAATCCTCAATCCTCAATATTCTTATTGAGGATTGAGGATTATGTATCCCTAAGATAAGGTAAACATTATTAAATTTTTGGGAATTGAAGATCCCTTGAAATTAGTCAAAAGAAAGAGTTACAAGCATCAAGAAGTTTTCATTTCACACATTGAAAATTGTCAATCCACTCCATAGCCACTCAAAATGGTTTTTATTATGTAAGTAGGTAATCGTCTCATAAGTCTGAGCCAGTTTTTTAAAATAACATGTAATAATAATATGAAAAAGACACACACAAACCTGCGCCAGTTCTTCAAAACGTTCGACCGCGGGCGCCGACCACTTGTCCCATCTATTCTCTCCGTCGGGGCTGTCTGCCGGACGCACGCCTGCTAGGAAACATTCCATCGCCTGAAACATTGATATGTATTTGATATCCTACCGACTGCGCCAGTTTTTATTAACTCAATGCTAAGATAAGTGTGTGTTTTCATTAATTTTGCACAACAATCATTTTATCAACATTATAAGAAAACATTAACAAATTAATGTTAAGTTATTTTTTTTATAACCTATATTTTCCCACTGCTGGGCAAAGGTCTCCCCCGACTTAACTTTTTTAATATCCTTGAAAAAAAAAACTCAATCAAATAGTAGATACAATATCATATAATTTATTCTACTCGCAATAATACAGAACCTAAAAAGAGTGCAAGATGAGAATAGAATATCACCTGCTGCTGATTCTTCACACAATAAGAATAAAATGTATAGAATTTTATACAATTTTATTATAATTATAGGCATAATAAAGGCTTATCAGTAAAATGATGAACATGTAACAAACCTGGAATCGCAGCCTCAAGAGATCAGCTCTCAGTTCACAGAGCTCATGCGTCGCCACGTACTCACTGTCTCCGTAATCGAGGAAGAATACATCTGCTACCTACAAAATCAAATACACAAGTCTAACAGTTGGTTTCTCGAACGCAGACTATCTCTAAAGTTTACTAATCAACAGTCAAATCACGTGACAATGTCGAATTTGTTCCTAATTTGACACTTGTCATGTGATTTGAACTTTGATTAGGTAATTTTGGAGATGATCTGCGTTCGAGAAACCGACTGTACGTCAATAATAGCGCTTCTCTTCACTAGTAAAAGTAAATACAAATAGGTACATATTTGGTCCATGCCCACTAGCTTTAAACGCTAAAAGAAACTGAGCCCCTACTACCAAAACCGAAAACGATGCATCGTACCAATAATCGTAGTTCAGCTTATGTTGGTCAAATGTTCCGGGTTCAGTGTTCACGAACTGCTACAGTTGCACCAAAGCTGAACTATGATTTTTGGCACGATGCATCGTTTTCGGTTTTGAGAGTAGTTTCAGGTTTTGAGAGGCCCTGAAAAGTACGGAATGCCAACTTCTGCAAAAGTTGCCTCGCAACGTTTTCTTCACAGTTAATTTAAGCTCGTTTGGTGCACTTGGCCGACACGTCATTCACGTATTAAAACTTCCGTCCCAGTCGATAGAAAGTTGCATGATATCACAGATTATATAATACACTAGTACCAGATGCCTCATGTAGAACATTGAAAACAATCCTAAATTTGCGGGCAATTCGTCGGCTATCCCGTTTTACCTGTGTTTCTGAGTTAGCGCCATCTAGCGTTCATGTCATGTAATTTTATTTTATTTTATAGAAATTGATCTAGGAAATAAAATAATGGGATATTTTATTTCGTTAGATTGAAAAAAATATATTTAAAACAGAAAATGTATGATTCTGGCATAATTTTGGTGTTTACTTGAATTTCCAGAGACATTATTTCGAAATCGCAACACGTAACGCTATCTATTATTATTTTTTGGAACTGCAAGCGTTTTATAAGGAAATGGTACCCCATGATGATATAGAATAATTAAAGTACCTCCTGTGTAGCGTCGAATTCATTAGGTCTGATGTCGTGGACGCGAGCTCGGTACCATTTGCCGTCATGTCTGAACACAGCCGCTACCACTTGACCGACTGACACGTGCTTCAGCTGAAATAGAGTTAAAGAAAACATCAAATTACATACTATGGGTATTTAATGGTAACTGAATATCTTGATAATTTGATGTGCAGACGAACGACTGCACCCAGAAACGAGACGGGGAAGAGACGGCCGACACGGACAAATGAGTGAATTATTGTGAGCGTATGAGTGAGTGTGTTTGAGTACGAGTGAGTGAGTGTTAGATAATTAATGTGAGTGAACGAGAGAGATTGAATGCATGAATCATACACGATACTTGATAAATTATGAATAGTGAGTGAGTGTGAGTGAACAAGGCCCGAATATTGAAACGGCCACTAATTTAAATGGCATCTACGCATGGACACATTGTTTGAACCTTTCTATACAAATTTGACAGGTAAGAACGTGTCAAATGGTTAGCACGCTCCCAATGCTGCTAGAGCAAACTTATTTTCTTGTCACTCGATTGTCAATATTTCTCATTTCTGATACCCATGTTTATGTTGATGGAAAATAAATATTTTTTCTATTCTATTGTATAATTTTTTTCAGTAGCGTTTTAGTAATAAGGTGTCAGTGTGTAGATGTAATAATTACCGTATGAGCAGCTCTGTTCTCCTTGTCGCTGTAATAGTCTGTCATGTGAGTGACGAGGTCGTCTAGCTGAGCCACCTGCGGCCCAACAAACTGCACCCAGAAACGAGACGGGGAAGAGACGGCAGAAACGTACACTTCGATAGATGGCGTTGTTGATTCTGTTCAATCATATTCTATTTTATTTAAGTAGAAGAAAACGAAATAGCAATACGACTTTGTACTTTGTAACAGTAGGTATTAATGTTATGACAAAAATCTTACCACCTTAAATACAAGTTTTCTGAAAATTTATCGCTGTACGAAATAGAACTTTAAGAACAGTAAGAATAAAGATAAGTTATGAAATTTAAAGTATTTATCCCAATAATCTAATAGTTTCGGAAGATTTCGTGCTTTATAGTAACATACAAACACACATACATAAACAAGTAGAATTCTATCTCCAAACCTTATAGAATCATTTTAAATATCTCTGCCTACCATCATAGGAGTAAGCAGAGACCACGGATTTACACTTGCTACGATAAAGCCACACATTCATTTTAACAATACAGTTTTGCAATCGCTTTCTCAATCGCCGAGAACTCAAGATTACATACCCAAGCATGAAATACTTAACATAAACAACCTCTACCCAAATAAACAAAAAACACACTCATGCCCATTTTCATAACCCTAAAATTTTGTAAAACAGGACATCACAAAAAACGACATAAATAGGATAACACTCATTAAAAGGTAAAGAAAACCATAGATAAATAATAACAAAACACAAAATCTATCTAGTATAGCAAATTTTACTGAACTACAAAATACTAGTGGCAATTCTGAGTATCGCAAAAGCTAAACTTAACTAACTAAAAATGTTGCCGTCCCTTTCATAGCGATGGGAATAAAAAGGATGGCATTAATTTTAGTTAGTTTAGCTTTTGCGACACTCCGAATTGCCACTACTGTCTGCATATAATTTTAGATTTGTCAAGCTAAAGTATACCTTATTGAATAGCGAAATGTTATAAGGAATTAACTTTATAACAACTACAGGTAGATCTACTCGATATACGGTGATAGACACCACTGATTTGTTCTTGAAGCGGTAACTACCCAGATGCATGCTACACGTTTGATATTTGTATCGTGATATTTGAAGAACATCTTATTATATCGATCTATGTATTTATACTAGTAGTTTATCTGTTTGAAGCTTTCAAACCTGCATATTATGTCTTACATCATAAGTATTGTGTTACCATACATAACACACTAGACATAGCTGGGCATTAACTCGTTAATCCGTTAATCGTTAATTAACGAAGTTAACATTTTGATTAACGGATTAACTTTTAAGTTAACTTTCAAAAATGTTAACGGACACGTTAACTTCCGTTAATATGTGAGAAGTCCGTTAATCGTTAATCCAATGCCTAATAGTTACGCACGGCACCGACAAGTGCCGGGCGGCGCGTGGCAGCGTGTGAAACAAAAACTAAACTAGATATATTATGCCGGCGCGTGCGAGTGAGAAAGAAAACTGCGAAGAGATTTGTTTCGTTTGATCATTTAATTACTTAGCGCCGGTGCTTAGAGTGACTAGTGTTTTGTTCGTTTGTTTGTTTGTTTGTTGTTGTTATAAATTACTGTCAGTGATCATTTACGTGTTGATAATTTATAAAGAAGAGTGTAGTGTAATTTAGTTAGATAGAAAAAGTGTACTGTGCAGTGTAGTAATTATAATAAATATTAGTAGCAGCTTTTTGTTTTGGCTAAACAATAGCTCGTGATAATTATCTACATCCTTTGTCAGTACAGTACCTACGTAATCATCAGTCAGACCAGAGAGATGAAGCTAAAAATTGTATTCAACTATTTTCTAAACAGGGCATTAGGCTCGAGTCGGGTACCCGCCGACGTGCCCGGCGTTTTCGATTTTTTTTATAATTTTTAGTCTGTCTTGTTTTTTCATCTATTTCCTTCCGGTTTTCCCGGCAGCTTTGATTGGTGAAGAATGTAGAGATGCTAATTTGATTGATAGTTTCAATTCAAAGTCAAACCGACATTTTCTTTCTATAGTTTAGGTATATATTTTATTATAGTCTTAAACCACACTTAGGTTTCGATGCTTTAACCGAAATATCATCAATAGTCAATAGTCAATAGTATTTTATTTGTAAAAGGTTTAGATTTTACAGGTCATTGTAGGTATCATTTATATACCTAGCTTCTCTTACCTCATCTTACTGATAGTTTCGTCTTCGGCGTCAAGGGCTTCGTGTTCGAGTGGTAAGGCAGCCTGGCTTAAGGGTGATCGTTTGTATCTCGCGGGTTCGAAGCCCGTCGAAACCGTAAAACTTTTAGTAAGATTTTTCATTTGTAGGTAATTTTCTTTCTATCAAAATTCGTTTGTTTTCCGAATTTAGTGTGCCAGTTGGTCAAGATTTTTTTTTTTTTCACGAAATATCACTAACCGGTGAGTTTCTAATACTTAAGGCTCAACTCACACCAAAAGAGCGGTGAAGGGCAGCGAAGCGGAGGGCGGTTTCAGTTTCATATGAATTTGAACTTTAGCTTCATTACTATAATACTTATTATCGCAGAGAAGGCGCGCGTATTCGAATTTGCCGGAATTCCCGCGAAGCTGCGGGCATCCGCGCGACTCTGTCTAGTTTCTCATGCGATAATAAGAAAGAAAGAAAGAAAGAAAAATCATTTATTCTTGTAGGACCTCAAGGATCACTTAAGTATCGTTTTACATGCTAGGTGATTCTAATGCCTGTTCCAACGCGACTCCCTACACCAGGGAAAGAATCAGGCAAGAACCTGGTGGTGTGGGCCTAGCTTTTTTTTAAAAGCGATCCCTTAACAATCTAAAATAATCTAAATAGTCAAGCTTCAGTGGGAAGCCAGTCGAACAAAGTAAGGCATGTCAAAGTATTATAGTAATAAAAATAAAGTTCAAATTCATATGACACTGAAACCGCGCTCCGCTTCGCTGAGCTTTGTTGCTCTTTTGGTGTGAATTGAGCCTAACGCAACGATATAATGATGCAATTTTACACATATTAACGGATTAACGATTAACGTTAACTTGCGTTAATTCTTCCGAAATGTAACGCTTTAACGTTTAACGAAGCTAACTTTTTTGTAACGGATTAACGATTAACGAAGTTAACCATTTGATTAACGGTGCCCAGCTATGACACTAGATGACGCTGTGTGGAATGTCCAAGGATTTATTTATTATTCGCTGAATATGTGATTAATATCAAACGTGTATCATTCGCCAATTTCGCCATACTAATTTGCTGAAAGTAAATACTTGAAAATATACTGCCAAAATCGAAGCTAATAATGGATATAGCCTTCAATAAATCTTACCGATAATATGTTTATCGCGCTGTGCTTCATTTGAGTTTCCATTAGCTGTATAGACTCCATTGTGCATCTCTTCGGGTCCTAATATATTGCCAACTATTATAACAATTTATACTAAAAGTTATCTTTTAAAACTGAAATATTTGGTTCAGTTGGATGATAGGTGGATTAAAAGTCGAATGCTTACAGACAATTTCAGCAAAAGTTATAATTATAAGTATATATAAACAGTATTATAAGTATATATTTGTGACACAGCTTGATGACTTTTATCCCTGTGGGCCTTTTATGTGTAAGTAAATTATATTGAATAATTTACACTAAGTTCTTCTCTGATAATGATTTTTGTTCGCGTTAAAGTAGTAGTTTTCAAAAACGTTTTCTTTTCTCAATTACGCCTAAATTCCCTAAGGCTGGCGTGGCGCCATGTTGTAAGGAAATTCCGTCGCGTATCTTAGCATCGCAACAGAATGCCAATACAGGTTATTGAATACAAATGACTAATAGCGGGCACATTATTATCATGACGTAAGTTCAGCGACGGAATTTCAGCATAATGTATCCGTTATTAATTAGTTTTATGAAAAACATTATATTAGCATTCCGCAGCGGAATATCCGCGGATACGGAATTTCTGCCAACCGTGGCAAGAGCCAAAAACATCTATTCTTTTACAAAACACAGCATGCAGTTAATTCTTACCGGGGCGCTTGTACTTGGCATGCGGTCGTTCACCTGTCTCATCAGGCGGCTCGCTGCGCTCGCCGAGAGCGGGGGAGGCGGGGGCGGCGGGGGGGGTGGCCGTGTGTCGCGGGGACTTGGCTTGATCTATCTCACGGCGGCATTTCTCTTGCGCTACCTGGGAGGCAAATAATATTAGAAAGAGCATTAAACGTAACAGGATAACGATTTTATCCGGGTAGAAATTCGCTCAGAGTTTCAGACTCAGACTTTGAAAGTGTCTAGACTGATAAGAGTTATAAGTATTTTTTGGTGTCTGGGTGAATCTAAAACAATAGGTATGTACCTATGTATGTACAAATAAATGCATCTAAGTAGTATCAGTTATCTCAGGTTACTATAGTACAAGCAGTAAGTTGCTTAGCTTGGGACTAGGCGAAGATTAATAGAACTACGGTTGCTGAATACATGGACATGCGGCCTTATAAGGCTTTATAAGTCTTAATAAAAGATTATAAAGGTATATAAAAAGGCAGTATTACATAGCTCTCAATAAGTTTCTTGGCCTGTTCGATCTGTTCCTGGGTGCCTCGTATGTTGATGAGACGTTCACTCGTCTTGTCGGTAGCGAGGCCTTCTACTTTAACTCGCGCGCCGCTACGGTGACTAATCTCGTTTATATTCGCACCGCCAGCTCCTGAAAAAGACACGAAAGATTTAATATCTTGAAGACAGGCAGTGGATCGTGTGCAGTGCCAGCCAACCGCAGTTGGTGCTACCATATAGATAGATAGATAGAAAGATAATCCTTAACAATAATCCGCCCAACCGCCCATCATCAAACAACTCAGGCTGTTGCTTGATGAACTCAAGCACCAGCATCTTTCTTATAAGGATAAAGACAAAGCTTTTATTTGTTAAGACACATGCACACTATAGAAAGACAAAAAGAAAACTGAATATAAAAAAAAAGAAAAAACATCAATATCCAAAGACAATCAATTAAACTAAACAGGTCCAGCCTCAGCTTAATGTCGCTACCGCAACATGTACGATACCGACGCTGGTATCGATATCGTATCTTATCACCCTAAAACATTTCTTTGATGTAGTGTAGACAATTCTTACCAATGATCCGCCCAACCGCCCAGGTGGGGACAGTGATGCTATTATCAAACAACTCAGGCTGTTGCTTAATGAACTCCAGCACTAGCATCTCAGCCAGCTGCGTGGCCTGAGTGCGGCCGCGAATCATACAGACATCGTGGTCGGCGTCCGTGAACTTCTTGAAGTTTATGAGAGCACCGGATTTTTTCTCTATGTCTTTGATGTTTGCGCCGCTGCGACCTTGAATATTCACTTATTTATTTATCTCACAAGATTTCGTTCTACCCAGATTTATTTTCTAACGAATAGTCTTGCTCAAAACATATTAAAATATTAGAAAATAACACTATAATAAAAATACATATATAAAAACTATATTAAAACCAGTTTTGTGAGAGACTGGTGGCTGTGAAAGGTTTCGAAGGTATGGGCTAGCTTTTAGCTTGTTTTCTAAAAAGAAAACAATCAAAACTTAACTAACCAAAAATGTTGCCATCCCTTTCATAGCGATGGGAATAAAAAAGATGGCATTATATTTAGTTAGTTTAGTTTAGTTTTTGCGACACACCGAATTGCCACTATCAAGTGTTTTATTTTTCCAACCTTGGTATTAAGCTAAAGTTACAGGGTAAAAGAAAACTAAGTTTACTGTTTCATTTAACATGATATAGAATATTTTTATATGTATTAATAATCTGAAGGCCAAACTAGAGGCAGGATTAACATAGCTTTGATACTTAGATTTCCAGTAGGTACTTACACATAAAAAAAACTAGTATGCATTGTAAAGAATCTAAAAAAAATAATAATAAAAACATACAGTGGAATATACAACCTCCTCCTTTTTTGAAGTCTGTTAATAAAAGGTCATGCCCTCCCTTTCCATAAACTCTGATCTACTCTTATAATCACACTATCATACTTCACACTAATATTATAAAGGTGAAAGTTTGTGTGTGTGTAAGTAAGTGTGTTACTTTGAGATAGGTACTAATACTGAAATTATTTATTTTGTTGCATACAAGCATAAAAGAATTAATAAACTTAATATAGGCTGTAGACCTTTAAAAAATAATTAAGTCTTCTGAGAAACTAGACTTGTTTTTTTTTGTGTTGACTACAGTTTTTTCCTAAAATTATGCTAATGACAAAAAAATTAGACACACTAGGCAACAAAGCAAAGTAAAATTGTGTAGGTACCTTTAAATTCCTAAGTGGCCCGAAATCCTGGATCAGCAATGCACTAGTGCCAAACTAAACATGCATTATTGATCCTAAGTACCCACAAAAAATTAAATCTTACCAATCAAAGCAGGAACAATACTCTTTGAAACCTTAATTTCAACGATGTTCATTCTAGATGATTTAATGGTGCCTCCCGCTTCTGTCTCATCTTCATCCTTTTTAAAGACATAGTACACTACAATAGCAGTGACAGTCACTATAGATAAGCCAAGAGCCACAGGAAGTACCAATCTTGAACTTGAAGACATGGTTCTGCAAACACATTGAGAACATTAGATTCATACAAGCCTACGAAAAATAAACCTTTGCCTACCAGTAGGTAATAAAAAATTGAGATACTTTAGTTACCTACTTACCAAGATTTTTAATCACTTTGTTTGCCAAGTGGTGTGAAAGCTTTTAATCATTCATATAGATACGATCTTACTTGTCCTATTTTAATGAAGATGTATCTATTAGCAGGTATGACATAATAACTAGAACAAAATTACTTCACAAGTAATATGATACGCGCTGTTCACGGGTTCCAATAGCCTACCTTGATTGCCTTGCAACAGCAAGCTCCTAAAAAGCAGCTGTGAATCAACAGATTGAGAAGCTGTTGGAGTTTTCACGTGCTTAAAATTCAGTTAATTCACAACAAAACAATGCTTCTCTCTCTTCTTTATTTCAAGGCGATTCAAAAATCGGAAAAATTGTGCGTTTCGTTCGAAAACATTGACTGACATTGACATAATGAAATGAAAAACTTCATGGTCATTTCTTGACAGCTCACTTGACAGAGAGGGCAGGTAGCGGTGGCCCGCGAATCGCGAATGTGAAATTTCGAAATTTCAAAATGAATTTGTATTTTTGCGTTTTTTAAGTGACCATGTTTTTATTTCACTAGGTCAATGCATTTATCTAAATGTTTTCGTTTCTTAGTTTCATCAGCTTACGCGAAAGCATTGCTTTATGCTTTTGTACCTTTGTATTGATTTCTAAGACACACACAGTAAACCGCAGCGTGCACTGAACGTAATGGTGTTTATAGCTTGCACTAGATTTAGATGAGGGCTAGGAAAATGGATGGACATGTCCATATTTTTCCTAGGATGGCACGCGTAGCTTTATCAGATATCCGGGCACCGGCGGACTCGGCCGGGGCGGCCTAAAAACTTCATCACCAGAGGGGTGATTGGCGAACTTATGGAGACAAAGTTAGTCAGCGCTTTCCATCAAATATGACAGTAAATCACGATAAATCTGACAGATTTGACAGTCCAGCGATCAACGAACGCCTTGAGAAAGCATTGATGACATTCAGCAAATTCTTTGCAAGAATGATGTAACGGCCAATAGAAAGGCCATGTAAACGTGATTGTGGAGCACATTCGCCATGATTTTTTACGCTGATAATGGCTGTCAAATGGAAACACCTCGAAGGCTGTCTGCAAGCGCGTCTTGCCAGCTAAAAACTTATGTTTTAGAGCAAAATTGGCAAATTATTGTAAAAAAAGTGTTTGAAGAAGTGCGAATTCGAATTTTAAAATGGAAACACCTCGAACGCTACTTACAAAGAGCATGTAAAACAAGATCAAGATTGTTTTCCTGCGACTTGCCCAAACTTATAAAAACAAAATTTGCAAATTATTGTACAAAGAAAGTGTTAGAAGATTTCACGGCAAGATACCTATCGGCTCAACAAAGAAGCGTTCGCGGGATGTAATACCTTTGCTTTCCGAACGTGTCCGGCCGACAGTGATTAGGAGTGTTAACAAGGTAAGTTCTTTGTCCAAAGTTCTCTAGCTCATCAAAGACTACTTGTAGGTTAGGTATGATTTTGTAGAATAGGAGTTTTAGATCAAATGAACCTACTGACTCTGTATTTATTAGTTACGTTAGTATATTTTCGGCTTTGCTCATACCAACATGGCATGGCCTGAGATGTGGTCAACCATGCTCTCAATTCCGCAGAAGTGTTGAGGAAGTACATAAACTTCCCTACCCGGTACCCCCTTCTTTATAATATTAGTGTGATTACATTGAGTAAAACTATGATAAATAAGAAGTGCACTATTATTTCATAATAATTATTTATTCACATTGCTTATTACTTGTTACAGGAGATTCTGACTATGCACTGAAGCCGTTTATGATGAGGCCTATTTTAAGAACTGCTGAAGAGTCACCTGAGGAGTTCTACACCTAGCCTGGCATAGTAAGGCTTAGCTATGGACAGTGGTTTTTGTGTGAACATCCTGCGGAAACTTATTTGATATAGGTACCTATACATTGGCGGAGAAGTACTAGATATTGTAACTTTTTTAAAGTACTTAATACAATATCTATGCTTCCTGAAAGTGTGTTTAGCAGTGAATGTGTTTGTCCCTGTGCATGTTAATTATATTTAATGAGAAATTTTAATTGTGTAGCTCTAACTTCCATCATAAATTTGCTTTGGACTTATTTACTGCTCCACCTCATAATGTATCTAATAATAAAATGATAAAGGTATTTTGCATTTAATTGTAATATAAATATATACCTTGTTAATGTTATTTAAATAATAAGACTTACAATAAAATTACATATATTCAGTGGAATCCATTCAATTGTTTTATTCATGACCTAGATAGAATACCCTATTGGTGAATTAGGATGCATTTGAAATATAGAGAACAAAAATAGATGTAGGTAAATAATAATATTTTGTATATAAAATCCAGAGATCAATTCTTTTACAAAATATAAATGTTTGACAGAAAAAACTTCTATGTTATTTTAGCTCATGCAAATATATAACTCCTGCAATGCTTCGTGCCTTAGGGTTGATATCGGTTACATCATTCACCATCTGCTCT
This sequence comes from Xanthorhoe designata, assembly GCA_963582015.1. Classification (NCBI taxonomy): domain Eukaryota; kingdom Metazoa; phylum Arthropoda; class Insecta; order Lepidoptera; family Geometridae; genus Xanthorhoe; species Xanthorhoe designata. Next base: position 9,214,858 of record OY757046.1, read on the forward strand.
TCTATTTCTATTCGCCTCCAAATTCCTGGCCCAGCAAGGTGCATCATTATGATCTATAAAAAAACAAGAAAATTGAAAATAATAATACCTAAACTGTGAAATCTTTAGTTCATTTATTTATATTATTTATTTGAGACTTTTTAAGTAAATAAAATCTACTTGCTCAGACTCCCACCAGTATCGACAACTTATCTACCATTGGTTTAGCTTACTGTGGTTTGATATTTGTCAATATTTCTATCATAGAAATGCTAATAGCTTACCACGGCAAGCCAAATGGTCATTGAGAATGGCCATTAGTAATACTAAGGAGTATACCTACTTTATTGATAGTCAAAATATTTCTATGTACCTACTTTTATTAATGTTCATTCTTACCATGTGACGAGACCATTTCAATGATTGTGACTGGTAGGTAGGCATAAGGGTCATCCGCCTTCCTTTTGTACAATAATTATGGATTTCTGAAAATTTACGTATACTTTAATAAAAGGTTTAAAATTAAAAACACTAGGCACTTCTTCATATTTAGTATAATTTGTAACCACCCGATTAATTATGTTATATTATTAGGTTTGTTTTTTTAAATTTTTCAAAACAAACAGTAGGTAGTGTAGTGTAGAACATTATCAACCAAGTTTTATCCCAATTATTTGTTGGTAACAAAGCAATTGAGTTATTATAACAAAAAGGAGCCTTGCAAAGTTTGTTATTTTAATGATAATTTAGGTATTAGGATGAGTGAATTTGTAAATATAATAGAAATTAAAAAAACATGCAAACCATTCGATCCAGCCTCCACCGTCACGACGACCACTGACCGCCAGTTTTTAGGAGGCCCGAGGCCGTCACCCACGCCTTCGAGCTTGCGGGCACAATCTTCCCATGCCTTGACAGCCCTTTGTTGCACGAAGGGCCGCCCGCCCGCCCCACTATTGAAGTTGATAGCTCGATTGCCTTCAACAAACTCAATGAGTAGTCGATTCCCAAAGTCAGGTGGAAAACTGGCACCAAGCTTTGAAAAAAATCGTTTGTAGATGGATGAACTTGAGAGAGTTAAGATAAAGGATGATCATGAAGGAACAAGAACTTGGAAATGCGAAAATTACACAGTTGAAAAACGCCGGCAAACAAAAATATTAACACCAACCACTACGCCGGCCAGCAAACTTTTTTATCAGTCAGTCATGCATCATGCATGACTGTGTCAGTGTCATTGTCATGTCAGTCATTTACACAGCACAGACCACAGAGCAAACAAGATTTTTGAGATAATGCTGTTGATTTAAGTTGGTTAGACATTTCGTACCCGGTCCTTGCTACAATAGTACTTCGGAAATAAGTCGGGTTAGGATGATTTGCAAACAACTTCACGTTGTAAAATTCCTTAGTGATAACTTGATGACATGTTGATGACAAGACAATGGAATGATCAAACGAACTGCATGATCCCTCTCCAAAAAATCTCCAAAAAATTGTTTCATGTTGTCATGATCTCGATGATAAAATAGGCAATCACCCCTCAGAGTTAGCCACTACACATAACTAAACAGCTAGGTAGTGGCTTTGCGATAAACGGTCTGGCTGGCAACAAGTAAACCAATCACCTAGCAGATTGCTGGGGTGGTGCTTTGTGCATTAGGTGCTGTACCTACTATATTACCTACCTATTTGTAGGGTAGGTCACTTTTGCTGTAGGTACCTAGGTAATTGTACCTACCTATTATAGGTACAATTACCTATATAGGTAGGTATATATACATCTATATATATATATAGTATATTTTTATGACCTGTCAAGGTCAAAAATACTTAGGTAAACCTTTTTCACGTAGTATTTTTATTCTCTTTGCCTTTTTAATGACACAAAAAAAAACTAATGTTGCCAAACAATCACCAAGCAAAACATAGTACATTTTTACACGAATTTCTCATGATTCTTTTTATTACTGATGCCTGGATACCCTACTACAGCAAAACTTTAGTAGGTACTTAAACAGAACCGTGTATTATAATTTTGAATCCAAACTGTTGCTTTTATAAGTTGGAAGGACAAAACTCCTACAAAACCTCCTGATTATGACTTGGGACGTCACACTAGGTAAGCACTTCAATTGATGAATGAATGAATTTTCATGATTCCTCTGCCTAAGCTTCTACACTAATATACCTACCTTTAAGATGGGCGATCACAAGCGATCACGAACGTTTAAACGACGTTCGCCTGATAATGCCCATAATCTGACTCACAGACTACTAGGATGCTAACGCATATCTGACTCATCCTAGTAGTCTGTTATCTGACTGCCTGCACTGCAGTCATGCATGCATGGTTTAACAAAGTGGCAATCATGCATGCATGCCAATAGTGTAGAGGCCGCTTTATACCTACCTACCTAGGTACCTTCGTACACTAACCCCAAAAAACGTTAAAACATAGGTACCTAGTGATTGCCTAACTAAATTATCTCTTTGCGTAACCCCTTTCCTTGTCTGAGAACGTAGGTACAAGAACTTACGAGGCACTAAGTTCTAACTTCTAAGCAAATTAACTTAAAACAAACAACACCGGGGCGGTCGTACGTAGGTAGCTATACCTAGTATAGGTAATCTAAAGACACGACCTTCGCAATTTTTCGTGTCGTCTACTTTCATGTCGGCGAATAATTCCATCCCATGAATTGTATTATTGTGGTGACCATGCTTCATGGTTTTAAAGGACAATTTAGTAGTACCTACCTAGGTAGTAGGTTTACCTGTAATCACGCTCGCTATAACATCATAGTTGTTATCTTATGTTTTACTATTGGTTTGATAAAATTTTAAAGTATTTTAATTATGTACGCTGCTAGTTAGCTACTACAACTCATACAGAAGACGCTGTACAATCGTCTTTCTATGAGCAAGTCTAATAATATTGTTACATTATTTATTAGTGTTGTAGGCACTATGTCAAAGTTTAACATCACGCACGGCTCACGGCACCATGGACTACACAGAGGCCCTATAGGTAGTTTAAGTACCTACTTACCTATGTAGGTATAAGCCGCGCAGATAGAGAATAGATCTGAAAATGGCGGCGGGTAGGTACGCACGGTTGGCAAAAAAAGTTCTCAAAAATCGATTTTTATTGACTTTTTTTGTTGTTGCTGGTTTTTGAACAAGGCAGGCGGTACCTGCCTAGCTAAATGATTATTAGTTCTCTACAAGACACAAGAAAAGGATTTAGCTTAAAAATGTACGAATCAGACAGAGAACAATCAAACTCAACAAAAATAACAATGAATATCAACGAAAACAACAAAATAACGGAACGAATTTAACGATAACTCGGAGTGCGTCAAGTAGCGTGGAAAGCGAATCCTGACTGACTTTTTTTTTGTAGCGCGTACTTCACTGTGTGAGTACCTATAGACAGCTATAGAGATTTTTTTTAAACCTTACATAACTACATCATCCGGTCAAGAGTAAATTGGACTGACCCAATGCGTTTTCAGTGTGTTCAGAAATTTAATAAAAATATCTAACAGCGCTCTAAATTATACACACCCTCCCATACCGTGCGCCTGAAATGCCCCAATAAAGGGTAATGGTTCGTATTCGTCATATTTTTTTATTGTCTCCACAATCACGAAGACTGCGGGCTGGGTTCCCACGATATTAGTCAGTTTTCTAAACAGCCATGCAGCGGCCTTATGTGCGACGGTATCTGCCTCCAAATAATATGCAGGAGACTTTTCATGGCGGTAACGTGTAAATTCAATAGATTTAGTGCACTGTCGTCACCTCATTTCATTAGTAGGTACGGGTAGATCGACACCTTATTAGATATAAGTAGATCTTAGTTATAGTTGACAAGACGTATTTACCTATATATATTTTAGTTAAGTATGTTATAATATTATGTTTATGGCACGATGAAAACATTAATTTACACCGCTAAAGTTACTTTAAAACTTTCCCAAAATCGATAATCTGACAACTATTACGGCTCAAAACTTAAGTACCTACCTACCTATCCTTACCTACCTAAGTAGGTAGGTAGTTATTAAGCAAATTAGTTAGAATGCTGTTTCTTTTTCTTAGACTTCGAATATGTCGTCACGAAGAAGGCTCCTCCACGCATATGCTTCGGCACCGGACTGGAACGGGAAGTCTTGCCCACTGAAGGAAAAGCAATGAGTCCTTTCATGAGACGGATCGCTCCTGAAGTGAAGCCTAACTTAGGGCCAGGGACGTATGATAATGATCGGGACGCTTTTTATGATTTAACGCATAGGGTAGGTTTAAAATACAACAGTGTCTTTATCTATTTTGATGAGCCAGAGAATAACATTAACTGGCTTTCACACAATGATCACAGGCTTCGTTAATAATCTTCTTTAATACGAACTTCAAGCCTATTATTATGTCGTTTTTAATTTTACAGCATTATAGCACGGTCGGTGTAGGTGCAAAAACACCAAGGTGGATAGTAAAGCATGAGTACCAACCACCGCTAAAAGAGCCACCACCGAAGAGAAAAATTCAACAGAACTGTGCTCCTTTCAACCAAACTTCCAAAAGAAAAGGAATATTCAAGGCGAGCGACTACCCTGCGTAAGTCCATTTTATCAAAAAAACCTGATTATTTTGTACGCATTTTACTACTTAAGTAGGTACTTTTGAAAAGCAGAGCCAGCCATCTTATGTTATCAGGGCAGTTATTTAATTGATGAAAACTGAAAACGTATTTGTACCTAGGTATGTTCATTTAAAAAATGCAAACTAACTTAGCACCGCCACGGGCAGCCGCAACCATAAAAACAAATCACTTCCTGCAGTTTCCGCATTATGTGTTTTTCTTGTGTTTCCTATAATGCGTGTTCGTGTCAATATATGTTTTTGTTCGAAATTAATCGTCACGGCCAGGTTTGATCCCATGGACCATAGAAAGTCGAGGCACCATCTTAATTGGCCATCAGCCATCACAGCACTGTCATAAAAAAATTTAGCTTAGCAATTCCATGAAACGCGATGATTAATGTAAAAAATATCAAAATATTACTTACGTTGTTAAAAACCGTTTACTGTTTGATAAATTTTAAAAATAAAATGTTTCAGGCCCTGCGACTACTGTCCTGCATATAGGAAACTGGAAATGAAATTTGCTTACAGCTTCTCTGGCAAAAAGGTCTTGAAGTGTGCAGTACAAGTAAGTTTAAGTACCTACACGAATAGTAATTAGTTTAGTACCTACCTACCTACTTAATAAATAACCAACCGGCGCGGCAGCGTACCGCGCGTATGAGACATTCTGCGATTCAACGAGCTGGTGTGCTGGAATGAGTGATAAATTATGTAGCGTGCATGCCAAAACATTAGTAAAATTCGCAGAATAACTAAAAATACTCTGCATCTTCATCATCGAAGAGCAACCGGTGCAATATCCTTTTTTCTGCATAAATTATGGTCACTGGTTATTTCATTCATTTTAGATCCAATGTGTGCCTTACAACTTGGATGCGTGTGGGGCGTGTGGATGCTCTTGTTCAGCACAGGGGGACTACTGGCAGTTTGAAAACAGAATTTTTCTCTGCAGAAAGCACTATACGAGATTGTTTAAGCATTGTCTGGCCAAGTTCCAAGGAGCTAAGCTGGCAGAGTTTAAAGTAAGTGTACCTACACTGGGTACTTAGACTTACATTACATAACTCTATAATATTTTATTTCTCTCCCATAAACCTACTTATTACTTTTAATTTTCAAATTAGGTAGGTAACTACCTACCTACACTGTATTAGTTAGGTAAGAAGGTAATCTAATTATATTACCTACCTACTTTAATAATGTTCCTAAGTTCTATGTTTTTTGATCTCAATATCTAGAATATCGCTAATGATAATTAGAAATAAATATTTGAGTAATCATTTTTAGGCAGTTTTCAAAAATACAGTTTTTTCAAAATAAATCTACCTACTGCTTTTGCTACTCATACCTACATAGGATGCAAAAGATTGCCTAAATCGTCGGCATGCAATTACATCTCACAACTTTATTTTTCAGTCGGTGAGAGACTGTTTCTTTGCTCACGCGCACAACAGTTGCAAGGCTGCCCTCAAGATAATGAAGAGTGAAGAGATTGTGAAGAAACTTCGAAAAGAAGCTTATTTGGATTTGTATTTTCCGCAACGTCGGTTTTGTAATAATTGATTTAGTTAGACGAAATAACAAGGTTCCGAAATCTGTAGTAGAAAATGATGGTTTTGTGTGGTATCACTAAGGAATCGGTAAGTTACTTTAGTAAAAAATGGCAACACTGAAATGTCAAATAATCAATCATCTGACTTTTGTTGTGTGTGTTCATTCCGTTATTTATTTTGGTAAAGTAATCGATATTTGGGCGAGTTCTCGGTTAAAATGAAGCTTGATTCGAACAATAAAATGGTGAACAGTGATAGCGGCGCCGATACGCCTGAAGAAGTTGTTGATCCGAGGCAGAACGCCGAAGATATTATCGACGAAATTCTGGCAGAGTTCACGGAATCCAGATCGCCCCCAACAAGGAATGGAATCGGCATTCCCGAAAACTTGTTCAACATGATACAGCCACCGCGCACTAGAACCCCCGCTAATTCGTTCTCTGAAAACGCAACAATCGACGACATCGATCCTGCTTCAGATCTCGGCACGTCAATACGAAACAAGTGTGCAGAGCTTGAGGAGATCCTTCAGAGCTTGAAATCAAGACTAAACCATGTCGTTCTGGACGAAAACATTGTTCTGAGCCCCGACGCGAACTCCGCCGAGGCTCAACTGGAACATGACCTGGATACTGACTGCCAAGAGGACCTGTCTTTACAAGAATTCCTTGAGCTGCTCCATTCACAGAACAAAATCACTTCCATTCCATGATCATTTGTTGCCAACATCTAGATATAAGGCGAAATTATAACATGAATTTATTGTGTGCAGATTTGAGATGGATAGAATTATGAGAAAAAATATTACAAACATTTCTGGCCTAAATTCAGTGTTTTACTATTTGAATGAAACCAAGGTTTAGATAAATAATCACTTTATTTTCATAGCAAAATAGTTGAATACTTAGCAAAATACTGCAATAGGTAGGGTCGGCCAAAAATGTGGTCTACCACCCTATTGTTGAGTTTCACATTTGAATGTCATGAAACATCTAGGTCGATTTACACTTGCAATAAATTTATGAAGTGACAATTATTGCTCTCTTGACTACATTTACATCCTGCCATGTGTCATATTTGAATTATTACAAGAAAAAGTTGCACTATAGATAATTAGATTTTGTCAAAACTGGTAGTTCATTTTCTTGGCGGACCATTACCATACATGGAATAACATAATTTCTAAAAGTCTGCAAACATGTCATCTTCAGTTTGCAGTGTGAGTTCGATAGAGTTAGGTATAGTGTCATTTTCATACAGTTGAGAATCACTGTGACTGTTTTCATTGTCGTATTTGCTCAAAATGTTCTCAGATTTCAGTATAAAACTTGCATTTTTCTCACCTATCATGCCAACAATATCATGTTTCTTGCGGTAATTCAATGACTCTTTAAATGTTAACAGCCAGTTGTTGTAATATGAGGGGTCTGCATCAACACATTCCTTCCTAAAGAACAGCATCGCATCAAATGCTTTGCTATAGTTACCATCTAGGTTACCATTTATTAAGCTTTCCAAAGCAGCAGTCATTTCTTGGACAAGATCTGCCATAGATTTTTTATTAGATTTGAGTACTTTGTAGTCCTCTATAGGATCCAAAGTTCCAATTCGTTTTATCTCATTCTGAGGTTTCAAAGGTAAACCTATTTTTACTGGTTCGGATTCTATTTTCAAATCATCAGGTCTATCACTTGATTCCAGAGCATTTGATGCTTCAGGAAGATGTATCACTTTCTTCTTCCTCTCTTTCTTTTCAACTTTGACCAGTTCAAACAAACATTTCAATTTCTCCAATGGTTCTCTGGATCTCTTTTCAATTTGTGGAGGCAATTTGAATAAGTCCATGATATCATCTCGCGGTTGAGGCAATGGTTTCCCAGGATTCATAGCCCTGAATGCTATACAATCCAGCATATGCTGAGCAAATGGACTGACTGTTTCTCCAATAGGGAATGCTTCTCCATTATCAAAGGTTTCATCATATGCTCTGGTCAGGTCCATTGCTTTGATGAGATCCACAAAACCTTTCACTTGTAAATCTGTACATTGGAACTTCTTTAGATTGGTAGATGGGAATGACATGAACTTGATTTCCTCTTTGAAGCATATGGAAGCCATTGAGAGACAGATATAATTATTTGTATCAATTGCTGGGAATAATGCAAACATTTTTGGTGCATTATTGTTGTTGTAAACCCTTCGAGCTATGGCAACTAAGTTCATCTCATGCAGGCATTTTATGAGACATGTGATTGCTTCCTGTGCTTTCTTATCCCCCTTCCTTGCGAAGACATACTGTAGACCATCACCAGTAAGATTCTGCCAGCTTATGCTACTGGCATGTGTAAAGCCATAGACAGACAAGCATTTGTCTCCGCTCTCATACAATGTTGACTTGTCTAGCTCTGTGAATGGTATCACTTGTTGTCCAAATTGGTATCCTTTGATTGGTTCTTCACCTTCCTTCAGTGCTGTTTGATTTTCGGAGTTGACAAACGTTTTTTTAAACACAACTCCTTCTGTGACACTGGCTGTGTTTGTGACAGGATCCTTTACAGCTTTATGCCAGCTCTTGACGACCGAGTCATCTCTCAGTCGTATGTATGTTGATACTGGGATCTTGATATTTGGACCAATGCTGAGATCAACATTCCAGGGCCTGGATGACACTCCTTTTTTCTTATGGAAGAGTAGGTATCTCATGGTATATTCAAAGGTAGCTGTGGCCCCATTTGTGGCTTCTACAAACTGCTGAGCCAGTGTGATATCACCTTTAGCCAATTCATCAAATATATCAGGGCCTATGACATCTACTTCAAAGTTGTCTTCTTTCAATCCCTCTAAAACCTATAATAAATAAATACTTATTATAGAATATCCCACTGCATGGTCTTACTTCCATACAATATTAACTATGAGTATATTTTGTTCTTGTCTTGTTTATTCAAGTAATACCAACATTATAAACATGATAGCTTACCGTTTGCACATCTTTCGGGTCATAGCATGTATGCACTTTGAAGTTGGTCATCAAAATAATCTTCTTATTTTCAATATTGACTCCACCATGGTTTTTGAAATGATCTGCGGCTACTATAACAGCATCAACCCAGTCTCCTTTACTTTTTGATGGCTGAAATAGGTAAGAAAGCTTGTTTATATTACTGTCCCTTGGGTGTGGGGTCACACAAATGTAAGTGAATGTTATTCAAAATACTTTTACTCAGATAATGCTTGACTTGTTGCAGCTGACCTAAGCAAGTTTTGTGTGATTGTTTGTTTTATTAGGTATAAAGTATACTTTAACTAAAAGAAACTTACAGTGTCCGGCAGTTCTCGAATCATTTTCCAAGTAGGAGTCACTAGCTCAGAAAACATCTCAATGTGCCTGAAAGCTCCCTCAACTTGTTCAGCCATACCATTCTTGGTATTTTTAGACCCGAGCAGCATAATACCAACCAGATTATTACCCTGGCTAATGATTTTTCGCTCTATTAGCCGCGTAGCGCATTCTCTCGCTTGTTCAAAAAAGCTCTTCGTGCCTTTTTCGTCCGGGGCTGAGACGTTTCGTCCTACGTCTAGAATTATTACCACACCCTGATCAATTTTCTTCGGAGCCATTGCAGCGTGATGTTGTGATCAATCAAAGAGAATAAAATCACTAGGAACAAAGAGTAATACATCCATGAAAATCACTTACGTTTGTGATTGTGTTGGAAAAACACTATGTTTGTGTGTGACAAAGAGCATGTATTGTATGGTGTGTGGTGTGAAATACAACAAATAAAATAAATAACAAACAAAGCTAATTAAAGCATAGCAAAAGTCAAAACATGTTTCAACATGCAAGAACATGCAATTTCGTTGACCTTGCCAATGATGCCAATCAAAGAGAATAATATAAATAAACACTACATGGCCAATGTCATGTGCCATGTGTTGCCATCATCGAGGGTTGCCATCTAGGAAGATGGATACATAAATTTAACAATGATAGGCATGTACTAACTAACAATGACATACGTTTGACATGACACATGACATCTTTCTTTTCAATATTGCTTTTGCTTTTTTTTTCATTCGATTCGTTTCGTTCTTGGTTCTTTCTTAGCATCCTAGTTAGCGTTGTTACGAGTTGATTTTATTCCAACTCGGATAACTCGAGTTGACTCGGCCGCTAACTCGAATCGCAATGCGAGTTGACTCGACTCGCATCAACCGGATGGGTCGAATGCACCGACTCGACTCTCCGATCCGTTTGGCTGCTGCCGCCGCGAAGCGGATCCCATCCAGTTGATGCGAGTCGAGTCAGTCAACTCGCGTTGCGATTCGAGTTAGCGGCCGAGTCAACTCGCATTGCGATTCGAGTTAACGGCCGATGCGAGTCTGTTGATGCGAGTGGAGTCAACTCGCGTTGCGATTCGAGTTAGTGGCCGAGTCAACATTCGTATTCTTATTCGTAGTAGAGTCGAGTTACGGTTTCGAGTTGGCGAATCGCTGACTCGCGACCTCGCGTGCACTCGCATTCGCATGACTCGCACGCATTCGTTATCCGCATTCTGTTACTTAGGTAGGTAAGCGAGTTGATTCGAGTTGCGAATGAACTTGATTCGAATCAACTCGTTTAGATTCGAGCTATTCGAATCAGCCAACTCGACTCGCCCATCGCTAATCCTAGTCTAGTAGTCTGTGGTTCTGACCACAGAATACTTATACTCCTAGCGGCTGACTTTCCTTTTGCTTTTGCCGATCGATGTTTACTTTGTGATTGTGTGTTGTGTTTGTTTTGTTTACTAGATTTTTTGAATTTGTTGCAGCGAATTATTAAAAAAATGCATCTATCCTGAGCGGTTAATAAAATCGTGAAGTGCTCTGGGGCTTTGAAGAAATGGCTGAACATAGATGTTCAAATATTGACCACATGCAAAGTTATCCAATGTTGTAAAATGTGCACGACTAGTAAAAGTAAAGTTATTGCAGAAATGATGAAGTTTTCGTTCCATCACAGAGCCTTTTACTGCTATCTTGGCATGAGTATTTGGATATTTTTTCTTATAACAGGTAAGAACATTTAGAATCTACAAAAAGTGTCGCTTTTACTATCATGTCCATCTATACGTTAGGTAGCACTGTGGCTCTGGAAAAACAGAGATCTTTCCTAGTAAGTATTTTCACTAACACATGTTTGTACCTTGTAAAGAGTAGGTATTTATGTATAGTATTTATTTCAGTGATGTACAAATACATGTCTGCAGGGGAAGAAATGCCAGTAAAGAAAATTGTCCAAACTGAGTACATATCCAAAAGTGATGCTAAGTTTAGGCGAATTTATATGAGAGCTTGTAATCCAGCTGATAATATTATAAGGGGGGCAGAAGGTGAGTACCTATCTTCAGTCAAATAAACTTAGTATCTCTCAAATACAATATTTTTATATTCTGTAGGTATAAAAACTGTCTGAAAATAATAGAAAGGAGTGCAGTATAAGGGACATCATAGTGCCTTGTGGCAAAGTATAAAATATAATATATAAAACTAGCTCATACATTACATGATATTCTAGGCCTAGTAGACGCAGACACATGGCTCCTCCATGGAGTTCTGGTGGTGACGAGGCATGGGGACCGAGGACCACTCACTCACCTCCGAGGCGGAGACAAGCTGCCTTGTGACGCTGCTCCAGCCTCACCTTTATTGAAAAGGTTTCTATGTTTCTTCATGTTATTTGTAAAAAGTGTAATTTTCATCAGGCAGTATTGTTAAGATAATACATTCCAGTTACGAGGAGTTTGTACAAAATGCGAGCGCGTCTGGTCGCGCGTGGTGGGTCGGCGGGCCGGGGCCGTTCCACAACTTCCCTTCCTTACCGCCGCGCACCGCCGGCACGCACTGCGCACTCGGACAGCTCACGCCAAGAGGGCTACTGCAGATGATCACTGTTGGTAAGAGATCAACTGTTACTATAGGTCGCGCCAAGTAAAAAGAGCGCTGAGGGTAAGTAGCGGGGGTTTGTGTGCGCCTGTGTTCACTCGCTTACGAACGAACCAATGGCACTCGCTAAACGCCGCGCTGCGTTACCTCTCCACCAATCATCGACCACTGCGCAGTTTGACAGCCAGCGCTCTTTTTACATGGCGCGACCTATACTACCTATGAAGCCACGCATCACACACGCGTATCTTGAAAATAACTACCTCGCTGCTCGACGAAGCTTTGCTGGTCTTGGACCGATAAGCCTGCTAGCTTACTTACTGACTCGTCCCGATGCAGATCTCTATGGTTACTCTATGATGGTCGTTGGCTTACGGTATCGTTCCTGACAGGTAGCACCGCATTCAAGGCCTTAGAGACCCAGGGGTAGTCACCCTTGGAGTTGAAGCTGGGGTAAAGAGCGCAACGCAACTCGTAGATCGCTACCCCGCATGACAGACGCGTATCTCATGAACCCGGAAATACATAATTATTATTATAATAATTATTATTATTTTTTATCTGTTTTTAGGGAACTTTTAGCCGTATATCGACTATGTCAGTTCTGTTATATATTCTATAACTTTTCCTACAAATTCATATTATTGAAAACTGAATTCCTCCTTGATACTCTTCTGTTTCTATTTCAGGCAATATCTTGAGAGATGCGTATGGCGAAATACTTGGCTTGGACATGCCAGAAGTGCAAGGGAAAAAAGATACCGGTAAGCGAAATAAATGCCTAAACATCTGTAATTTTATACTAAGTTATAATGTCTGTATACTGACTGAAGTGTAATAAGATAAAACTCAAACGGTAGCTATCACTAGTTTACCGTAGTATTGAATATTATCCTCGATACCAAGTCAAAGTTCAACAATAATTATCAGTCAAATATTATAATCGGTGCTTTAACCGAGAAATCTTGCTCTAATCATCAGCTTTCAAGTGGTTTAGTTAACTATCCTCGATACCGGGTCAAGTATCTCAAATGTATTAAATTATTAGTTCATGCAAGTTACCGGGAGTGGCGCTGCACTGGGTTCTCATACATTTTTTTAACATTATAAATTATTATTTATATTTATTTCCAGGTGACGTAATAGCATACAGCACAAGATACCGGCGTACATACCAGTCGTTAGTGGGAGTACTGTGGGGCGCGTTACGTCACTCAGCCGGGGCGAGGGCCGCTGCCGCGAGGGAAAGCCATTCTGTCGCATTCTGCTTTAGCGACTGCGCTTGTTCGCACCATCATGCATTGAATAAGTATGTATTTAGCTAGATACCTTCCTCGTTGTTTTGAATACGACCTCTGTGGCTCAGTGGGCGAAGGCCCGCCTGAGACGCGGAGGTTGCGGGTTCGATCCCCGCCACGGGATAAATGTTTGCATGTTCTGCAGATATTTGTTCCGGGTCTGGATGTTTTTTTACGGCGTCATCTAATCCCAAGCTAAGCAACTTAATGCTTGTGTTATCGTAACCAGATGACTGATATTCTATTAATTAGATACATTTATGTATATGTAAAATATTATTTCCTTTCAGAAAAATACACTCCCAATCGAAGAACCGCCTGGAGTCTCATCCTGCCATCAAGGACCTCGTCGCGAAACTGTCTAAAGTTCTCTTCGAGTCCCAAGAGCATCCTGACGCAGATGTATTAAGAGACGCAGTTCTAGCCTACATGTGCCACGACGAACCGTTCCCTTGCACTGGCAACGCTAAATCTAAACTAACCTTAGAGAAAAGACATAAGAAATTCCGCGGTAACGCCAGAGGCATCCTAGACGTTGATATCGACACGCTTAACATGGAGCTGGACTATATAAACAACCAACTAGACTTTGATAACGAAATAGGGAGGAAAGCGCGGGATATAATAGGCAAGTATTACGACAGTAACAAGAAACAGCCGCTGGATTTCGACGCGCAAATGGAAAGAGAAAAACTCCTCTACTACCAACAGAGGTACTTCGATAATGCCGAGGCGTATGACGATGTAGTTATAGTGAAGAAGAATTTAGACGCTGATTTCAATTTCCCCAACGACGCTAGAATGGACACGGACTTTGAAGATGATTACAAAGAGCCTACTCAAGAAACCTCAGAAAATATATGCGTACGGAAAGAACACGTTATGTCATTGTTTGCGTATCTCGAATGGACGTACAGACAAGAAATTAAGAACGTGAATAATAGAAAGAGAGGGCTGTTGCTAGCGTATGGACTTATACACAACATAGTACAAAATATGATTAGAATGATCTCGGAAAATAAACCTAAGTTTGTTCTCTACTCCGGTCATGATAAAACGTTACAAGCGCTTATACTAGCTTTAGGTCTAAACAACTACCAACATTATAACATCCAATACGCTTCAAGAATGATATTTGAAGTGTATAGAAAAAAGGATTTACTCGATGAATTTAAATTTACCAAGCGGAAAGCTGTTGCTCAAGATTTCTATTTCCGAGTAGTGTACAATGGAGAGGATGTCACAAGTATGTTAAGTTTTTGTCGTAAGAGAACGAATATAGCTATGAAAGTGGTACACCCTATAGATGATATGAAAATTTACAACACATATCTATGCTCGATAGAAAATATAGTTAGGTTTATACATGATGATTATTTCGCGAGTTTTAACGCGAGTAATTTTAAAGATGCGTGCTCCACCAGTGGTAATCCTAAACATATTTATTGATACCACTTGTTTATTAAAAGGATTAAATTCGTACAAAGTGTAAATACAAGTACACGTAAATTTTATAGTTTGCGGATGTGAACGTGGTAACAAAAACTATTTAGGACTATTTGAAAAAAACCGTTCAAGCACTTTTTGAGGTATTCGCAAAAGAGGCAGCTATGATAGCAATATTTCCATCACGATTATTTATTAAAATGAATATTTGTATAGATCGTTTGTAACGATCCTTAGGTGGCTCAACTGGTTCTAATTGTATTTTGTACAGTTATGTAAATATGTAGTAGTTTAGTTTCTGTAAATAAATTATACACAAATATTTGTCAGTATTGCGCAAATACTACCTAGACAATAGTTAATTTATTCTAATGATGAAAAAATGAAACTATTGAAAATGCGTGTAACTATGAACTAAACAAAACTAATTTGACAGCACTAAAAATGTTGCCGTCCCTTTCATAACGATCGAGATAAAAAGATGGCATGAATTGTAGTGCTGTCAAATTAGTTTTTAGTTTATGCGACATTGCTGTTTCAGGACACGCACTATCTATCCTTTTCAAGTTTCGTCAAAATCAGTGGCCTGATTGAATAATAGAAATGTAAAAAAATCTTGTGGGGTTATGAATTTTACAACTTTTTGGCGGAAGCTAGTATTATCACAGATAAAAAAATACTAGTATTATGTATATTTGAGTCTTAACCAGATTTAATTGCACAACTAAAATAAATGTGATATCTTAAGGCTATGATTGTGTCAATAAAGTTGGGTTCAATTCCCATTAAGAGATAAATATAAATAATTGCCTAGTATAAGTTTGGGTGATACAGTACTTCTGTTGCAGTACCTATACCTATTAAATAAATTACAGACTAATAGAGGTAATATAATTATGTGTGTACCTAACTATTTTTTGTTTTTTAAATAATGCTTTTCCGATAGAGTCTTAATTTATTTAACAAATTGTTTAATTTATTCTTATTTAAGTTTTACTGACTGCACTAAGTGAGATTTATTAGCATTGTAAAAATAAAGAGATCTCGTTTAAGAATAGATTTAAAAAGGTGTGAAATGATTACAATCGAAAACTTGTAAAAGGTTTGAAAAAAAATTACGTGGTTTTGAAGTGATTTTGTACCTATGTAATATTATTTCGTGTACAGGATGAGGCATAATTTCAGATTTCGTTAGTATCGTTTTACACCTGCAACAAGTACAATTTATTATGTAGCGTTGGTAAGTAAAATGTAAGAAATCGCCATATCTAATATATTTATTTCAACCTGATATTTCTGTATTTTGATTAAAATATCCTGTCCTTGGCACAATAGTGGGTACCTACTACCAAGTACTGCTATTAATATGGAGAGTTTTTTATTTTATGAAGAGTAATTTACAAAACTCTACATCTACATCCTAAGAAATTAAAAAAAAACTTTGTTATCATTTGTTTTGAAGTGTTGTGATAGATGGCGCTGCGTGGCAACAATTTAACATGTCCTTCGAAGCACGGAACGTTGCATAATTATCTTCAATGATCTACCACAAACGCTTCCATTAACTGGATCGAGTGGGTTAAACCTCTCAGTAAGCACTTTGGAATGAGCAATTACCTATTAAGGTGAAAATTACGAGTAGGTATTCATTTGTCAGGCTGTTGAACCATTCTTCCTATTCTTTATTCGATGGTAGGTAGGTAGGTATCTATTTCCTAGTGTCCACTTGTGCAAATATCTTTACAATAACATGATTCCGTTTATTGTTAGTGGGGACTAGCAATGACAATGAGTCATGCCCACTCATTGTCCTACCTACCAGTAATAATCCACTAAGTAGGTACTTAATAAAGTCATAATAAAGTCACAACTCTGTCGAGTTTAGCATCATATTCAGCAAATAAAACTTACAATCCCGGCGCGGGCCGGCTGCAGTCGCATCATTTTATGTGTAGGTACCTAGCACGAACTTAGAAAAACATGATAGCACACTTGACGCTTAGGTACTTATTTAGTTAGTAGGTATTATAGGTATTCTAATGAGCTATGTTTAGGCCATAATATATATAAATAACCTTTCGAAACTAGAATGCATGAAAATCTGAGAGTTATGTGTAATCCTGTTTCGTTTAATTAATTAAAACATCTTTCATCGACCTTCCGCAATTTTTAAAATTGGAAATTGAAAACATTATAAAAATCACATGCCTATACCCTATAGGTACTCATGAACGGTGGTGGCTACTTCATTTATGCTTATGTAGGCTTCATCCATGAACGAAGTAGTCATTCATGGCTTCATCAACAAGCTTTTACGTACTACGTAATAAATGTTATAATAGCTAATAATATACCTACTAACCTCTTTATAGTATTTAACATGCCGCTCAGACATTTATAAAAACTGTTATCTATTAGCATACCTACAAATGTGTATGACGAGATTGTAAAAACTCAAGGCAAATGTTCGTAGCGTAGCCCACTAAAGCAGAGGATTCAAAGAGAGAGGATTTATCAACAATACTGTGTAGAGTTGAGTTGGTTTTAAAGTTTTAATGCGGTGAAAATTACGTGTAACGACGTAGAGTGGGTATAGAGGCAATCAGGTGAAAATAGATGTCTAGGTGAGGTGAGGTCCTAAATTAAATAGATAAGTAGACTGTTCTATTAATAGTAAGCAAATAAATTATTTTTATTCCCATAAAAACACAATTGTTTTTTTTAACTTTTAGCTTATCGAGGAGGCATGCAACTATTAGGTAGGTACCTACTACCATGGACGAAAATAGGTAAGTACCTACTATTTTTGTCCATGGTACCTAGGTACTCGTACCTACTATGTCCACTCTTTATACTTAAGTAATAGTTTTATCCATTTCATACTAGGTAGGTAGGTAGGTATTTAAGACTTCTTTAAATACGTGACATTGAATCGTGTAGGTAGAGAAGTGCGGATGATGCAAATACAACAAAAACTTTCATAATCTCAACATCACGGACATACTTAGTTGTTTTATTACAAACAAATTATATTTCACATTATGTGAAGCCAGCAATGTATGTAGATATAGGTACAGCTATGCAAAACCGTCATAAAGTTCGCAAAAAAAAAATTATAGATGTTCAGCTTCGAATATTTGCGGACAAACTAAACTACGCATCAATTCAAGACCAAGGTCGCTTTGCTGCGAGCCTCTAACTAAAAGACAGTTTGGTGTTCCGGTTATCTACACTGCTATCGCGTCATCTAATTTCGTGTCACATAAAAATAGCTCTTGACAGTCTTTTATCTGTGACAGTACCTGGTAGTCGATTTTTAGAAATATTAGGTCCGATTGGTGGAGGAGTAACGTGTCGCACTTTATATCGTAAGCAAGGTGTATCCATGCGCATGCGCACGCAAACATACTTCCGCCCTAGGAAGATTTTTTTTTTTTTTTTCATTTTTTTTATCTTTTTAATGTCTGTAAGTATATGTTAGATTTATGTGAGATCTCCTTGTATGCTTATATTTGTAGACCCCCTGCCATACCTTTATTATTAATGTCTCTTTCCATCCTAAGGTTGTCTGGAAGAGATCGCTTCTAAGCGATAAGACCGCCCATTGTACAATTATTCTAATAGGTTATTTAGTTCTTAAGTTTCTGTAAAGCGTACAATAAAGAATTTTCATTCATTCATTCATTCATTCTTTTTACATGACGCGACTACACTTGCTAAAATCACGCGTCACGTCTTTTATTTATGGATACGAGGAAAACATTTCCCGGTAAATGTTTAAAATTTTAGGAAACCACAAGACAGCCAAGGACTATTAAGATATTTTCACTTACAAATTAGGTACTTAGGTAAGTACCTACTTATTTCAGTTTTCAGTGTAATTTTTACAGAGGTGAAAAGGAAAATAACTGGTAGGTAAGTAAACAAATTATTATTACCCTACCTAAAGCAAGCTAAATCGATTGACCTCATTAAAAAATCAATTAACATTAGCACCATGTCGTACCTACCTACCTACTAATTGACCGAACTATCAACAGTTAAAAATTATTACAGTAGGTACCTACACAAAAATAATTTATTTCTTAACAACTGTTACCTACTAAGCCAACGATTTTTATTACAAAATAGATTTAGGTAAACAATTAGGTAGATCTATAATTATGTAGGTACAATTAATCTAATAATAAGTAAGTAGGTACCTGAATTAAATCCAGATTATCTTACTAAGCTTTGATACAAATATTTATTTAAGTACCTACCTACTTACAAGAAGAAAACTTCTGGCTCTACCATCGCGCTACAAATTCATTGAACTTGGAACCTTGGCCCAGACTGCTAGAAGCCTTGGCAGTGAACTGGCGTCACGTGATTGCTGCAGATAATTCCTATTACATTCTAGATTATAACATAGTTTATTTTATTTTTTACTTATTACTTTTATAGGCATTCAAAGTAAGTACCTACCTAGGTACCTACATATCAATTTTATATTGAAGGAGTCTTTTTTGAGTGAACGACTCTATATTATGCTTACTAGGTATAACCGTTTAGTGTGGAAGCGTGCTTAGTGTAGGGTAGTGGCACCAAAAGATGAACGATTAAGGGTTTTTGACAACTTTGAATAGCTTTTTCTCCGTTACTTCGTGATATTGTCGTTTGCCGGTATGATTTGTGCATTAAATAAATACTCAAGATTTGATTTATGCAAGAAAAATGCCTCCTACATCTACAATTTTTTTGTAAAATTACTATTTAACGAAAATTTTGTATTTTTCACCTATAGTTGAACGCTGAGCCCTTATTATGAACAATCTGTACCCAATAGTTGAACTAATATTTTAATAGGAATTAATGCACTTCATTTTAGTTACATAGGTTCTAATTATTATATCTACTTGTAAGAAATAAATAAATATGTAGGTGATAAATTTGTTTATTAACACAAATCATGAAAAAATATATTTAGAGGATTGATATTATCATAATTGAGATCAATATGGCTTTGCTCGGGGATATCTGTTGCGCTTGGACTATCCGTACAGCTTTTTCAAGAGTGCACTGCTCATTATATTGCTTTTCTTTTTTCGCAGAGTTGACAGCATCTATAAAAAATAACTTAGCTATCAAGAAGAAACAATATTGTTGTCCACAATATTGTGGGACAAATATCCGTTCACATGTTAAAGCAAAGAACTAAAATCTGAACTAGGTAAAAATGAACGTTCATTTTTAGACACGAAACCTAATAGTTGAACGAATAAAATGTCAACATAATCCTTAGTTCAAGTTTTGGGCATGAAAGAAACCTAAAGTTGAACAGTACAAGATTTAGTCTTTAAATAAAACACTTATAAGAATAAAAACATGTTCAACTTTTGGTAATTAACTTCATAGATTCACTAAAATTAACTTGTGTGGTTTTATTTTTGTCTTTAAGCAGTAGATTCTGAGTTAAGCGGCCTGTAAAATTATGCCGTTTCTCCATTAGTTGAACGGGCTATGGGGACCAGTCACTTATTGGGTCAAGCAATTATAATTGAATCCATTACTTGAACAGTAAATTTCTTTTAAAATACGTTAAATATTGTTTATCTGTATCAAAACAATCAAAGCTTAATACATCAAGATTTAATTCAGAACAACAACCAATCAAATATATTATTTATTCTTGCTTTAATCTGACAAAATGCTTAAATTTGGAAGACACTTACCCTAAGTAGCTTTCCATAGAAATTTGGTTTTTGGCGGGATCTGGTCGCGCAAAGACCGATCACGAGCACTTCCGTGGAGAAACTGTTGATGTTTTGATTGAAAAGGGACGACAAAATGTTACCTTATGCGAAAAAAAATACTGCACATATGTACGCAGCGGAATATTTTTTATTTTTTGAAATTTCGTACTATCAGTCAACTTTTGGGGGTCAGTCAACTTTTGGTGCCACTACCCTACTATTAGTGGCAATTCTGAGTGTCGCAAAAGCTAAACTAAGCTAACTAAAATTGTTGCCGTCCCTTTCATAGCGATGGGAATAAAAAGGATGTCAATAGTTTAAGTTAGGTTAGTTTAGCTTTTGCGACACTCCGAATTGCCCCCATTACCTACCTACCTGAATAGGTTCTAAAAAAATGTAAACTTACTGAAATAGGTAGGTAGGTACCTATTTTAAGAAAGAAGAAGAAAGAAGAAAAATTGATTGCATTGCAATTTGCATAGCATCCTTTTATTACGCTGACTGACACACTTTAGTTACTTATTATCAACAATGGCCCAGATAGGTACCCTATACCTACTAAAAGATAAAAAAGTGTACCTGAGGTAGGTACATAATGTATGTAGCAGATTGTTTTTAAAGAAATTGATAACTCGTGTAGGTACCTATCGTACGATCTGTAGGTAGGTAATTGACACAGTAACATTTCAATTTTGAGATTATTATTATCGCGTAGGTACCTACCTACCGTACGTGTCGCGCCTGAAACATAAGTTTTGAATAGTAGATAAATAGTATTTGTTTTCGATCTTCATGATGATGTGAACAGTAATTTTATGAAATTGGAGTAGGTAGGTAGGTAAGGTAAGTAGGTAGGTACCTAATTTATGAAATGATCAGTGTGATCAAGAGTGCAGGAAATTGCTGTCTTCTTACAAAATTTCATAATTTTTTTAGATCTTTAAGTTTTTTTTTATTTATTTCACAATTTTCGGTTCAAGGTCAGTGGCGGCCATTTTACCCGCTGGCCACAGACCATGTAACAGTTTATATGTATGTAACCTTACCTTATTGCGTCGTTTTCACCCTTTTGTATAGACCCCTTGATGTACAGGTGCTAAAAAACGTTCGATTCGTAACAGTTTCTTTCCAAATTGCGCAAAACATTTTAGTGCATAAAATTATTTTTTCAACTAAGTTTAGTCCAAGGTTTACATGCTTGGTGATAAGCATGAATAAAGTATTCAACAGTGACTACCTAGCCACTAAACTTTGAAAACAATTTAAATTGGTATTGAGTCAAGGTTACTGGTAGGTATGTAAGTAAGTAAGTAGGGTACATTGTCGTACAATGAACCAGGTAAAGTTTGGAAGCCTTTAGCTTCGAGTTTCTTGGGTTTTTGTGTTCGGTTTTTTCACTGTTCGTTAGTGAATTTATCTGTCTTTCAATTTGCATTTCAATTTCTTTACAAATTTTATTAGTTTAGAAGATACATGGTTTTAAAAAAAAAATGAGATTTGGTTCAATGTGTACTCTTAGGTGTACACAGTGAACCGGGGTATTTTCCACAATGAACCACCTTATTTTGGGTAGCGTAATTATATTATAAAACATTAATAAAGGGCAATATATGAAAATACATAGTACTTTTATGCTTTTAATTGCGATATTTATGGTTTGGTAGCATAAAACACTTTTCTCTATTTTTTTATCATTTTCCTACATTTAATCGGTCAAAAATTTACATTTAACCTATACAACATTTGAATAACTAATGGAAAAACACTCAAATCACGATAAAGAGATCAAAATTATTATTTATTATTAACCTTAATCAAAATCAGCAAGGTTTCTATTTTTTTTAGAAAATTACACTTAGCAAGTAGCATAAAAACCAGGTTCATTGTGAACTACCTCGATGTGGTTCAATGAGAGACACAGCACATACTTTGAACTAATCTGAAAATTTCAACGGTTTAGTCTTATTATTTTAAGCTTACGTGCAGTACATGAGAAAGCTAACTAAATGTTTATTTAATATTTGTAATAAAAAAAGTGATATCTTTTATACAATTCACACAAAAAATCAAAGATGCCAGCAGAAAAAACATACTTTTTGGTTCAATTTTCAAACAAACGCTTCTCACACAGCCGTTATTAGTGGGCGACTTGCACAAACAGGTGTGCGGAGGGGGGACACATGTGCCTATCATTTACAGGTAGAAGCACAAATGGGCAACGTCAGATTTCTGAGAAATAACGATGGTTAATTGTGGCTGCCTGGTTCACTGTTGAACTACCTACCCTACTTACCTGCCTAATTGTTGTTTGAACATAAGTATTTAATTTTGGCGAGGGGACAATCTATACATCAATACTTTTTACCTACATAGTTCAGCACTTTGCACTTCCGCTTGTACTTAGTAGATTTTATTTACAAAGGCTTAGGTAGGTAGGTACCTACTTATTTATTACATATCGTCCTTGCTATTACTACATCAGCAGTGTGTTTGACGACTTCTGTGGCGCAGTGGGTGAAGGCCCGCCTGAGACGCAGAGGTTGCGGGTTCGATCACCGCTGCGGGACAAATGTTAGCATGATCTGCTAATATTTGTCTCGAGACGAGTCTGGGTGGCTAACTCTGGTGACGGAATTTTCAGGCCGCCTAAAGGCCTCCTCTAAGGTGCCTGTATGGATGAAACTAGCGCCATCGCCTATTTTATTTTATTATTACGTTGAACAAAGGAATTAAAAAAAAACTGTAAGTATGTACAGTTTGTGAAACCTATCCTAAGCTTTTTTTTAATACTTACCTACTTATGTAATAGTTTCATTTTGTATACCTAGTTCAGGAGAAATAACGAAGTTGCACTTGGTGGCCACCAAACTCTGTTTTCGCTATTCCTCCTAAACTATACAAAATGAATGAGGTTTTAATTGTTTGTAAACACGGGGGTGTGTCTGTCTGCTGCGTAGGTACGCGTCATACACATGTGGTAGGTACCTATATAAAGTCGTTACATTATTTATAAAATAGAATAAAACAGTAAACATGTTCAAGGTTGATATGGCGTGATGCATACCATACCCTCTCTTTTTATAGACCTTCCTAAGTCAATGCTTTGAAATGTTATTATCTATAGGCTCTACTTCGCGTTATATTAGGCTGATAGATTTTCACAGTTAATAGGTAGGTACCTACTTAGATATAAAATATTACTTAATGGAATATATTTTTTCGTAGGTAAGTAAGTAAGTACAAGGAACTTTGCTAGCTCATGAACATTTTGTATTGAGTTGTAGGTTTAAGTCATACCTAGACTATGAAAACCAACATTATGTTTTAAAACGTTTAATTTTCCATGGTAAATCGCATTTAATATTCAATTTAAATACCTACATTTATCAATTTACACAGTTGATATTATTACGAATAATACTCAGAAAAATATTTTTTACATCTATACATACCTACCTAAACGTAAGTGAATTTAAATTATGTGCTACAGCTACAGGCATTTCTTGAAAACAACTTTTAAATTCAAGGCTACGTTTCCAGACTAGCTGTGTTGCCAGAATTAGGTAAAATAAAACAAGATATATTTTTAAAGTTTATATACAAAAAGTTAAATTCTAGATAGGTTAGGTTAGTGAGTTAGTTAGGTAGGTAGGTACCTACCTACTTAATTATAAAAAAAATCAATTGTCACCAAAAACGTGTCTTGGTTAACCGTAGTGGTTATAATATTCTCTTTGGTTATACCACAGATAAAAGTTACCTAAGTAAGTACCTACATAGGTACCTATAAAAAATAAATATTTATTTTACCTATCATAGAGCTACCTACGTGTAATAAAATTACTTACTTAAAATAAAGATAATACCTACACGAAGTTGTAACGGTTTGTAATACACCTACATAAATAATGCAAACCTTTATCCTAAACTAATTAATAGAACCTGAGCAAAAATTATATGACCCTCCATAATTAAGTATATTTTTTTGAAGTTGGCAGCACTAGGGTTTATATGGCGTTCTCGTGTGTAGAATAACTTGCAGGTCATTTAAATATTCGACACAATCGATAGTTCGCTTCACATAATTTATTATGACACCCATAACACTGTATGCCGATATATGCCTCAGGAAAATGGGATAGGACGGTTGGGAACTATCATAAACAAACTCATGGATTTCTATATAAATATTTTTTGAATAACCTATAGTCGGTCCCACTGCTGGGCAAAGGTCTCCCTCTTAACCTTCCACTTATCACGATCACCGGCCGCTTCCCACCACTCCTCCTGGAAGGCAATAATGTCGTCAGGCCTTTCGGGCCTTCCTCGGCGTCGCTGCCCGCCTTCAGGCTCCTACTAAGTGACGATGCCCACCTCTCAGGATGCATTCTCACATTGAACTATGATGACACTTTTCTTCTCGATTAGGACGAGGTTTTAGTAACGACCCACACCACAAGTCCCCAAAATTAACATAAAAAGGAAGTTCTATTTCAAGAGCATGATTTTTATTAATTTTAAAATTAATTTGATTAAAAAAAAATACGAATAATTTTTAAGTGATCAATCAAAATAAATACAATCGTAGGAAAGAGTTTTGGTCACAATTATTTACGAAATAAACTGGCTTTGTAGCGCTGACACTAACAATGCTCTGTAGGTAGGTATAACTTCCGTTGAGGACAGAACGCCAGCCAACTCTCTATGTAGGTACCTAGGTGATAATCATGTTTTTGTTATGTTCTAGTTTGACTCACCAAAATTAGAGACTGTTCAAAATAGCTGATACAATCAAAATTAGACGCATGCATTATAACAGAAAAATAAGTAATTTGAAACATCGCTGCTTTCATTAGCACACATTTTATGGACCATTAAGGCCTTGACCGTGTCCACGTAAAACATTGGTTTCTTGAAAACCGATATGCGGTAAATTACGGTACTATTTCATAAATTAATAACTTACCTGCAAGTCCAAGACTTCCCAAAACGTCAGTTTTCAAAATTGACTGTTTACCTACCAAGGTTCAGTCAGTTGGGTAGAAGACATCATCCCGCTAATAATATAGAATAGAAATATTTTTAATGGCCATAATAAAAGGTAAATTACAATATAAATAAACATATAAATACAATAAATACAATATAATATTAATGTGAAAGTTTATAATTATGGATGTTTATTGCTCTTTCACGCGAAAGCTACTGATCGGATTTGGAACGGATGTAACATAGCAGTTGTCAATCCTTGAAAATAGAATTTAGGCACAAACAAACCACTAAATTAATACCGGCATTGTATTGTCCTAACTCCACATTAGGCCCACGGGCCCACGCAGCACGTCATTTAGATAAAATTTAATTAGCAAACGTGTTTGTAAACAATGAGGTCGCCATAACAGGAAGCACGTGTTATCAATACGTTATGCATGTATTTTTATATTTAACGTATTAAAACTGATTGCTTGGGTAGTCTGACTACTCCCCAAAAACTGATTGCTGGGGTAGTTTGACTACTACCCATAAACTGATTGCTAGGGTAGTCTGACTTCTCCGCAGAAACTGATTACTGGGATAGTCTGACTACTCCCCTATTAATATATTAATGGTATTCGTCGATTTCCCACTTTACCCCATCCTTCATAAATACCTACCCATTACTAACTACCTAAAAGAAAAGATATAAATAGATAGGTACATAAGCAAACTTCAAGCAAGATAAATGAGAATCAGGGGGACACAGATGTCGTAGCTTTCATTATATTTCCGATAAAAATACTAGAATGAGAGGTAAGTAGGTACTTAGGTATATAAAGAAGCTCACAGGTAAAACTGAGAAATTAGCTAGTCGTCGATATAGTTAGTGTTGGCTCATCATATTATTTCTGTCCCCGGATACTGCGCTCAGTGCGTTGGTCTTTAAATTAAAAATAAACAAGCAAAACAAACTTTGTATATTTGCGTACTACATTAGACTCTCGAGGGTGGAACTGGCTCAGATATTATTAAAATATCTAACTATAGTTTCAATTCGTGACTTCACTCACGTACTTAGTACACTACCAACATTGCATTAATGATGTGATGACTCATTGGGATTCAATTTCTCATCAGTTTTTTACTAAGACTTACCCCCCATGCATATTGATTTAGTACTTAGTACTTTACTTAGGCTAAAATGGATACTTCTGATATCAATCTGTTGATATTTCTTTTCATTGACACGAAGAAAATAACGAGATTTTTAAAACAGATTTAAAGAAAAAAACATTCATGAAATCTATATTAAATTGACAATTTTTCATGAATAAGATCATTTAAAACAAAATACTTAGGTTACATTTTACTTACTTAGGCAAATTTTCAAAATCGGCCCACTGTGTGGAATAATCGGTGTACCTACCTACATTGAGGGCTAAAACTGCGAGAGAACAAAAAGTCATGGAAAAACTTACCGACGCGACGTGCTCGCATACGATATGAATAAGATTTGAACTATCTTCGTATGAACTTTTAAAGTTTTGATTGTAAATTGTATTTTTTTTTATTTGTTTGGAGGAATATCAGAATCTACTAAGAACCTCCTTTTTAAAGGAGACTCTATACCTACCTATCTGTATTCTGTGACTCTACTTCAACCTACTAGGTACCTCCTAAACTTTGTTATTCTCTGTTCTGTGGTTATGTGTGGTTTACTACCTACACGTGTTCAATAAACGTTCAATAACAAATAACCTAACAGTTATTTTAAAACAGATAATCTATTCAGATAGAAGATATTTAAAAAGTTAGTAGGTAAACAAATAAGCTAAGAGGTAGGTAGAATGCAGACATTCGAAGGTCGATCAGATGATAAACACGAAGAAATATTTTTTGTTTTAGGATTCCGCACCCAAATGGTAAAAACGGAATCCTACAGGTAACATTTTCACAGATTGTATTTCTGTTGCCGCTATAGTTAGTTAGTAATAACAAACACTTAAGTGCTACAAACAATAAAATAAATATTTTAAGAGGCTATGTACAACAAATCGATTTATTGACGTTTTTTGCTTGTTATACCACAGATAAAATAATACTATAAGTACTAGTTGTTTTACTTAACATAATTATACCTAGTGTCTAATGTTGTATTTATAACGATATGGAACCCTGCGTGAGCGAGTCCGATTCGGACTTGCTTGACTGATTTTTCTCTACCATGAGAAAACATCTGACGTAGATTTTAACTATGCGGCATTTTTTGCATGTTTTGCATAGATTTCATTTTATTTCTGGGCACGCGAAGTCTAATCGGTGAAGGAAAACATCTTTGATGGTAAAAGGATTCATGTTAGATTTGGGTAGGTAGGTAGGTATAAATATCCACAGTTCCTTGTGGATAGGTAGGTACCTACAGTCGTGTCAAAGATTCAATACAAGAATTGCTTATGAAATAAAATGTGCTGTTTCACATTTTCGCTAACACGACACGTGTCACATGCTTGAAACATTATAAACGCTAAAGTTTGTATGGATGGATGGATGGATGATGATGGATGTGCTCTTTTACGCAAAAACTACGGAACAGATTTGTCTGAAACTTGGAATTATGGAATTATAACTACTTACTTATACCTACTTACATTGTTTATGACCTGATATTAACCTATAAGTAGGCTACTTTTTATCCGGGTTAGAACCACGCGAGCGCAGCCACGAGCAGAAGTTTGTTTTTAAAAAAGCTTGCACTATCAAACGTTTCCTCGGTAGTACCTATTTAAAAATATTGTTTTCATATTCTGCACGCCACACTGATGTTCGCCACACTGATGTTCGCCACAAGGCAATCTGCCAATTCGTCATCAATTCGCAATACTATAAAAACAATAGGTAAAAATTCAGGATTCGCTCCAAGATTATCAACAATATGCTATAGGTACTAATAGTTGCGCCCCGCGGTGTTACCCGCGGTGATTTGTTTCCATTCCTGTAGGAATACCGAGATCAAAAGTAGCCTATGTGATAATCCAGGATATAAGCTACCCTGGTACCAAATTTCAATCAAATCCGTCCTGCGCCGTTTGAGCATGAAGGAGTAACAAACATTCGCACACAGTCACACACTTACACACAAACATTCCCCTATAAAATATTAGTGTGATTCATTATGTGGCCACGCGGTGCTATGTCACAGTTTAACAAGTAGTTAGTTAGTTATAACAAACTACGCATTACCTCGCGTTTGTGTACATAATGTGTGTGACTGATAACGGTGACTATGTGTGCGTGGTCAAAGATTAGTAATGGGATTGAGTAGATTCTAGGTAGGTAAGTACAAATTTTAACAAACTACCATTGTTGTTGTTGATGGAGATTTCAAGGTTTTACAAGGAATATACTTACTTATAGGAATAGGTAGGTCTAGTAGATAGCTTAAAACAAAACAATCTTTTAAAATGCGCAGTTATTTATTTTCCACTTTTATGAGAAATAGGAACTTACCTATTCTCTATCAAAATCTACTATTTATATTTGGTTTTACAGTTGTACCTAGGTAGGTACAGCTGTAAAACCATAACTTGTATTATTATATGTAGGTAAATAGATGTACGTAGGTACCTAGGTATATAGAAGCAATTATTTATCATAAAATTAGAAAAGACACAGAAAGGCTTTCATAATTAACTACTTACTTACTTAAATGTATAATAAACGTTGATAATTTTAAGTTCCAAACACGTGCAGTTTCTAAGAAACGAAAAACCGAGAAGAACGTGAGGGTTTTTTAAAACATTCCAGAAAAATCAACAACATTTTATTATTCTATTGTGTAAACTTTTGGTACGTAGGTGCCTACTCTTAAAACGTTTAAAAACACGTGAAAGTATACCGTACCTTAAAAAAATACCTTTGTTAGAAAATATTAATTTTGTACACAATGGTAAATATTTTTGGACAGTGTCCATCTTAGACTCGCCATATTATGTAAATCAAAGGATTTTAAGAGGATTAGGTACCTAAGAGCTTAAATAATGTCTATCTGATCTGAGTAGGTAGGTATAATAAACGTACATACAAGTAAACACGTTTGAAAACAGCAAAACATGTACACCTAACTCATCTATGGTTGTTTTGATGAAGCGCGCTCATGTGTTGAATGTGTACATCGGAGCGCCTCTGTGTGCGTGCATAGCTACTAGCATATTTATTTTAGGCACCACTAATACCCGGCTCAGTCCTTCTTGTCTTGCCGAGCGACCAACAGTGTCAGTGATTTGTGATTCCGAACTTTATAAAGTTAGAAGGTTGAAAATGTCGGCGTCACCAATCGCAAGAGCGGCTACTATCAGCCAAAGTATTCCATCAAGGCGTGTGATGATAACGGATCCTTCTCAGATGCCGGATGTATACTCCAGCACACCTGGAGGCACCCTGTACTCGACTACGCCTGGAGGTAAAAAGATCAATTGACTTAAATTGAACAAATTGACCTCGATGCTCTATCGGCTCTGATAATGTTTGATAACGTTATCAACATTAAACTTTTCAAGAGATTTTTAATCCTTTTCTATTCGAAAAACTCGAATAAAATCTACACAAGTGGAAAATTTAAAAACTTTATTAAAACAGACTTCAATTTCTTTATAAGAGAGCAATTTCCTGCACTTGGAATATCTTCTTTCCAACAAAAAAAGAATCATCAAAATCGGTTCATAAACGACGAAGATCCAGAACACACATGTCATACAAAAAAAATTATAATTGACCTACATGGTCGAATCAAGAAACCTCCTCCTTTTTTAAAGTCGATTAAAAATAACGCGCAGTTCAAAGAAACTTCCAAAACAGAGAAAACCTTTACCTACAAAGAAATACGCATGTGCAAAACCGCATCGACCAATATGAGACGAATATGACATTGCGGGAACCAAAACAATAGATAATGCTGTACGATAGTTAAATAAACAATAGTCCACAACGAACGATAAAACTTAATACCTAAGATAATAATGTAACTAAATAAATACACAAAGAAAAAATACAGTGTAGATAAAATGAATATGAGAAATCTACAATGGACAGTTTTATTGTTAGTAGGGTATCTATATTTTACAAACACACACACAATGGATATATCCAATGACCTAATAGGCCGTTGTCACTACTGTTAGTCTAAGATTAATAAAGAATTTGAATTTGAATTTGAATTTGTGATTCAATTCAATAGCAATGCTCCCGAAATTCGGGCTCACGGTCACATTTTACATAGTAGGTATACTGTATAGCTAGTAAAATAATTTGTATTACAAATCGTGAGGACTATTCTATCCTGAAGGAGTGAAAGACAATCTTTAATTATTTAAGATCCTTTGAATCAGGTTTAATCTAAGATTATTTGAAGATGCCTGTGTAAGTAGTGTATTCAGAGAAATGCATAATTATTTGCTGAAGTTAGTATTCAGTAAAACTACAAGCTAAACTTTAGAAATAATTATGTTATCATCATATTTAACGAAAGTTTGAGGAGTGGATTCAGAGTTGACGAGTGATAGAAGTGAGTGGAAGAAGAAAATGCCGACCCCACCTAGCGTGGGATAAGGGCAGGAGAATGATGATGACATGTTTTACGAAAGTTGCTGTTTATAAAAGGTTAGTTAAGTTGGGCGTCGTGACGCTTTATAAATAATCTAGACTAGACAGAAACAAAGGCTTGAAACTGCCACATCAAACGTTCAAATAAAAATAAAATAGTATTAAATTCTACGCTCACTTACAGTACAATCTAATAAACTGGGATGTCAGGACTGATCTAAACATAGCTGTGACAATGACCTCGAAAGCACTTGTTATGTTTTTTTTATTCATGCTAAATCAACATTGCTTGTAAACTCATTTTACTCGTAGTTCGTTCGTTCGTCGTATGAGCAAGTGGCCAACTCTGGTGACGGAGTTATGTAGGTAGATACTAATTTTCAAGTTTATAGATTGACGCACGTGGTTTCACAGATATTTTTTATAGAATCTGTTTATTTTTCGGAAATAAATATAGGTAGTGTGAAGCATTTAGTGTAACTTTTAAGTAAGTTTTAGTTTTAGAGATTATATCCTAAGGATATAAAAAAATATAAGTAGAATAAAAACTGATTTTTAATTAAATGTAAGAAATGTACTTTTTGATGATGGTTTGTGCGAAAACTCTACTTATTATTATTGTAAAGACCTATGGATAATGATATAGGTACACTAAGCTATAAGGAATTCGAGATTGAAGGAATAAACAATAGTGGCAATTCTGAGTGTCGCAAAAGCTAAACTAAGCTAACTAAAATTGTTGCCGTCCCTTTCATAGCAATGGAAATAAAAAGGATGGCAATAATTTTAGTTAGCTTAGTTTAGCTTTTGCGACACTCAGAATTGCCACTAATGACTTACTTATCTACTTAGAGTGGGTAGAGTAGGGTAGAGCTAAAAATGATTTATAAATATTCCTGCGAACATGCAAAAATAATTAATTAAAAAATTTAAGAATACTGAACACCTTTTGACGCAGTTGGGTAAAAAACAACGAGAAAATGTCAATCATGATGTCGATATAATATTATCAACGTTTTCTAGACTACAATCAGATTCCATACCTACTCAAATCTAAACAAGCAAAACAAGAATACCTACTATATTAATAAACATATTTATAGGTTGCCAGTATGATTAGATTAGCATACCTAATTGTATGACTTTAACAAGTAAAGTCATGTGTACACAAACACACACTGATATCTTTCGCAAATACCTATACACTAGCCTTGAGTTATGTAATGAACCCACATGTTTTTTGCCAGTCGTTTTTTAGGTTATGAAAAGATAAATATAAAGTTGGTATTGTTACTATGTGTGCGAACACACGTGGTTTATCGTTTCAATATAGGTTAAGGTTAGCATACAATTACCTAGACTGTATTGAATTGAATATTAATTTAGCTCGTTTTCTTACGCTGAGTGTAGAAAGAAATGTAGGTACCTAATCTATGGTTCAATAACAGTAAATAATATACGTAGTTAGTAGGTATAGTAAGTAGTTCTAAAATTAGTAGGATCCTACGAAAGTATTTTGATTATCAATCAATTACCTACATCGAAACTGATAAATTAATAATTTAGATTAAATTTTTAAACAATAATCATCTTGCTCTTTTAAGTTTTTTCAGTAATTATTATCTGCTTTTTATCCTTCACGATTATTGAATTAAATAAAATCATTTAACTCTTTGGCTTGCCGACAAAACTAAGCTAATCAAATAACAATAGTAGGTACAAATATTTGCACCGTGTGTAGGTATATTTTATGGTAATGCTTAGAATTTTCTGTAGGTAGAAGTTAAGATAACCGATGACAAAAGAAGTTATTTAACCGGTTAAATTGTGCAAGAAACAAAAACGTGTTTTACAGATAGGAATAGCTCGGAAGTATTTAGGCTAACGACTGCGTTTACTTTGGAAACTTGCCTGCGCCCGCGCACGTACCTACTCGATTTTGTTTTTACGATTGTTTACTAGTTTTTATCAGCTTGTCCGTGATGAGTGATGAGCCTAATCCTTTGTCACGAGATTATTTTCAATGTTTTTTAAAGAAAACATTGTGGTAGGCAGGTACTTACCTTTTACACATGTAGGAACTGTTTTTTCAACTCCTCACATCCTAAAAGAATTTGTAGGAAACCTTTTTATAATCCAGGACAAGCATTAGCGGTTAATCCTCCCCATCAAAATGTGTATCCAATTTATATTTTGAATCGGCCTAGCAAAAAACAATAATAAGGGTTACCAAATTTAAATCCTTTCCACACATTTTCGATTTCATACTAAATTCGTTCTTTTTCTGAAACAATAAATTCATAAGCAATTTGAGATTAATGAGAAATGCAAAAGAAAAACTTATTTTACAAAACAAATTATAGGTAGGTACTTACAACAATTTTGAAATAGAAAACAATCAATAACATTTTAATTCTGTTTTGAACTTTTGTTATGCTTTCCAAGTGGGTTGAGCTTCTAGGAATATAGCAAAAGGTAATTTTCGTTTCCTCGAAATAATTATAGACAAAAAAAGTTTATTCAAAATTGTAGGGTAGTTTATATGTAAGTTATGTAGACTTAATTTCAAGGTTTGGACTACAGTCAATTAAAATAAACAGGAACGATGGTTCCAGGTGCCGTTATGTAATGTTAGGTAGATATGTTTTATAATTTCAGATACCTACATAAGATCCTCTTTTAAAGATGTCTATCTAGACACGGAATCAAAATGCAGTCCTATGAGTAGGTAAACACACGATTTTCAAATGCAGTTTTTCAAGAAGTTTTTTGCACATTGCTGTTACACTGCTATGATTGAATGAAATAGATTCCATTTTAAAAATATTGACCTATATCTATTTTTTTCATTTATGCAGTTTTTAGCATATTCGTTTGTTTATTTACTTCATAATAAATAAAAACTTACCATAGGTACTTTCTTTATTCTCAGGTACAAGAATAGTCTACGAACGTTCCTTCATGATGTCGCTCAGCAAGTCGCCGATCTCTCAAACTCCACCGAAATGCCCTCTCCCCGCTGCAATGCTGAAGAACCCTTCAGGGTCGGTTCCAGTCCTGGCTCAGAAGACCAGGTCGGACTCCATCTCGTTCGACGAGAGCCAGGAGACGTTCAGCATGGATCTCTAGATAGGATGCTTTTCGGTGCTGCTTTTTTGGATGAGTTGGACCAACTATCCCCCTTGTCTTAGAACATGTTGTGGTTTCAACTGACTTTCTAAAATTTAAGGTTACTTTGAACTACTATGTCTTAAGTTTTTAAATCTAGGCCTATCGTGAATCAATTAAGTACCATGTTTTGCCAAGAGACTTAAAAAGTCTTGATTAGGTACTCGTTCGTTCGTTCGTATGAGCAAGTGGCCAACTCTGGTGACGTAGTACCTACCTAGTAATATCAAATACCATGTTTTGTCAAGAGATCTTTTGATAAAAAGTTCTTGTAATAATATTATGAATTAGACTCAATTAAACCTTTATATTCGAAAAAGAAACATGAAGTTCTGATAAATTGTATTCAAAAAAGTAAAATACAATATTCAGACGCGCTTAATTTACGAGATATTTTTCCCTTCAAGACAGAAATACTTGGAGGGGTTTAAATGCCTGAAAATTTAAGCGGAACGTCTACCTTTTCCGTGGTTTTACACAGGAATTAGTGGTTGGTCTGAAACCACTTCAAAGTTAGTGAAAATTTAAATAATAGTAATGAAACACTTTTTAAGACTTTTCTCAAGTTATAATGACAGTGACGTGAATGTGTTTACATTGCTTGCATTCCACAAATACACTGCCCTTGTAATGAATATCAAATACATCACATTTAATCTGAATAAGTAAAGTATCCTTGTTCAATTTTGGTCTGAGAAATAATTTTACCTAATTTAGTTATTTTGAATTTAATTATGCATGACTGAGTTATCGATGCGTTTTAAACGCAATCCCTTACTAAGTACTATAAAAAAGAAATAAAAAAATATATAAATCAATAAAGTACAAATAAAAATATCAAAAACGATAAATTTAAAAATATCAAATAAATTATTAATGGAATGGTTTGTGAAAAAATGTTATTGTTACATAAAATGTTGCAAGGGATTTTTTTGTAAATATTTAATTTTAAGTTTAAGTCAAGCGTGTAACGCACTTAGGTGCCTAGTATTTAATGCAAGTGCCATTTTAAATGAAGAATGATATTTATAAATTCTTCACAATTGGTTTTTGCTAGAACGAAATCTCAAATTAGTTATACATTTCATTATAAATGTAGGTTTTTGAGATGCTTAGCATAGGACGTGGTCACACAAAGATATTATTTTAATGTAGCTAAGTAATTTTAATCTTTTTGTAGTGTCATGAAAAGTATTGAAATGATTTCTTGTCTACTCAAGCACAAGAATAATGTTTGCACTAGTTACTTATTTTCTTTATAAATAAGTTTACTATTGTTTACTCATAACCTAAATGTGTAGGTTGTTGTTCCAAAGCATTTATTCTTAAAAACGTCTGCTACCTATGTTCTTATTATGAAAATTAACTAAAAATTGCCAAAAGGTTCTGACATTTTTTATGTTAAGAATAAATTGTAATTATTAAGGTTTCCTTTTATACAGACTCTCTTCTATAGTTTTGTGCGTGATTTTTATGTAATTGGACGCATGTAAGCTTTTTTGATGCATACTATAATTTTTGACTGCCAGTTATAATTAAATAATAAAGATGTACTTACAAAAAATTTATAAATTGAATTTTAATTTCTTTTTTTACCATAGTACCTAAAGGTCGAACCACGTAAAAAGAACTCCGAGGGGTAAAGCTACGCAGTAGTCGAGTTTTAAAGTAACGCGGCGCATTTTATACCATTGATTTACTAGGCTATTCGTCAGCGAGTGAACCCATGCGCAATACCCCCGCTACTTCCCTTCAGACTCCTCGGACTCCTTGGAGTTCTTTTTACGTGACGCGACTTGTACCTACCTATCCATATCTTTGAAGAATGTTTATACATAATCGGAATAATAAAAGTAAAAAAAGCTAGAGAGCTAAAATATACTGCGAGGTTTCTCTGCATGAATCGAAACATTGTTGGTATCTAAATCAACCTTATTTTTACATGAGTAGGTAAATCTCGTGTATAAAATCTAGTACAAAACTCGAGTGTTTGACTTTAGCTCCTTCTTATTGTGAATACAAAAAAATATATAGGTAAACATTTCGCAGTTTACAGCGCCATCTGTTATCGAGTAGCGATTGTAGTGTTTAATCTCTGTGATTGAACATTATTAAAATTACCTTCATAAACCGCGCTTATTACAAGTCTAAAAAAATCTTTGCAAAGAACTAAGCTAGAGCTTTTGATTGCAATTCCAATTCCAATTTAACTTTATTATAATATATAAACTTAGACTACCACTGACTCACTCACTGACAGAATTGTTCTCCCTGTTGGTGGATGGGGAGGTAGGTATATTTTGACAGATTCGTATAGAGGTACGTCTGGTGAGTTCGAGAAAAATCGCAAACCCCCCCTTTTTGCCCCCCTTCCCCCCCCCCTATTGAGGATCTCGGAAACTAAGAGACTTGGAACAATTTTTTTTGCGGAATCGGATAGAGGAGGCTCGGGGAAGTAAAAATTTTTTTTCAGTGTTGCCCCCTTTGCCCCCCCTCTCCCCCCCTTTTGCGGATCTCTGAAGTTATGAGACTTGGAAAATTTTTTTTTTCAGATTCTAAACAAGAAACCCTTAGTTAGTCGAAATCTTTTTTCAAAACTCCCTCCCTCCCTCCCCAACCTCCCCTAAAATTGAAAGGGCTGTAACTTCACAACGGTTAGAGATATCCATTAGGTGTTTGGACTAATATTATAGTAGGTAGGCGTCGGAGGTCCTGAGTGGAGCGAACCTACGAGACCTGAGTGGAGCGGAGGGGGGAGGTGGCGAGCGAAGCGAGCCGCCGACCCCCGTAGCGTAACGAAGGTCGAGTGGGTGAGCGTAACTCAGGGCCGACGACTTGGATGAATGTTTTAGGGCTCCTAAAGGGTTTTCATACTGATTTAGGGCTTCCCATAGCGGTTTATTAAATATTTTTAATCTCCTATGGATTCTCAAAATTTTATAAGGGTCTCTCTACCTGTCAGAAACATGGAAAAAGAAAACCGCGTGCTGCTTGCAGCACGCGCACCACGCAAACTAGTTATAATATATAAACTTAGACTACCACTCACTCACTCACTCATTGACATCATTGTTCTCCCTGATGGTGGATGGGGAGGTAGGTATATTTTGACGGATTCGTATAGAGGTAGGTCTGGTGAGTTGGGGAAAAATCGCAAACCCCCCCTTTTTGCCCCCCTTCCCCCCCCCCTATTGAGGATCTCGGAAACTAAGAGACTTGGAACAATTTTTTTTTGCGGAATCGGATAGAGGAGGCTCGGGGAAGTAAAAATTTTTTTTCAGTGTTGCCCCCTTTGCCCCCCTTCTCCCCCCCTTTTGCGGATCTCGAAAGCCTTAAGACTTGGAACAAATTTTTTTTCAGATTCTTGTAAAGGGGAACTTAATAAGTCAGAATATTTTTTCAAAACTCACCCCCCCCCCCCTCCCCAACCTCCCCTAAAATTGAAAGAGCTGTAACTTCACAACGGTTGGAGATATCCATTAGGTGTTTGAACAAATATTATAGTGGGTAGGCGTCGGAGGTCCTGAGTGGAGCGAACCTACGAGACCTGAGTGGAGCGGAGGGGGGAGGAGGCGAGCGAAGCGAGCCGCCGACCCCCGTAGCGTAACGAAGGTCGAGTGGGTGAGCGTAACTCAGGGCCGACGACTTGGTAAATTTTTTTTTTTTTTTTTTTTTTCTTAATGGCTAAGGGCTCCTAAAGGGTTTTCATACTGATTTAGGGCTTCCCATAGCGGTTTATTAAATATTTTTAATCTCCTATGGATTCTCAAAATTTTTAAAGGGTAGCTACCACCTGTCAGAAACATGGAAAAAGAAAACCGCGTGCTGCTTGCAGCACGCGCACCACGCAAACTAGTCTAAGTATATACTTAATTCTTAAACGTGTGTGTGAGTAGGTATTAAAAATACTAACATTTTGATTTACCTACTAGGTAATGTTTTCAAAGTTACGAATAGATACGAATATTTTCACAAAATAAGAGATTCTTTCCCATAAAATAATCTACTTGTATGTTAATTAGACACCTACAGCATCTCTTTGGGTCATCGAACTCTTGCACTATACCTCACTGCAAAATCTGACATGCGTGCAGAACCACCCCACACAGCAATAAACCATAACTCGTAGAAGCAAAGCTTAGAATAGCTTGTTTGTGATTAGTGTGCGTCCCCTCACCCTTGGCTACGACAAGCTACGTCATAATCAGTCTGGCTGTAATCGCTCCATGAATTTGTTCTTGTGTGAATTAATAGGATCTGCTTTTTGCACTTCCATGAACATTGTGCACTTTGATATTTGCATTGAGTGAGACACAGATGAGGATTTATAGATTAGCTTGGAGGGGCATCTGCATTTGGAAGTGCCTTTAGCTACACCTTTGGATAATGTCATTAAGGATTTTGAACATTTTCCAAAATCCTATACCTATGTGTAGGTAATGAGGAGACATTGGTAAAAGTCACGTCTTATAAAAGTACAGATACTTAGGTAAGTACCAACTAATCAGTCGATTACATATTGTATCACATATTAACAGCTACGAAGACATGATCACTGTTTCAATCTATGTTCCCTTAAATTTTGCTATTTCTAGAAAACTTTATTTTTGCAATCACGGTGCCTGTCGCAATTATTGAGGAATCCTTTCAAATTCTGTCAAATTAAATAAACAAAAGAAAATGTACGTCATTGTTGGGAGTTCGATGAAAATAGATGTGAAAATAAGAACAAAGATTTACCAAATTCCGTTGCAAAACTCTCAAAGATCAAGGAATGTAAGAACAAAGTTACGATAAAGCTGAAATTTGTAGGTGGGTAAGTAATTAATAAATATAGGGACATAGAAGAGAAGCAAGTTTATGAATTATTCATCAATGATTCTTCGAAATACAGTGTCATTAACAGTCAGAGGCATTTAAAAAAGATACATTTGGCTCCAGTCCCTTCAATCTGTGAAAATCTGTTAAAACAATAGTGCTTTTCCTATTTAGTTACCTGACAAGGGAATTAGTTTACCCTAACCTAAATAAAATCTCTTGTCAATAAGTACGATTGTCCCGGGAATATATCGCGTTATTCACCATGAAATAATGCAAACTAACTGATAAATTATCGTGTTAATATTGCATCGTCAAAGTAGCAACCTCTTATACATTTTTAAATGATGTTGAATGCAAAAATCAGGAAACATCTAAGGAACCCTAAGAATACATGGGTGAGCTCCTGTTTTTTTCATTTCCAACACTCTTTTTGAGGGTTAAAAAGCCTGGATTGTTCATTGACAGCTCTAAGGGAGTCTGTAAACACTAGCTTAGACTGCGAGAGTCTGTAGGGCTTCCACTAAACCTATTAAGCGTGGCCTCGCTCTGGTCACGGTCTTTTCCCGTGATGCCGGCTTTGATTCGTTTTTCATCATGAAAATACTACAGTTTAGTTCATGGTATACCTACTCGTAGTACGACTATATTAGGTACTATTCATCATAGGTAGTTGTCGGGAATGCTTTTATATTGACTTTTCATCATGGTTGTCAGGAATTCGGTTAGTTTTCTATTATGCGGTGATGAGCTTATTGCTACCTGTCAGTTGCTAATTTATTAGCAAGAGGCATAGCAAGAGGATGATTTATTAAAAAAAAATCAGGCCTTTACATCTAGGTATACTAGATGATTTATACAGAGTCAGGAGGCAATCTTTGCATACACTTAACAGGACACTGTAGTGCCTGGGACGTTGTTTGGACTTTCAGTTACCAGCCATATCCACAGGAAAGACGTGTGAGGCTGACTAGCCGCGGGTTTCCTCACGATATTTTTCTTCACCGTTTAAAGCTCGTGTTAAAGTGCATATAAATTTTTCGACAGTCGACCTTCGGATCGAAAGTCGAAGTACTTATCCACTTGGCCAACACGGCTATAAATGATGATAATGATGGATGATTTATTTGCAGCTACCAATATTTAAACTACTTTTCTTAACCATGTTTAGGCTTTTGCTTGTCCTTTAAATATGTATGAAGTAAGTAGGTATTATAATACAACTTGTAATATTCTTTTTAATTTCAGTTCTATCCGTTATTTAATTACAATTTGTGATTTCAAAAGGAAACCATAAAAAACTTTAATTGTAGCTTTCACAATCACATCTCATTTATAAACGTAATTACCGACATTTATCGCGTTTGGTGTTGAATTTAAATACTTAATCAATTATAGGCTTCAAACTTTAACTTTAACAAAATAAAAAGGATGGCATCAATTTTAGTGCTGTCAAATTAGTTAAGTTAAGTTTTTGCGTATTCTGAATTGACATCATTATCGTTAAAAGATAAAAAAAATATATTACCTACCAAAATAAAAAACATTATACTTAATAACACCCCGTGTAAAAAAAACTGTAAGTTACTAAATAAAATCAATAACGAGTAGGTAATGCATCCAAAAACTGTCCTAACTCCCGAAGTAGATACATAAAACTCATGATCACGAACCTGTTGGGCGCCTAGATGGATCTCAGATATTCGACGTCTAGACAAGAATTACCACGTTATTCCCGTTTCACAGTAAGCACAACTTTACGACTTTTGAAAGCTCAGAATATTAGATAATATCGGGTTAAATGAAGATAAATTATTGAACGAGTGTTTATTTATTTCGTTTTATATGAATATATCTTATCAGTTAACACAACTAAAATCAAATGCTTTTTCTTATTTTAACAACACCGAGTGAATTTAACAAAACATTGTATAGATGCAAATCTTTATAAATTACCTACTTAACACGACAAAAATAATCAAATGCTCACGCCTAGTCCACTACGGAGATCGAATTGCACCTCTTGCGGTTCAGCCGAGCAATCTAAACTTCGGTTCTGTATATATATATTATAGAAACCAAGTCAAACTAGTGCTATCTTTTGAAACTGACATGAACAGATACGAACATGAACAGTGTACGAGTGTATAACACTCAACACAGGATAGGTAAGGGTGCACGCACACCGAGAACGTCTGATTTGCTAATACAGTTGAAATGCATGTTGCTTTTGTCGAAGCATAAAAGTGGAGAAGCTTCAAAATCGTTCATATTAACGTAGAACAAAATATATATAATAAATGGGGATTCTCATTTAGGTTAGGTACACATTTAAAGGTATAAATACAATTCTAAAAATAAGTACTTAATTAATAAATAAGAACATTATTTTACGTTAGTAACTCAAATTGCATTTGATTGATTTATTAATAACTTATTTTTAGAATCTTTTTTATTTAGACCTTTTATTTTTTATCACCAGAGCCTGCAGCCGTATTACAAACTTGGTATCGATTCTCTATACTTACATCATAATACCTTGATTTAACATTGCGTTGAAAGAAACTAATCGTTTGTTATATTGTTACGAGCTCTAACCATTTGACTTATCGTCATCATGTATAACATTTACATTTTTCGAAAGCGATTATGAGTATAGAAACGTAATATGGCTTAGGGGCTAGTACTTCTAAGACTATATTATTTAAGTTGTTGTTTTATAATAATTAACAACTAATTTGGAAATTTAATAAAGGAATATAAGTATAGATTTGATACAATACCTATAGGTACTGACATTATTTATTTATTTATTTATCTATTACATGCAGTTACAATTTTGGTTAGTATATGCCTTAAAACTTAAGTTAAGTTTAACAAGACATACATACATCAGCGACCCAATAAATATTATGCTTGCAAAAGTCGCGTGTATGCGTTTCTTCTTAAAACCCCTCGCTGTAAAAGTACTGTAGGTGCTCGTCGTAGCTCGTTAACAACCTTTTGTTTCCATCGATCGTAATGGCGCGGTTTTAATGAAAATTGTATTCAGGTAAGCGGGTCACCTACATCTGAGAAATCTAAAGGACCTTTAAGATGAAAACTGGAAAAAGGAACAAACAATGATAAATAGATTAAGATTTTTGTTTATTTTAATTGATTTTGGTGTACATGGAGTACCTGCCTACTGACCTATTGTCTCAACAAGTGGCGATTTTCTAAAACTATTATGATTGTTGATTGCATTGTTTTGTTGTTGAAAGGTAAGTAGGTAAATTAAAACGGTGAAAAAGCACCAAGAAAACGTTTTTTTAAAGTTGTATACCTACTTACCTCAGAAAAATGAAGAGTTTACGTATGTTACAAACTCCTTGGATATATTTTACACATAAATAAATAAATAAATATCCTTGGACATTCCACACAGGGTCATCTAGTCCCAAGCTAAGCAATTCAATGCTTGTGTTATGGTAACTAGATGACTGATAAACTACATAGATACATTTTTTTTTTGTAAATACATACATATTATACATAGAAAACACCCAGACACGAAACAAATATTTGCAGATCATGCAAACATTTGTCCCGCAGCGGGGATCGAACCCGCAACCTCTGCGTCTCCGGTGGGCTTTCGCCCACTGCGCCACAGAGGTCGTCAAAATAAATGTCGTAAATATCCTGAAGATGTGAGCTCGTTTATATTTATTATACACATTACTGATCAAAAATAAAAATATTCAACATTCTACGGTAAAGCTTGGTAATGTCGTGGATGTTCTGGGCTCAGAATATTTTGAATGTTTTTTGCTGAAATAAACATTGGGAGTGAAAAGGTAAAGAATATTTTAATTATATCGTAAAAGTTCCGTTAAAGATAACGTGCACGTTAAATTTTCGGTTCTGGTTATTACTTTAGTTAGTCGTTTAGTCATGACGAAGCCCATAAAGAAATTCTGACAATAAAGGACTAGCTCATAAGAGCTTTGTCTACCGCTCTCGGGATACAGTAGTGATCATATTTCATTTTTTTCATAAGAGCTTTCTTACTGTAAGTTCATTGAGGTATTATCAACTTTGTATTAAACACTGCAATTTTAGGTAATTATGCTGTACCTACCTTGTATCGTGTCTGTGTTTTCTAAGTATCATTATTATTATGTTATGTATTTACAAAAAAAATAATATTTATGTAGTACCTATATAGGTCATCCATCTGGTTACCATAACACAAGCAATTGCTTAGCTTGCGAGTAGATGACGTGTGATTTCCAAGGAAAATTATAAGCGTCTGTGTGGGGATCCTCTCCACATAAATACTTCACATAAATATTGTAAAGCGCGCCATTCGAAAGCATTGAGTTGAAAACCTTTACTGTTTCTATGCCGAGCGCGTTGCATAGGTTAATACATTCTCTTTGGTGCATTCCTCTCGCGCCTGATAGAAACTGACAGGTTAGAGGTAATAAATTGGTTGTCTTGGTAATTAGTCTTGGTGTGTTGAAAATTGTGAATATTGTGATGGTTAAAGAAATTACTTTTAAAACTGTTTCTGGTGTTTTGTGATGGTCAATCATCTATGTGCTTTATTCTCCTTCTGAACTATTAACTGTAGAGCTGTGTATACCACCTATCATCTACAGTCTGTATTGTTTTTTTAAAATGATGTTTTTCATCCGTGCCTCTGAACAAGATTATAGGAGGATTTGCGGAGGTTACATAATAATGCGACGTCGACCCACGGGGCATAATCGAATTTGGGCCTACCTCTGCAATGTGTACAGTCAGCTGCATTTTACCTATGTATTTTGTACTTTTTAACATTTCTGACTGAATACAGAGTGAGTTTCTTTCAGGCCAGAGTAAGTCTGGAACCGTCAGAGTTCTCGAAAAGTCATATTAGGATTCACGTGCTCGATTTTAGTTAGAATACTATTTGCAAAAAAAGGTTTCAGGAATTCTCTAGTAAGTAAGTTCGTATGAGCAAGTGGCCAACTTTGGTGACGGACTTTTTAGGCCGCCTAAAGGCCTCCGTCATGGCTTAACGACTTTAAAAGCCGGGACCGACAATTGAACGTGCCCTCCGAAGCACGGAAGCGCTCAGATGATGATGCCACTTGCGGTCACCCATCCAAGTAGTGACCGCTCAGAACGCTCACGTTGCTTAACTTCGACGATCTATAGCAAGCTTCGCCACGAGCGCTTCGCGGTTGCGGTTGACATAGTCTTTTAGATCTTTAGACATTTCAGATCCTTTGAAGATGTCTAGGGGGTAGTCACGGTAGGAAATACACGTCAATACTTAAGTACTTACTTAGTATATTTGACGCCCTCTGTGGCACAGTGGGCGAAAGCCCGCCTGAGACGCAGAGGTTGCGGGTTCGATCCCCGCTGCGGGACAAATGTTTGCATGATTTGCAAATATTTGTTTCGTGTCTGGGTGTTTTCTATGTATAATATGTATGTATTTACAAAAAAAAATGTATCTATGTAGTTTATCAGTCATCTGGAC
Source organism: Xanthorhoe designata (assembly GCA_963582015.1). Lineage (NCBI taxonomy): Eukaryota > Metazoa > Arthropoda > Insecta > Lepidoptera > Geometridae > Xanthorhoe > Xanthorhoe designata. Next base: position 9,259,523 of record OY757046.1, read on the forward strand.
TAGATGACGCCGTGTGGAATGTCCAGGGATATTTATTTATTTTTATAGATATGACAAATAAGCGAAGATGTAAAGAAAGAAAGAAATAAAAAATCATTTATTCTTGTAGGACCTCAAGGATCACTTAAGTTTCGTTTTACATGCTAGGTGATTCTAATGCCTGTTCCAACGCGACTCCCTACACCAGGGAAAGAATCAGGCAAGAACCTGGTGGTGTGGGCCTAGCTTTTTTTTAAAAGCGATCCCTTAACAATCTAAAATAATCTAAATAGTCAAGCTTTAGGGGGAAGCCAGTCGAACAAAGTAAGGCATGTCAAAGAAAGTAAAAGTACTTAATTGTAAAGTTAACAAATTGGTAAATAACATGATACTATTCCGTGTACATGTGTTTCTAAGTATATATTATCTATAATAATGGCATTTTCTTTCAATAAAATAATACCCTGTAAAACTTTCCATTGATTCCTCCACTCGAATATTTCGCCCACTGCTCCCCAGTAGTCATGGTGATCGTCTCCAGTCTACACCTTGTCGACTTTTAAATGTTCTTTGTTGTCCATAAATAGAATCTAATCAATAAGCTACTTATGATCTGCTTATATTATTTTCGCTATATCTCTCATGTATCTTGTTTCGCGTAGTGATAATTAAGAATGTAAGTACATTTAAATTAAATTTTTAGAAGATAATTTATCACAGGGTTTTTCGCACAGTGGCAGCGAATATTTACATGTCGCCAAAAAAGTTTACACGGAGTTTGAATCCGAATTGATTCAAAAAATCTTTCTCAAGTACCTACTCCTGGTACTTTACCAATTCAGGTACGGAATTACATCATGTCGGCTCAAAAATCTTGATAAGGTGATATTTGTCTAAGGGCCTCGTTCACCATCCTCAAGTAAAGTGTTGATTAGTTACTTAACGAGTAACGTCATTCGTTCTATGCGCCCAATGTCAATTAATGTCAATACTCGACACTTTACTTGGTGACTAGCCTACTCGGAACTTACTTGAAGATCGTGAAAGAGGCACTAAGGCTTATAATTTTTTATTCGAAAATCCAATCTCAATTAAAAATCCATTATAATTACGTAGTAGTAGGATGATGCATTTGCCCCGGACTGAAATTACTTCGATGTTAATGAAAAGGTAGTGAATTCGTATGAACAATTTACTTAGTATTTTTCACCAAGTATCTAAGCGATGACTTGAAAAATTACAAAAAAACTCCATTAAACAATCAATAAAAATGTAGGTAAGTAGGTACTTACCTGAATTCAAATTATTACAAATAAAATCTAAAGATACAACAGTTTATAAAAGTAATGGCCTTGCAAACTGTCACGTATGGAATTCATGGAAACATAAGAAACTCAAAAATAAAATAAGCTAATGGGTGAAGTCAGTTTTTGTATGGTTAGATTTTTCAAAACAAATTCACATTTTACCCTTACTTTGGCATTCGAAAGCTTTTAATAAAACTCGACGAGGGAGAAATTATGGTTTGACATATGACGACGTGACTGGTGTCCGGGATAAGTGTCATCTGTTTTAGGTGTCTTTGACAAATCATTTTTCCATACGTGACAGGTTGCAGGCCCCTCGACGCTGTTAGAAAGCTAACAGTTTAATTCCCCACGATGTTTCCCTTCACCGTATTTTTCGACACGAAAAGTTCATTGATGCATGGCCGGATCCGAACCTACGACCTTTGGATCGAAAGTCTAATAAATCAATTTGGTTATTTCTTCTGGAAATAATACTGGGTTTAGGTTAAGACATGTCATTGTCCTTTCGAAAATTATCAAAGCGTAGGTATTGAAAGCCTGAAAATAAAAAAAAATGTCTTTTAACAAAGTGTTTACACATTTGTGAACCTGTTTCACGTTTTATATTCATTGCTTTCCATTGAAATTGGTTTAAGTGGGAGTGAGAAAAGGCAGTTCATATTAAAAAAAATTAAAAGCCAAGGAAATGTAGGTGCATTTATTTAAACTAGGTCGGGCAATGACTAGATCTGCTACCATCGTTAACTCGACATCTCTCCGCCTAGTCTTAATTAAAATTATTAACCTATAAGTAATACTCGATTCATACGAGAGGGTTTGTTGACGGCGCTCAGGTAGAGCTTCCAAGAAACTGGACGGATGGGACGGGGAAAACCGGGAAATTTGGACGGATGGTGGCCGAACACAGCGGTATTTAACCGGATTATTTTGGATGCTATTGTAAACTGCGATAACTGTCAGTGCGATGAAAAGGGAGGTAGCACATCAAGAGGTTTACCAAGCAGGTCAAACGATATGAATGCAAAGGACTACAGACTTATTCTCTACTAAATCTTTACTTATAGTATTTTTAACGCTATCTGTAAATATAGGTACCTGCAGATGACGTAGATGTAGGTACATTGAAACCAGATAATTTTAAAGACTTACGATAAACTTACTTCGAAGCATAATTGATTAAAACATGTGACCTTTCACAATAGTCTGTTGACACTTTTCTAGTCTGCTTCAGTTTCCAAATCAGAAAAACTCCGGCCATATAAAATCTAAATTGCAGCCCTTAATACCGAAGGGTGGAGGGGCGAACAGGGGACAGAGGGCAGGCGGGGGTGTCGGGCGGCTCGCGCGGGCTGGGCGGCGTCAGCTGGCGCGGTCGATACCGGCGGGTCAGCGCGCAGGCGCCGCCGCCGCCGCGACACTCGCAGTGGGCACGCCGCGCGCCGCGCACGTCATGCATGCGGGAACATAGCGGCTGCACGCGCGCGCCGCACATGGGCACCGTGCTGAGCTTCAGCCCGCGCGAGCGGCGCGTGCCGCCCGCCGCGCCGCCGCCGCACCAGCCGCATCTCGCCTACTCGTACGAGCGGCTCAACAACGCGAAGAACCGAGAGAACCGCGAGCTGCCGCGGGACGAGCGACGCGCGACCCTCGACGACGCCGCGAAGATCATCTCGGAGAAAACAGCGTTAGAGAAAAATCTGAAGAAGCATTCGCTGTTCATCAACGCGCTGTCATGGAAGAGGTTCTCCACAGCGAACAATAATAAGAAGAAGTTAGAATGCAAGAGCAAGAGCGTGGCGACGTTCCGTCCGCCGCTGACGGACAATGCGCCGCTGGACCGCAACAAGAACGTGGCGGGCGCGGGGTACGCGGGGGGCGCGCGGCCAGCCCCGGCGCTGACGCCGCGCCCGCCGCCGCTGGACGTGGCCCGCGCCAACGCGCTCAACAACAACGTGTGCTTCGAGAAGCTGCCGACGACCGGCCCGCCGGTGCAGCCGCGCAAGACCGTCATCCAGGCTTCCACGTCGGAGCTCCTCAAGTGCCTCGGCCTGTTCCTGCACTCGCGCTGCCACCGCCTGCGCGACTTCCAAGCGGGGGACGCCGTCATGTGGCTGAGGACGGTCGACAGATCGCTTCTCTTACAGGGATGGCAGGTAAACAACGCTTATACAACTACGCGCCACACCATCATCATCATTATTGACAGCTCAAATAATAGTTCACTGCTGAGTAGGTATAAGCTCTCTTTCCCTATGACTTCTATATCGTCTACTTAGCTGGTTGATGGTCATATCCATTAATTAAAAGAAAAGTACCTCAAATAGAATTCGTTTTCACAAATCCTGAATCATCTAAACAACAAAGCTCAGAAATCTTGTTGCGAAAACAATAGACTCCAGTGAAAACAGGCAAGGCACATCTCTCTCCCTCTATCGTTCTCTTTCGCACCCTCCCGTATTTTGTAGCAGGCGTTTGGTGTGAAAACGCGCAAACGCGTTGAGGGTGCTGAAATCAGATCAAATGTTTATAGAGTATTATTCCCTAGACTGTTATAGTTGCCGCTCTCTGTCTAAAAATAAACTTATTGACAAATCATAATCAAATATATTTTCCCACGATTCCGATTCTTTAAAAACGAGCAGGTGGGCTTATCGATCGTCAGTCGTCACGAATTCTCAAATTATTTGACTCCAAGTCAATTTATACCTTTCCCAAAATAGACTGAGAAATAACTTATTGAAACGATTTGCTCAATCGATAAAATAACACAGTCGTAGCACTAGCTACGCTGTTTGCTACGTCTCGCTACGAGGTGCTACGCCCTACAGTGTTATTGTTGAAGTCTGTTTTTAGTTCTTTTTCGAAACACTAGGCTGTGCATGAGGCTGTGATAAGTCTTTACTAATTAGAAGTTAGCATAATAATAACACTGCACTATCTGAATTTATTTAGTTCTACATCAAAATTAAACATGGCAGATAATGCATTTTCCATAAGTAATAGATTTAGAGATGAACTCTCCATCTACTATACTTAAGGAGAAATAGTATTAAACGTCAGCCAGTACGAACTACTTTTTTAAAATCATTCTGCACAAATAACGTTAAAATTTATAATGCTTTATGGATGCAGACTCAAGCCTTTATATCTTTACTAGATGATTTTTTTAAACAGCGGACGTCAGGAGGCAATGAAATGCTGAAAGTATGTTGTAAAATGATATTTTTGGTGTGATGCTGAAAGGTATGTAATATAGGTACCTGCTAGTAGTCCATGAAACGGTTTGAGTACGAACACTTGACATTCTACTCAATGACTCAGCTTCAAGGTTCTGAGACGCTCATTTCAAGAAGGATTATATTCTTATACCACGATCAGTCGCATTTAAATCAGGCATTTCTTCCTTTGGGAGAATTCAGAATATAAAATTGGACTTCGAATTTGGATTGAAGATTATTCTCATTATACAAGGAAAGCTAACCGCTGATTTACAAAAGTCGTATAAGGACCATTGATTGCTGACATGATTATGGTGAGAATCTTTTTTTTTATTGAATCTATCATTATCGTCCCATTGCTGAGTAAAAGGTCTCCCCCATCATTTTATCAAGCGAAAATTGATTTAATACAAATTCTAATTTAAACCACATAAGTGTACGTATATGGGCCATAGAAGTAAACGAAACGAAACATAATAACGGATGTTTTTCCAAGACATTCTCTCAGATTCTTAGGCCTATATATTACTTTGAAGAAATATGGAGGGGGGGGAGGGGATTTAATTTAGAGGCATGTCCAAATACATTATTGGTACATTCCCAGATTTTGCAAAAGCATTCCATACGTTACAACTAAACCGAACATCGATTCTTTGATAATTGATCTCTAAAAATGTACGGTTAGCTTCATGCTAATTACTCTAAAAATTATGTTTGGGCTCGATCAAATTAAAATTGAGTCATGTTGACCTTATGGGATATACCTTGATATTTACTGACCCAGTGAACTGAAAACCCTATGAACTAACTTACTTAACTTTGAAGAAAATGATCGTTAGCAAACCAGTCAATATTATAATGAGCTCATCACCTGTCACGTAGAGTTTTAACTACTTGTAAAAACATGTGTTAAGGCTAGACATAATAATACATAACTACACATCTTCAAGGAATTCATATGTCCACAGTTCCTTGTTGATGTATACCGTAGGTAGGTACCTACTACAAAAATACCTACTTTTCCATAAACAATTCCCTATATAGTGTGTAATTTTAAAATTTTTAAGATTACGGTATCAGAAGATGAATAGGTAAAACTTTATCAGTAACAAAGTTATAGTTTACGAGTACTTAGTTAGAATTCATTGTTTTAAATGAAGCTTAGTATTCTTGTGATATTGCGTAGGATTGTATTTGTGCTTGTCTGGCTTCGAATTAACAGAACAACAGGTAATCTTTCAAGGGCGTGGGAGGCTTCGAAGGATCTTACAAAGACGTAGGTAACTACATGTTACAAGTAGATTAACAATAGTTAGGTAATAAGTACCTCCTACTAACGTGACTGCATTCACTATTGCCACTAATTTGATTTGTTGTATCAATATAGATACATAAAGCCTCTGTATATTTTTATCGTGAAAATTTGATACCTAATGACTCATTCAATAATGCTATAAACCAGACGTGTCGCTCCACACTCGCACGAGGATCCAATTCTTTTATTCTTCGTGGCTTTTCGCGCGATCCTTGCTTCGTTCGTTGTTGTCAGTCATTTTTAACGCGAACTACGAGTATAATTTGTCAAACCTCAGCGAGTGTGGAACTGTGACAGTTTACGACGCGATTCCCTTGCGAGTGTAGATCGGCTGTAAGGCTAATTTTGGAAATTTTTGTATAAATTAATGTTAACTAGTTTTATTCCGCTGAATAAATACATGAAATTTTGAATTCACATATGTTACCTATTTATTTCGCCTCTCAAACCTTTAGGTATTTGAGTTATGAAAACCTTGATATTTCCATCGTGTTCTCTTGACGAGATGTGTAGAGTTTTCTTGGAACCGATTTGTAGCCACAGTAACAGTCTATACCAAAACGTTACATACTCGTAAAAGTATTGTGTCGTTTCCATCTGCATTGCGTGTTTTACTCACGCACGGTGTGTACGACACCATTGCAATCTACCAATGTCCTTCAACATAGGAAATAGCCACGCATTTCTTTGACGCTAAGTCCAAGGCTTCATATCATGTCCAAGGGCAGAATTTTGATTGCAGATGTGGAATGTGATTGCTAGAAGTTTTGGCATTGAAATGATAATAAAATAAAACAGCATTACAACCCCTTTAACTTAATTCCAAGTACTACCAAAATACCGAAGCGCTTGTGGCGAAGCTTGTTAAGACGTTCTTGATAGATCGTTGAAGTTAAACAACGTTCTGAGCGGTCACTACTTGGAGTGGCATTATCAGCTGAGCGCGTTAATGATTTGGAGGGCAAGTTAAATTATTATTGTGGGTACCGGTTTTGGAAGTCGTGGAGGCCACAGATTTTACAATTACATACCACATTGTAACAAAACAATCAAGTGTGTGTTTGGTGGGACCACGAAAAAGTTTTGTCCCACCAGTGGGACATCGCAGTGGGACCACGGTTCCGGAGTGAGAGTTGGCCACTAGCTCATACGAACTTACTAGTGCAACCTTTGCGAGATAAATAAATAAAGTTTATACTTTTACTAGCAATAAAGTTTACTAAGTACTAGTAAAGTGCAAGGAATATATTATAGCAGTGATTGATGCACAATATGCACATGCACACATTATGTACTTATTCAAATAGGTTAGAGCACGACAAAAGGCGTGGCCAGTGTAGTGGGACCGGTCGTGTAAAACTAAAAGGATAGTCAATACCAAGTTTTTATACGGTAGGTACTTGTAATTGATTATAAAGAATCTACAGTAATATTTTACTTTGTTTTTAAAGTTAAAAAGTATGTTCGTATGTGTTAATGGCTAAGATGTTTTTAGCTAAAAGCCTTTTGACATTTTAACCACGACTTGCTCTGCCACTATGTGTCACACATTAATTTTATGACAGCGCTGATTGTTGCTTAAATTCGAATGTCTAGAACTACTTACTGATTTTAAAAATTATTTTTATAATAGGTAAAAACTACACTCATGAATTTTCGATGTACTATAAACATACTCAGTTGGCCTACGCTAAATAAGGATATTTGTCATAGGCAAACCATCAGAAATCATAATGATGTCTTATTTTGCGCTATGGGGTATTTGCACACGTTGTATACCTAGGTTACTTTTGTAACAATTACTTTATTATACGTGTTTCCTAACATTTGCGCCTCTTTAGTAAGTAAGTTCGTATGAGCTAGTGACTTTGATAAATTAATTTTAAGGCCTCCGCCATGGTATAACGACATTAAAAGCCGGGACTGTAGGTCTACTCTACAAACCGTAAACGATGCAAAGTGCCAACAATCGCAAATCAGTCTATGTTGGTGGATACTGAATTCGGAAGATTAACCAACATAAACTGACCTGCGATGATTGTAACGATGCATCGTTTTTGACTTATAGAGTAAGCCTCCTGACAATTGAACGTGTCCACCGAAGCACGGAAGTGCTCAGCTGGTAATGCAATGCAACTTACGGTCACTCATCCAAATTGTTACTGTTCAAAACGTTGCTTAACCTCTTCTGTTATCCTTAATCATTTATTTCGGAAATAAATAATAGATATCAATGAAAATGCTCACAGTTTTGGATGATGATATGATAGAGCAGATATGTGAGTGTAGCCTTATCCACAAACCATTACGGCTGCGCTTAAGTCTAAAAGCATTATCATTATTTTACCTATTTCACGTAGCGGTATAGTGAGCGTATTTTAGCACCTTCAACACCAGTTTCTGAGTTAAACTTCAGCTACATGAAATAAAAGTGAGGCTTTCATTCTTATTTAGAAAATATTTTCTTTATATAAAACTGTAACAGCTAACATATTTTTCTACCTTATGGTAGTTTTATATAAACAGTTAACATATAAACAGTTTTATATAAATAGAGAACAGTCTTTATGTAAACCGCATCATATTTTGATTTTTATGCGACACTCATAAATATAATAAGACTAGCCCAACCAATCAGCGTCTCATCAAACAGTACGAAGAGTATAAACTTTCGTATTTACTTGTTTATGAATTGGCCGAGTGAACCAATGACATGCGCAACGACTTGAGGAACCATCCTAATAGGTGACGGGATTGTTGTTGACTTATTACATATTGAATGCTGAACTGCAAAGTGTGGACAGATACCAAATAGGTGGACGGACATGACATGCTTCTCACCCTTCTTATACATATTCAAAAGGTCTTGAATGCTTAAATATTGGAGACAACGTAACTCTCTTAGATATCTTCAAAGGACATTTATGGTCTAAAAATATTAGATCACTTTATTTTCGTATTCGCGCTATCTATTCACTAACTTTTAAACTGGTGCTAAAGGCACTACTCTTCTTTAGTCCCCCAAAACATAACTCAGTGGAAACTTACGAGGCAATCCCGTAAAAGGTTAGTTCGAAACCGCGTAGCTCAGCCGCACGGGCAGAATGCAATTTCTTATTCACTAGCAAAGGGGTTGTCCATGGGTTGCCAGGTCGTTGCTCGAAAATACGTTTAAAGATGAATTACGTTTTTTAGCTTATTGACCGAACTAGGTAATTTATTTGTTACAAGAGATTAAGAAAAAAATCTTAAGATGAATTTAACAATAGTTGAAAATAAGGCAAAATTAGGTCACGAGTATGAAAGCACGATTTCTAAGTATTATTGGTCCATCCGTTAACAGAGTTGGCCACTTGCTCATACGAACGAACGAACAAACTACCACATTACAGTAAAATCAAATGTTCTCGTGGATTACGTGGTAATTTAAGGTGACTAAAAAGATATTTTAGAACCTCGTTGAAATATTGTAGTATGTTTTAGTTTAGAATGTCTCTGCTGTTTTTGATTTTGAATATATTTAGCAACTCAAGCCTGAGCCACCTTGTAACTTACGCAACTTCATTCTGTTTCGTGTCTGGTTGTTTTCTGTGTATAATATGTACCTATGTATTTACAAAAAAAAAAAGTATCTATCTATGTAGTACCTATATCAGTCATCTGGTTACCATAACACAAGCATTAAAATGCTTAGCTTGGGACTAGATGACGCTGTGTGGAATGTCCAGGGATATTTATTTTTATTTATTATTTTATTCTGTATGGGGACTTGAAGGAGTAGGGTTGTCCATGCATATAGTGTTGTGATTTTAATATATATGTCGGATAAGGAAGGCCTATCTTCTAGGTTTTCAGACATTATGGGCGAGGAGCATAGATACAGACAATAAAAACAACGAACACGAACTTGAGTCTACCCAATCACTTTATTTTAAATCGAAACAGCACTTATCAAATTACACTGTACTAGAACTAGGTACTTAAATACTAAACGGAACACGGGATGGGTTCTACAAGACCGTGTTGACTCGACCATGAGCTGAAGTAGACTAAGAGCGACTTCGAGTCGAACACGAGCTTTATAGACTCCATCAAACGACGCCATCTTGTTGTTTACGTCGTTTGGTGCGCCGTTGGTAACGATACTACTGTGATCATGACTTGACCGGATCCGACACGGCCATCCTTCGGGACACACGTCCTCGTGTGTTATTCTGTAACAACACATTTTCAGCACAGTAGGTATTCTTGGCTCGGTCAATCCTGACCTTACTTTACAAAACACTTGATCAGAAGAATCTTTACAACAAGAAACAATACAGCAAAAACTTAATTTCTATGTTGTTTCACCAATAAGGTCCAGTACCAATCCCTAGAAGCTATACAGACTATGAACGTTAAATTATCTCTGATACAATCTCGCAACACAACTGACCCAAAAGCTACTTCAAACTTCAACCAGAATTGGTCACACGCATCCTCCATGGATTGCCGTCAAAGTTCATTGACATACACGGTCTACACGAGACCCGACCCCCGCCAGAGCTCTTTGGTAGATGAACATCTACAAAGACAGTCTGGTGCGATCATTTTACCAAACCCCCGCCAGAGCTCTTTGCTAGATGAACAACATCTACAAAGACAGTCCGGTGCGGTTACCATACTAAACCCCCGCCAGAGCTCCCTGATAGATGAACAACGTCTATAGAGACAGTCTGGTGCGGTTCAAACTACAACAAAAGCTACCCAGTAAATGTCAGTGCATAAAAGTTGACCCTGAATCATTATCTGTTATCTGAATTGGTACTTGGCCTTCTGGCACGCGTCAAAAACGCCTTATAGACGACATAGGTACTCAGCTAACGGTAGCTTAGATAGTGAAAACTGCGTTTCAATCATTATTGACGCCAAATCCTACAGCTCAAATCTCACGACAATCATTAAGGCTGAGAAGCAAAAAAATGAAATAAACACCACTTCTATTGTGAAATCATGGATCCTTACTTTTGTCAATATCTGTTTAGTGCATTTTACAGTGTGATCTCTTGCCACTAAATCTACAAGCTAAACGGTCCTAAGCAATGAATATTCATCACCTAAATCGTACTGAAAATCACACGACTGACCTTAATGTCGAAAAGTTCCAGTAGCTGGTTGCACAAAACATAGGTCGACTCGACGCTCAGTTGCGCCACTGCTGCTGCTTGCATCGCCGCTTGAGCCACCGTCGCGGCCGCCGCCGGAACAACGTCTGGCAATGTGACCCGCCACGCCACATTTGAAGCAGATGATCTTCGATTTCATTGCTGTATTCTGCGTTGACTGTGATGTGACTCCGGCTTCAGTTGAGTTCAGTTGTCGATCTTGGTGTTCCTTTCTTTTCCAACGATTCGTAAGCGTTGTTATAAGCCTACTAGCATAAGCAGCGAGTGTTTCTTTCTCCTTTGGACGATCATTAAGAAAATTAATAATGGTACCTGCATTTGTCTCCTGACAAGCAAACCTGACCATGAACAAATCACGGAATTCCTCCCACGTGATGTTCGCATACGTGACTTGTGCCAGCCATGTAGACGCCGCACCCTTCATTGCTTTGCTGAGAATGCGCACAAGCTGTGATCCTTGCAGTGGGTTGTCTGCCACGCACAATTCCGCGGTCGCGCACCAAGCGCGTGCGTCAGCGTCGGCCTTATCGGGGTTGAACTCGGGTAGTTCCAAGCGATGATCAGCATTTCCACTTGCACGTGAATTAGTAAGGGCGTTGATCAAGTCTTTCATGTTGGCGTTTTGTAAGTCCAGCAACGCACTCCATTGTTGAGAATTTAGTTCGTCGTCATTACTGCCTGTCTCGATCCCACATCTGATGTCGGATAAGGAAGGCCTATCTTCTAGGTTTTCAGACATTATGGGCGAGGAGCATAGATACAGACAATAAAAACAACGAACACGAACTTGAGTCTACCCAATCACTTTATTTTAAATCGAAACAGCACTTATCAAATTACACTGTACTAGAACTAGGTACTTAACTACTAAACGGAACACGGGATGGGTTCTACAAGACCGTGTTGACTCGACCATGAGCTGAAGTAGACTAAGAGCGACTTCGAGTCGAACACGAGCTTTATAGACTCCATCAAACGACGCCATCTTGTTGTTTACGTCGTTTGGTGCGCCGTTGGTAACGATACTACTGTGATCATGACTTGACCGGATCCGACATATATTTAATAGCATACTTGAGTAGGATACGAAATATGATAATGTAAACTTTCCAAAAGATGTAAATGTGAAAAGAACATTATTTTGGACCGTTTTTGAAGCCACTTTTTGATTTGTTTGAGTAGGATATCTGTTTTATTTCTTACTAGCTTACTCGTGGTACCTACCACGGGAACGAAGGCGCGGCCCAGTAAGACCGAGTACCTGAACAAAAAGTAGCCTAGGTATGTGATATTTCCAAGTCATAAACTATGTAGGTATATTTAATATCCGTTTACTTAGTAGTTTTTGCGTGAAAGAATAATAAACTTTCGCATTCATAATATTAGTGGGATTTTCATTTTGCTCACGCAACTTGACTCTGTAGTGTAGGGTGACCGGAAGGAATAGGGTTGTCACATTCATAAAGGGTTGTATGTAAAGGCATCTACCCTAATTGGTAGAGTATCTAGGGTAGGTGCGGGAGAAAACAGGCAACAGCTATTTTGTCCTCTTTAATTTTTAATTTCGTCATATTGTTTTAGAATTAATTACGAGTAACACGAATGGAAGTTTCAATTGAAGCTATAAAAATTAAAGTAGCTATGTACCTACTTTGTAGCTACTAGTAAGTATCGTAAGGGGCCATCAAAGTTTTCAACTGTATGGATTAAATAACGGAAAATGTATAAGATTGTGTAAGTGAAGTTAAAACCATAAATCAAAAAATCTATACAGATGTTTCTTGATACAGTAAGTTCGTGTAACCTAGTGGCTATCTATCTCTGGTGAATAAAAAATAATGGAAATTTTGTTTTCAAGAAAGATCAGATCCTATTTTTGCCCGTGAAACTTTTTATATTTATTCGATAAAGTTTAATCCGAACGCGACATTGCGTGGCAGGCGTACAAGTAAATGCGTTGTTTCAAGCCCATTGAGAAAACGGGACAATTCCAAGGCTTTTCCTTCCGGCTACTCATTCAATATGTATGTTTGTTGCCAACCCTACCGACACTGTTGTGAAGTTTTCCATGGAGTCAAAAGTAATCAGATAAACTTCAGTAAAATAGATTTCTGATGAACCTTATTTTTTAACCGACCGAAGGAGGTTTCTCATTATAGAAAGGTAGTATAATATAGAAAGGTAGGCACCGTGTAGAAAGGTATATTTATATTTTATGTGTGTTCGCGGATAATTGAACCGATTTTGATGATTCTTTTTTTTGTTGGAAAGAGAGAGACATTACAAGGGTGGTTCCAAAAATTTTGAGGTTCTCGAGCATCTTAGGAGTTATGCACAGAAATGAGAGTGCACGAAATTGCTCTCTTCTCACGGAATTTAAGTCGGTTCCAATACTTCCAATAAAAAATGTCGGATAATTTCGTCGCTAAGAACCGATTTTGATGACTTTTTTTGTTGGAAAGAAAATATTACAAAAAAATTAAGGATCTCATGAGGATATTCAGAGTTATTAACAGAAATGCACCTCGAGAGTGCATTAAAGTGCTCTCTTCTTACGAAATTGAAAACAGTAAATTTTATTTTTTTATTTTGCCAATTTCCAGAGACTGTTTACTGCTAAATCAATTAGTCTGACGATTTCGTATAATGATAAAACATAATATTATATTTACAGGTATTTTTCGCTGTTTACCTTTATTTAATTTTATCCCGACGTTTCGACTGGATTGCACCAGTCGTGTAGTCTGCCCGCGATCACTAAATAAAATTAAAATTAAGTAAAGGTAGCGATAAATACCCGTAAATATATATGTTTTATCATGTGTTCTGATCGCGAAAGTTTATAAAAGATGATTTCGTATATTACACGGTACCTACCTATGTAGCAAAAACCTCATTACAATATCCGTCATGACTTGTCACCCCTAGCTCGAGCGAGGGGGAACAATCGATCGAATCGCGACGTTTCGGTCGAGACGCTATTTGTGTTGGTGATGGGGAAGTTTGTCGATACAGCTTTATACGAATTCTATTGAACGTTTCCTCTTTTTAACAGACTTCTGCGTTGAGTTTATTCAATTAGCTTGTGTCAGCAAGCCGGAAGGCTTAAATCTGTTTCAGCGTCATCACTTTTCTGATGGATAGGGTTTTGAGTCGTGTTAGACTAGGATAATGCCTCGACTTTTAATGCGAAAGCTCAAATCTAGGCTGTGTATTAATTTTTCATTTTTTGATTTTGATTTTCTAATAAGTGATGTTTATAAATGACATCGATAGCGAGATAGTATTTAATATGATATGATAGGCATGCATGTTTGTCATGGAATGCTTACTTTTGAATTTCGATTCCTCGCAGACCTCACTTGATTTTATTTGCGTCCAATGACCTTTAAATTGTTGATATAACCCAATTTTGAAATTGTTATCTAGATTATTGATAGAGGATTTGTACCGTTGGTATAAACGGATAAGAAAATGAATATTATACAAACCTACATAATTATCATTATATACAAGACAGACACTCTAATTACTTATACTAAAATAAATCACGATTTTTTTTTCTAGTTATTAAATCACGATCTAGGTAGGTATATAGGTACTCCAGACATCAGAAAAAAGTTATTCCCAACGGAGAAAGGCTCAAACGGCTATTAAAGTTGCCAAATCTTTTCATTGACTTGAGAAGAACATGTAAAAAGAGCATTGTTAAAATTCAATAACGTATAAAAACAACAAGCCAGTATTCAAAAACATAGTTGAGTTAATTTTTTATTGTTTTAATAGCTAGGTAGGTAAGTGACTCTACTCTACTCCTCTTTTTAAAAACACCGAGATGAATGTTAACAATAAACAAACAAGGCTAAAGGCTACTGCCTTTAGCCTTGTTTATTGTTAACATTCATCTAAGGTAAGGTATATAGGCTTTGTTTTGGTGAAATTGAGTTACAAAGTTAGTTTAATCACCATTGCATTTGGTTATATATATTTGAAGCATTATGTCAAGGGTATTAAGTAGTTATCTCGTTGGCTGAGTGCCCAATATCCCTTGGTCGTAGTGCCCTCATCTGTTCTCACTAAGCACTAAGGCCGAGGTTTACTAAGATACGAGACTGACCACTCATTCCAAAATATAAGTCAGTAAACCGGACAGATTTATTCCCTAAGTACTTAATTATTAGAATCACGCTGAGATTGGATCTTTTTAGTCACACTTTATCAATGGTCCAGCAGACCAAAAGGACTGAGACCAACATCCAGAATGTAGTTACGATAACTGTCTGGTAAAATGGAGGTGTATGCACTTGTTTTCATTCATAATATCAGTTCCATTGAATCTGCGACATCGATAATTAAATGATAAGATAAGATTAGCAGGCGCACTGCGCTAGCTTGTTAGAAAATGTTTTGTTTTTGTTTTAATCTATTGTTATCGGAGATATGTTTAAATATTCCAGGAAATATCGTGGGAAAACTCAAGGCTCAGTACCTATTGTCCAGACATTCCTATTTTGATTATGGTTTTGTGGATAAAGCTGTCTAGATTTAGATAATGCCCAACTATCAAAACGAACTAAAATAAATTTGCTACTTATGACATAAAAGCTATTTATCCATGGTAGAAACGTGTAGGTAGGTATACACAGCAGGAACAGCCCTACTTTTGCAGCTTTTTGGAGCTTCACTTGGGGCTACTTGGATATAATGATGCTGATATCGAGGTGTTTGATGATATATTGGCTGCATGTGATTCTGTTATAACACTGTGACTGTGTATGCAAATATTATAATGGTTGTAGGGTCTACATCAGAATTAAGTGACATTATTCAAATGCTCAAAACTAGTTTTCAATAAATTGTACCTGGATGACCGAGCTTCCTCGGCATTTGTTTTTGTGAACGTAGTTAGGTATTACCTGTTTTGGTATTATATCACGCAAATAAAGCTCCAAGCGGGAGCTAGACTCATGAATAGCTAAATATTTCAATGCCGCCCCAGTTTAGTAGGTAACCCACTAATATATTATTGAAGCGGTGACGGCGGCGGTCACCCAAACCTTCAATCGTTCTGAATAGAACCTGATTGGTTTCCTCAACTTACGGTTTTAAGTTGCCTCAGACCTGCTTGTTTAATTGCTGAATCGCACGCGACTGAAAGCGCGTGGGCGAAGGTTCTAGTGGTTTCCAAAGTTTTATGAAGCCCACGTAACAGCTTTTGATGTGGTCTTTAATAGACTGGAAATTCTACCTAATATATTAGGTCATGACATGACGTCATAATATTCATTATTCAAGTTATAGTGCGCAGCGTAAATTCGTCAAAAGGTTTCGTGGCCGAATGGTTATGGCAGACCGGGGTTCGAATCCCGTCGAAGCCGTAAACTTTTAGTAAAATTTTCATAAAAATTTCATTTATAATGAAAATTATAGTATTTTATAAAATACCTAAGTGTTGTTTAACACTACCTATAATAAAATATAAACTATAGGAAAATATTTAGTCGAACAATTAACTTATCCTTTTATCGAAGTTGGTTGAAAATCACCTATAATATATGTAGAGACAGTTAGAGACCAATTTTAGTACTATATGCTTACTATAATGACAGTAGGGGTAATGAAATGAAATCGTAAGCCAACTGTATTCATTGGATCGATCTAGTAACTTCTCCACTCGTAAACGTTATGGTAATTTCCGGAATGTTTTAGGCACAGCTTTTGGTGTTTCTGTGTCGAGTGGAATAGTTTTAGCTTTTGATCCAAAGAAAGATATTCGGATACAAAGTAGAGGCTTGACACACTTACATTTATCAATTATTTACCACTACTATGGATCCTATTAGCAGCTAATAGGGTCCATAATAGTAGTAAAAAATGATATTGATACAAGCTAATAATTAGCTTGTATCAATATCATCACTAATACAGAGGATATTTGGTTTCTAAAATTCAATGCACTTGATAGGTTTTAAGCGATAAAATAAAACATCGTCGGAAAACCCGTTGGTTGGTTGGCTCTGCACATGTTGACAATCTTTTTCTTGATACTTAAGTTGAGTATCTACATAACTGCTGGGCATGCCTACTCTATCTTAAAAATGTCAAAGGCATCACAGTGTCAGTTAAATGTTGGCCTAGATTGCTTCCTGATGCTCGTGAAGTAATAGTTAATAAAGATGCAAAGGCCTAAGTTTTTCGGTGTTTCTGTGTCATCGAGTGCTAATGAACCAAATCTATCTTCGTAGAGATTACGACCTACGTTGCCCTACTTTTGGCGCTGTAGAGGGTCTTTATGAGAGGGTTAGTTTTTTTATCGGTCAGTTAGATCTTCTAGCTAGGGTAATGTTATGTATGTCATTATACGCTTTATGTCACATTTTGGAGTTTAATTTCGGTCTAATACACCATTATAAGCAGAACACTTCAAACTGTGGGTTATATATCGTAGCAGATTCGATATTATCTTGTTTTTTTGCTTGTAAATCTTTTGATAATATGCAAGACATCATTTAAGATTTTCTCAAAATCGTTTTTAACCGATTAGCTAGTACTTAGATCTTTAATTAATTTAGTGTAACAGTACCAACAATTGTCTGAATTTGTTCCAGGACGTAGCGTTCATCAACCCCGCCAACGTGGTGTTCGTGTACATGCTGGTCCGCGAGCTGGTGGACGGCGAGCGCATCGGCCGCCCGCAGGAGCTCCAGGCCGTCGTCCTCACCTGCCTCTACCTCTCCTACTCCTACATGGGCAACGAGATCTCATACCCGCTCAAACCTTTCTTGGTCGAAGACTCTAAAGACAAGTTCTGGGACCGGTGCCTTCTCATCGTTGACCGTCTATCCTTCAACATGCTCAGAATCAACTCGGAGCCAGGTTTTTTCACTGAAGTGTTCACGGAGCTGAAGGCGTGCGGGGTGGAGAGCTTCCTCCCCTCTCCCGCGCCGGCGCACCCCGCGCCTGCCCCCCCTCACGCCCTCACGGCTGCCTGACATACGGAGGTGGCCGTGCTTCGGCTGGCGCTGACTGACCGCCCTAGCCGGGTCTGATGTCGGCTTCTGACGTTTGAAAGGCTTGGTCAATCTGTTCATCATGAATGGGTCACGACAAACCAGAACAAATCCTTTTTTAATAATAACAGGCACTAGGAGCTTTAGCTGTGCTGCGTTACAGAATTTCTTGTAATTGTTTGGTCATGAAGGACAGTGCTGCGGCTCGTTATATCATTCTACCTACTGAGCACTTTCGTAGATTACCACCTTAGATCATTTGAATGTGACCTATTATTGGGGCTAGGACCTTATATGGGGGCTAGGTAGTAATAACACTAAAATGATGGGTTGAGTCGATCCAATCATCAGCATTGTCTTCCAACCAGCTTACGGCTAAAAATTTGCTCAAAAATCTTTGTAACGCAAGGATTGACCAAGGTTTTCGAATATGTCATTTTCAAACCAAAAATCAAAGGGCTGCTGTCGAACTTGTGTTCCAGTAGTTAGTTTGCAAAACGTCCCGTTTTCGAGAGATATGAAAAAGGTAGACCATCCGCCCTTAGAGATAAATAAATTGATGAGTATGGGTCTAGCCAATTTGTAAAATCACAAAACCTATGAACTAGAATCAGAATGACAGCAATTCATAGGCACCTTGAAGTCTATCCATTTTGCCCGAATCAATTCAATTTTGTTCGATGATACCGAGAAATCATCGGAAAAAATTAAATAGGAACCATTTGGCTTCGGATATAGACAAAGGGATCTAATGTCGATGCTCTTTTACTGATTAAAAGCAAAATCATTCAGATTTTGGGTAGGTACCTATTTTACAAAATGGCTACGACATAGTACCTAGTTGCATCCAGTTAAAATGTCCATATGCCACGGGTTATGTATATCCGCACATATTCATTATAAAATGCCAATTTTTATACAAAGACTGGAACTGATTCTTTGTAACTCAGAACATGGATCTCAAGGTTAATTCTAAATGGTGAAAATGCAAGCACCATGGTTACCAGATTGCTGCCTGGGTGGTAAAGAGAAAAGACACTGAGCGTTTTTATTTCAGACTGATAGGTATTTGAGTTGTCAAATATTTTGTATTTAGCTGAACTATGATTTTCTCTGTTTGGAATTTATTACCCAGTCAGTCGATCTGTTAGGGCCTGCGCTTGTAAAAAACCGCAACAATATTTTTTGATCACTGGATTTGTTGGCGCTACTTCCGTAGCAAATTAAGAATGTTGAGTATTTTTGCGTGGCCATGACTTAACACAGTACCTACGAGTATCTCTGAATCAGTCCATGAACTTGACATTAGTGGCAATTCGGAGTGTCGCAAAAGCTAAACTTAACTAACTAAAAATGTTGCCGTCCCTTTCATAGCGATGGGATTAAAAAGGATGGCATTAATTTTAGTTAGTTTAGTTTAGCTTTTGCGACACTCCGAATTGCCACTATTGTCATGGTGGTTGAGGACGACTGAAAATATATTGCGGATTTTTGCATCGGGTCGTGAGTTTGCACAGTAGGTACTTAAATCGAATAGGTAATGTTTTCGTAGACATTGTCTGATTGTTACTTTCTACCGTTCCACGGTGTTAGTCCAAATAGAACAGCGGTTAGTTTGTAAGTTATTTCGTAAAGTAGTGAATCGTATGCCATTATAGTTAGATATTTAGTGAAATGTGTCAGGGCGGGAGGGTGCAATAAGCGAGGAGATGTTCGGGAAGGATCAGTTATTACGTCTTTTAGTGCTTAAAATACAAGGACAAGAAAACAAAGACTTGGTAAAAGTTTAAGTAAAAAGCTACAAGGAGTTTCCATGATTCTCGAATGTTTCCGATGTTTTTCTTGCGCAGTCTCATTAACGTTTGTCTATTGGCCCGGCTAGTCTGAGACTCAAGTCTCGACGAGAATGTTGAGTGGGTGGTTAATAGTTGACCTTTTCCGAACGTCTTGTGATGTATCTGGTAATCCCTTCTTCGAAGTGTACGTAACCGGCTCAAAGTTGGAATGACTTCAGTGGGGCGTTAAAATAGGTCAAATTTTTGCGATTGAGTAAACGCATTTTGTACAGTTAACGAATATTATGTCTATAACGTTAGAATATGTTAGAAATGGTTTGGGAGGAAGGTACCTGGGCACTTGGGATTTAAAATTCAGTTGTTAATTACGAGAGTTTCTGCAGGGCTCTACATGATTTATTTTATCATGAATACTAAAACTCAAATGAAGGTTTCAGCTTCATAATTGTTGCGAAATGATGAATTATATATAGCAATAACTCAGCTGCTTCGGAAATTAATGAGTCAGGCCTATACATCACCTTGAAAGAGGGCAACCATCAACCTAAATTTATTTAGATTTACACAGCTAAATAAAAGTGAGTTAATGGATTATAACTTTTAAAGGTGAACTTGAAGATTAGATATTAAGTTGTCGTTTTGTTACTTAAATATTTATTTTTAACTAATTGTCATGAATCTCCTCAATACTCGATTCATGCCGAAAAAAATGACTTCGAGATAATTGTGGGAGATTGGTATTTAAACGTTTCCTATTTTATTTTATAAATTATTATCATAATTAATTATGTTACGTTAATCCAAGTGCCATTTGGTAAGTTTGTTGACTATCGTACGGTGTAAGTATTTTAAAGGTAATATTCTCATTAACGTGTTCGAGTCATTAGGTAATGTAGATGTCTGTGATGTTCTGAGATTAGCTTAGTTATTTTTCATTAAGACAGATCGATAATTACAAGGTGGCCTTCATAACATACGTGATAGACGATGTCTCTTCTTTATCTCCATATTTTTTGACAAGAAGTCTCAATAACTTAAAAAGATCGTTTGAAGGATTCCGCTGTTGCTACTTATCAAGTAGGTAAGTAATACTTTTCTATTGTTATTTGTAACCTTGTATTTATCGATCTACCTATAATTATTTGTGATGTTTCTGCTTCAATTTTAATTATTTATTTTAAGTTTGTTGATTAATTTTATTGTTTCTTGGTTTACCTATCGGGTACTGAAAATAGATTTTTGGCTTACGGAGTTTGGTAAAATAGAAAAATACTTAAAATAACTTCAAAAAGTCTATGTTAAGGAATAGCCACGGTGATAATTTCTAATGATTATAAAATATAACTGTGAAGGTTTAGTTGTAATGCCTGGGTATTTTATAGTCACTAAGTAAGGTCACTGACATCATTGGTGTGTTATTTGACATTACCTCTGCTAATAAAAGGGTAAAGAGGGTACCTAATCCACAGGCGAGTTAAATCGCTGGTATCTTAGCCTGTGCTCGAGCGGCGTGAGTACCTATAGAAAGAAAATGGAGCATCTTTAAAGCCGCGCATTTATATTGTATGACGTGTGAGCTCACTGGCTCTACGGGCGTGATTAAAACCCGATACCGCTGAATAAAAATTCACCGGCCACCGATCGAAGAGCCGCTCTATCGGTACCTACATACAGTTAACTTTCGATCACCCCAGTGAATCACCCCCTGGAAAGTTAAGGCATGTTTAATTCTCTTCGTGACTCAAAATATAGAGATTCTAATCTGGCTAAATATTTCTCCTTGAAATTAAAGTTTCCTTATTTATTAGTGAATGTTGATCACAATAAGTAAAGTTAAGGTATGCACGTATGAAATAGTCATGATAACATTCCAATTAAGTACTATAATAAGTCGAGTAAGTAATGTTTGGATGTACAATTTCACTCACGAATAAAACCGGTTTAATAAGCATTTACCGGTTTGTATTACATTCTGTTAAAAAGTTGCTAACTTGAAAATTATTGATTTACTACGAGTAGGTACTAACCTATCGAAAAGTAGCCCTGTATGTTTAAGTTTCACAAGTCGCATTTACCTAAAAGTAAACCAATAGGCGTAGGTAGGTACCTACTTACCTATCAGACAAATAAAACAAACTGGAAACCGGTTTTTCTTTTTATTCGGTTCTATTCGTAATTGTAATAGTTTCTTCAGATCAGAATAGGTTCGTGTTGTATGGAAATGTATGAAGATCGTCACATCAATTAGTGATCAGGTTGCTGTGAACGTTTCTTAGCGTTTATTTCTATGCCTCACGCTATAGAACGTTCTAGAAGTCACTTGTCTATAGAAAACTAAAGAAGTGTTTAGGTAATTGATAAAACACATCTGTTAATTTAAGTATAAAGATTTTATGAGAATGTTTGTTTCTTTTCACACACAATGGAAAGAGATGACAACGGATTTCGTTTTGAGCTAAGCCTTACCAACCTACATTTGAATTTGCATAAAATTCATATTGTACCTAGATGTAGACAAATGATTTCTAGGACGGTCTTATTAAGGGACCGGTGTGTCGGAGCCCATAAGTCGAATTTCGATGATCTCATAAGATATTATTTAGCGTAACTTTGATATTGAGTGTGAATGTATCATAATCCATTGGAAGGTATATTGTCAAAACCCCTTCTACTCATGTAACTCACGTTTGTTAATTAATCTATTGTAAATATACCCAATTATTAAAAAAAACTTTCGTATATACAAACTGTGCTGTTTTATTTAGTAGTTTTTCCTTTGAAAAATTAAACACGAATCTCGTAGCAGTGCTACGTTTCGTAGCTTTCGTAGCACTAGACTAGACCATTATAATGCAGACTTGAATTCGTATGGTTGATGCTTTACAAAGGTTTCTAGTGTTATGTTTGAAGAAATTAAATATTAAGAATTAAAAATTTGAGAAAATTACAGAACATTGGTACCAATTCTGCACACGCCAAACTAAGCTAAAATCATACTAAAATTCTTAAATTTAGGTTTAGAGACTCAACCCTATTCAGATGGCACCAAACTAGACTAAAATCTGATTAAAATTTTTAAAATTCCTAAAATTATAGTTGGTTACTCAACTTAGACCAAAATGCTAAAGACTTATTCGGCGACAACCATTTTAGTATTTTTCGCGTAAATTTAAAACTTTATCCTAATTTTAGAGAGCATGTAAAAAGGTGTTGATTAAAATTAGTAGGTTATGTGCTAAGATTTTTGTTGTGAAATTGGAAGCTATTACAGTGCAAAATCAAAGTAAATTATAGTAAAATGTATAAATAACAATGGTGTTTGGTAGAAAAGTGTTGTTTTAGTGTTATAGATAACTAGAAATACCTACTGGTGATAGTGGACTTTGTGGTGGCTGCCTGTGATGGATTTTTCGGAAAGGTTTGTGTTTTTGGTATCTTCTTTAGGTACTACGTAGTAGGTACGAATGATTTCTACTAGTAGTAGTAGGAATCATTAGGTAGGTAGGTACATTGTAGTCCTTGTTGTTATGTTGAAATAGGTAGGTAAGTAGGTTGTTCCTACTCATAATTATCTACCTACTATAAATGTGCAGTGAAGCTTTATCTCTTCACATCAAAACTCAGGTGGGCTACCTACCTACCTACCTACTCATCATTATCTTTTTGCCCCTATTCCTCATTGCGGGGTCGGTAAAACATGTTTCTTCACCACTTTCTTCTATCAGCATCATCTCAGTGCTCAGCTCACTCACATTTTGTACAATTTTTGAATCTCTAGCGGTGTAGGGTCACATTTATCCATCAACAATCACATTCATTGTTTAGTAGACCGTATCTACCTACCATGTCGGTAACATGACTCATTCCTCTTTTGATTTGCCCAGCCCATGAGCCCATGCCAGCAAAGAGCATGTAATAGCATACCAGGCTAGCCTTGTTCTCCTCAATTTATCAGTTCCAGGCATTATCTTCAATATTCCCCTGATCTATACACACACCTACTGCTATAGGTAGTTAAAATGTAACCTGCAACTAGGTTAGGCACCTAAGTAAAACCTTTTGAAAGAAATATTACTTATATCTAATGAATTGCCTACTATATTACAGGTGACAAGGGCTACCGTTATATCTTGGTTGACAACATCAAGAATGAGCCACACAAAGGACCGGAGGACCACTGATAAACTGAATAAGTGTCTACACCCCCACGGACCCTGATTATAAGCCCAGACAATGTACAAAAATCATAGTTGCATAACCTAAACCCTGGACAAGATTATGTTTATGGATAAAGTTCTCAGGCAAGGATAATACTGATTATGTGCTCACATCTCTGGTGTCACACTAATTATAATACTAAATCATGGTTACTTTTTGCAGATACACTGGAAAACCATGCCCTAGAAGGTGATAATACTAGTTAACATTCAAGAAAACAAGCAGAATGATATTGAGCTTGGAATGGACTTCCTTTCCAATGCTCGGGCTATTAATCAGTCAAATTTAAACATTTCTTGTTATGTAAAATTAAAACTAGTTATTTTAATTTTGTTACTTTTATTAAACACCATAATTTGAGGAAAATAACAGTACCTACTAGATACATTTATTTATGTTGAAATATAACCAATAAATCGGAAGGTACTACTATAACAATACTAGTTACATTCATTTGAGCGAGCAAGGATTGATTAGGATTGTTTTGTAACATAGCATGTGGTGTAGGTACCACTTTGACCAGACTTCTTCTACGGTAAGGGAAACTCCTGGTTCTGTAGCTTTGAGGTTTCTTTGCGAATGGTGAGGCAGTCAAAGGTAGATCCTAAAAAGAAAAATTGTTTTAATTACAAGTTACTTTAAGAACTTACAAATAACTTTCTAAAAATTGTTTTAATTACCAGTTTGATGTTCTGTCTTCTGAGGCAGTCGGAAAATCTTAAGAACTTTGTTGCTATTTAGGTAGGTATATGTTGTTGTTACTAATGTAGATCCACTCGAGGTGTCATCTGCATGTTCCTTGAGGTGTGGATCTGAACTTTCTATGCATTTCTATCACCCAGTTATTCAAAATCTATGAAAATAAAACATTAAAAGTTAAAATAAAATACAAGTCAAAAAACACTTTAAAGTAAGTAGGTATATGATTTTTCTTATGAAAAGGTAAAACTTACATGTTTGTTTGTGACCCTTTACAGAAACTATTATCATAGAACTTTCAAATAATGAATTTATTTCGCCCTTAGCTTGATTAGGTATCTGAAACAAAGTCATTTAAAAATTAGTTTTACATACATACCTACCTCAACCTATGTAGGTACTTTTTATACATAATACAATATAGAATCAAGCCTCTTTCCCAGGGGGGCAGGCAGAGACCACGGATCTCTACTTGCCAGGTACACTATGTGAAACAAAACAACATTTTTCACGCATTACTGTAATATCATTTTCAAGATCAAAATTTCTTTATCTTCCACTACTAACCTTTTCAAATTAGCATGGTATGAAGTGACCGATTGGTCGTCCCAAGTATCGGTGGAGCGATAGGATGGAAGCTGACTTGCGCGACCTCGAAGCCAACAATTGGCAAAAGACTGCAATGGACAGAAGAAAGTGACGAGTTCTCGGATCGGAGGCCAAGACTCACTTTAGGTCACTGAGCCAGTGGAGTAGTATGGTATGAAGTGAAGAAGACCTAGGCTCTATGCCTCAAATATAATCTTTTTGAGAAGATAAATTGAATTCGAATTAAATTTTGTTTGTTTGTTTACTTTGTTTTTAGTTTGATGCGCTTGTGGCCTGTCAAAATTGTCAAATGTCAAATAAATTATATATGTCAACGTTAAAACATTAAATCATTCGTTCATACTGATGGAAACTGATGTCAAGCACCAATAAAATTTTCGAAATTGGCAACACCATGAATTCAATTTAAAAACCAGACTAGGCATGCCAAATCGGTTTAAATTTAGTATGTTGTGCTGTGCGGAATCGCCTATAACGCATTTCTAAACTTAGCTAGGATTTTTAACTAGGATTTTTAGTTAAAATGCGGAATAGCCACCATTATGTAGGTAAACTTTTGAGCATGGTTTTACAAAGGCCTGCAAAAGTGCAAGAGTTATATATAAGTAACGTAATTATTCGAGTAACAGATATTAAACTACTTTTCCTACAAAAAAGCTCTATCCTGAGAAACCCTCATTGATTTGAAAGCTGGTTTATAAAATTAAAGGTATTAGTTTAACGCCATCTATTGTCGAGTAGCTAAACTAAAAATTAAGGTGCGTTATTTCCGGTGCTTTCAGGGCATGGTTATTATTGACGTTGACATTGACATATTAAATTATTATGACAGTGACGTTTCGAATAAAATTGATTTCGCAAATTTCGCACGAGTCCTCGAGTAGTTTGTTTGTTTTGAATTTTCACAGTACAAACAAACTTCTCGGAAATCCTTTTTCGTGGTTTTCTGATACAATTCGAAAGTGAATCCAGTGAATCGATAGAAAATCACGTGGAGCTGGCATATATATATTCTTTGTTGTGATAACCAAAGGGCGGCAAAATGAGTGATTTTCCCGACCCTGATGAAGAATACGAGCTCATGTATGCCGAAGAGTTGGAGATGCTGCGGGAGCAAGATGATGATGGTACATCACTATTTTTCATAAATTTTACAATTAATTTAGGTAGGTACTCGCATAACGAATGCAATATTTTACAAAAGTCGAAAATTTTCTTTTAGATCCAAACATAGCCAGACCAAAAAACTTTCCCGCTAAACGGAGCCTAAATTTCTCCAGCCCATCCTCTGCTAAGACTAGCAAACAGAAAAACAAGGCAGAGGAAATAACACTTTCTCAAAGCATTCATCCCTTGCCCTCCAGCCAAGACTTATCTTCCAGTGTACCGATCACTCCTAATGTTCTTAGAGAAGACTCACCCATCCAGGAAATAGACGATTTTCAAAGCTCTAATAAAAGAACAGCTGCAGACCTCTTTGGTGACATTGGAGATATTGACTTTGATGACATCCAGCATCCGAGCAAAAGACCAAAGACAGAGGAAGAGAATGACTTGGATTTAATAGACAAGATTATAGAAGGTAGAAGGTTGAGGCAGATACTGGCAGAGCCGACAAAGCTGCAGAATGATAAGAAATCAAGGTACCAGGCTAAGGAGAATTTGTCTTTGGATATACCACGGTGAGTCATAATACAGTATTATTGTGAGGATAGTTTTTCTTAAACTTTCGCGATCACAATTTTTATTTATAAGTACATGTATATTTATAAGTAGTTGCAACATAGCCGAAACGTCGGGAAGTAAAGAAATAAGGTAAATAACGCGATAAAACCCCGTGTACATGTACTTATAAATATTTATTGTGAGTTTTTAGTAGAGTTTTTTATTTGCAAAGAGTCAAAAAGATTATTGTATTACCAAACAAACCAAACAAAGTTTGGATGTTCCTTTTTTGCACATAACACAGTTGCTATTAAGTAGTTCTTAGAAATAAAAATATAATCTAGTAGACTTGACCTCTTGCTGTTAACAGGTTAGCTGTCCCGAAGCAAGTTTCGATCTTCTTTGTACACGTCCTCGTAGTAAATAATGACAGCTAACATGAGGCAAATATGCCTCATGGACGTACCAGTGCAATCACCCATGAGGCACATGTGCCTCATCGGACAGCTAACCTGTTAATTAGCCAAGAATTTAAATTGAATAATTAAATAAAATAAATAATTGAATTGTAAACCTAAATAAGCTAAAATGGATATTAAATCTGTTGCTATCACTTTTCATTGACATACTTGTATTTGTTACAAGAAAAAAGTATTCTTTAAATCAATATTAAATTGACAATTCTTTATGAATAAGACCAATATTTATAGTCCTATTTTCCAGGTGGGCATTCATGCCAGTAACCAATTCAGACGGAGACCGCATCTATGTGAAGCTGGAGTCTGAGGAAACCTGGGAGCAGGCTATAGATAGAACAGCAGGACAGGTGTCCCTTCAGGCTATTTATGCTAAGACATGGGAGGAAGCTAGGAAACTTGTGAGTTGGGCTTTAATTTATCAGAAAACTTTTACCCTTACCATACCATACTCTTGTAAAAGTTTTTTTTTCTTCTATACTTCTATACTAATATTGTAGAGGTATAATATGTTTGTTTGTATGTTTGGGGTAATCTTCTAAACTCACATTTTGCTTTCCGGTGATGTTAACCAAACTACTGATCTATTTATCGATTTCCTGAAAACAGCGATTAGAACAAACACCAAACTGAGTAAAATACCAAGACGACAAAGAATTAACAAGCCCTGGATTACGAAAGGGTTAATCCGTTGTATGAGAACAAGAGACAATCTCCATAAAAAGCTAAAAAAAGACCCAGAAAACTCCGATCTTGCTACGACTTACAAAAGATACAGAAACTTTTGCTGCTCTCTTTTAAAAAAAACCAAAAGGAAGTATAACAAGCAGATGCTAGAAAGTGCCAAAGACAACAAAAAGAAACTATGGGAAGTCATTAAGGACATAAGTGGGCAAAAGAGACCAACCGATTACTCTTCTAATTTATTATCACCAGACCACAAGTACCGGAGTATAAACGAGGTCAACCACTATTTTGCTAATGTTGGTAAAAACCTAGCTGAAGACGTGGATAAACGGAACCCAGACAACAACCCTGATAATGAAATTTATAGAACCCCACCCAAGAACT
The DNA here is from genome assembly GCA_963582015.1 of Xanthorhoe designata. Taxonomy (NCBI): domain Eukaryota; kingdom Metazoa; phylum Arthropoda; class Insecta; order Lepidoptera; family Geometridae; genus Xanthorhoe; species Xanthorhoe designata. The sequence goes on from OY757046.1 coordinate 9,288,054, forward strand.
CCCTGGTCATGTTACCAACAGATGAAAACGAGGTCTTTCAAACTATAATGGGTCTAAAAAGTAACTGTGCCACTGGTCTGGATGAAATCCCCGGAAGCATATTAAAAAGATATGCGCAAGTTCTAACTGTACCAATAACGCATATTTGTAATTTATGTTTCACAAATGGTGAATTCCCAAGGGCATTTAAAACTGCGCAAATAAAACCCGTCTACAAGAATGGTGACAAAACCCGCGTCGAGAACTTTAGGCCCATCTCAATTTTGCCATCTCTGTCAAAAATTTTAGAAAGACTGATGAACGTTAGACTAACTAAATTTCTGGTATCGCACAATCTTCTTTCCAACTCTCAATATGGGTTTCGATCGAGTAGGTCAACAAATGATGCTGTACTCCAGCTGACTAGCTCGGTTGTCACCAGTCTTGATAGGAAGAGAAAGTGTCTTGCGGTCTTCTTAGACCTGGCCAAAGCCTTCGATACGGTCACGATACCCATTCTTCTAAAAAAGCTAGAGCAAATTGGCGTAAGAGGACTTCCTCTTCAGTTATTTGGAGATTATTTGTGTGACAGGACTCAACGAGTAAAAATTGATGACATAATCAGCGATGTCCAGCCAGTATGTTATGGGGTTCCCCAAGGTAGTATCCTCGGCCCCTCGTTGTTTCTTGTTTACATAAATGATCTCTGCGACATTAGTCTCGACGGTGGTGATATTATCACATTCGCGGATGATACCGCACTGTTTTTCAGTGGCAAGACCTGGGATGAGGCATACCATTTTGCACAACTAGGTGTATCCAAAGTCTGCTCATGGCTCACGAAGAACGTGCTTACACTAAATGTCACGAAGACAAACTACATACCGTTTGCCATGAGAAGTAATCTTCTGCCACCACCTACCCTGTCTATTACAGCCCATACCTGTTGTCCACTATCCCTTAACTGTACTTGCTCTAAATTGCAAGTCGTGACTAGTACCAAGTATTTGGGAGTGCTAATTGATCAGACACTGACCTTCAAACAACACATAAATATGTTGGCTAGCAGACTGCGCAAGCTCATTTATATCTTTAGAGAACTGAAACATGCGGGGGATAGCAGAACCGTCAAGATGGTATATCTATCCCTAGGCCAGTCAATTATAGGCTACTGTATTACCTCCTGGGGGGGAGCCGCCAAAACGCATCTGATCAACCTAGAAAGAGCTCAAAGAGCCGTCCTTAAAGTGAGCGCAGGCCTACCCTATCGGTTCCCGACGACAGAGTTGTATCTGAGATGGAACGTTCTGACTGTTAGACAGTATTTCGTACTCCAAGTTATACTTACCAAACACTCCCATCTCATATATGACCCCAAACTTAACCAAGGTAAGCGAAGAAAGGGAAAGGTCTGCACCTCTGAATCTTTCCGCACAAAGTTCTGCAATAACTTCCTTTGCTTACTTGGCCCTCTCTTATATAACAGGGTCAATTCTATATTACTTATTTACCCTTTGCTAAAAGCGCAATGTAAAAGAACGGTGACAAAGTGGCTTAGCACACTTACCTACCAGCAAACTGAAGACCTTTTGTTGCCTATATGATATCTATCACTCATTCATCACCCACCACAAACAATGGTTGAATGCACCTACATAAATAATTTTCATAAAACTAAAGCATAAACAAAACTTAAAATAACTTTCATAAAACTAATCACAACCACTCACACGCACAACAACACACACATAACACACACACACACCCACCCTCACACACACACACACACACATGAAAACACCTACAATTACCCACACAATTTACAAAAAGCCCTGGTTTAGGTACCACCTACTAGTAATAAGTTTGTTTTATATTTTCCTTTCTTTTATACTTAGCCTCAGACAACTAAAAGTACCTCAAGTAGTACCTACACAACCATAGAGTTTTCTGTATGTTATATAGTACCTAAGAAATGTTTTGTTTTCTGAGTCCGTGAAGTAAGTGGACCTGGTGACCTGTATTACAGGTTTTTTCTAAAAACCTATCTCAGGCACCAGCCTCTTGCATAACAGGTTCACGTCAACATTCAATTGAGTAGGTACCTATGTACTTACCTACTATTTGTACCTACTATAAGGAAACCTTTGTAAGAGGAAAATAAATGTTTTTATTATTATTATTATTATTCTAAACTACTCATCCAATTTCAAAAATTCTTTCACCGATGTGTAGCATGGACTTTCTCGAAGTAGGTACCACGCGAGCGAAGCCGCGGGCGAGCTAGTTTTATGATAAAGATAGACATAATTTAAAGTTTGAGTTATTTACACAATTTTCCTCTGAACCAATGTACTACCACAGAATAAATAACAGAAAGTATAAAGGTGGGTACTGACCGGCGTTACGAGGTGTAATGTAACATTCGCATCGAGCGTGTTACGCATCGAGTTACTCTAGTTACTCGCTTGTTTCCCCGTAACACGACTGCACGAATGCTCGCGGTGTAACACGTTACATTACGCCCCGTAACGCCGGTCAGTACCCACCTTTAGTACTACTCAAAATTACAAGTGTTATTTCTTTCCAGTTAGAAACAAAACAAAATACCGTCAGCAAAGAGGTTGAGATTGTGCCAACGATAGTGCATGACTCGTTATGGGTTGATAAATACCGACCGGACTGCTACCTGGATCTACTGTCTGATGAGCCTGTGAACCGGGCCTTGCTGCATTGGCTACATCTGTGGGACAAGGTATCTATGATACAATAATATAACTGCACTATTTTTTTATTATTATTATGAGTCTATCGTGTCCCACTGCTGGGCAAAGACCTCCCCCCATTCCCTCCACACATCACGGTCCTGGGCAGTTATAGTCCACTCGGGCAAGAAGTCATCGAGTTCATCTCGCCATCTCCGTTTCGGTCTGCCGCGTCGCCTTCTCGCTGGGTCGGGGCGCCACTCGGTGGCTACCTTCGCCCACAGCTCACCTGGCATGCGGCAGACGTGACCAGCCCAATCCCACTTCAGCTTTGCGGCTTTCAGTGCTACGTCAGCGATTTGGGTTTGTGAGCGTAGCTCCGTGTTGCGGATTCGATCCGTAAGCTTGACACCTAAAATGCTACGCTCCATCGCACGCTGACAAATCTTGATTTTGGACTTTTGAAGTAGAGTCAATGACCAAGTCTGCGCACCATAGGTTAAGACGGGGAGGATGCAAGTATCCATTAGTTTCCTTTTTAGAGACAGTGGGAAATCTGGACCTTTCATTAAATCTCCCAGGGCCCAATAGCCTCTCCAGGCATTTTCAATTCGCCGAGCGATTTCTTTGTCTTGTCTGGACGCGAAGGAGACTATTAAAATTTGGCCTCGATAGTTATTAAAGATATTTTATTTGGACATCCAACAAAGAATTAACAAAATATATTTACTAATGATGTAAGTAATTATGTGACTCTTCAATAATTAAAATGTAGACAGTAAAAAATATGTAGTAATTACTATTTAAATATTAGTACTAATCTATTGCTAATTTCATGCTGGACTGGACAAAACAATTTCTTAGAAATGACGATGAGAAATGAGGTGAATATTAGTTTTCTTTCTAAATATTAATCTTGTGATTCATAAGGGAGTAGTAAGCTTACATAAGCTCCAATCCGTCCAGCTGTTTGTGTGTGAAAGTGTAACAAACACACTTACACACACAAACTTTCACCTTTATAATATCAGTGTGATAGTGTGAGATGTTTTATTATACATTCCAGATAGTGTTCAAAAAGGAAGTGAAAATGAAAGAGCCCCAGCAGAGAACCAGCTTCGTGAAGCGCACCGGTCAGTTCCAACTGATGAACAAGTGGAAGGGGAAGAAAGAGGCGGAGCCCGAGGTGGACGAGGACGGCAGACCTCATCACAAGGTGGCGCTCCTGTGTGGTCCGCCCGGGGTTGGGAAGACTACGCTAGCTCACTTGCTGGCCAGATTAGCTGGTGTGACTAATTTATGCTCTTTTTCCTAATGATACAACAAGTACAAACAGCCGTGTTGGTCAAGTGGATTAGTACCTCGACTTTCGATCCGAAGGTCGTGGGTTCAAATCCGGCCGTGCATCAATAAACTTTTCGCATCGAAAAATTTATATGCGCTTTAACACGAGCTTATAACGGTTAAGGAAAACATCGTGAGGAAACCATTAGCTCTCTAATAGCTTTGATGGGCTTGCAACCTGTCACGTATGGAAAGTTAACTTCTGCAAAAAGTGGGCTTGTACCAAATATATATGTATTTGGACATACCTCTGACTACCCTCTTAGACATCTTCGAAAAGATCTAAAAATTACCTAATAATCTGAAAGAAATGTCTACCGCTCCCGGGATACAGTCGTGATAATTTTTTTTTTTATAACAAGTAAAGAAGAACTTGGAGATATCTTTTAAATAAGTAGCTTCTTATACTAGGACGCAATAAAGTGGAATAATTGAGCTTGCACTAGCGCCTTGTATATAAGCGCCTACACTTACCATTTCATTCTTAAAAAGTTCGTCATTATAATTCTGTCACTGTCACGCGCGTAAGTTCCAAGCGACAACGCGCGAAAACCAACTAAACAAGCCGCTCGCAGGCCTCCCGATATTTTTCTACTATAACGGAATTTTATGCTTCAATGTTTTAAATATTTTTTTTTTTTTTTTTTATCCATTTTAATTTTTTTTTTGCTTATTTCAGGTTATAGGCCAGTGGAACTAAATGCTTCGGACGAGAGAAGTACAGAAGCATTCAGCACGGCGTTGAAAAGTGCAACACTCATGAGATCTGTGTTAGATGCCGATAGGAGACCAAACTGCTTAATTTTAGGTTAAGCGACATTCAGATTTAGTTTATTTAGACATAACACTTGAGATTTTAGACAAGCAATAGTGGCAATTTGGAGTGTTGCAAAAGCTAAACTTAACTAACCAAAAATGTTGCCGTCCCTTTCATAGCGATGGGAATAAAAAGGATGGCATTAATTTTAGTTAGTTTAGTTTAGCTTTTGCGATACTCCGAATTGCCACTAATGGTTACTTTCAAAGTTATATTATCATCTAGTACAAGCTTACTCACCCGCGGCTTCGCTCGCGTGGTACCTACCTTGATAAAATATAGCCTATGTTCATTCGGAAAGTCCATGCTACACATATTGGTGAAGAACTTGAGAAATCGGATGAGTAGTTTCGGCGATTACCCTAAACCAAAGACGATTAATATCTAGAAGACAGACAAAGGCCATACAAAAAATCGTAACCCTAAAAAATTGCCTGAAAACTCTAAAACATCAATTTTATCCAAGAAATTTCAATTACTTTCTAGTTAAAAATGTTTAAATATTGAATATTGTTGCTACCTACTACTAAGTATTGAAATTTCTTGGATAAAATTGATGTTTTAAAGTTTTCAGGCTATCTGGTACTGCGGGATCGGGTTACGATTTTGTGTATGGCCTTTGTCTGTCTTCTAGATATTAATCGTCTTTGCCCTAAACATACAAACAAATAAACCAACTTTACCTCTTTATAATATTAGTATAGATAATATGTAAATATAGATTAGTATAGAAATAATAAAAAATAGAAAGAATAATGAAACTTTACGGCATAACCTTTCTTGATTATCAGATGAAATAGATGGCGCTCCATTGCCCACCGTAGAACTATTAGTGAAATGGTGCACAGCTACTACAGAGACTGGGAAGAAGAAGGCGAAGTCACAACCACTTAGAAGGCCCGTTATAGCAATATGCAATGATCTCTATGCTACTTCGTTGAGACCACTGAGGTAATTAACTAAAGAATTCCAGTGGCAGGGAATGACTGGCAGGAGCTTAAATCGGTTGAGCTACCAATCATCGCTTACAACGATCCTTAGATGACTCATCTGGTGACTCATCATTTTTTTATAAAGTTGTAAATCGATAAGTAGTCTTTTTTAACATTATAATAGCACACGGGAAATTATAATGTCTAATACAACTCACGATAGTTTTGAAAGTCTTTTTTAAGGTGCCTGTATGGGTGAAACTAGCGCCACCGCTTTTATTATTTTTACGTTGAACAAAGGAATTTCAAAAAACGGAATGTACAGTTTGTGAAACATATCATAAGCTATTTTTTAATACATCTGTAATAGTTTTGTTTTGTATAGTTTAGGAGGAGTAGAAGAAATTGCACTTGGTGGCCACCAAACTCTGTTTAAATAGGCGGTGGCGCTAGTTTTACCCATACAGGCACCTTACTTTCGCGATCAAAATACATGATAAAATAAATAATAATAAATAAATAAATATCCTTGGTCATTCTACACGGCGTCATCTAGTCCCAAGCTAAGCAATTTAATGCTTGTGTTATGGTAACCAGATGACTGATAAACTACATAGATACATTTTTTTTTAAACATACATTTACGGGTATTTATCGCTATTTACCTTTATTTAATTTTATTTCGACGTTTCAACTGGATTGCACCAGCCGTGGTCGCGGGTAAATGTATGTTTTGTCACTTGTAAATCGATGTTTAAAATATTTTTTTTGGAACAATCTGTAAACCATTGTAACCAGTCGACGAAACGACAGACACGCTGCCAAGTTTGAGTAATATCACAGATAAAAGAATACTAAGTAATATCAAGGAAGATATCATAATCAACACGGTCCCAATTTCAACATTTCGTTACAAAACCCTATAAATAAAATCTACATTTATTTCTGTCTTCCAGGGTAGTAGCACTAGTGGTCCACGTTGGTGGAGTTTCCATCCCGCGATTGGCTGGTCGGTTAGCACGAGTTGCGCAATGCGAGGGGCTGAGTGTGGCGCCGCATGTACTGGCGGCGTTAGCGACGCGGGCGAAGGGAGACGTGCGCGCTGCGATACAAGTGCTCAGCTTCATTAAAGCTAAGGCTAAGGCGCAGGTACGATACAGAAATACTATAGGAAGTTAGGCGCTAAAGCAATGGTGCGATTAGCAAACAAGAGAGGGCTCAACATTTTGTTGAGGTGTTATCTTGTTAACTTTACAATTACTTTTACTTTCTTTGACATGCCTTACTTTGTTCGACTGGCTTCCCACTGAAGCTTGACTATTTAGATCACTTTAGATTGTTAAGGGATCGCTTTTAAAAAAAAGCTAGGCCCACACCACCAGGTTCTTGCCTGATTCTTTCCCTGGTGTAGGGAGTCGCGTTGGAACAGGCATTAGAATCACCTAGCATGTAAAATGAAACTTAAGTGATCCTTGAGGTCCTACAAAAATAAATGATTTTTCTTTCTTTCTTTCTTTCACTATGCCCGAATACTGAAAAACTGAAGTGCTACTTTATTTAAGTGGTGCTTATCTTTCACTATTTATTATTATACGAGCAAATTTCGGTCATCCTGTTACAAAATATTAAATGAAATATGATCACGACTGTAATCCCAAGTTGCGGTAGACATCTTTCAGATCTTTTTTAGGCATTTTAGATCCTTTGATGATGTCGACAGGGGTAGTCAGAGGTATGTCCATATATATTTGGTGCATACCCGGGTTTAAACCTTATATATTTCCAGTATATAAGGAATATATAATATAGCCGTGTTGGTCAAGTGGATTAGTACTTCGACTTTCGATCCGAAGGTCGTGGGTTTGAATCCGGCCGTGCATCAATGGACTTTTCGCATCGAAAAATTTATATGCGCTTTAACAGGAGGAAGTCATACCGTAGTCGTCAGCTCGAACGGTCGCTTCAGAACGGCTGTTTCGATGCTGACTTGACATGATTTTATTCGCGTAAAGCGACGTACCTTCTGTGTAATTGCAGATTTAAATCGTTTGAACATGCTCGTTGTTCACGAAGTTTTAGCGTTCATTCAGTTCAAGCTGGACACTCTGAGTCAGGACAGCCTGATCCAGATCCTGTTGTCCAGCTTCTCAGCGGCTGACATTCTAGACGCGAAGAAGGTGTTAGCAGAGGCTGTGGGGATCACCTTCCTACCTCGTGATGGCGACAGAACTACAGACATCGAGGACATTCTCAAGGTGTTCCGTGAAACAGATTCCAAAGACGTCACTACGTATGTAGCGCGTAACCTGGACAAGCTGCCTCTCGTGACTCTCGACCACATCGACATCACGAAGTTACTTACGGAGTTTACGTTGCTTAAGGCGGAAGTCTCTGGAATTCAACGGAAGTTAATTAATTCGGAGCATTCTGTATCCGAATTAAAGAAAGATCTCTCGGCATTGCAACACAAAAATGTAGTGTCGACGATATCACCGCAGTCAGCGCAAAACGTGAACGTGCGGCGCGGTGTAACACGAGGCCAGACTTCTACTGTCAGCAAACTTGAGTGTGTGTTGACAACTGACACCGATTCGCAGGGTAATGACCGCCTGACTCCGATGACCTCGGCTCTCGGGACGTCAACGCCGCAGCCTGTGACGATTGTGCCTTCTACTGCTCCACGTGCTCGGCAAAAGAAGAGTTATGCACAAGTGTCCCGTCAGACTCTGAATCCGTGTCCGGTGCCAAGCGTTGAGATACGGCAGAAGAGTCTGACTCAACAGAAAATACCCATTCGTGAGGGGAGAACTGACGCGGACGGATTCGTTCTCGTAGAGAAGAAGCGTCGGCCGAAGCCTTCCCGAAACGAACGTGGAACCGCCCCTCGCTCTGCCGGGCTCGCCCTGCAGGCTGTTGAGCCGACAATCGGCATTTATATATCCCGACTGGACCCAACCACTACTGAAGAAACCATCCGCCAGTATGTGGATGAGAGGAGCCGATGCCGAATCAGGCAGCCACCGTACATGGCTTGAAGCGGCTAGATTCTTCAAGAGAAACTAACTTCAAGTCGTATGTGCTCCGGGTGGCCGCCAAGTACAAGGACGTGTTCCTGGCTCCCGATTTTTGGACAGCCGGGATCGTTTACCGTCGCTACAGGGAGGCAAAACCGATAAAAAATCCCTAACACTTTTTAATATTTAGTTCTTAACTTTCTATCTCTTGTCAAAATTCTATTGTTTAGGTTTTTCCTATGCAGATCAGTGAAGTAGGGCACTGGTGACCCGTAACACAGGTTATTATCTATACCTATTTCAGGCACCAGTCTCTCACAACATTTCTTTTGTAATAAGTTAGAACCGACACTTATTTTTGTATAATTATTAACTGTATTTATTTAATTTATTATTATGTATTGATTTTTAAGTCATTTTATTTTCCTGTATTTATATTTATTTAAGTAACTTTATTGTTTGTGAGAGAAATAAATAAATTATTGATATTGATATTGAACACGAGCTTATAACGGTGAAGGAAAACATCGTGAGGAAACCAGTTAGCTCTCTAATAGCTTCGATGGGCTTGCAACCTGTCACGTATGGAAAGTTAACATCTGCAAAAAGTGGGCATGTACCAAATATGTATGTATTTGGACATACCTCTGACTACCCCCTTAGATATCTTCAAAAATGATCTAAAAATTGCCTAATAATCTGAAAGAAATGTCTACCGCTCCCGGGATACAGTCGTAATCATATTTAATTTAATTTATAATATTTCCAGTTGAAGATGGAAGATGTACAGAACGCAGCCATCGGCACTAAAGACTGCAACAGGACGATGATGCAAGCGTTGCAAGCTGTGTTCACTATCGACGATAAGGAAACCGATATAATGCGGGTTATACAGTCAGCTGGGGATTATGACAGGTCAATACTTGATATAAACCAATATTGTTACCATAAAAAAGCGCTAAAAAAACCTAAAATAAATAATTAAAGACGTTCTTGATAGATCGTCGAAGTTAAGCAACGTTCTGAGAGGTCACAACTTGGATGACCGCAAGTGGCATTATCAGCTGAGCGCTTCCGTGCTTCGGAGAGCACGTTAAATTGTCGATCCCGGCTTTTACAGTCGTTAAGCCATGACGGAGGCCTTTAGGCGGCTTGAAAACTCCGTCACCAGAGTTGGCCACTTGCTCATACGAACGAACGAACGAACCTTCGGCTCGAAAGTTGAGGTAAGTACTATCCCGCTCGACCAACACGGCTCAATCTTAAATAATATACCTAGGCGTTGTTTTTCAAACAAGGTATTTCATTAGTAAGTAAGTTCGTATGAGCAAGTGGTCAATTCTGGTGACGGAGTTTTTAGGCCGTCATGGCTTAACGACTTTAATGCCACTTGCGGTCACCCATCCAAGTAGTGACCGCTCAGAACGTTGCTTATCAACGATCTATCAAGAACGTCTTAGCAAGCTTCGCCACGAGCGCTTTATTAAGTTTATATGATACTAGCTTACTCGTCAGCGGCTTCGCTCACGTGGTACCTACCTTGATAAAATATAGCCTATGTTCATTCGGAAAGTCTAAGCTACAAATTGGTGAAAGAATTTTTGAAATCGGATGAGTAGTTTCGGAGATTACCCCAAACATACAAACAAACCAACATTGGGGGCAATTCGGAGTGTCGCAAAAGCTAAACTAACCTAACTAAAACTATTGCCATCCTTTTTATTCCCATCGCTATGAAAGGGACGGCAACAATTTTAGTTAGCTTAGTTTAGCTTTTGCGACACTCAGAATTGCCACTATTACCTCTTTATAATATTAGTATAGATTAGTATAGATTGAACTTCCATTCCAGACTGGCGGACGGAATATTCGAGAACTATCTGACAGTGAAGGTGGACGCCCGTCTGCTCGTAGCGTGCGAGACTCTCTCTTGGCTGCGGTTCCTCGACGGTGTCCACTCGTGGACCCTGCGCTATCAGAACTACTCGCTCTACGGCATGTTACCACTATGCATAGCGAGATGCGCACAAGTATTGGGCTCTAGGACAGTGCATAGGATTAAGTTTCCAATGCAAGCTCAGGAGGTAAGGTTTTGCTAATATTTGTGTATTTGGGCCTCTCGCTTTGCACACCGAAATCGGTAAAACATGTTGCGGCTATACCCAGTTTTATCATCATATTTACACATGTTTATGCAAATAAATGATCTTTGTCTTTATCTTTATCTTTATCTTGACTACCCCATTCATAATTTATTTATTATTTTTACAGTGTTAAACCACACTTAGGTATTGGAAATTTCATTATAAATGAAAAATCTAAAAAATCATTATATATAAAAAAATCGGTGCTTTAACCGATACAAAAATCATCTTACTGATAGTTTCAGGCCTCGGCTTAGAGGGTCCGTAGCCTAGTGGTCGGGCAGCTCGGCTTAAGAGCGATCGCTTATCTACGCAGGTTCGAATCCTGCCGGAGCCTTTAACTTTTAGTAAGATTTTTCATTTATAATGAAAAATACCCCATTCATCTTCCGATGATCTAAAAAATCTGAAAGAATATATCTACCGTCTCTTGGGAATACGGTAATAAAGTCGTCGTAATAAGGTTTGCGTGGCCGAGTGGTAAAGCAGCCTGGCTTCCCGTCGAAGCCGTAAAACTTTTAGTAAGATTTTTCATTTATAATGAAATACCTAAGAGTAGTTACACTGTAATAAAAATATATAAGTAAACTATATTTCATTTAATTTTTTATTGTTTACAGGTATACCGAAAGAGAGTGGAGTGTGAGAGTGTAGTATCAGCGGTAATGAGCGGCAGTTGTTGCGGCGTGAGTCGCGGCCGAGCTCTGTTACTGTTGGATGTGTTACCGATGTTACCGCACATACTGCGGCCGCAACTGCGCTCTGCTAATATACAAGTAAACTAGACAAGACAGACAAGAAACATTATACACTATAACTGACTAGATGACGCCGTGTAAACATGTCCAAAGATATAGATAGGCAGCCTAAAAACTCCGTCACCAGAGTTGGCCACTTGTTCATACGATCTTACTTATTGGACCATCCAAACTGTGAACCCTGGGATCTCTTCCTAGACTCTTCCTCTCTTCCTAGTCATCCTCGTAGATACAGTATATAAATATAAAATTTATAACTGTATCTACGAGTAAGTAAAATCCAATAAGTAAGTTCGTATGAGCAAGTGGCCAACTCTGGTGACGGAGTTTTTAGGCCGCCTATCCTCCGTCATGGTTTAACGACTTCAAAAGCCGGGACCGACATTAAAGTGCCCTCCGAAGCACGGAAGCGCTCAGCTGATAATGCCACTTGCCCCATCCAAGTAGTGACCGCTCAGAACGTTGCTTAACTTCAACGATCTATCGAGAACGTCTTAGCAAGCTTCGCCACGAGCGCTTCAATGAATGATAGTCAAATGAAATATGATCACGACTGTATTCTCAAGGTACGGTAGACAAATTCGTTTTAGTCATTTTTGATCCTTCGAAGATGTCTAAGGGGTAGTCAGAGGTTGTATAATACACAAGAAATTACCAAAACAAAAAAAAAAAAAAAAATAAGTTATGATCACGACTGTATCCCAGAAGCGTAGACATTTCTTTCAGATCATTAGGCAATTTTTTTTACCAAAACAAACGCGCAATATTAATAAGATCTTTGACAGCTATGCAGTGATAATGAGCGGAAAGCACTAAAGGCGTGCGCAGGCGCAATGTGTGACTACGGACTGCAGTATGTACAACAACGCACACCAGAGGGCGTCTACGCGTTTGTACTGGAGCCCGATATCTACAAGCTGGCCTTTTTTGGTAAGAATTGAATATTGAAAATAAAACTTTAACTATCAATTTTCGATTCCGAACTCGAACCCTTATTGATTCAACGATTATCGTCAAGCCGGAGTGCTTAACCAATTAAAATAATAAATAAATAAATATCCTTGGACCTCAGAACGAAATTCTTGATATGATATTTTATTCTTCATTGTAGTTATTGTAATTATTTTCTTGTGACGTCACTCGTATCATTTAATTTTCATGCGTTGTTTACCCCGTTGTACCCCAACATAGTCAAACAATCATCAATTATTGCGTTATTTTCTTGTCGTGTCACTACCTCTTTCGAACAAAAACAAATAATACAAAGTTCTTTCGAACTAGTGTGGTGAAAGGATTGTTTTATCAATAATATATTTAATTTTTGCAGGAAATGACGAAAAGCTACGACCACCGCCCGCTATAAGACAAGCTATATCGAGAGAGCAACAGTTGGAAATGATAAGGAGAAATGAAGAAATGGTACTTCATCTTATATCTACTAGCTGCGCCCCGCGGTGTTACCCGCGGCGAATAGCTCCCGTTCCCGTTCGTTCGTATAAGCAAGTGGCCAACTCTGTTGACGGAGTTTTTAGGCCGCCTAAAGGCCTCCGTCATGCATGACTTAACAACTTTAAAAGCCGGGACCGACAATTTTAACATACCCTCCGAAGCACGGAAGCGCTCAGCTGATAATGCCACTTGCGATCACCCATCCAAGTAGTGACCGCTCAGAACGTTGCTTAACTTCGATGATCTATCAAGAACGTCTTAGCAAGCTTCGCCACGCTTCATTCCCGTGAAATTAGTAATCTATTACTGAAGTAAAATGTCCTTCCTATTTTTTTTTTAAATAATTTATAATGTGTCCCACTGCTGGGCAAAGGTCTCCCCCATCTCTTTCCACTTCTTTCGATCACGATGCGTGACGACATAGATATGTCGTCACGCCAGCGTCTTTTAGGCCTGCCTCGGCGTCGCCGTCCGTCTTCAGGCTCCCACTTGGTGACGGCCGATGCCCACCTGTCGGGGTGCATTCTCCTGACGTGGCCTGCCCAATCCCACTTTAGCCTGGCTGACTTTCTTTCTTCTGTTCTTCCTATAATATAAATAAAAACGTTTTCACAGACAAGCAGAGTGATCAATACAAGTAAGCTGAGCGGTCAACCTAAAGGAGATAAGAAGAATGCACCTAAACTTAAAGAAAGCACAGTTATGTCGTCCGACTCGCGCATTCCCAACCACTTGCAGAGACTGAAGCCTATCGAAGTTCAGAAGACTACACCGCAGGTAAGGTATTTTCTATATACAACTTTCAATGTGGGCATGTACCAGATATGATATACTTTTAATTTCTTTGACATGCCTTACTTTGTTCGACTGGCTTCCCACTAAAGCTTGACTATTTAGATTATTTTAGATTATTAAGGGATCGCTTTTAAAAAAAAGCTAGGCCACACCACCAGGTTCTTGCCTGATTCTTTCCCCGGTGTAGGAAGTCGCGTTGGAACAGGCATTAGAATCACCTAGCATGTAAAACGAAACTTAAGTGATCCTTGAGGTCCTACAAGAATAAATGATTTTTTCTTTTCTTTCTTTCTTTCTATGAATTTGGACATACTGCATACCTCTCACTACCACTTTAGACATCAATAGAATCTGAAAATTGCCAAAGATCAGAAAGGAAATGTCCACCGCTCTCTGGAAATACAGTCGTGATCATATTTCTCTCACTTAATTCTCAGTTAAATAAAAAGAAATAAATTAAAAATAAATAAATAATATTAATTAACTATACATTTTTACTAAATTTTTTTTATTACTTATAACTTACTTGGTATTTACCTAGACGACGTCTTACATGGAGAAAGCATATAATATTCACAAAAAGAAAAGCCCTGGGCCTGCAGCTTAGGACGCTTTACTGGCTTATATCAAGGAAATCTAAAAGGATAAAAAAAAAATGTAGCACAACAACAAACAGGGAAAATGTATCATTAGTTTGGAGTCGGATCTTGTTTTTACATTCCCATAACAGATGGCGCTAGTATTACAAAATATATATTTTTATCTAATCCCCTAAGCTTATAACATAGCGAAGCTTGCTAAAGTTTATGTTGCCGGTTGTCGACCACTTTTTTTCTCTTTTTTTTACTCACTCGATGTTATATTCTTAGCTTGCTGTTTGTGATTATAATAACACTAGCTTGCGTCCCGCGGTGTTACCCGTGGTAAAGTGACCCCTATGTGTTAATCCAAGATATTAGCTATCCCGGTACCAAATTTTATTCAAATCTGTCCAGTCGTGACCGTGAAAGAGTAACAAGCTTTCATACTTACATACTTACACACACGAACTTTCACATACAGTACATATACCACATAAAAATAAATAAACAGGATTACGATCGATATTTTTGATTATAGTGTTAAACCACACTTAGGTACCTATTTCATTTTTGAATGAAAAATCTTACTAAAAGCTTTACGGCTTCGACGGGATTCGAACCCGCGAGATACAAGCGATCAGATAAGGCGGCCCGGCTTAAGGGTGATCGCTTGTATCTCGCGGGTTCGAATCCCGTCGAAGCCGTAAAACTTTTAGTAAGATTTTTCAATTAAAAATGGGATTACGATCTTCAAAAAATCTTGTTTGTGGATTCATAAGTAATAGTTGTTTCAACACCACTATCATTCTTCAAATAGCGTTAATATATTCCATCAGCGCGTGAAAGCGGCCTATTCAGCTCGTAATGGCCTCCCTTAGCCGTCACCGCGTTAGTATCTACAATCTAGATATTACTACAGATTGCTTCATTCACCGGGCTAATGAGAAAAAAACTTGTGAATACTCAGCCTCTTGTGAAGTCTGAAAATTTTGGCTAATAAAATGTCGATAGCTTTTCTAACGGGATGAACGGGACAAATATGATCTGCAAATATTTGTCTCGAGTGTTTTCTATGTATAATAAAAAATTAAATATGATCACGACTGTATCCCAGGGAGCGGTATACATTTCTTTCAGATCATTAGGCAATTTATAGATCCTTTTTTTTTAAGATGTCTAAGGGGGTAGTCAGATGTATGTTGTCCAAATACTACATATTTGGTACAAGCCCACTTTTTGCGGAAGTTAACTTTCCATACGTGACAGGTTGCAAGCCCATTGACGCTATTAGAGAGCTAACTGGTTTCCTCACGATGTTTTTCAATCTAAATAAATAATAATATCCCTGGACATTTCACAAGGCGTCATCTAGTCCCAAGCTAAGCAACTTAATGCTTGTGTTATGGCAACCAGATGACTGATATACTACATAGAGATACATTTTTTTTGTAAATACATACATACTATAGATAGAAAAACATCCAGACCCGGAACAAATATCTGTAGAAGATACAAACATTTGCCCCGTGGCGGGGATTGAACCCGCAACCTCCGCGTCTCAGGCGGGCCTTCGCCCACTGTGCCACAGAGGTCGTCATTCTATTCTATTCTATTTCTATTCATAACTCCTTTAATCCCCATCAGATCCTCAATTGTTTTTACTACGAGAGGGACAAAAACTGCAATGAATCCATCATTGCAGTTTTTGTCCCTCTCGGCGGCACGCTCACTATTCGTCCAGGTACTATACTAGGTCCATGCTTTAACTACTTTTCTCTCTCTCTTACGTCAGAATTAATTTATGACATTTCCATCTTTTGCAAGGAAAATTCCACGACAGTTTGCAAGCCCATTCCACCCACCTCAATCAAAGCCGACATTCATCACATCTCTTTAAGGCCAAACCCATTCCGTGTTACATTTTAAGAGGCAAAGCGTTGACAAGTGCGAGCCGCGCGGATGGGTTAATTATTTCTTTTTGTGCGCACACTCGTCGCGAGATTGCCGTGATTACGTGACTTGGCCACGCGAACTGTGTTTAGTCACATAGAGTTGGCGGCAGATGAATACTTCCGAGTTAGTGAAAATACATCCTATTAATATACAACATTGTAGGTACTCAGGCCTTTATATCTTTACTAGACGATTTATACAGAGTCAGGAGGCAAGCTTTGCCTACATTTAACGGGACACTGTAGTGCCTGGGACGTTGTTGAGATGGAATAGGCTTGCCCAGCACCTAAACCATCCTCTCAGCTTAGCCGGCCATATCCACAGGAAAGACAATGGTCAATACGTGTGGGACTGACTAGCCGCAACATTGTACAGTAGGTACCTACATAACTAAATAGCCTATTTGTACTATGTAAAGTTTAGTTTCTGTAAATAATTTTTTACACATTTATTTACAGAAACTAAACTACTACATATTTACATAACTGTACAAAATACAATTAGAACCAGTTGAGCCACATAAGGATCGTTACAAACGATCTATAGATAGCACAACTGATCCAAACCACTGCCAGACGGAAGCGTGCCCAAGACACTGGCAGCATTGCCGCGCTGGATGGCAATGCTGTTAAATACATAAAAGCCTATGTGTTATCTATGTATATTCCAAGTTTGAGCCGAATCCGTTTAGTAGTTTTCGAGTGAAAGATTAACAGATATACAAGATAAAAAATAGATTAATTAGAATATGATAGGATAATCCTATCATATTCTAATTAATCTATTTTTTTTCTTGTATAGGATAAGTAGGAAGCATTATACAAAGTTTTATCCATGTTAAAAATAAACACTAACTTCCCACTCTTGATATTTCGTTTCGTACGTCAGATTTTCATTTAACATCCGTTCTGTCCCTGAAACATTACTCTATGCCTTCTCTGAAGCGCTTTCTCGTCTCACAATACACGATGCGAATTTAGCAAACACTGTTTTAATTAGTGCATTCGTATGCCGCTGCATTGTGTGCTAATGCAAAATTGCAGATCCTAGCGTAATATTTGAAATGAAATATGATCACGACTGTTTCACAGGGAGCGGTAGACATATCTTTCAGATCTTTAGGGATCCTTTGGAGATGTCTAAGGGGGTAGTCAGAGGTGTGTCTAATTACATTTTTGTACATGCCCACATTTAGCAGAAGTAAACTTTGCATACGTGACAGGTTGCAAGCCCATCGACGCTATTACAAGGCTAACTGCCTTCCTCACGACCTTCGGATCGAAAGTCGAGGTACTAATCCACTTGGTCAACACGGCTCTTTATCCAATACTTGTGTAATATAAGTTAAATTAAATTAATAGGTATTTGTTAATATTATTGTCACCATAACACAAGCATTGCTTGGCTTGTGTTTGCTTTGCTTGATGACGCCGTGTAAAATATCCAAGGATATTTATTTATTTCATCAAGTTTTTTAAGAGTCCATTTAATCTAAATTAATTGTACAGCCCGTAAGAGTGGTGATGGCGGAGTGAAAATGTGCCGAAACGAAAGGTTGGGTTCAAATACTGGTACCAATACATTTTTGGAATTCGAAAATTCGTAGATTAAAAAATTGTAGGAAAATGCTAAAAGATGGCAATGGACTTGCAAGCTGTTACGTTATAGCCAACTTTTGCAAATTACGAGGCCGTTTGAAATAGTATTCGGACATTTTGGACCTTTAAATACTTCAATAAGAATTCAAATTTGAAATCTTATTTAAGTAGATGCTTTTGAAAGAATTGTCAATCAATTTGATACATTATTATATTTATCTTTTTACCCTTCAGTTTTCAACCCAATATTCTTTCAAACTCACTTCCCTAATTACAGCGTCCATTATTTAAAAAGCCCATTGGGAGTAGGGCTGTCTCATAAGATATAAATTAAAATTAATTAAAAGTATGATACCTTTTTTAAACTTTCGCGATCAGAACACATTATAAACATTATGTCTTCCCGCGACCACGGCTGGTGCAATCCGGTCGAAACGTCGGGCGAATATTAAAGGTAAAATTCGTGATAAATACCCGTTTGCAATGTTTTATAGTATGATACCTCTTCGGTCGAAATATTAGGTCTTTGCATACCCGTACGATATAAAGACTTAAATAACTTTAAATGGTATAGTTATAAAAATAAAAACTATAAGCCATGCGAAAAATACACGCGGAAATCAGTTGTAAAATCATCTTGCTTAGAAACTTCGGTACAACCATGTCGCGTCTCATACGTTGTTAGAAAAAGGCAACTTAGCATCCATTTTATGTCCTCGTTAAAGCACTATTGTAATACGTTATGCATCAACCCATCACCATCTTGTTGTTGCCTGATTCTTTGAGTGGTGTATTGCATTTGGAACAGGCAGTATAATCCCCTAGTTATAATGACGTGACGTTTTAAAGTGGTCTTTAGTATGATCTTAATCTATACTTCTATACTAATATTATAAAGAGGTAAAGTGTTTGTTTGTATGTTTGGGGGTAATCTCTGAAACTAAACATAGGCTATATTTTATCAAGGTAGGTGTATCACGTGAGCGTGTAAGCTAGTATATATGTAATTTATTACTTTTGACTTTTGAATCGATTCATAACTGTGCTTTACGTTGAGTACACGACCTCGTACAACGGCCACGATAGATTTTGATGATAAGATTTATCATCAAAATCTAAGCAAACGACACAGCCCTAATATAAAAGAAATAAATCAGGAATACTTTCAGAAATGATCAGTGTCAGTGAAGTTGCGATTTTTAATTCCCATTAAGTATCGGGAATACGCGGCGGTAAGCCCCTCGCAAACACAATAACTAATCACAATAAAAGGGTTGCGGTTCTATTAAAAACTCGGGAAGAATACCGAAGGAGGGTTGGTTAGGAGCGGCGGACATTTAACGATTTTCAATTTGAAGAGTCGACTTTTTATCTGAACAAGGTTCTCTACTTTTAAATTCTCAATCTACTTTTAAATAAAAGTAGATTGAGAATAAAAAACAAATGCTAGCGGCGAGCTCTATAATATGGCAATGGCATAGCTTCGTTATGGAAACTGTTAGGATACTAATAAGCGTCGATCGTCACGTGGAATACTAACTAATTAAAATAATTATGTCAAATGTAATCGCGCAATGACTGCTCATTCTAAAAACGCAGTGTGCCCAGGCTCTAAGATAGTCAGGGTTACAGAACCATGGACATTAATTTTATCTCGTCAGACAGCGCTAAGTGTGCTACGCCCTTTCCCATATTTTTTTCTTGCAACTTTTCTCCTCGCTAATGGCGGCCGAGTGGGCGGTCGTCGATTCATCGCGTTATTTAAATAGCTATTCTTAGCTAATTTGTTATTCCACGGAATATTAAAACTGGTTATTTGTTTAATATTTATAAGGCCGAGGTAGAAGTGGATGGATTGTGTGAAAGAGGATATGAATGTAAGAGGAGTGAGATCAGAGTTGACGAGAGATAGAGGAGAGTGGAAGAGAAAAACATGTTGTGCCGACCTTACTTAGCGTGGGATAAGGGTAGAGGAGAATGATATTTGTTTAATATTTATACTACACTTTACAGTAAAAACCGGATTTATCCTCTACCAATGATCCAGTTGTTATTGTGTAGTTATCTGTACTACCTTAAATAATTGAGATATCAATTTGAACGTGTGATAAAGTACTTGCCATTACATTAGGGCCTATATTGGTCAACCAGTTTGTAATTATTGATGGGTTTTCGCTCTAGGACATTATGATTTGTGAAAGTAAAACTGGCCACGCAATAGTCGAATTCGTACACGATATTACTGTAAAACAGTTTAGTGTAGAAAAAGAATTCTATGCATAGTAATCTTCATTTAATTTTCAACTTTCTGTTGATGTAGCAGCGACTATTACACATATTATTAAGTCGGAATATTTATTGTCTTCCTATTGAATATATAACTTTGAAAAAATACAGCCATGAGTGAGAAGAAAAAATAACAGAGGCTTAGTAAAAATAACGTTGGCGCTTTGAATACTAAAAAGTACGGTATCGGAACAAAGTTTTAAAGACAAATAAACATATAGAATTAAGTATATTAGTACGCGAAACCACCACTACATTTACTTCACTTGCAAAAATGGCTCAAGAAAGGAAACGTACAAACCCGAGCACTTAATAAGAAGCGTTTAAACCTACAATTTTGGCAAAGCTCCATTAAGAGCTCTTGTAATTACGTAGTTTTGTCCATTCTACAGTATTGCATCACTTCCTAATCGCGGAACATAAAATCACAACGAATCACTTAGGACCATCCCACTAAACTACCACTTAAACGGGGCAGGGTGGGGTGCGACTGCTGACGGTTAGCGTTTTGATATCTTTACTATTTCATGTCTTGTGACTTATTATGTGATGTTCTTTTTGACGACAAGTTGACATTTTGAATAGGGTACTTTTCGTTGTGTTTCAAACTTTGGGAAGATCCCGCGTAACTAAGTATAAGTTTTATCACAAAACTAACTTATTTTAAAGTTAAAGAAATAAGCTTTAATTTAAGCGATAGTTATATAAATGTTGTACAACATCAATAATACTGAGTCAAAACGCCATAGACACTTTGGTCAATGTCCTTTAACCTCTACAATATTAAAGGACGCAGGTGCACACAAAATCGCTATAATCCCCCAATCGCACCACACTCAGGTCGCGTGCACAGCGGCCGGCAAGTTAACAGTGAGTAAATTTATTACGTGGGCGTGAACACATTTTTGCGCTTCGCCGGCGTAATGGACCGGGCTAATATATGTTAATAAACAGACCAACCCTTTTATTGCGGGGGATATCGAGAATTTTATTGTGGTGTAGTCATTGTTTTTAAATTGTCATACTGGGAAGCTTTTGTCCAACAATTAGACAGTTTGGGTAAAGTTAGTTGAAGGTAGAGAACTCTGGTGATAAAGCCGTGTTTTTGCTTATCTTGGGTTTTATATCGTTATCATCCCCTTACCCCCTTTTACTTCCACTTTGCTCTATTAGCCTTGAAAAGTTGAAAAGTTTATTGAGACACTTAACTCTTTATTAAAAACATCAATTGATTCGATTCGTATGATTCGATTCGTAGCCTGAAACTGTAGCAAGTGCTACGACGTAGACGTTCTACGATATCTTTCTTAATTAATTTTTTGTAGTGTTTTGCAAATAAAGTTAATAAACCAGTTATTGTAACGCAACTTCCAAATAATATTTGCATTTTTCTGAGTGTTTCTTGAAATACCTAACTCGATAAATAAATACCAACCTAACCAAATATTATAATACTAATTCTCAATACAACACAGGAAAAACATTATTTTATATCTGTCTAAAATAATGTCTACCGTCCTTGGGATTGCAGTCGTGTTCATGCTTTACCTATCTACGGAAAACCTAGTCCCACCAGTCCTTCAATGTTAAAACTTGGAAAACCAGAACAGAAAACTCAACTCAATTCCAACTTCCAAGCAACCCAGTTCACGAGCTCGCAAACAATCAACTAAAACAATCCACATCTAAATCTACTTCATTAGCCAGTTGAGCGCATCATCATTTGGCCCGTTCGCAATTACATATCTAACCCTTACCCTTGAGGGCGTCTCGCGAGCCGGCTTCCGATTGGCCGGTGGCGCGGAAGGATACAACCTATAGTTTTTCTTAAGAACTTCCTGCGGCCATTGTGCGCGTGATTTACGAGCAACCTCCGAGGGGGTAGATTGATGATTGCGCGTATCCGGGTAAGGATGGGATACTAGACTCGTGTTAAAAGAATAAAGTTTCAAAAACTTACACCGACAAAATTAAGTTAGGTTGGGTGAAATTAAGAACGAACATTTGATCCATCCAGGACTGTCTTGTATAAAAACTGGCCACTTTCGTATTAATTTTAATTTATAAGACACTTCACAAGATTAAAAAGATTATTCACTAGTTTTTAGAGAAATTGTGATAACTTCGATTCAAATATAACTACTCGTATTACAAAGCAAATATATAAAGCGAGCTAAATCTATCTTTAAGCATTAATGATCCTTTGAAAACGTGGAAGAACAGAAAATACATTCTCATAACTAGGCTTCAATATAATTCATAATATGGGGTTAATATAATGGGGTTAATTTCGAACATAGCCTTCGATTTTTTTACGTTAAAGTAAAGTCTGAGTCACATCACTACTGCCCGTCCCAGCAATCGCATCTGCGCGGCCCCGAAGGCAATTTCCCCACATATTCGTTTACCAGACGCATTATAGAGGGCGCTTTCCGCGTTACTCTGTTATTGCCTTTATGGAAGCCCGTTAATGTGCAGAATAACTTACCAGATACGCGATGTTTTTGCCAAATTAATGAATGTATTTGTGGCGATTAATTTTAACTGGAGTATACTTTGCTGGTGTTAATGCCAATGTTTTTGGAATGTTTTGCTATTTGGTCAATACTAAGCTCACTGTTCTCACTAACAAAAACACAACGAATACTTACAAATATGAAATGATCATGCTTTTCAGTCTGTGAAGCAAAAGCTTAATTAGACACGCTCAAAACGTATAAATGAAATCGGTGATTCTCTATTGTACACTTGTTACAGTATGTATTTATGAATAAAAGTATCATTGTACAATGAGCGGTTTACCTATGGATGAAAAGGATCATTAAGATTGAAGGACTAGATAAAAATGCCAATTCAATTTCAAAATTACCTGCTTATATCAAAATTATTTTCATTAATCTCAATTCATGTAATAGATGATACATAATTTACGCAACATTTTTCACGATAAAATTACATTTCTGATCCCGCGAATACCATCAGACCGCTATCAGTGCGCGCGGCTTACGCTAATCCTCTCTGAAGAAGGACGGTGGCGCGGCGGTCGGCCGACGGGGAAAAATCGCATGTAACCCAATCACCCCTTACTTATGAGGTAATGGGACCGACTTTTCACGAACCTTGCGTGCATAGAAGAGTATTTTAGGGTTCTGTACTCAAAAGAAAAAAAAACCCTTATAGGACCACCTGGTAGTCTGTCTGTTTCTGTCTTTCCGTCTTACTTAAATGTCTATTTAAATTCAAGAGGTTGGATCACCAAAAAGTACCTTACGTATTTGTTGCCCAGTCCCCTGATTGTGTAATTTTTCTCGATTGTATCAAAGCAAAAATCACAGTAAATCGCGAAAACAACTGCCAAATATGACAGTTCATTACTGTAAGTTACTTATTAAATACTTAATCAGCGTTAAATCTGGTTCTCCACGTTATTGAACGCGATGGAACAGGAATAGAGCCACCATAATAGTTTAAAGATTTTTCTGTTTGATCCCAGCGGTCCTATTGAATAAGTGGTTTTTGACTGACTTGTATATCAAGACTGATAGTAACTGGTAGTAACATCAAGTAGAAATCCTCAGAGTGATACTCACACGCTGAGGATTTCTATTTGACGTTACTACAACTCGCACTTGGTCGGTATTTTCCGTTCAATTAAAATCAAACAGTTCAGCAAAGTTTGCATTTGAATTAGAAAAAAGAACTAAACATCCCACCAAAACTAAAGCCAATTCCACATTCAAACAATTTCTTTTCCGAATCCATTTGGTAACTGGCAACACGGTGAAAATTTGAATTTAGGATGCGCTCCCCGAGCGCGGCAAATTGTGAATTAGAGTTCGCCGCGGGCGCAAGCCCCGCGCTTGTTAGCTAGTTTTTACTCTACCAACCCCTTTGTCAGTAGAATTGCATCAATGCAGTTGGTTATTTAGACGAACCGTACAGATTGGACGCGGATTGTTTCGGTTCTAGTTCATAGAGCCAGGCTGACGTTTTATTTTGCATAGTTCGGTTCATCAATTTTTTGCTTGTGTTTGAATGTTACAATTCACCAATATTCTAACAGACGGGTTTAGCCAACGATCGTAATGGCAGATGAAAATGATTAACACACTACATCAAATCCTACTAATATTGTAAAAGCGAAAATATTTATGAATGTTGCTCTTACATGCGAAAACTACTAAACGGATTTGGCTGAAACTTGGAATATACATAGTTTGTGACTTGGAATAACACATAGGCTACTTTTTATCCAGGTAGGTACTACGCGAGCGAAGTTGCGGGCGAGTATGATAGTAATAACAAATTAGTTGTGTACCTACGCGTAATCAGATACCACACTATCACATGAATCAGTTCAAGATTAAATAAAACTCTTTAGTTAAAAAAACTGTTGGTTTTAAATAAAAAAAATATTTTAAAATAACAAGTCGATACCAGATCTCACCACATGACACACCAAGTTACCAACAAAGAATAAATAGTAATTACAATAAAAACTACCAAATACAAATACCCCCCGGGGTTCGAGGGCTGTTCGTTTTCATATGTTCAAAGTGTTACCAGTTACAATATCATGCGGCTAAGGGTAGAAATATTCAATTATTAATTACTGTTATGACGACGTTTTGTTATACCATACACTCTAAACAGTAGGACATCAAAGCTAAGCATCATCTATGGTACAAATAAATCTAGTATAAAGATTAACTTGGGAATAAATGACTCTGTGTGAAAAATGTACAATGATATTGTTTTTTTTTATAAATGGATCAATAATTTAAAGCAAGAACGCTATATCATGAGTATAAATAAACCGTTAGGTATGCTTCTCATTTCTTTTTCAAACAAATCTATTTTCTAAGAAAGTAAGTAAATCATTTTCCCGTCAAAGAACACATTTGCTGCCTATTGAACAAGTATTAGCGGTAACAAAGGACAATATATTCAGTACTAATGTATCGCCGGACAATAAATAGCCATAAACAATTCAAGAGGACCGTTAAGGAAAGCTGATATTTCCATTTTCCTATTATTCTCTATTGTCTTTGGGTGATTTATTTTTACAGATTAGGTATATAGAGAAATCGTTTTTGTATGAGGATTCTTTTGTTAGCGATCTTTAAAAAGTGCACGTATTTATGTAGTAGCTACATGCACTTTTGCATGCATCTGCAGCGTTGTTAATATAATTTACTCTATGTAACTTACACTAATAAAATAAAATGTGAGTACGGACACAACTCAGTTTGACTTAAAACTAATTACGTTCTTAATAATAATAAAAACCAAAAATAGGTTGAGGATGTATAAGATGTATAGGTACCACGCTAAGCCACGATCGCTTCAACTCTTCAACCTTACTAAACGTTAAACGTCATATGCCGGGTTCCTATATCCAACGAACGGATGTCCGGAGGTCGGTCGTCATAGCAACGTTGTTATCTGTCAAAAAGTTTCATACATTTTGTGTCAGATAACAACGTTGCTATGACGGATTTAGCTACGGACATCCGTTCGTTGGATATAGGAACCCGGCACTAGTAAACCCAAAGAAGTGGAAAGTGAAACGTGTAACCTCTAATCATATTTCGAAATTACAAATTCCCTGGCAGGATGCCGATACATCTCCTGATTAAAGAAGCGAGTAATAAGGCAATGCTCTCAAGCAAATTGCATTGTTCCGCGAAAACGATTTGTTACGGAAGAGAATTGTAAATTATCGGGCCCCGACGGCAGATGATCAATCGTGTATCAACGTCAATAATACCCGTTTACGGCGTTTCTTAACTTTTACTGGCGTCAATTTTGCTAGAGCGATTTAAAAAAGGCAAAATGTTTTAATGACATAAAAAAACTTAAGTTAGACTTCGTTTGTTTTTTGATTTGAAGTAGGTAAGTAGTTAATTTAAGAAAAAAAAAAAAGATAAGAATAAAATTAGAGATAGGTACTTAATTGTTCAAATTCAAAATATTTAACCCTTAGGTCGCAAAGGAGAAAATTTTTTGCCTACCCTTGACGGGACACTAGTGCCTAGGACTCATCTCTTACTAAATCATCCTTTCAGCTTAAACAGTCGTATTCAAAGGAGAGTAGTTTACTCTGAATTATAATTAAATAAGTAAGCTTAATTTTGATAAGCTACATTGCTAATCCATAAGCTATTATTATCCCAAGTTAAAACTACCGCCGCGCCACTTCAAGTAACAATAACGTACTTACCGCATATTACGTGTCTAATAGTAATTCCTCTGTTTAAATATTCACTAGACTTTATACACAGTAATTTTCATTTCAGTCCGCATTATCGAGATTACGCGCCTAAATTTCCGACCCCTCTCACTCTATTATTGTAAATAATCTTGTCACTAAATCGTAGTCCGATTATAGTATCCGAACGCGGTTTCATTCAAATAGGCTTAAATAATGCGGTTCGAAATTTAAACACGCATGTAATTTTGAAATTGGAATTTCGCGCCATATGCAGCGCTCGCGGCTATGTTTTTTGGCGCCACAAAGTCGCTTGGTTAGTTCGGATACATCGTACGACGCTAAACGAGCATTAACAATGCGGAATATATTCTGTGGGGTGAACGGATAATAAACGGTTTTATTGGCTTTATTCCGTTGTCTGAGTGTGAGCCAACAATGCTACGCTTTCTTTCTTGGTAAATAAATTTGAATATTTTATTAGACAAAATTTTCTTTGATAAAGCGCTGTTTCATCTCAAACTCGCCTTCTCATCTGTAAGCCGATAAATCCTTTTTCATTTGAATATCTAATTCTCGTTTCATTTTAATGTAGGTATTTGCTATTCATTAGTATCTCAAAAGCGTACTTGCCGATAATTTTAAGCTAAACGTTAGTGTAGGTACGTAATAAAATAGTTTTGACCTTTAAGAGAGCTTCTTTAGCTAGTTAGATATGATTATCTTAGATTTCTACAGGACAGATTATTTATTGATTCTTGTCATTTCCTATATTATACAGGTTGGTATATATTACCACAGTTACTTTTTGCCCTGCAAATGCTGCTTAGTTCAAAACCGTCATTCGCACTGTAAAGTAATCATCTTTTGTGCGCTGTTTAAACATGTGGCATATTAGAATAGAAGAATAGAATCGTTTATTGGCACGGAAGTAACACATTAATAAAATACATAGTTAAAGTACAATTAAGTATCACTACCATGACTCGTCAATTAAAAGGTTTACATTCGTTACAAATTTTTCAATATTTCTATATACTAAGTATTACAATTAAAATAACATTTTGATATTTATTCGCTGTATAGAGGCGTTGTCAAAAAATTAATAAAAAAGAAAATGGAAAATAATAATAAAATAATTTTGGATATACCTACTTAGGGTCAAATATTCGAACTCAAGTTTTAGTATTATTAGGTACCTACTTATAGCATTTTGTACCCCAAAAATCCGTACCTAATATACTCATAATATGTCAGTCTGCGGTGCGAGTATCAGTGTCATAATGACTATAGTCGTTCTCTAAAAATTCCTTGACACTGTATAGCGTTTTACTCAGAAGAAGGGATTTTACTCTGTTCAAAAAACTTATGTCACTTTGTATTAGTTTTATCTTCAGGGGAAGTTTGTTGTACAGTTTGGCACCCATAATTTTAGGTCTTCGTTTTGATAAATTTAGTCTATGTGACTCTATTTTTAGTTGCATCTTTATTCTTATACTTCTTTTATTGTTGGCACCTCTTATTTCAAATTCATCTAAATTCTTCCTCACCCACTTTATGTTTTCAAAAATATACATTGCTACCGATGTTAGCACTTGCAAGGTTCTGAAGCTCTCTCTACACGATTCCCTATGCCCTGCGCACATCAATACCCGAATGGCACGTTTCTGCATTTTTAGTATTCTTTCAAAATCCGTAGCGTTCCCCCACATGATAATGCCATAGGATAATATTGAGTGTATATATGCATAGTACACTTCTTTAAGATTTTTTGGTGATGTCATTGCTCTTAGTTGTTTTAAGGCATATATCCCGGTAGCCATTTTTTTACACGTGACATCTATGTGCTCTTTCCAGTTTAATGCTGGATCAATATAGAAACCTAATAATTTCACAAATGTAGAGCTACAAATAGTTGTCCCACTCTTCAAATGTACAGGCTGTATGCGTTGAGGTGCAATGGCACTGAAAAAAACTATGCTAGTTTTTTCTTCGTTGAGTTGTAGTCCATTAAATTTAAACCAACTACTCAGTTCGTCAATTACAGTACTAATACGTTCTTGTAGTTGTTCATTCGAGTCAGCTGCTATTATAATTGTTGTGTCATCTGCATATTGTATTAAGTCTCCTGCTATATTTATTTTTTCAAGGTCATTTAGGAAGGCTATAAAAAGTGTGTTTCCCAATGAGGATCCTTGTGGGACGCCTATATTTGAAACTTTGGGTGCTGATCTTGATCTTTTTCCATACATTCTAATCTCGACAGTTTGTTCCCTGTTGATAAGAAAGGATTGTATCAGTTGAAGGCTGTTGCCAGCAACTCCGTAAGCTTCGAGCTTCCGTAAAAGAAGGTCATGATTTACTGAATCGAAAGCCTTTGACAAATCCAAGAATATTCCTGCTACCTTTTTTTTATCTTCTAGATGTATAATAACATTATCCATAAACTTTAAGGTAGCTGATATCGTTGATTTTCCCGGTCTGTAGGCGTGTTGACATGCCGATAAAATTTTATTTTTATTAAGATGTTCCATAAGAGCGTTTGACATAATTGCCTCAATTAATTTTGATATCGTTGGTACTATAGTAATAGGCCTGTAGTTTTTAACTTCCGTTGCTTCTCCTTTTCCTTTATAAAGCGGGGTTAGTCTTGCCCTTTTTAGGGATTTCGGATACTCGTTAGACAGGAGAATATTATTTATTAGGAATAAAATATGTTCGCCTAGATGGTGCATGATGTTAAATAGAAGTGAGCCTGAAACATCATATAAATCTTTAGTATCAGAATTGTCTATCTTTTTCTTTGCTAGCTTATGTAATTCGTCCATTGAAACACATTGGAATTGAAATGGTATTGGGACTATTGGATTATAATATAGCTTTAAAAAACCGAGAGCTTTTTCTGTTAAGGGCTTGGAAGTGTTGGCAAGTTCTATTCCGATTCCAATAAAATAGTTGTTTATATAATTAGGAATTTCATCTATTGTAATTGGCTTGTTTGAACTGTTATGTAATTCCCATTCCCATTCTTTTGTTGCTTTATTGGTGTCTTCTTTGATAACATTCCAAACTTCCTTTTTAGGATTTCGCGAGTTTCGTATGCGGTTTTCTATGTATTTCTTCTTTTCGTTATAGATAAGGTCATTTCTGTGTTTTATTTTATTTTCGATAATACAAGTATCTGAGATAAGTTCATGATATTGTCTTTTTATTATAAATAAGTCATCTATGTCACGTTGTAATTGTATAATCTCATCGCAGATCCATGGGCACTTACGCTCTGCTTTCTTCCGTTTGGTAGTCACAGGAAAAAATATATTCATATTATAGGAAAACTTTCTCATGAACTTTTCAAATGTATCATGATCATAAGAGTCAAATAAAACATTCCATTCATAGGAAAGCATTGCATTGCAAAAATCTTCTATTTTATGTGCTTCAAATGAACGACTTTCGATGTACAACTTCTTTATACATTTATTTTCCCATTGAAATTTGACTATTTGAGCATCGTGGTCAGAAACCCCTGTAGCCAAAGGTGCCACACTCAGCATTTCATTACTTAATATATTTGTCACTACAAAGTCAATTGATGTTTTAGCATCGCCTTCTACTCTAGTTGCAAAATCAACGACATTTCTAAATCCATTTGGTTGCATAATATCGTTGAGAACTCTTTTATTTGTTGTGTCTAGTAGGAAGTCAACATTCCAGTCCCCCATCAATATAACTTTGGTTTTTATAACGCTACACAAATAATCAAACAATTTTATAAGTACTTTTTTCATTATTTGGAAATCACCATACCCAGTTCTGTACATACCTACAATTAATATAGTATCTACATTATCACTAGTAATTGCATATACCGAAGTCAATTCACAGTGATACTCCACCGAAAGATTATCAATATAAGCACATTTTTTATACTTAAGGCTACTCTTTACAAATATCGAAACTCCGCCATGTATGCGCTTTTTCCTTGTAACATAATTTGCATGAGCATAACCATGGAAAACAATATTACCGACGTTATTTTCATTCAGGAAAGTTTCACTAAATACTAAGACATCTGGATTGTATGTATCGGCAATGCCTTGCAATATTACTACTTTATTACTTATGCTACGACAGTTTTGATGCAAAACTTTAATGGTTCTCTCATAGTTAGCTCGTCTAGTTAATTTTAATTTGTGTATAACTCTGGATTCAAATGTTTCTATGTTATCAACACTTTCGTCAGCGACTTGTCTAAAAAATAATCATTGGTTGTCGTGGAGTCTTGTTGTTGTCTGTCTGTTAATATAATTATATTTTCATAAATATGCGTAAATTGATACAATGAGTTATGTAATATTAATTGGCCTAGATATTTTTTGATGTTAATGTAAGTCCTCTTCGTGTACATTTTATTATTAATATTTAATTCTATTAGCGACATACCATTAGAGTGGCTAGCTAAATTATACAGGGCAGTATTGAAATAATATATGTCATTGTTAATTAATTCGTCTCTGCTGCTATGTACTTCTCGATATGGAACAGTGGTTATTTGACACTTAAGTTTTTTAAATGAGCACAGGTCTTTAATGTATTTTACAGTTTCTAAGCTATGTTTATTATAATTTGACGCAATAACTATTACGTCGTCGCCTTGAGTAAAACTCTTTGTAAGTAAGGGCAGATTATTTATAAGTTCTCTTATAGGAGCGCCCGGTTTGCATATGGAAAGGACGGAGTTATGGGTTGTGGTGTTTGCGTGTATGTATTCCGCCAATCCTTTCCCATATTTGTCACACAATATTAACATCTTGTTTTTTTGGATCTTATTTGTAGTTGGTCCTGTATGTTGAGCTTGATCGGTGTCTTCATTCATTTTGTTTGTTCCGACACTTTGGTTTAGTTCGTCATTTATATTTGTGTTGTATTCGTATTCAGTTATATTTTCGATTGCCTGGTTAGATTTTAAAGTTAATACATTCGACATCTTAGTGTCTGTATCATTGATTTGTATCATCTTTTTCTTCGGTTTTGTCTTGGGTTTATTTGGGCGAGTATTCTTCCTTTTAGCTTGTACTACATTATTTTCTATGTTCATGGGCTTTGTTGTTGTTTCGGTCTTACAGTTTCTTAGATCCAAATTTTCTTGCTGTAGCTCTATGATTTTACTCTTGAGTTCATCTACTTCACTGTTCAAACATTTAATTAATATTTCATGTTCTGACTGGATCGTTTTTTGGAGTTGTTCAAATAAATATGCGTTGTTTTCATGCATTTGAATGATCTTCAAGGCATCTTCACATTCCGTCACGTCTTGAATACGTCTTTGTAGTTGGTCGGATAGCTCTGTATTTTTAGATTCCAATTCTACGAGTTGAATTTCTTGTCTAGCTAATAAAGCCTTAAGCGAAGTTATTTGAGTGATCAGATTTTTATACTCGTCTGCACAATCATCCTGCTCTTTGATCAGCTTTATATTATATTGCAGAACCCTATCTGATTAACGCAAACAATTTTCGAAAGGCGACCGCAGGCCTGCTTTGACGGCCCTGCCAGTAGGCGCTCCGGGCCAAAAGCACATAATGTAAGGGTTAATAGCAATTTGTTTGAGGAGAGCTTTCTTTTATACAGCCATTATGAAACCGGTTTAAGAGTCGTGACGTCATTGCGGTTTAGAGAGCGATGAGTGTTTAATATTTTAGCGGTTTTCGTCTGCTTGTTAAGTCCTGTTTTTGTAGTTTTTAATGCAAGCTGTGTATTTTATTCTGATTTCATTCTTTTTATTTGAAACTAGACAGTTTGAGACTTGGGCTAGAAGGAAGCTAAAATACAGTGGTATAAATACACACTTGTTTATTCAAATTTTATACTAAATAACAATAGATATATTATTATTAAAATAAGGTTAGAATAAGGAGATCATAATCTCTAAATCCTTAACTTGCTACAACTTCGGTATAATTATTATTCTCTTATCATGTCACAGAAACAAGACCATCGTGTTTTCATAGGTAAATTTTCACAAACAAAACAAAGTTTTCTATGGCAATTAACAGTCTTTACTTAGAATTGTTACGCCAAGATTATACTCGGTTAAGTTATTCCAAATTAATTCACATATTGTATACTAATGGCGTTTGATTTTACGTCATACTAGAAACTTCAAATTATAGAAGGTAACTTTTCATGGTTCTATTACAAGGTTTACCCTAAAACCAAAGACGATTAATATCTAGAAGACAGACAAAGGCCATACACAAAATCGTAACCCTAAAAAATAGCCTGAAAACTCTAAAACATCAATTTTATCCAAGAAATTTCAATTACTTTCTAGTTAAAAATGTTTAAATATTGAATATTGTTGCTACCTACTACTAAGTATTGAAATTTCTTGGATAAAATTGATGTTTTAAAGTTTTCAGGCTATCTGGTACTGCGGGATCGGGTTACGATTTTGTGTATGGCCTTTGTCTGTCTTCTAGATATTAATCGTCTTTGCCTAAAACTAAAGCCAGTATACACGAGTAATATCTATCCAAACTTACCTTATAAAATCCCCATTTACAAAATCGTTTACGTGTATTTCGGGCATTAAATAAATATCGTGCAGGTTACCAAGATCGGGCCGCGATCTATGGCGCATATTTACGGTACAAATGGGCAATTTGGCGGTAAATATATTTCTTCCCGAAGTATTTATATGGCCGGAGGAGAATATGTATTAGGGCATTACGGAAGAATTGGATGGATAAGATTGAACATGCTTTTTTGTAGTATTTCGACGGATCTTAAAACTTCTAATAGGTTTTAGAAATCGATTCATAAGCTTTAAGTGATCTTTTAGAAATATAAATAAAGTAATATTTAGGAAACTGATAAATAATTTTATGGGAGTGTGTTAACGATTTGTATGTAAAAACAACAAACATAGAAGTAGAAAAATATTTTAAATGTTACAGTAATCCAACTAGTATTACAAACATGAAAGTTTGTATGGATGTGTGGCTGTTCACTGTGCTGTGTATACCTAGGTACAAATTCAGTAGGTAAGGTAGTGATGTCACCAAAACCCAGGAGCGGTCTGAAAACCAACGTTGCTCTGTACCTACCTATTTGGTGCAGGGCGACTTTTTATGCTGAGACCGATCCTATTTGGTCCACACTTACGCCAGACGCTATGGCTACTCAATGTTGAACGGGGACAGCTTTTAATTTTAGCTGTACCTACTTACCTAGGTACAATCTTGAATCTACTGTCTGTCTCCCTTCCTATTTGTATATTGTAATGTTCGTCTGTGCTTTGTGTTTTCCAAATAAATGCTTTATCTATCTTATCTATCTATCTATCTATCTGTTCATTGCTCGGTCACGCGAAAACTACTGAACGGATGAACTGAAATAATACATAGTTTATGTCCTGGAATAAAGGCTTATTTTTATCCGGGTTAGCTAGTTTCTAATATAGGAAACATACTTTGCAAAGAAAGATAATTTTTGAGCGAAAGTTCGTTTGTGCGTTAGGTGGAAGTTAATCAAAGATTTTTTTAAATATGTGCATTAATATATTACTATTTTATGAGTTCACAATCCAAAGCTTGATGCCGAAAACAGTCTTGCGATCGAAATATAAAATAATAATATAATATAAAATATATATATAAAATAACCATTTTAAAGAGTGCACACATAATAAAACTTCCCGAAAACTCGAACAAAATAAAAACCCTTTCAAACAAATTTCGTACCCCAGCGTACCCTATTTACGGCCGGCAGCAAATAAGTATCGGGAAGATTCGCGAGTGGAAACAATGAAAAATGACCGGTGGAAAATTGCGGGATTGCGCGCCAATCCGACCGGGAGAAGCGACGCGATCTCTGCTTAAGATACCCAGGGATGGACTAGGGTGTATACATTACGTTTCTATGTTCAAGGGCCGTGATGGCCGAGCACCTCGACTTACAATACGAAGGTCCCCATGGGCTAAAGCCCATGGACATAAATGTCCAGCCGTATAAATTTGTAGGTTTGAAAAATATATGCGCATTGACGAGGCAGATAATGGCGCAACATGTTTTTTTATTTTCCATTCACCTCTATCTATCGTCTACTCCGAATCCAATTTTACATTTATATCATCTTTTCCACACAATCAAACCTACGTCCTTCCTCTACCCAACCATCATACTCATTCATTGCCACACCGAGATCAACGATTATTATTAATTTGTTACGCATGTTAACGCTCATGTAGGTTCAATCAGATTTCTCTTTGCCTTGTTATCATCGATGTGTGTCGTGTGATGCGTATAATACCGGCCCTGGGCTAGCCCGCGGCGACTCTGTCTCACCAAGCACTCTATTTTCCTATTTGCGCGGCAGATTGGCTCTGATTGTATTGTTTGCGGGGCGGGGCGTATTGCCTAGCTACCCCTCTACCCCCTACCCCCTGCCCCATGCATCCATCCGGAAAAATGTCTACTGAAATATTGTTTTCGATAAATATTTGAACGGTGTACATATCAGTTTTTTTGGTGCATTGCCGAGGATTGTTTAATGGTCTGTGTATTGGATTATTTTTGATGATTGACTAATATGGTGACTTTGAGATTTTAAGTGGGACAAATCTATACAATAATTAATTAAACTATTGAATGTAGTACAGTATTTAGCATACTCCTATGTTATTCGTATTGAATATATAAATAAGAATTTTATTGAAAAAAAAACTCAAATAGCTACTATATTAACTCCATCAGGCTTTCACATAAAGCCGTGCTCAAAAACCTCATAATTGAATATCGTAGCATTTCACAACGCTACGAGATTAGCTACGCTCGTAGCGGCGTAGCACTGCTACGGATTATAGCATTAACTTGTTTTAGGAATTTTACGGATTTTGTTGATGGTATGCTGTCGGATTCCATTAGTTTTGTCTCTCGGAGCTCTGGGGAAATAAAAATTCAGGAAAAAGTAGGTTTCATACGTTGATTTTATTTGTTCGTTATATCAAATGAAAATTTAGCAAATTGGCTAAAAGAATACTAATTCATCTACACCTTACCTAACAATTGCACAATCAACTTACCTGTTTTTGTCGATGTAATACAAGATCATGTATATAAAGCTAGGTAGTTTATATTACTGTCGTGCAAATGTATTAATAATAAATCACTTACATCTCAGTACTTTATCAGACCTCAGTACCCCGATAAATTGACCTCAAACAATACAAATAGTGAACCGAATCATTCAACAGTATCAACAGACGCAGCCAATAGCAAACCAATTACTAGTTTGTTACCCGCGAGTGGAGCGGGATCGACAATAAAGTGAGTTGGATCCGATGTTGCCACGGTCTGGGTCATAAGCTGAAGCAAGTTTAAAAAAATGTGACCCGCGTCAGCTTGTGCATCAGACTGAAAAGAAAAGTACAAGTATTTCACTAGTTCAGGCGAGTTTGACAGAAAATTTGATCCCGCCTCAGCTTGTGCCGACAGATAAGATAATAGTTTCCGTATAGTATTGATCTAGGATACCGAATCAGGAAATCAACAAAAACTGAATCACGAAATCATGGGACATTGCTGAGATGGAATAGGCTATATAGAATAATTTCTGATGCACATACATAATAATAGCGTAAATACAAATTGACGCCGTGTATAATGGATATATTTTAAAGATTTAATTAATAATAAGGGTATATTATTATTTTTTTTTAATTCCTCCAGTTGTCCTAACCGCTGCTTCTCACTCCTTGTACCGCAGTATAACGTTATTCTTGCGCAATATTTCCGATTACGGGCGACGGCGCGGTAGCTCGCGACAGGCATAAACACAATTTCGCACTCATAAAAGTTATCGCGGGGATGACTCGTGTATCCAACCTTATGGCCATCTTATATTATGGGGTATTGGGTAAAGATGCGGCTACATTGTTGTTTAACATTTGTGGAACCAGTTAATGCTAGTGCAATCTGGAGGGCTTGGTAGGAAATATACAGGTTTTTAAACAAAAAAATGATAACACATTTCATACTTTCTTACATTACAGTAGATTTTTTTTCAGATCATTAAGCAATTCACGTTTGTAAATATTAAAGAAGATAGTTGAAGGTTTACACAAGCTAGCTTAAAAAAAACTGCTTATAGTCACAATGAACACACAGCTAGGTTGTGGAACTCCCTGCCGCACTCAATTCAAGCCTGTCCTATGCTTAACTTATTCAAGTCGAAATTAAAAGAGCACTAAGTAATAAGATGTTAATTATTTAGCGCAAATAATACATTTTACACGTGCAGTTTAACGAAACTGTACTAAAAATAAATTATCATAAAAATGTTATTTCAAGAAAATATCTTCATGTGTACACCCTTACAAGGATGCCAGAGGTGTCCTGGATAAACCTTATGGCCTATTACGTCGGTAGTATCGGTTATAATGTCAATTACCGGGGAACGTCGTGAGTGAAAAAAGGTTGTTTCGACTAATATGTTTTGATTTACGAGGGCTTATCGCACAGGGCTGCGGGAGATTGTAGGGATTTTTGATGATACTCTGCTTGTAGTCAAGTAGTCAATTTGTGTAGGCATTATACTTTATGCTTGAACAAAGTATTTCTCTTAAAAATGTATAACCGAAGCTTCAGTATTGTGCTACGTTTGCTTTGGTGCTGTGTTCAATGAACTCCAATAATTTCTCGTATTATGTTATGATAAGAATATTTCATTAGAATAAAACTATGTTCTCTCTGTACAGTTTACAACAATCTCTTATAGTACAAGTTTCAGTTTGTCCAACAAAGCCCTAATTGTGCTTAAAATTGTTGAGAACCACAAAGGTTACAATCGCAGAAGCACGCTTCAGCTCGCTTCGGGCCATTCAGGAGACGTCGTTAGGCGATTGTCGTGATACGTCATTAGTCGGCGTCGACGAGTGCACTGCAGCGGTTAGGTAACTCGTCCGTGGAATCAGACGAGGTACAGTCGGTTACATGCAAACTAAATATCTATATTTCGATTTATATATCACGAAATCTAGGAAGACGGAGAAGAAGGGATCTTATTGAATAAATATTTTTTGATTTTGATTAAGACTAATGTTTTAAAGAAGTATTATTGATGATGTTGATGGTTGACGAGCCTCACTTTGTTTGCCTGGCTTCCCACTGGAGCTTGACTATTTAGATTGTGAATAGATCGCCAGAAATAAAAACTAGGCCCACACCTTGTTTATTGCCTGACTGCTGGTGGGACGCGTTGGAACAGACAGTAGAATCACCTAGCTTTTAAGACGTTTCAATGTGATCCTAAGGTACTACTGAATAAACTGACTTCGACTGAAACTTACCCGATTCCTAATTTATAATTATTGTTTTGTTACAGGTTCATAAAGATTTCTTCGGACGAATCGTACCGCTATCACAAATTCAACGTAATGGTAAGCGACATTAATTTAATTTGTCATATTCCACTCTTAGGCTAAATAACCAGTAACAGAGAAATATTTCAGCAATTGTATTAGGCGGGCGAATAATATCGAAATGGCGGTATCAGGTGTGAGCGCGATGAATACAAACAACCCTTCCGTGTAATGGAGAGTAATGGTCGCGCCCGATCAGCGGTATAATGCCTGAATCACTGGATTACGATGATCACTTTATATTATTACTAACTGGCACGTGGATCTATAGATTAATATACTGTAAGTTCAAAACTCGACTTACGTAGAGCACCCGGTTATGCCCGCGCAACTTGTATGGTCGTTTTGGAATTTGCAATTTTAGGCTGTACAAGATACAGCCTAAAATTGCAAATTCCAAACAAAATATGATTCGCGCAGATAACATAAAAATATTTCACTTTCCAAACTATCGCGAGTTGTATTAGACATTATAACACACGGGAAATTACTCACGTAAAAATATCGTCGATTTAGATACCGACAATGTTTCGATTCTTCCGGAGAATCTTCATCTGTTAATAATATTTATTTCCATAATCATAAACATAAGAAGCATCAATAAATTCAGTGTTCAGAGCTATCATTGAAACTGCTGGTCTGAATTTCACCAAACAAAGGATAAAAACACTCACGATCAAGTCACCTTTGGGGCTTAAACACTGGATTCAATTTGGTTCATCATCTGGGAGCTACGATACCATGAGACACACTTTAAACTTACAACATTTCTCTTTATGCTTGGGGGTTAAAATAAAACAGTATTATGTTTTTTTTTTTCATTTTCAAAACTATCGTGAGTTGCACTAGACATTATATTATCACAATGTGAAGTCTTAGGTTTTTGTGCATACTAAAATGGAACTAAAACAGTAGGCACCTATTTCAAAGCCCTGCCTTGTTGGTTGAACAAGGGGTGTAGACTGTACAATGTGGCAATTACCAAGCGCAAACACCTCCCCTCTTGTAATTACACTCATTTGACGACGCGTGATTACCAACTGTTTGAGTTTGGCTATTGTCTCCGCTCGGTTGTTTAATACACTTTTACTATTATATTTGTATTATAGGATGTTTGGATTGGCACGCATTAATTCAGTGCTGTTTTGGTATATAATTGTCTAATGTATGAGATTAAGACTTCTAGATTCATCAAAAATTAAGTCTTGATGTGTATTTAAGTGCTGTTAGGGTTCCTTTGTTCTTATAGCGTATCAATGGTTATAACAACTTATATAAGACTCGATTAGAACCCTATCACTCTATAGGTACCATCTAAAAAAAAACGGAGAAAATCAAGAAGCTGACTGCCAACCGTCATTAATGGAGAATTGGATAGGCACTAAGAGAGAGAAAATGAGAGAATAGTACTACTCTTCTTATATATTCCTCTACTGGCATATCCATATACATTCCAATTTATGATGTTATTGACAACGAGATAAAACTTCTATAAAATGCACAACTAGTGTGAAGCGAAAAGAAAAAAAACTTCTTTAAAGATATCCCCGTCCCGCAATTAAATGTAGTTATGGAGTTATGTTAATACCTAATGGTATTATTAAAAATCACTGTGATTTCCATAATATTTTAATTAATCTATCGCTTTAGTGAAGCTAAGTTATCGTTTCAATAGTACTTTGTTCAAACAATAAAATGTTCAATCACAAAATCAATCGACTTTCGCAAATTACAGCTGAAAATTGATATTTCATTCCGCTAACCGCATTGCTTGGGGTATGAACGAATCAGGCTTTCCATTTTCTGTGTAAGCAGCTCAATCCGTACATACAGAGCTGAATGACTGTTTGAATTTAGATTCACTGACTTTTACATAAATATTGGGGGCAATTCTGAGTGTCGCAAAAGCTAAACTAACCTAACTAAAACGATTGCCGTCCTTTTTATTCCCATCGCTATGAAAGGGACGGCAACAATTTTAGTTAGCTTAGTTTAGCTTTTGCGACACTCAGAATTGCCACTATTATGGTTTTAGGGTTTGATCAGGTTAAAATAATATTCGTTTAGTTAGGATAATGCGAATGAGTATATTTGGTATTACATAATCTATAAAAAATAGCTATCTGCTACGATAAAAGATTCAATATCCTCTTGGGTATTTTTTTGAGTACAGTTCTTATGGCGATGAATCTATTCGTACATTCATTTGTAAGTTGAAAAATGACCGGGCATAGACTTCCATGGGTCGTGCAAGAATCTATAAAATATTATATTTCTGTCAATTTATTGTTTAAGAAGGCTATAAAACCACTATAAATAACATTGGTTTATATCCATCACTATTGTATTGAAATACTTGGTTGGAATTCCCAAGATTTCCCTCATTCAAAGTCGCAGACGTATCACTAGTGAACTAAATCAAACAATAACTCCATTCTGGCTCGCCGCGAGCGATGGAAACAATATCAGCCGCCCTCGTTACAACTCGCGCCGCGTGGATCATAATCCGAGTGTTGCCTGACGATGGATATGAAGATTGCTTTCAGAAGTGTACCGTCCGCATGGACTTAAGAAAGTTTGATGCAAAACACATCAATAATATACAAAACATTTTTTGGAACAGTATAGGAAAATTCGAAACTAAGCATTCGAGAACTCTTTTTTGTGTTTTTTATTATTTTGACATTGTTAATTTTTTGGTCCCGCGCGAGTTGTGCCCGACCAAAAATGCGCGATTAATAAAATGTTTTAACATTCCTAAGAACGGTAATGGAATTACATATATATATATTCATATTCATTTATAGCTTCAAGTTGGTACATAATGGTCTAAAACATTTGGTTTGACCGCAACAAGAGCCCTGTTACATACAAATATACATAAAATCACGCCTCTTTCCCATGTGAATGAATGAATGAATGAAAATTCTTTATTGTACGCTTTACAGAAACTTAAGAACTAAATAACCTATTAGAATAATTGTACAATGGGCGGTCTTATCGCTTAGAAGCGATCTCTTCCAGACAACATGTGGTTAGGCAGATATCAATCAATTCCCATAAATTCATTATCTTGGTATGTGAAAACGATATAAGAAAGCATTATTTCTGACTTTATTTCTTAAAATCCATTATTCTAATGAATCTCCCGACGCTACTCCGAAATGATAGAAACAATAAGATATTCGCAGTCATCTCAATCCCATTACAAATCGCGTTGAGATTATTAAACAGTCACCTTAACGAGAATTGTAAGAGCCACCTCCATCCCCCTTGTTAGGGTGTGTAGTCTACAGTCTAGCCAATGAACAGGCCCGTAATTAATTGAATACTAAGCGTTTTCAGTGTGGGTGTAGGAAAATGGCTTTAACTTTTCATGCGAGATATCTAAATAGTCCTGCCTACCATTATTATGTTTAATTATAGTAACTAATTTAATTTTATAGTATCTTTATGTTTAATTTAATTTGAATCATTAATTTACGATTTTATATGATTGCCATTATGTTTAAAGTAACGTCACATATTGTTTATAATTTATTTACAGACAATATATTTAAATGATCCGATCGAAGTTTTTGTACGAATTAAAGTGTAATATTTGACATTAACTTTCTTGCAAAACTTAAAAAAAAATCTTCCTCTAAAACTTCGTAAAGCTACTGAGAAAATTAATTCTTTTTTACAGATACGTCGTCCGATGTGATATCATCCACCGGTGTTTTCTACCAGTACAGAGAAGGGTTCAATAACGCTGTGAGAAGGAATGTACGGACTAAGGATTTGTTGTAGTTTCGAGTGAACTTACGAACTAATTTTTGAGCGGGAACTTACGTACACCACAAGTCTAAAGTGCCACAAGATTTTTGGTCATAAGTAATTTAATCATAGTTCTTAGTTTGGTTTAAAGATCATTTTAGTATAATTCTTAGTATTCGAACGATACTAAAACGTTATTAGCTGCTTCGCTGGGCGAAG
This sequence comes from Xanthorhoe designata, assembly GCA_963582015.1. Taxonomy (NCBI): domain Eukaryota; kingdom Metazoa; phylum Arthropoda; class Insecta; order Lepidoptera; family Geometridae; genus Xanthorhoe; species Xanthorhoe designata. The sequence continues at coordinate 9,330,018 of OY757046.1, forward strand.
ATGCTTTATTAGGCAGTTCCAATTCTTATTTTATTGAAGTCTATACCTATTCAAGTTCCAAACAAATATTTATGCATAATTGTAAAAAATCTTTTTCCTTTAAAATCTGGCTTTTGATACGATGTTTGTAACTGTGTCATAATAGTAAGTTAAAAGAATCATGGAAACAGCTTAATCGTTTCAAAGATATTAGGATTGACTTTGTAAATAGGTACATTTCTGTAAATATAACAATGTTTTTAAATAAATCATGAACTTAATAAGTACTTGTTTTTCTAAATAATCTCTAGCTGTATTTAAAAATAATGGATGTTTTTCATAGGTTTTTCGGAGGTGTAGTTCGTATAGGAGTAGCGTAGTTGGGTGGCCACCAAACTATTTTTACTACTCTTCCTAAACTATACAAAATAAACCTACTACAGAGGTATTAAAAAAAGCTTATGATAGGTTTCACGTTTTCACATTCTGTTTTTTTTTAATTCCTTTGTTCAACGTAATAATAAAATAACATAAGCGGCGGCGCTACTTTGACGCATACAACCACCTTAAGTGGAAGCTGTAATGATAAAGTTACATACAAAATAGTAAAATAATCACATAAGCATACAAAGTAGGGAGCATAACAGATGTTTATTGCGCACTAAATTGCGAAGTTGGACCGTCTGTCTGTCTCAACACCTGAGCGCGAACTTTGTGTATAAATCCACTGGAATATTAACCGGTGAATTCTAAATTGTTTTGTCTTGGTATTGGTGTAGACAGGATGCTGAAATACGATTCAATTGTGAAGGAAACTTCCTGTACAAACATACCTAGGATACTTTACAACAACTAGCGGTCCGTCCTGACTTCGCCCGAGGTAGTGTATGTAGTCTATGATATAATGTTTCATGGTTTCAAATGAAAAAAAAAAAGTTTATTGACAGAAACTAAGCTACTTACTGCATATTTGTTTCATTATAATTTTTAAGATATTTTTAAAAAGTAAAATCTTAGCTTTAAAAATGTTTTTTCGGATTAAAAGCTTTGTTGTATATACTTAGGTAATTATTTTTGGACATAAAACAAATTACTGTCTGTACCTTTTTACTTTTTTTGCAGTTAATACTTAGGTACTTTTCAAAATTTTTATTACCAAACCCATATGAAAATATTCTCCATATAAACCATTGGACCACTTCCCCAAGCTTTCATTTTGAAATCTGAATACTAAAACAAAGAATAACTTTCAAAGTTATTACATAAATACATCAAGAATTACAAACTCAGTGCATAAATACATCAGATGATATTTATGTTTGTTTGTTTCTTGTTTAAATACAATGATTAACTGTTAAACTTAAGACTAAGAAATCTCTATGACTCCTAAAATATGCTGTTTTAAATGAAATGTTGTATTTACTAAAGTTCGGATGAGAAAGTATTTGTTTATGGTGTCTTTTTACTGTCTTTGACAGTCATATTTATCTGAATACATCCTAAGCCTGATACGAATGATAGAAAGGTACGTAACCCAAGTACTTATCTTTTTTCCAAGCGGTATGTATACTAAAAATCTTTATAAAACTTCCCCTTAGTTTCTTATAGAAATATTTTTTTTTGCAAAACATTATATTTTCCAAATTATAATAAGGTAGAAGCTGAACAAGCTGGTCGATGACAATTTTCGGGAAAATTTTCTTATTATATGTATCGCCTGCTACGTTCATATCCCCTCTTCCGTTCAAGAACGAATACTATTACAAACTACATAACTCCTTCAATCTTCTGCTCGCCTGGTTACCCTGAGTAATGTTACCAAATTATCTTCGACTAGCTTACTCGCCCGCGGCTTCGCTTGCGTGGTACCTACCTTGATAAAATATAGCCTATTTTCATTCGGAAAGTCCATGCTACACAGCGGTGAAATAATTTTTAAAATCGGATGAGTAGTTTTGGAGATCACCCCAAACACACAAAAAAACTAAAGCGGGTTCGATCCCTACCGCGGGACAAATGTTTGCATCATAATAATCATTAAAAAAATATCCATGTAGTTTATCAGTCATCTGGTTACCATAACACAAGCATTCAATTGCTTAGCTTGGGACTAGATGACGCTGTGTGGAATGTCTAAGGATATTTATTTATTTATTATTTATCTGTCGTCAAATTTTTTTCTTCTCATCGGGAAAGCGCTCGTGGCGTAGCTAGCTCAACACGAACTAACTTACTTTTTCGGACCATGACAGGAATTACAAGTTTCGATTCAATCAGACTATTTTCTTAATGCACTTCTTGTAATGCGCACCTATCAAGATCTGCAAATGTTTGTTCCGAGTGTGTTGCAGTAACGTGGTGCTAGTAAATAATAGAAGCCAAGGGTCACATACGTGACTGGCTCTATTGGATTAGATACTTACTACACACAAATCTGCTCCTTTTTAGGTATTTAGTCGGCCTAAATTCTATATAAAATAAGGAAATATATAATTATCGGCCCCAGCCTTGACTTACACGAATAAAAAGTATGCTATGAGTTATTCCAAGTTTCAGCCAAATCAAAAGTTTAAGAGTAGAATTCTGTCTTGTTGACTTTCGCATGTATAAAATGTGCATGTATAATAATTATTTTAGCTTGTCCAGACCTTTTAGTTAGCATTTTATGCTATCAATAGATATGTTCAGTTTTAACACCAAATGGAAGGGTGACATTATTAAGCCATGACAGGAGCCTTTAAGCTACTCTAGTTTCCAAACCAGGAGCTAGTTTGAAAACTAACTGCTTGCAAGTTCAATCGCCATAATTGACCACTATCGCTAGATCTTAAAACAAATGGTTAAATCAATTGAAACAACCAAAATTTATTGTACGTAATGGTATATTACAGAATAGTCATAACAACTAATATGTCTAAGCTACTACTATCTCACAAATTTATTAGTAACTATTTATTGAATAACTAGGTACTTATAACATATTTTTACAAATGGCCCGCGAGACCAATTCCACCTAGTTGTGCATTCAGCAGTTGTTTCTTGTACAGTACACGCTTTTAAAAGCTTATGCTTTTCCCTATTTTTATGAAGTTTTTTATTATATAAAAGTTAAGCAAACTATGTTATAATTTTGGGATAAAGATTTTTTAAGCTTAATTTTACTTAACCAAAAAATTACCTGTAAATTTTTTAAGGAGTTTTCTATTTTCTATAGAAAGATATTTTTAAAATAAGTTGAATATTAATAGATACTAATTTAAAATTAATAAGTAAAAAAATAGCTAAAAAGACGAATTCAATACAGCGTGTACTATGTGATCACGGAATTATTTTATTGCAAACCCAATTCATATAGGTAATATGATTTAAAATTTTATGATAGGTATATATTTGTAAGACTGATATATCCGTGGTATTTTTCTTGATAGGTAAGTTATTTACATACGTCTCGCGGGCAAAACTTATGCTAAGATATTCTTAATATTGCTTTACATCTATTGCTTCATATAACATTTTGATTAATATAGGAATTATTTTTTTGTAACAATTTGAAAATTATTATAGAAAATTAACAAAAAAATACACACATGTCTTTTGAGAACTTCAGAATCATGTTTTTTCCTCTATTACTATTTTTGTTTTTAATAAAATTTTACTCACAAATATTACTTGTTTTGAATTTAGGTTAAATATAATATTGGTTCTAAAGAAAGATAATGTGCTACGCCGTAGCAGTAGCGTAGACGCTAAAGTCTACGTCGTAGATGGTGAGTCATATATTTTTAACCAACCGATACTAAAGTTCATAATCAGTTTTCTAATCTATGTAATTGCTATTTACAATTTCTAAATATCTAATGCGAACACCGAATCTATTTACATATATATACTAGAATAAAAAGATGCAAAATTATGCACAAGTTTTGGTCAAATACTGAAACGGTAATGTTATTTTATTTACAAAATGTCTTTTAAATCTAAAAGCTTAATCTAAATAAGTTTCACGAAATTAAAATATAATTATTTACATATGGCGTCGTATACTTTTACATAAGCTTGTTTGTGCTTTATTTATAAATAGTGTATTAAAGTGGAATGTTCATACTTATTTTATAATATGGCACAGTTGTAATTTTTGGCACAGTATATGTAGTACAAGATTTCGAATGGCACTATGAATTCACAAACTATCAAATTCCCAGTGGTCCTTTTCTACACTGCTAGCTAAAAAGTACATTTAACATAGTGTAACTTATATAAGAGAACGATTGTTTATCAAGCATGGAGGTTAAATAGCATGTGTGACAAAAACGTTTTCAGCATTTCCGTGAAAATTTGTTCCAGATTAGGCAACGTTTTAAACTTTAATTATATCAGATCTAGACATGTTTTTCAATACAATAATCTTTAAGGTGTGATTTATTCCACGTTAAAGTTATATTTAAGTTTCTTCTTTCCAAATAACTAATTAATTTCAAAAAAATTCACATCTAGTTTTTCCAGCTGACATTATAAGAAATTAAACTAAAATGGGGTAACATCATTATACATCTATTCATGGTGTTTCGCGGGCTCAGGCGCAGGCGCGGAAGTAGTCGAATGCGAAGAATCATGCGGCAACAAATGCAGGGGTAAAGGGGGTAAATGTAAGGGTAGGGGTAAAAGTGCTCGGGACTGGAAGCTGGCGAGAGAGTGGAGGAGAGCGGCGGAGTGCTCGTGCGCTTTGCGACGCAGTTCAGCGACGCTGGTCGACCGCGCTTCCTCTTTGGGGCAGCAGGGGCACGGGGCGCCCCAACCTATGGGTAAAAATGTTTTTTTTAGAAACTTAAACAAAAAATAATCTATATCAAGGGAATCCAGACATTTTGTGTTTACTATTTACAAAACACTTAAATTACCGAAGCAGAATATATGATTATTCGCAGGTAGCAATTTGTTTTTAACAAATAAATTGAACACAACATGTGAACACACAAATTAAAATAGTAGCAACAGTTGAAATGGTCTTCTTCAGCAATGAAAATGGCGTCTTCAAATTATGAAAACTGTTGTATATAACTAGGCTGCTATTCTGATTCATGATAACACTGCCGTTGCGGCCATATTAGCTCCATTGGTTTAATAAAAAAAGTTTTGTCGAAAATACCAAAATGTATTTCATTCTATTTTTACTGACTGGTTTAAAAGATCACATATTTTTTAATGAAATGTGTTCTTTAATAAGTGTTGCCCTACACATAGGCATGCCAGCTTTATTTGGCACAGCAGGTTCGTACTAGTATAAACGAATCGAAGTAGATTAATGTACTGTACAAAAGCCTATGTTTTTTTATGTTCGGCTTTGTTGATTAATTTTTTTTACTGACTGTTTTAGTTCTTACCTTTGAGCGAAGGGAAGAAAGGCTGCGACAAGTGGTTGAGATGCTGCGACAGATGCGACAGGTGCGGGGGGAGGAAGAGCGGGGGCGGCGCTGAGTGGGGCTCCGCGCCCCCGGCCCCCGAGCGGTACGACCCTGAACTGCAACAAGGACTACTGTTAGGAAGATTTGTATTTACATATAATTGCTATACCTATATATTTAGATTTGATTAATTTAGATGACTTATTAAGATTTAGACTTGATACATGATTGTGCGATAACGGCCAGTAGCTATAAGAAATAAAAATAAATTTTAATTTTGAAGGTCTTGAAAAGCATCAGAGAAACGTAAATGTTCGAATAACGGTCGTTTCACAATTGAATTATCATTCTGGAAAAACGTAACAATGTTCAAATTGTTTATTTTCGAGGAGAGTCAGCCAATTAGAAAATTAAATAATGACGCTATTACATTGTAAGTACCTAGCTACTAAAGACTCGCATGAACATAGCTACTAAAAACTTTGTTTCTGAAAAGCACTAATGTCTATTACACAAAAAGTTGAGTGTAGATATAAGTAGGTATTGTTTGAATACCTACATTGTTCTTGTACACATAAGCTCAATTAACGCAAGGGTATGCAGCAAAAATCGTTCCATCTCAATCTTATCCGAATTCCATCTACTTTCGACAATCTCCATAAAATGTTTTATTTAAATCAGTTTGGCTCGGAAGTGGGTGCATATCGATGCCGTCCTTTGATCGCTAACCTCGTTGGCAGCCAACCAACCGTCCAGGGCTTGCAAGACGCCTCTCAATTCATTGAAACTTCACTAATACAATCAATTTGATATTCTGTTACCAACTTGTCCATTTGATTTCTGATTTTGTTTGTAATGAGATGAATTTGATGGGATTTTGTTCGGTAATGAGATGGTTTTGTGATAACAATGTTGTACTCATAATTTGATGGCTGTTTTAATGTAGATTCAATCGACTTGTTCTGGATGGTAAAGCCTGCGAGTCAAATTTAAATTATTTTCTTAATACCGTGTCATATTAGACAATACCTCTGTGGCGACCCCTGTGGTGCAGTGGGTGAAAGCCCGCCTGAGACGCCGAGGTTGCGGGTTCGATCCCCGCTGTGGGACAAATGTTTGTATGCTCTCCAAATATTTGTTTCGTGTCTGGGTGTTCTTATATAATAATGTGTATTGTGTATGTATCTATAAAAAAGAATAATCTATGTAGGTAGTTTATCAGTCATCTGGTTACCATAACATACCTAAGCATTTAATTGCTTAGCTTAGGACTACATGACGCTGTATGGAATGTCCAAGGATATTTATTTTATTATTTAATATACCTAAATTCTTTTTCTTGTTATCCAACACAATGTCACTATGTACTCGTATGTCTAGGGTGCATGTGCGAAAACACGACCAAACGATACACTGATAACTACTCTCTACCTCAGAAGAAGGAAAGAGATAGAAATGACATACCTACGAAAAAACGAAGCATACTTATCTGAGTCTGGCACAAAGATGGCGGCTTGCCGCCAATAACAAGTCGCGATGACAACTGATCTGATGTTACTTGTGGTTGGCCGGGAGCCTGGGACAAAACATGGCGACCGGCCTCAGGGAGATAATTCCTAAAGTAATGTTTATACCAAATCCATTCATTTATATTGTCAATGCTCAATACCAAAATGTATAACTCTAGACACGTTAAGTGTCAGATCATTACAAGAGATCTTGAGATCAACTAAACTACATCGTCAGGCACGCCATTATGCTCTTTGTCTCCAAGACGTCAGATTTACAAGCTTACAAAGACAGTATTACTCAGTTTACAAAGACAGTGCTCGCTAAACTAGTGCAAAATTCAAATGGGCTATATCGCATCACATCTGGGAACCAGGGACGTAGTCAAGGGCTGAGAATACGATTTATAGTGGGCCGGGGTCAATGCACTGATGCTTGTGATTGTGGTTCTATAAAAAAAAATACAAAAACTAAACTTGACTAGGGCTGTATTCCCAAGGCGTGAAGGCGTTAAGAAAGCATCTTAACGCTTTCTAAGATATTTAGGAATTTAAAATCCTTGATAGATATCTTAGAAGATATCCAAGTACATATTTGGTACACACTCATACTTTGCAGAATTTAACATTCCTAACGTGGCAGGTTGCAAGCCCGTGGTGTATAATATGTTTTCCTTTACCGTGTAGAACTCGTGAATGTGCACATACATTTTACCGAACGAGGAATACATTTATGCATGGTCGGGACACTTTTTATTCGTAAGTCAGGGGTTCAACCCCTGACTTACGAATAAAAAGTGTGTAGAGCATTGTCCCAATTGGCCAATACGGCTCTAAACTCTCTTAGTTGAACCATAATACTAATAACCTTCAATCATGAACCAAAATATCAAGGACCCAATCTTCCAGTCCTTGATACAGCCCTGTTCGGGATGCCGGGACAATGAAATGAACGGCCGAGGTGTCGCGCCACTCCGGCATTCCCTCAGTGAATACTTGATGCGCCGAAACAGGACGCGGGACACGGGAGGAGAGGTAGCGGGAATCATTTAAGGCGATTCCAATTTCAATTCGGATTAATAAAATGATATATATAACCGTGGCTGACGGTGTCATCGCTCACGAGAACGCTTGGCTCGACCACTTAGCACACAAGCGCACCAAACGTCGCCAATACCGCAAACTCTGCAACATCTCCAGGGTCTTTTATATGTAATAAATGTGGTCAAGGCTGCGACTCCCGCATAGGCCACGAACGAAAGTGTTCGTTATTAAATAACTGTTCTGTAACTTGACTGAAGTCACCTAAATCATCTGCAAAAGATGTGTGTAAAGGCCATTGCTGATGATATCATGACTATCTATAAGCCGCGGTAGACATTTCTCTAGAATCTTCAGGCATTATTGGATCATTTGAAAAGGTCTAAGGCGGTCAGAGGTACTTAAGTCCAAATACATTATTGGTAATTTTCGACATTTTGCGTGAATTGTTTCAGATGTTCCGATTAAAGACGCATTTATATTTTTCTGATGTGTTTTGTCGTAATGCAGAACAGTATCGGTTTAATACACCATGCATACGGTGAGATTCATGATAATTGTGTATAGTGACGTCACGACCAGTGTAATTTTAATGTGAACCAATTACCGACTAACTTATTACGAAACTGATTTACTTCGGGCCCATTGACATGTTTCACAAAATAAATATAGTAACAATCAATTCATGCAAGTGTTTTGTCATTGTTTCATACAAAAGACTTCAACGCGTCATTTCAACTTGGTCATTGACTGCAAGTATAAAAAGAATTTATCTAGGTACCGGCATTTATTACAATGTTTCTGTTGAATGGTTAGTATAAAACGTTATTTAGTTTTAATGATTTATTTTACAAATTGTTAGAAATTTATTTCCACAACACACAAAATACTGTGGCGATAACATTTTTCCAAGACATTTGGACTCGAGCAAACTTCTCCTTGTCTCTTGTGTGCTAAAACAATCTTAATTTAATGACTTCAAAGTAAAAAAACTAAATCATTCTATCGTATCAATAAATATTAACTTAGTAATTGAAAATAATTGTATTTTATTGTAATAACCTCACTATATCTTTATGATTCATCGCTATAATTGCATGTAGCCGGGATTGAACCCGAAACCTCTTAACGCGTCCAGTGCCTTTAACGCACGTTCGAATGTTCCGTGCTATCAACGACGGTGCGGTACGCTTTCCTTCGGTTAGCACTGTTGCTGGACAGGGAATGTGTTAACCGTAACCAAGCTTTAACTCTCCAATAACTTATCACTTGTTCCCCGAATCCCCCCTGGCACCCATTCAATGGAATCAAAGGATTTGTGTTCATTACGATCCGAAATAATTGATGTGTCGCGCGGTTGGGCCGTGCTTTTAGTGTTTGCCAACGGCTCCACTCGCGGTAAAAGCGCTGCTGACAAATTGCTGGACTTTATATTGGCTCTTTTTGAGTGGGCAGCTGAGGTATCTGTTTGATCCCGACACCAAGTTCCTACAGCTTTTTTCACAGAAACACTAGTTTTGTTTCAGTTGTGAATATATTGCACTTTACGAAATCCTATGTTGAAGAAAGGGGGTTTAAAATTTAATATGCCTGAAAGCTTTATAAAAATTTTAACCACAAGGGTATCCTTAGAGCACAACTCTATATTTTTTTTATAAAAGCATTTTTATACAGATACTAAACTAGGACATAGTAGCATAATAAAATACAAATAAAAGTTGAACCATCTAAGAATTTTTGTAAGCATTCCATTATGCAGCTCAACTGATTCACTGCTAGACGGAAGCATGCATTTACAACATTACCGAATGGCAATGCTGATCCGTCGAACTATTTTTAAATAACAGGGGTTATTTAAGGTACATCTCAGGCTATACGATTATTAAGTCTAAAATCGTGACAGCTGCTTAGCATAAGATATAATTAAGTACAATGATTGAACATGGCACCATCTTAGCGTCTATCTCATCAAAGAGACATTGCACCCCAAATTCCATTACAAAAGGGTCAAGAGTGAGTAACCAACCGTGCCCCTATTAATTGATTTTCAAGGGACACAAGCCCTGGCTTAATATTCAAGCTGCCAGTAAAGAGAATTTCACAGTTAATAATATTAATGCTTTGATTAAGACGCGCTGAAATTGAGTGCTTATTAATTATTCATTGAGTTGTAGTTGTATTTGATAAACAAGTCAAGTGGTATCAGTGATGAACAAGGCTAACTTGTGACTCACCGCTGCAAACCCTTGTAATATAATAACATCTTTATTCTCAACATAAAACGCTCTTTCGTGAGCTACCATACTTAAAAACTCATGTTACACAAACATGAGTTTAAGTTCAAGTATCGATTGTTTTTACAGTTCTCTGTGGATATAGAGTAGGTAACGAATAACGGATTTCAGTGCAAAATTAATAGTTTTTACTATTTTAGTTAGCTTTTTCTGATCGAGTAACGTTCTAAATAACGTTTTTTTTTGAGATTTTCGAAGATAACACTGCATTTGGCAGCACGGTCATACTTTTTAGTTATTTCTTGTGCCTTCTCCTAAACTATCCCAACAATTCAATTACCCAGTACCCATTATAATCCGCCATTAAACATACATATCAGCACTAGCGTAGGTAATAATGAGTGCGTTCAATTATGCATGCAATTAACTGATTATAGCAACACTACCCTCGGACCCCTACCGGTATGTCACTTTGAGCAGCCTAAGTGAATTACTACTAGCTTAGTACCTACCTAGAGCCTGGTAGCATAGTGTGATGAACTTTGACTATCAATACACCGGGGTTTCAGATACTCGGTGAATTTCAATCAAGGAAAAGAAAAATGTCAACAACCACAAGTATAACAATAACAAGTAGGTATATGCCAGGTAAACAGGTTTTATTTCAGAAACCCTCGAAAACTCAACGCGTATTGGCAATGCTTTTTTGTAGGTATGGGCAAAGACGATTAATATCTAGAAGACAGACAATGGCCATACACAAAATCGTAACCCTAAAAAATAGCCTGAAAACTCTAAAACATCAATTTTATCCAAGAAATTTCAATTACTTTCTAGTTAAAAATGTTTAAATATTGAATATTGTTGCTACCTACTACTAAGTATTGAAATTTCTTGGATAAAATTGATGTTTTAAAGTTCTCAGGCTATCTGGTACTGCGGGATAGGGTTACGATTTTGTGTATGGCCTTTGTCTGTCTTCTAGATATTAATCGTCTTTGGTATGGGCTTTGGTATGGTTCAAGTAAAGAGAATGGTTTAGTTAGGCGATCGGCTTACCTGTGCTATCTTAACAATGACAATGAATTTCTAGTATAAAAAAAATCTGTAAGATGCTATTAGACATATAAAACTTACGGTTAGATTCTTAAAATTGTTGCCGTTACCTTGAATATTCTGAGAAGTACAAAATTTATAATCTGAATCGAATCTTTCTTCGATAGAGAGCTATGTAAAATTACCTGTTCCAGTGAAAATTTTCATGCGAATCGTACAGAGATTTGGCAAAATATAAGCTGTATCCAGCAGCTCAATTTTGCTAAATTTACACTTTTATATTATAAAGAGGTAAAGTTTATTTGTTTGTTTATATGGGGTAACCTCCGAAACTACTCAATCGATATGAATAATTCTTTCACCGACGTACAGAACGAACTTCTAAAATGAACATACGCTTTATTGTATATAAATAAAAATGCTTATAATTTATAAGATTCTTACAAAACAGAGTCCTTTGATATTCATCGCCACGAAATATCCGACTGCTGTGAATAAATGATCACAGGCGGCACTTGCGTCGCGCCTTAATTATGCACTATCATAAATTGACAGTAATTACGTGATGCTATGTTCACGTGTTGATATTGAGATAACACATGGTTTCATTGCAGGAGATAATACCACTGAAGAATAATTTGTATTGACATGATTTTTGTAGAGATTGATGTGTAATGTCAAATGTATTTGTAACTTTCCCCACCCTCTGTAAAGCAAAGTAAACGTGGGTTGAGGATTGACCTATGTTATAAATGTAGCTATAGCATATAATACCTACTAATTCAGTAATTGGTAGTTTGAGGTCATTTGAAAAATATATAAACAATAATAAATAGCATTATTAAGAAAATAAAGCTTGTAAGACCACGCCTATTACCAACACTCAAATCAGCTAATTTACACAGTTTTCTCCAAAGAAAAATACTAAAGCATCTCAACATTCAATTTGTGTACATCTTTAAGATATAAATTTAATTTCTGTAGGTTAGCGAGGCCGCCTCGCGCGTAATTGGCAATTTTCTTTTTTACGCCATTTTTTGCAGCTCTTAAGGAGAAAAATTCGTTAATGCATATTTAATAGCTGTAATCGTCTCCCTTCCTCACGAAATTACCTGCCGACGCCCAAGACTTGTTTAAAACATATTTTTGTAGACATTTCATTTAAAAATTGCTGCTACGAGTAGATACCTACAATGTGTCAATTTTATGAACTGAAATGAATTTATTTCAAATTAAACTTTCAAAAGATTTAGATTTTTTATCTGTGAGCCATTTTTTATTGCTTATTTAGAAATGTAAAAACAATAAAGAATGTTTTGTTGGGTAGTATCAGTCAAAGTCAAAAATCATTCACTATATGGATCGCAATTGTATCACTACAGATTCAGTATATCCATACAGGATCAAGAATCAAGAAGTCATAAAGAAAACGTAAAAATTCTATTTCATTCAATTCCTAATTTATAAAAGTTCAAAACACGTCCAAGCCTTCCTTATTCTAAAAACTATTTCGTCTCCAGGGCCCGGGGTCGGCGATCATTCCTCCCATAATCCTTCTCATACATAATGCGCGCATATAAATTTCAATTTTAAACCCGCGCGTTTCAGGTTACACCCATTTACGGGATTACGGTGGCTTAAACCCACCTCTATTGCTACAGAGATAAGATACAAAATACGATTGTTTTGAGGGTAAGACCTAATCGCGTAATGCGTTTGCGACGGCGAGTATAAATAAGCAAGTTTAGTTGCATGATCTTGCTTACTGTTTGTACAGTCGGTCGGTTATAAAAGTTTCTGTAAATGACAAAAATTGCTTCCAGTTATTTAAAACGATCAAACCTTTGATAGTTCAACCAAAACAAACTATCAATGTGTACGGGAGTTTCAGTAGGCTGTATGGCGCAACTAACCTGGTCTCGTCAATCTAGCAGGTCCAGGGTCGTGTCCGGCTTGCACTGAGAATTCACCGCACTTTCTAGGTCCATAGGTGAGGAATGATGCTGGGACTGTAGTTTGTGTCTCTTATGGAACGATCACTAAAGGTCTTATATGATATTGAAGCGCGAGCGGCACTGTGCGAAAACACGAAGGATGCGCGCGCGGCTGTATCGGAAGGCGTCGAACAAGCAACTCTCCAAATGGCTTCCTTTCGCCGTTTCGAAAGACAATAGAGGCGTCACACCAAAACAGCCAATAGAAATATTGTGAACGGTTTTGATCTACCCTCAAAATTGTGTATGTCTTTAATACGCTACCTACATAAGAAAATAATGACAGAAATTCGAACGAAAATATATCATCTGTTCCGCTGGAACATGCCGCTCACCTTAAAAGAACGTGGTTGCTTTTAACATGAAAATTGTTTGTAATTATACTACACTAAAGAAAACTATAAACTAATAATGAGTATGTACGTACTGCTGATTAATGAAAAAGAAACGAAAAATTATTGCAAAGGAATGGGGCAGATTTTTACCACAGGTCTCTTAGTATAAGAGTTGCCCATTCGAAGGGTTACGGTACGTGTTATATTATCCGTACCTGGATGCAGAGCATGCACCCGTGCCAATCTCCACTGTAAAACCGGCAAATTATCATCGCGCACCACAACAATCATACCTTCACTAATAGGAGGGCCGCGATTATGAAACCATTTATGTGTTTGTTGGATTTCGTGTAAATATTCACGACTCCACCTCTTCCAGAAATGTTGAATGCATTGTTGCACCCACTGCCAACGATTAAGCCTATCAGTATTGAATTCTGTCAATGAAATGTCAGGTAGGGCCGTAAGAGGTCCACCAACCAAAAAATGCGCTGGAGTCAGCGGTTGTGGATCTGACGCATCTGAACTCAAGACGCATAAGGGACGTGAATTTAAGACTGCCTCGATTTGACAGAGTAAAGTGTGCATTTCGTCGTAAGTTTGAGTACGAGTTCCTATAACACGATGTAAATGATGTTTGAAACTTTTAACGCCTGCTTCTACTAAACCACAGAAATGTGACCCAGTAACAGGTTGAAAGTGAAATGTCAAGTTTTGTTTAAGTACCTGTTCATGTAATGTCCTTTGAACGGCGTCTGAATTTAAAAATGTATACAACTCACGAAGATGGTTGCTACATCCTACAAAGTTTTTTCCGTTATCGGAATAAATATCTGTACATAAACCTCTGCGAGACGTGAATCGTCGTAAAGCCGCGAGGAAAGATTCTGTCGTAAGATCAGAAACCAACTCTAAATGTATTGCCTTTACGCTCATACAAACAAATACCGCAACATATGATTTTATTATTTTAGCATTTCTAACTTTATTTGCACGAACATAGAACGGGCCGGCATAATCAACAGCTGTTTTAATGAAAGGACGCGCTGACTGTGCGCGTACGCTCGGCAACGGAGCCATCTGTGGCTGTGTGTGTGTGGGTCTCGCGCGAAAACACGGAACACACTTATGTATACGCTGTCTAACTATATCCCGCCCAGATAAAATCCAATATTTTTGTAACAATAAGTACTGTGTGGACTGAGGACCTGCGTGTAGGTGTGTAATGTGAGCATGATGATGCTCACATTACACACCTACACGATTAATAATCGATGGATTATTAACGTAGTTAAGTAATGTTTCTTCGGAAGTATCAATTGTTTTGATTCGAATGAAAGCAATGATTTATGCAAACGTCCACCCACACGCAACAAATTATCTTTATCTAGAAATGGTGATAAGCGTTTTAATTGATTTGTAGGCGATTTACTATTTGAAATATTTTTAATATCTTCTACGAAAGTAGACTGCTGAACTATACCTATAATCTTTTTTAAGTTAGAATTATACTCGAGCACCGTTATGTGCCGAGGAAAGGCAATCTGTGATTTTTTACACTTGTAATAAAATCGAAAAATGTAAGAAACGACACGAACAAGTTTTCCTAAAGAAGAAAATTTTGAAAGAAACTCAGGTTCTTCTTCTTTACCTACAGAAGAAGGATGTGCAATAATGGGAAGATTACGTTTTTCTTCCATAGTATTTATATTTTGATTAAGAACCGGCCAAGTATTTGGCTCAGTTTGTAACCAACTAGGACCATGAAACCATAAGGAGTGTTCGATGAACACCGCGGGCAGCATTCCCCGGGAAGCCGAGTCAGCTGGGTTATCAAACGACGGTACATGTCGCCAACAACTGGCAGGCACCCGTGACAGTATGTCACTTGTGCGATTGGACACAAACGTCTTCCATTCATGTGGCGATGAGCGTAGCCATGCTAACACAATCGTGGAATCGGACCATGCGTAGACATGATCGAAATGAATTCGGTCGCCGTAGGCGAGCATAACTTTACTAATTAACTTGGCTAGTAATAGCGCTGCCATAAGTTCTAATCGGGGGATCGACAATCTTTTTAGAGGTGCAACCCTTGTTTTTGCCAAAACAAGGGAGACCCGAGTTTGACCATCACTACATTTACACCGGATATACACACACCCGGCATAAGCTCGTTCGGAGGCGTCAGCAAAACCGTGAAGTTCAATAGAAATTGAATTAGAAAATATGTGACGCGGAAAAACACACTGCGACAAGAGTGGAAGTTGCTTGACAAAGCTTAGCCAAGCATTTACGATATCAATAGGAGGTGACTCATCCCAACCTGTACCTGCTATCCAAAGTAGTTGCATTAGATTTTTAGCGTATAATATTACCGGTGATAAAAATCCTATCGGATCGTAAATTCTTGCAATTTCTGACAGTATTGCCCGTTTTGTACAATTTAAATTAGAAGTTTTGACTTTAAAAGAAAAACTATCCGAAGTGGGGTTCCATTGGAGCCCGAGAACCTTTATCGAGGGATCTTTTTCTACATCAGCGAAAGATAAGGCTTCAGGCCGCTCACCATGAAAGTCCGAGGGCACTGCGGCGAGTATCGCCGGCGAGTTACTGTGCCACTTGCGCAACTCAAAGCCTGCGCTTGCACAAATACCGATCAGCTGTTTTTGTAGATTGAGTGCGTTCATCTCACTGTCTTCCCCGGAAACGACATCGTCAACAAAAACATCCCTCATCAAAACTGAGGACGCTAGTGGGAACTTCTCAGCTTCATCCCGTGCGAGTTGTTGTATAACACGTAACGCTGTGTGCGGAGATGAACTGATGCCGAAAACGACGACGCGCAACCTATAATCTTGAATAGGTAGGTCAGGAGATGGCCGCCAAACAATCCGCTGGTATTCCCAATCAGATTTTCGAACAGAAATATTGCGATACATATGTTTAATATCAGCTGTGAAAACAAACTTGTGAACCCGGAAATTAAGTAAAATATCTACTATGTCAGAGTGCAACTTCGGACCCGTGAGCAAAAGATCATTTAACGATTTTCCGTTAGTGGTTTTACAAGCAGCATCGAATACCACCCTCAACTTGGTGGTTTCACTTGATTCTTTGACCACGCAGTGGTGCGGAATATAATAGTGAGAATTATCGTCGTAAGACGGAGGATTACAGAGTTCCATTTGATTTAAATCAATGTACTCTTGTAGACAAGCGTGATAGTCCTTTTTAAGGGACGAATTACGTTCTAAGCGATATTCTAATTTACGAAAACGAGCGAGAGCAATGTCACGTGATTGACCTAGTATAGGTGCAGTTTTAAATGGAAGTGCTACGACGTATCGACCGTTTTCGTCGCGAGAATGTGTATTTTGAAAAATCGATTCACACTGACTCTCATCGGGGGTAAAAGATTTATCTTCAGGAACTGCCTCCAGCTCCCAAAAACGTTGGAGGTCGCTGTCCTCGAAAAAGGAGCTATGACACACCTGGAGTGGAGACGGAGTAGGACAAACATCGAAAAATACTTTTCCCATCAATAAGTAGCCGAAAACACTATTAATTGCTATTGGCGCATCAGGACGGCCCTTAACAATATTTCCCAGCAAAATGTGAGAAAGAACATCAGCACCTAAAAGCATTTCAACTGGTTGAGCGTTACTCGCGTTGAAATAGGGGTCGGCTAAGTTTAAGTTTTGAATATGGGGCCACGCTTCGATAGGTAATGGAATTCTTGGAAATTGCGAAAACAATTTAGGTAAGATTAAAGCTTCGACCGCTATAGCTGGAACATTTAAACCACGAGGAGTGACAACACACGAAACTATTCCTTTTGGTTGTATCGGTTTTTCTTCCCCGATCCCAAACACTGGAATACCAACATACCTAGGATTCAAACCTAAACGCTTAGAACACGCTTCCGTCATAAAGCTCGCTTGGCTACCGGTGTCAATTAAACAACGAATTGAGTGATTCGTTGAACCAACGCATACATTGACGAGCGCAGTAGATAGCATGACTGTACACTTCCTAACCAACGGCGCAATGGACGACTCGCCACTCTCGCGCATCGCATGATTCACGTTAGTCGGTTGCAGTGACATGGTAGTGAGGCCGGGATCGACCGTAGCTTCCTCCGTAGGAGGGAAAGAGACGGGGCATGCTTGGTTTGAGTTATGTTTGATTTCAAAATGTAATAATGTGTGATGTCGTCTATTACACGTTTGACATGCATAATTCGACCTACAAGTTCTTAAATCGTGACCTACATTCAAGCAATTGTAACAAATATTTTTATTTTTAACAAAATTGTACCTATCTTGCGGAGACATATTCAAGAATCTCGAGCATTTTGATAAGATGTGTTGATCGTCACACAAAATGCATCGTTTGCCAATTTGAACATCGGTTGATTCCGTAACGGCGAATGTTTGTCGCGGAGTAAAACCGTTTGGTTTTGAAACACCAAAATGACCGTTAGCGGCGCCACCGGAGCCGCTGGCTCGGGACGGGTTCACGCTGGGTACGCGAGACCTACCCTCAACAATTTTTGAATCGCTGTTCGACATAATTTCAAACGTTGAAATTTCCTGTTCTAAGAAACTTATGAGTATATCTACGGTAGGTATATCAGAAGCTTTATTGAGCGATAACTCGAAACGCTTACGAACTGAATGCGGTATCTTACGCAGTAAGATATTTAACAAAATGAAACTCCATTCGTGCACTGGAAATCTCATCATTTCGAGTGCTTTAATATTTTCCATATAAACGTTAACTAGTTTACGTAAACTTACATTAGACTCGTTAGCACACTTTTCTATGTCAAGAATGCGATCTAAATGTTTAGAAGCAATTATTCTACGATTCTCATACCGATTTATAAGAATTTCTAAAGCGACAGTATAATTTTCATCTGTGATTGGAATGGATTTAATTAAGTTATGTGGCTCATTTTTTAGAGTTAACAACAGGTATCTAAACTTTTCCGCTGATGTGTAGGCATCATTGTTGTGGATAACGGCACGATATAAATCGTAGTATGAGGGCCAATCTGTAGATTCTCCACTGAAAGTTGGCAATGGCAACGTAGGCAATTTGTTAAGACAATGATTTTGTGTGTAAGGCAACGATTGCGTAGTAATACGGCTCATGCGTCTACCTTCTTGATCGGCTTGTTTAAATTTATTAACATGTACTAATATCGCGTAATAACAATCATTAAAATCATTACGAATTTTTAACTGTTCTTCTTTGTTAAAGGTTTTAGATTTCATCAAAGTTTTTTCTATTTTAGCTTGAAGTTTGCCAAACTTTCTTTGTTGAGAAGTGAGATCAGTAGATCTTGATTTAAATTGTAAAATATCAGTAGTGGAAAAAAGCAACGTTCTTTTAAGATCCTCTAAGATAATATCTCGTTCGAAAATGTCTTGTTCAATAGCCGAATCGTCCGCCATTTTGTGTAACAAAGATGACTTACGATTGCAATAGAAAATTACTAAAAATATGTACACGTAGTGTAGCAATAAAGACGACACAATCTGGAGGAATCAAAACTGGATAGGTACTATCCGGATCGAAGGATCAAAACTATGTACGGGAGTTTCAGTAGGCTGTATGGCGCAACTAACCTGGTCTCGTCAATCTAGCAGGTCCAGGGTCGTGTCCGGCTTGCACTGAGAATTCACCGCACTTTCTAGGTCCATAGGTGAGGAATGATGCTGGGACTGTAGTTTGTGTCTCTTATGGAACGATCACTAAAGGTCTTATATGATATTGAAGCGCGAGCGGCACTGTGCGAAAACACGAAGGATGCGCGCGCGGCTGTATCGGAAGGCGTCGAACAAGCAACTCTCCAAATGGCTTCCTTTCGCCGTTTCGAAAGACAATAGAGGCGTCACACCAAAACAGCCAATAGAAATATTGTGAACGGTTTTGATCTACCCTCAAAATTGTGTATGTCTTTAATACGCTACCTACATAAGAAAATAATGACAGAAATTCGAACGAAAATATATCATCTGTTCCGCTGGAACACAATGTTTATTTTACAGGAGTTTTTTTTTTCAAAGTTTACATATCAAAAAGTATTTTATGAGGAACATTCAGCCACTAAAATTCTAAATTGACGGGTCCTTCTAATACAGACAGACAGACAGACATGACGTTTATTCGCAAAAACTAATACCTGTCTTATTAGCGAGGCGGTTAATTTTTATTAAATCTCGTATCGTATCATTTGGGAAACCAAAGAACTAATGCATTTTCCAATTAAAATTGAAAACAGATTTACAGCCTGCATTTATTAAATATTTTGATAGTCACAGTTGCCTCAGACAAAACTCCGTCAACAGCCAGTAGCACATACGAACTCACTATAACTTCCAAAATTCAACATCAAGTAAATTCTGCCTCTGACTGTACCTCCTAATGCTACTGTATTCCACGATATTGTTCCATCTCCCATGCATTTGTTATTAGTAATTTTTTACTTGTTACGTGATCTGAGATCTAAGTATGTGCATTTTTCAGTGTCTTGTGTCGCAAAAATTCGCACACGAAAAATTGGCTTAGATTATTCTTCAGAGCGAGTGAAAGAGCCTATTTTATTTAAGGTTTTCGTGGCATAGGATATAAAAGGAAAATTCTTTGTTTTTTGTTAATGCATAGTTATTTATTTAGGACACCCAACAAAGATTGATAAATTGAAAGTCTAAATCTATGTGTAACGCGCCCAAATGAACCCAGCCATTAATTAAATAATAACATTTGTTTTGACATAATATACTTTACAATGGATTAAGTCAAAATAACCTATGATTTTAGGAAGATTGATTTGAATAGTGTCGCATAAATTAGTCAAACACCAATAATAATATTGACTTTAAACTAAGGATCTAAAAATGCCTAGCGGCAACAAGGGTTCGCAGCATCAGTAGATCATTACCCCTCTAAGCTGTCAAAAAAATAAACACATTTCGTAACAGTTGCTGGTAGCCACAACCCTACCCTGAGGTCAAATCAAAAGTCGATTCGACAAAACTAACATGAGGGTTGAGATACTTCATAATATTGGTAATAAAAATCGATTGCATTATGTAGTGAGATGAGTTTGATAGCAGATCAAAAAGTACCTATTTTTCATAATAGTTATTAAATCAACGCAAAGAAATTAAGTAGGTAACTTTTTATGTAGCATAAAATGCGAAATATGGTGACTGCTAGTAAGCAGTGCTAATTTTCGTGGATAAGTAATAATGAAATTTATGTTTACACGTGTAAGTCTCAAGTCTAAAAGCATATAAATTATCGGTATGCCACTTGGTCACTACGGCTCTCAAATAACAACAAAAAACCTTAAAAAATCATTCAAACTGATCAAATTCGTGTATTATCCCGGTTTTCGATAGCTCACATTCCCGCAGCCGTCACTCGTCAATCAGCGACCCGTAATCCGGATCCAAATAATAACATTTGGGCAAATCCACGCTAATGTACCGACGCCTCTCCCAGTGGGAATCAACTGCTAACATTATTTCGCGTTTTCTGAATTTCTTCAGGTAAATTTTAGTTAATCTAATACTAGCATAGTTACATTCTCATATACGTAGACTCTTTATTGTATACTGTGAGTATGATTGGATGATTATTAGTTGATAGTTTATTGATTTAAGATCAATATTTTATAAAATTTTAGATTTTGGATCTTGACGATACCAATAAAGTCGTGGGCAAACCTATACCCAGCAGTGGGTGAATTCGAGCTGTAGATGATGATTATAATGATGTTAAAAAAACATAATCCGAACAGAAATTATACACCAATTATTATCATCCCAGACCTTTCCCAGACATGAAATAGCTCAATCATTCGTTTTGTCAAATTACGATTCTGAGTGAAGAAAAATTATACCAAATTTTACCTACATGCAACATTAAATTTAGTCAAAATCAAAATCAAAATCAAAATATATTTATTCAGTACGTTCGTTTTAAGAACGTGACATGTCCCGTTCTTAAAACTAGGTGATTCTACTGCCTGTTCCAACGCGACTCCCTACACCAGTGCAGTTTAAAGTGAACAACATAACATTTAGCCGAATCGACCGCTAATGCACCAGGTCCCAACGGACTTTAACTTACATTGCTTTAAAAATCCGACTAGCCGCTTATAAGCCGTTCGGTAAGAGGTTCAAGAATAAGTACAAAAGAAAGCTGAATTGTTGATGGGATTTTTTTATGAGGGTTAAGAATGGAAGCTTTGTGTAAAGCGTTGGGTTGAATGACCTATACTAATGTTATAAAGAGATTCCCTAACGGCCAGTCTCAATAACCTATCTTCTTTTTCTTCCTACCCTTATCCCACTATGTGGGCCAGCACGACATGTGTTCTTCTTCCATTTCCATCAGACTCATCTCATCTCTATCAGACGTCATCTATTATCGCGCATTCCATTTATTCCAGAATCCATGTTTGGTATTGCTTACCTACTGTGGGTTAGTATTTGTAATTTTGTTGTATGGAAATAATTCCATACAAAATAACTCTTAGTTTATTGAGACTGTCTTTACGTTTGTATGGGATAATTGATACGGTTCTTGAAAATGAAAATTACTTTAATGCAAAATATTACATTATATCTCTTAAAATGTTGCTTCTTCTAATGAAGTGACTTTCGCCCATTGTGCCACAAAGGTCGTTACAGAGGTGCCCATATCATAATCCAACAAAATATCTCATATTTACATGAGCTTTTGAATTTTCGAAGTAATATTATTTAAATCTTTCCTCTTCACCCTTGCTCCCATTTCTTCTCATCAAAACTTTAAACCGTATCAATATTCATAACTTAATCGAATTAAAGCCATCACTTCTCATAACCGAAGCACATTTGTTCGAAAGCCATTTGTTCGAATTACACATTCAAATAGAGACAGTATCGTTTACGCGCGTCATAAATTCTAATAAACGTGAATGATCAAATTAGAAAAATTAAAAGTGATAAATAAAGGGCAATTAAGCGTTATTGCGTAAAAAAGGCATTAATTAATGTGGTGATGGGATGCGACGCAATTCGAGTAATTGAAGAGTAGAGATGGCGAAAATTATAACAATAATAATAATTTTAAGCAAGTATGTGAGTAGGTAAGTAAGTTCTATGGATTAAGTACCTAATTAAATTAAGTATTAAAGATTATTTAATAAATATACAGAATCCAACTAGAGTTTTGAAAGTTTTTAATAAGATTATAATATATTTGATCTATTTAGATTGCGAAAACTTTCCCATTTTTGCAAATAGTTTACTAACTATATTTTGTTATAGTTTCAAGCATAAGCGTAACAGTTTCTTGATTAAACTTTCGGACCACGTTTAAATCAAAACAAATTTTCTAAATCTAAAAATCCATTATATACAACAATAAAGGTTGTGGGATCAATCACCCTTTAGATTATAAGTCGAGGCTATCAAATTGCTGAACGACTTGGCTTTAATAATTATGTAAAGGTAATAATTATAAAAATAAATAATTACTTACAAACACTTTGAAGGAAAATTTATATTTGTGATAAATCAGGTTCTAAACGACAAAACTCGTGCAATACTGCGGTCTTAAAAATAAGGAAAACAATACGAATCACAATCATGACTGTATAATTTTTTAAGATGTTTGAGGGGCTAGAGTAGGTCCAAATAGATTTTTGACTCATGCATTTTGCATGTGAAATTCAGTACGAAGTAAGTTCAAAAAGGCCACCACTATTCTGAGTCACACGTGCTTTAATTACTCGCTTTATTGCATTAATTAGAACGCGTTTAAAGGGTTCCGTCGATTGAACAGAACTCGACATGGCTACGGAACGCCATTCATTGTTCTCATAGTATGGGGGTCATTATCATATTTAATTGGGTTATTAATCAATTGTTTTTGTTTTATAAATTGTAATTGATTAGTGTAACACGATATTTATGGAGGGTTTGGTATTTTGTTCGTTCGTTCGTTCGTATGAGCAAGGTGGCCAACTCAACAGTGACAGGTATTTTGTGGATTCAATATATTTCACTTAAACTTTTATGTTGTGGAAATATTGTGTTGAAAATAACTCTGAGACCTTTGGTATTGCTAAAACAGGCTGCTTTTGTCGAGCTGGAAAAGTTCTATCTACCTAAATAGATGAGTGTGCTAGGCTTATTAGTAGCACCTTTGTGCTCAATGAAAAACATAGCATAATATTAATTATTCAAACCTAGCCCTAAAAAGACTAGTCCAGTTAAAATATTCGATGCACCTTCAAGAGATACCTTTATGAAAATTATATCAACATTGCTGTTCTATAAAGAATATTTTATTTCGTTTCGTAGCTTCAGAATCCATTTACGCTAGTTTCATGCCGGAAATAAATAACGAAACATCCAGTGGAAATATTATAACACTAAACTGCTTCATAAAAGGTGAAAAATAACTTTGAAGGAGTATCAAAGAGAGCTATTATGAAAAATCGTAACGCTTTTACTGGGCGGACTGCGCTGCATTATTCATGAGCACCTGTGTAATATATAGTTATTTATAACGTTTGTGCGATACCGTTATTGGGGTGCACGCCCCGCCCTAGCCGGGTAGGTTCTATACATGATTTATTAAACTGTGTTTAGGTCTTTGATACATAGAAGATACTTGATTTATTTGATAATCGTTTTCTGGTCAATGGTTTTTGTTTTATGATTTGGATGATTTTCTTATTCGTCTATAGAAGTAAAAAGTAGGTAAATAGTAAAAATAAAAAAAACGATGATTGTGACTGTGTTGCATACCTACTTTACGATCTTCTCAGATATAAAATATGTTTCGTATTCAGTAAGTAGTACACAGAGGCAAGTACTGAAACGCAAACATGAAAATAACTAAAGTATTTTGACAAGTATCCGAAGTCCTAATTTATAAGTGGAAAAATTATCCAAGACAGTTCGTCAAAAATGAAGGTAATGAGCTCATTTATATTCCAAACAAATTCTCAAATCATCCGAGACACACTTCTATTAAGCGAGAAACAGAATATAAGTTAACATTGCAGCTTGTTAAAACATAAATGAGAAAATTCGAGAGAGAAGTAGACGTACCGAATCCAATCTTGCGCTTCCCCGGGCGCCGCCGTAATTGCTTAAGAGAAAAATCCAAATGAAAAATGAAAAGGGATTCCCTTTTCAGAGGAAAAATTATATAATTGAATATCTTCTCCGTAAGTATTATGAGGTATAAAATATGATAATTGAGTTTTTGCTCACGGCGAACGAGGCTTGTTATTTTCATCTTTATGCCGAGCTCGGTTGTAGTAGGGTTGCCGGCTGTACCGATGTACAGGGACAGTCTCGTTGTTGTACCCAATGTCCCGATTGTCAATAAGGTAAAAAAAACCTAGGTACTTATGTTATTTTTTCAATCAATAAACTATTTATGAAGAACAAGTGAGTGAATAGAACATTATAAAAATAAAATTATATTCTTAACCCTTTATTTATATTCAACTTAAAATAGCAAGGCCTTAGGATATTTTTAGATACTGACAAGTTATAAAAATCATTACAACAGATGATTGAATGATAAAATACCTAGGTACCTATGTTCACATAGCCACTAAACATTTTTAGAATAGGAAATCTTCCGGTAAAAATATTGACAGATTGATTTCTACATATTTTAGATTTGCCTTTAGACTGTGGTTTTTCTAGTAGAGACAGAATATATTAAAATGATGAGTGAATTTAACACGACTTGCAGTAATTTCAGGCAACCCTAGTTTGAGTAACGTTAATGAACGCGCTGCGGTTTTCAACTACGATATTGTGTTACTCGTTTTTGAATTTAGACAACACACATTCTGGAATTTTAATGAATGTGCTTTGCATATACTGTCTACAGTTTTACGGACAGAGATTATATTTTTTACTGAGACTTTAATACTCTCCTGTTTAATATAAACAAGATATGTATAAAAAAATATTTCACACATTCATTTTGTTAGAAACAAGGTTTAAATTATATAGAGCTTTTAGTAAGCTAAATTAATTGATTTGTGGTACACACTCGTTTATGTAACAAGCATGACAAATGCAAAACCTAACTGAAAAAACATGCTTAAGTTCTTCTGATAAAACAAACTATTTCTTACCGATTTATCCATACTTTTGTCAAGTATGGACAAATCGGTAATAAAAAAAAATTTTACTACACGAGTGTTACAGTATTAATTTACCTATACACTCGTGATGTATTTATTAGCGAGGCGCGATCAAGTCGGACAAGCAAATCTTCAAACGACACACGACGTCAAAGGCACGACCGATTCCCGCCGAATTAAATTTGCGTGTCCCGCGGCGAGGTCTTATCGAGTTTGCTATCAAAGAGCAGCCATTTTTAAAAGTTCCATCGAGTCAGGTATACGACCAATTGTGGTTCCGCTTTGTTCTCTCCTTTGAGTTTACGAAGTTATGGAGTTTCGGTAGGAATAATTTGTGTTGCGCGCGCCGCGATACGATTACCGAGTTCTGAATCCGATCCGGAGAATCGAATTCCGGCCGCTTGGGAAGTTCGCTTGTTCGATTATAATGAGACGAGTTTAACTCAAACTTTCACGGGAATTATTCGAATGAAAGTTTGCTCGAATTATGTTATTATCAGTTTAAGTAAAGAAAGGTATTCGATGTAGGTTTAATTTTTTTAATGGCTCCCGAATCTGTTATTCATCGATACGTTTTCCCAATGAAAAAAAGGTTCACGTAAATATTATGGTATAATCTGTTTGCATTCTATCGTTATTAGCTGAACTTGTAAGACTTTAAATAAATTGACAATCATTTTAAATACAAACATCTTTAAGATCTTGAAAGGTGATATCGCATCTTGGGAATACAGTTGTTATTGTGTTCCACTATCGTTATTTAAAATGTATTGAATGAGTATCATAGCTTATCATCATTATTCTTCTTCTTGTCGTGTCACTATTTCTTTCGAACGGGTGTGGTGAATTGCGAAAGTGTGGTGATTATTGCCTAAAAGGCTTCTTTCGTGCACTAATTATTCATAATTATTATTAATATTATTATAATTAGCTAATTGTGTCTCACTGCTAGACTAAGGCCTTGATCTCTCCAATTGATTACAAGATCAGTGTTCTATTGAAACAGTAATTATGTAGGTACTTAATAGCCCGCTGAATTACTTCCACATCTAGTTGGTTTCCAAACAAAATAAATGTCTTCTCAAACAATATTGATTCACACTTCGGTCCCCTGAGGATTCTTACAAAGAGATGAATAAGCAAGCCAGTCACGACCGCTAACCTCGTTCCGGCGCAAATACTGATTGCTAACGACTCCGACGAGGCGACGACACGGCAAATTTGATTCCTAGACCGGGATTAGATATGATTGACTCTTTGGGTGATCTGGATACCTTACATTGGCTATGGAAACTGAACCTATGAACCTGAGTCTAAATGTTTGGAAATAGCATCTACTTTTAGAAATAAACAATAAACAAAACAAATATATTAGATATCTTTGGGGATAGGACGATTTAGATGATGATATATATTTCTATGTTAAATATGTAAGTATTTAAAAAAAATGTATCTATGTAGTATATCAGTCATCTAGTTACCATTACACAAGCATTAAATTGCTTAGCTTGGGACTAGATGACGCTGTGTGGAAAATCCAA
The DNA here is from genome assembly GCA_963582015.1 of Xanthorhoe designata. Classification (NCBI taxonomy): domain Eukaryota; kingdom Metazoa; phylum Arthropoda; class Insecta; order Lepidoptera; family Geometridae; genus Xanthorhoe; species Xanthorhoe designata. The sequence continues at coordinate 9,357,292 of OY757046.1, forward strand.
GGATATTTATTTTGATTTTAAAATATTGAAATTCTTACAGATTTGAATTCACGGTCTAATTGATTTTCTATATTCAAGGTTCTAAATGAGATCTTATAACTTTTTGTACGATAATTCCAGAAGCTGTGATTCTTGAGATCTTAAATCTTAAGTGCAATGTTGATTGCTCAAATCATATAATCCTTGCATCACTAAATTTAAATGTAAATTGCATAAAATCAAATGAAAGAGAACCTCCTTTACAAATAAGTCGACGAATATTTTAATTTGTATCTGTTGCAATTAGTTCTACGAAGCTCTACGCCGTAGCGATGACGTAGCGAAATGCTACGAGTTTTGTCAGACGCGACTAAAGAAGATATTCCTAATCTTTAAACGACTACTCGTATAACAATAATTGTATGTGTATTATATTATAAAAAAAACGAATCTTCTACAAATTTACACAACCTATTGTGGAAATTAGAATCAGCTGGCCTAGCTAAAGAAGTTAACAATCTGTAGAATGCCAGCGTACTAATGTCGCCAGTATCTTGGGCACGCTTCCAATGGACACTAACTAGTAAACAAGATTATTCTTTCAATGAAAACTGGTAAATGCAAAAAGTTATAAAATATTTCATTAGATTGCTACTTTCTTATTATTTGATGTTGCGAAGTCTTTATAAAAAGTAAATGTAGCTATGACTAAAGCTGTAGGCGCGATAGATAGTCGCGTCGTGTAGAGAAGGCTGATAAAATAAGCTCATAATTTCCGAGATTCACAGACAGCGCAGAGATAATGGCTTTCGTTAATATTAATGAATATAAACAATGTTTAATTTCTGAAAGTTGGAGGTATTTTAATTTTCTCTTAAAACTTTATACATTTTGATAATCTGCTTCTACAGATTGGAATATAAAATGATACTAACCATACAAAGCGAGAGATAAGTTTAATTATCTAGCTATATTTGAAGCCATTTTAATATTACAGTAGTGGCTATTCGGAGTGTCGCAAAAGCTAAACTAAACTAACTAAAATTATTGCCATCCTTTTTATTCCAATCGCTATGAAAGGGACGGCAACATTTTTAGTTAGTTTAGTTTAGCTTTTGCGACACTTCGAATTGCCACTATTATTAATCATTTATAATTAACTTACTACTACGAATAATGGTATAGTTTATGCTTCAGACCATCGAGTACTTAGGTATGTGTAACAAAAATACCTAAGTACTTGATTTTATAAGTGTATCCCGTGATTATGTATTGATGCTGACTCATGTGGGAATTAACTGAACTAAAAACAGTATTTAGAAATCATTACCACTCACAAATACTTTGCCTCTTTTTATAACAATAATAAAATGATTTTTGGTTAAATAAATCCAACAAAATATTAATCCTACAACCCGCATGCTGGTCAAAATAAAGGTTGAGCCACACTCGATCTTTCCGCGACAACGCACACTTGATTTATTTTTTACGGCTACTGTATGCTGGCGTCACGAATCTTCAATGGGTTAAATCGCGGTTGGTACGCCTCATTAGATGCAATAGTTTGATTGTGGATAGTGTGAGAATTTTATAGTAGATTTGAGTAATGATTATAAATAATATGATTTTTTTTGTCCTTTTTCCCAGAACATACTTGGTATTTATCGAAAACCATCAACAATTTGGAATATTTTAGGTAATACTTCACCGTACCTACGTAAAATACTTTGTATTATGTATTAACATACACACAAAAATCTTTAAACATAATGTCGTCCTCCAGGTCGTATCCGACTTGAAGGACGAAATCGAAAATCCTGGTTATCAGAAAACATAGATGTATTTTTCCAAACAATAAATATCTGTACTTTTTTAACGCCATAATATTTCTAAAGCAGTGTATGTACGTACACACTCGAAAACGGCACGTGCGCGCCGTATTATCGCACAATATTGTATGACGCCCGCGGCGACGCAGCGGGCGGCATTCCGAGCACGCCTTGTTGACCGTGGTTAGTGTTGAAATAACGTATATGAAGCGAAAATGATAGCCCCTATATTTGTCTCTAATAGACGATAAAAAGTGAATACAATTGTTGAAATTCTTTACATAAAAATGTGTGTATTTTTGTGATCCAAAATAAAAAAGAAGTTGAATATTGGTGCTTGCAAATAGAGGATCAAGCTTTGAAATAAACAAATTAAAGTGAATAGCATAATTAGTTTCCAATTATTTGTACAAATAATTATCGTGAAGGTGTATTAAAAAGGGTTTTATCATTGTTTTGATTGTATTCATAGTTAACTTAGAACATTATATTGTTTAAACTTGTTTTTCTTTTAATTTTTACATCACTTTATGATTTATCGAAGTGGCTTTCTATGAACTTATCAAAGCAGTGTTAAATGAGTCATCAAACGTAATTCAGCAACAAAATCAAGATCCAATTACGGTACATTTAGCATGAATAGCTCCACTTGAGCCCACGCTCGCGTCGCGTGCCTACTCGCTTTGTTTATCCCGAATCAAGGCAATTTAGCGTTAAGCGATCGCCTATACCGATTTAGGGTGACACACCCTTCGTAAATAAATAGTCACTGCGCTTGCGGCTATTAAGCTTTCTTTTAAATTGTGTCGTACGATTTTTACGGACAGTGTGCGCGTGCCCTAATGTTTGGTCTCTTGATTGGAATCAGTTCCGGAGTCATATTTGGACACATTTATTTTATTTTTATGGCCGGGTTATGGCGTTTTGATTTAGTGGCGATGGTTTTAATGGGTTGGATTGTGACCACAAACTAACCGATGATAATGTGAATAAAACTTCCTATAAGAGTCAATGAGAGAGCGTTGTTTACTTATAGGTAATATATATAACGACTAACTCTCGCTTGATTAGATAAAAACTTTAAAACAAGCCTGAAAAAACATATTTTTGATTGAATAAATAAATGTAAGTGCGTACTGTGTATAATATAGATTATGCAACATACGAATTTGATATTGTTCTTAGATAAGTTCAGTTTCTGCGTTTATTTGTGAGCTGCCCTTATAGGTACCTTGAATGATATGAATGACATTTCAAAAGAATTAGATTGTAATATTCAAATTTAGGCTAATAACGACACATAATAATCAAAAAGTTCCAAAAATGTCTTCTCAAATAGTCTATGTAAAAAATATTTAAGTACATTATAGCTGTAATGACGTCACTAAAACTTACAAAGCGCGTTGAGTCACAACGGGCCGGCTCGGTGTTCGTTAATGACATTAATTAATGTTTAATTGAGCCAAATAGAGTATCAATTTAGCGGACGGCAATTGGATCATGGAGACGCGAACCCGTTCACTTGGTATTTTCCATGCGTTTGTTTTATTATATTTTACACGATTGGCCCACATTTTGTAAGTATTTCACGGGACGATGAAATTGCAATCAAAGCCATTGCTGCTTATTAGTAGGTACACAAGTTTTTCGATTTTTGTCGATCTTTTAGACTAAAGTTAAACATCGTAAAGAAACTCGTTTTTATATACACATAAAATACCTACTTATAAAAAGTGAACTTATATAAAATGCGTATAATATTTGAGACAACCTTTTTTTAAAAATGTCTTAAATGTCTAAATATACCTACTCGTATATGGCTGCACTTTTAATGAAGGACCTTAAAATATTCCAGATACTAAATTTAATTGCAATCCACAGTTCGTTTTATGTGTAGCTAAGCCTAATAATAGTAGGTACATAAGTACATGATGCACTACTTTTTGTTTGTATTTCACTTTCAAAACTATCGTGAGTTGTATTAGACATTATAATAGCACACGGGAAATTACTCACGTAAAATTATCGTCGATTTAGATACCGACAATGTTTCGATTCTTCCGGAGAATCTTCATCTGGGTATGAGTGTATGTGTGAAGAATCGAAACATTGACGGTATCTAAATGGACGATAATTTTTGTTTGTAGTTTAAAAGAAATACTACAAAATGTTGTCATCCTCTGGCAACAGGAAGCCGCGACGGCCGAGCGTCTCAACAGTTCCATTAACCACATTAATTAGCGCTGAATTGACTTAAACAGCGCAATTAGTTATGCGAAGTGTACCGCAACCCGCTAGTGGACAAGTGCCTTTATAATTGCCTACAATTGATCCGTGTATGCCAAAACGTTCCGAGCCGAGGCAACGCAAAATTGAATATCAGACAAGGGTTAGTTATTATACTATTTTGTTGTATTATAAATTTAAGTTTAGTGGACAACACGATCTTAGAAGATCGATTACACGAGACGAGTTTTCTTTTATTTTTGAAAAGCAAAGTTTTTTTTGTAAGTAAGCCAAAAAACTACATTAGGTATCCCAAGAGTTTTTTTTATATTATCCGGACCACTAGGTCAAATTAGGTAGGCGGCCATTAGGCGAAATACCTAATCCAGTCCACTCGTGAGCTCAGTGACTAATATTATTAGAAAAGTGGAGGTGAATAGCATGACATCAATACGACGTATTTTGTAAAAATGCAGCCAATATTATAATTGTGACAACAAAATCGCGCTCACGTTTAGACATTTGAACAAGCGCTACGCTGGACAAGATGGCGGCGCGTCCGGTCGGAAGTGCGTCTAATGCGATATACGACTTATCGCGCCGACACGTGCGATCAGCCGGGATTGTTGCCTTCAGATCTTTAGGAATTTATGGGGATTCACTACCGGCATGTGATTGTTACTTTCACAATGGAGATTTTACTTATTAAATTCATGTTAAATATGTTCTTATTTTGATCATTCTAAATAAAAGCATCTCATAAAATAGGCATTAAACAAATGTCTGTGAATTTTCCAAAACCTTGGGTTTATCAAGTTTTATTACAACCTTATGATGACACAGCTAAATCTGACAGGCAGTAGAATCACCTAGTTTTAAGAACGTGACATGTCAAAGTGGTCTATAAACGATCGTACTGAATAAATACATTTTGATTTGATTTGATTTGATTTGACAAACAGTGTGTTCAAGCGTTAAGGTGGCCCTTCCCGGTACGTCTATCATCGACGCGGGCATAGCTGAAAAGCTTGTTGTTTCATCCAGCGCAATGCTAGAAAAAGAAGCAAAGCGAAAAAAGAGAGATAGCGCCTCAGCGCTCGGCATTCAGTAGGTACTTTCGCCGCTCACTCGCTCACTCGAAAAATAGTGTGCGGAAATTTCATAAAAAGTGTTCCAGGAAATACGTTTTTTTAAGTAAGCCTTACAAGTTTGTAAAATAAATATTAGTCATTTAGAATCTCCATAAGATTTGCAAGGTTTCTATGACAATATTTTCTTTACGTTTACAATTTATGAGTACATTATGAACGGCCAAAGTTCAGATAAAATTTATGCTAAAAGCAGGTTTTTGGAAGCTTATACTGAATTTGTTTCTCAAAATTTTGATTTTTAGTTTCGATAGAAACCTAGATATAGTGCACAAGATACCTATTAGTCCAAAAGTTTAAAAGAAAGATCTGTTACAACGGCATAATCACGTACGAGCCTTTGTATGAAAAGTGAGCCGGGTTGACAGCTCTTAATTGATTTTATTTAAAAACAAAAAAAGATTTATTTTTGGATATTTCAAAGAAAAGTCATAACTTATTTTAAGAACCAACGCCGGTTTTACTAAAATAAATGCTGAGTTTTTATCAACAAATTCTACCTGTATTTATTCATTTAAATTATCTCTGTAGCGCAGTGGTTGAAAGCCCGCCTGAGACGCAGAAGTTGCGGGATCGATCGCCGCTGCGGGACAAGTATTTGTATAATCTTCAAATATTTGTCTCGTGTCTGGGTGTTTTCTATCTATAATATTGTATGCATTTACAAAAAATATATCTATGTATGTAGTATATCAGTCCTTTGGTTACCATAACACAACCATTAAGTTACTTAGCTTGGGACTAGATGACGCTGTGTGGAATGTCCAAGGATATATTTTTTTAATGCCTATCTGTATCTCTGCTAGCTGTATCTCAATATCTCTAGAACGTCTATATAATAATGTATGTTTGTGACCTACAGCCACTTCAATAACCATACATTCTCGTAGCACCTACATTAAGGCAATCATTTGTGTACGTCAACGCGTGCGCGTGCGTTTATATAATTTTATTCGAGACTAATGAAAAAGTCTTATTCATTGAAATAATTGTTATGAGAATCGACCTTGATTTTGCTGTAATTTAGGTAAGTACCGTGAAATATGCATTAAATAATATAATAGTATTTTCCTAATATTTGTTTTGACAACCTCTGTGGCGCAGTAGATGAAAGCTTGCCTATGACGCAAGAAGTTGGGGGTCGATCCCACTATGGGACAAATGTTTGTATGATCTGCAAAAATGTTCACGAGTCTGGGTGTTTTTTATGTACCTAGGTACAACATGTACCTATGTAAATACAAAAAGTAGTATCAGTACTATAGTATCAGTCATCCGATTACAAAAACACAAGCAATAAGTTGCTTAGCTTGATAATATGAAAATAATGATTGAATTAGACATTCACATAATGTTTTTCACCGTAAAGCCGTTAATAATATTTGCATCAAATTATATAGCATTAGCATAAGTATACGAAATTTCGCTGAAATTAACGCGAATTTCATTTGTAGAGGAAATTCATTTGAACCGGCTCCACTGTAGAGTGGTTTTACTTCACGTCTTCAATTACACAACTCTACATATTCAAGCACACGAGTAGACATAGTGACGAATAGAAAAGCAATATTGATAAATAGGTACATTTTTGTTAACAGACCGACAAGATCTCAGATTCAAATCTTCAGTGACAGACAGTGTTTTCCTTTTATAAACTGTCATACTTTTATTAAGTTGGCCACTTGCTCATACGACGAACGAACGAACGATTAAGGAAAAAAGAGGTAAGTCTTAACCTACATTAATTTATTAACTTTTTTACAACAACCCTCACTTTGACTTTGGTCTAATCATAGGGTAAATGAAGATTGAATGATTAAATGAGGGTAATTAATAGACTGTTTGAAGTGATTTTAACAAATAATGTTGTTTCAAGCAATGAAAAAACTGTCAAAGTATTATTATACCATGCAAAAGGTGTGTCCTCAATCTCTATATGATTTTGAAAGCTTTTATTCGGTTTAGAACAATACTCGTGTGGTCTACGAACTCATGAGCAATGTATTATCATAATAAATGTATCAACTGTCTAGAGTCGCGACGGCAATTTGTATTCTGAATTGTTATTGAATTATGCGCGTAACTGAATTGAGAGGCTGAAAAATGTTGGATCATTGATGTGCGTTGAAACAGAAAATGTAAGCTTTCTTAGATATGGAAGTTTTCAATTTGTTGATTGTTTAACTTAAAAGCACAGTCAATGTGTAAAGGGATATTTTTCTGGATTGGATTGAGATTGAGGATTTTCTGAACACGATATCCATCTTACTACAACTTTTTAATAAACTTTTGTGATGTAAGATGCAATTATGAACATTTCTATTAGAAAGTTTGAGATGTTATCGAAATTCTTTGAGATTTTATTGGTGACATTTAAGCCTCGGGATACTACCGAAAACCAAAACACAATAACAGGTACAGTTAGCATAAAACAAATTTTTCCTACGTGCTTATCTAGGATCTTATTCTAAAAGATAAGTTTATATTGAAAGTTCCATTTTAAAAGCTAATATTGACTCACCAGGAAATAATAACGATTTCAAAATGAGTCTATGATCATTCCCAAAAATATCGTGTGGTTAACAAAATGTAATTTACCTACACAATTCATCAATTAAGCCGTACTCTCATTACAGCCATTAATTCAACACCATTTCGGAATCGCTATCGGAGAATCAAATTAAAGCGTCGATTAAAACCACATTACGTTGTACAGGCGGCTCCGCAATTTTATTTACATTTCAACTGGAGTTTGTGTGTATACTCAGATTTAATTCACCAGAAATATCCACTTTCTGGCGTAGAATCGTGACGAATGCCACAAGCTAAGGGAGGCATAAACCCAGCAGTGGGTGAAGTCGAGCTGTGAATGATAATGATGGTCCAGTTTCTGTAGAAATTTGTATTTAGTTACTCCCAGGAGGTTGCGGGTTGAATCCCCGCCACGTGACAAACGTTTCTATTCGATCTGCACGTCTGGGTGTTTTCTATGTATAATAATTGTATGTATTCACAAAAAAATATGTACCTAAGCTTTATATCAGTCATATCATCATATCAGTTTCCCTTAACACAAGCTCTGGTTTCTAGGCTTCATGATGCTGTGCTTGGCTATACACTACACACAATCACAACAAGTTCGTAATTACCTACAAGCTTAAAGTGCTATGGGTAATCAAATAAAACCGATGTTCCTATTAATACCATTTGTCAATTTGTTTATCTCATTTTCTCGGTGACAGTACAGTACAGCCGCGCGAGTAATTGGTCGGTGTAACGAACCCGTTTCGCGTCAACCCTTGCGCCCGCATGCCGGCCTAATTGTCCACATTAATATGACAAATAGATTACGGGGCCTGTTGTACCCGCGATGTGATACTAAAGGGTTATTTGCGATTCGCTTGCCGCTTTTGATGCCCAAATATTTTAACATGTTTTCACAAAATACTTTTGTAAAAACATTTGAAGAAAAAATAGGTTCTTGATTGTTGCTCATGGTGCGGTAGATATTTTGTAACGCATTTAAACATGGAAGTAGGATATGATACAAAATTGGTATAGGCTTACCAACTGAGCGGTGAGAGAGGAACCTAATCTGTCAGGATTTTTAATTATGTTATATATTTACTCAGCGTGTATTTTTATCTTTTATGAATGAAAGTTTGAAGTAGTTGTAGTTGACTGGCCGAACGTATTAGCATTTTTAGTATGAAAATGTTTCTAATCAATGTTTTGAAAAGTTTCTGAAAATAATTTCCCACAAGGTATTTGTATGTCCATATAAAGTGGCAAACTCTGGAGACGGAGTTTTTATGGCGTTCGAAGTAAAGACAATCGGTAGTGGCATGATAAGGTACGTTTCCCACAAAAACATTCCTTACAAGCTAATACAGTGACATCAACACGAGCGCACCCGCCGCTTCGACACATAAATTCGTTAAGCGACCATTTTGTCGACGCGCTAATCCACAGCGTGGCTTAATTCTTACAGCAAATTGTATCAGCTAGTGTCAGCTGTTTGTACTGCATGTTATCGTATTTCATGGGCTTTTTGGTTGTGTTTGTAGAATCAATTACGCGTGAAATGAGCTTAAACTCAGTAGATGTTCAGGCTTTGATAAAAGTCGAAAGTGTTCATAATCAGTTTTTTCATTTGTCTATGGGGTCACGTAGGATAAAGACCCTTCTAAATAACGTTTCCTTCTTTTTGAATTATTACCATAATTATCAAAACAAGATAATGAGAATATTGAAGCATTTTTCGAATAATATTCGAAAAATGCTAAAAACTATTTGGGTATTTTTAAGATTAACATATTATGTTAATCTTAAAAATACCCAAATAGTTTGCATTCATATTGTCACGGTAAGGTAATATGCATGTAATCTTCACTCTATACGTTCCTATTTTAATTATTATTACGCTATAGTTTCTCATGAGACCGTTTTCCTCCATTCTAATCTCCCAGTTAAAATCATACTTAAATCTTGTCAAAGTCAAAACGAAGTCTCCATCATAATTAAGAGGATCGATACTTAACCAATTAAAGTTTAAAGTTAATTTACAAAGTGGGTTTAAGCTCGATATTGACAATTAAACTCTGCTTGATTTGATTAAACAGAATCTTGCAGACTTGAGTAAACTGTTGCTTAACGAGTAAGTTTCAAGAGCGATGTTTAATAGACGGAGTTTTGTTTTTAAAGCAATTGGGGGATGTTTTACAATAGTGCTCAACTTAGGAGGTTTATAATTTGACTAGCTTACTCGGCTGCGGCTTTACTCTCGTTGTACTTACCTGGATATAACCTATGTGTTAATTCAGGTCTTAAACTATGTTTATTCCAAGTTTTAACCAAATTCGTTCAGTAGTTTTCGTGTAAAAGAACAATAAACATCTATACAGCCACAAGTCCATACACACTTTTGCGTTTATAGTAGGTATTAGTGGGATATTATGGTGTAAGTACTTAGTATCTTTTATAATTATTAATGTCCAAGGATATTTATAATTTATTTATTAATAATATTTAATTTGACCTGTAACAGTATTATGGTAAACATTTACCAATGAGAATCTGTGCACGTAATGATATTCAATAAAATGTTTACGACTTACGAATAAAATAGCTGGCCTAAATACTTCAGCGCGAGTAAATTATAGTAAATTGGGGCATTAAATTATTGTCAATCAATGCGGGGCGTGATACTCGACCGCTTTGTTTCAATAAATAACAGGTTTCATAATTGTTTACTGTACTGTATTGTAAAGCTTGTGTACAGAAGAATTTGTTTGTTTATTTTGGGCTACCCTCTTATTAACATAGTCTCAGCACGGGATCACTACCTACTGCAAATAAGCTTAGCTACTTTACTGCCTTGTTAAGTAATATCATCATCATCATCATCTGAAAAATGAACAACTGAAAAAAGATTTGTTAATAATGTTTATTAATAGAAAAGTGCAATCAAGTGACAAACGAATAAAGTAAAACTTAATATACAGAAACCATTTTCATCGACCACTAGTTAACCATATTATATTCTCATTATCGAGTAATACGAAGATAAATTAGTAACAAAAATATCGCATCAGAAAAGTAAATAATCTCATAATACCGTCCATCTTTCAACTTCGCCATCGAGTCTCATGGAGCGAGACGAGCGCAATATAATTACCGCTGATGAGTCCGGAGCTTAAATGACCTAATCGAGTAATTGCCATAAACTCACATCTTCGTTACTGCATGACGACACACTAATAAACTTCGTTATGATTCGGGATGTTTGCTGTCCGGCTAATTTTTTTATAAATTCGGCTTTTTTTGTGGAAATAGTAAGAAAAAACATGAAAAAGTAGCGTAGATTACGCATGAGCTATGACTATACCATACTTAAGCCGGGTTTAGACTACGCTATAATATAAAAGCTCATATAGTTCATAGCACAACAATATCGTGCACCATATATTAAATAAGGACACGTTCACACTTGATTTTTAATTTCACTGTTATTTTTATATTTTTTACGTCTTTAACATTTCCAACCGGCTTACGCAGACCGGCTTTTTACGAGTAACTCATTCATCTCATTACGGCCTCAATTACGATTCGCTGGTTTAGTGCGAATTGCTGGTAAGAATTACAGAGGCCTATAAATTAGGGTGTGGGTGGTATTTTAACACTACGCTGATTAAACCCAATGTTGGTACAAACTAGCGGCTGCCGGCAACTTCCTTTGCGTACTTTGCTGCCACTACAAATAACACGACTTCCGCTAAATGCGTTTAAAATTAAATTGAAATCATTTCTTGAATCTCATCCTTTTTACAATATCAATGAATTTTTATGTTCCTCTTTTTCTGACATTACCTTAGATTAGATTAGATAAGTAGGTATATAGTAGTAGGTAATTGGTTAGTGTTGTAGGTAAACAATTAATATTGAATTATTGTTATTATTAATTTGTTAATTGACTTTTATTATACATTTTTTGACATGCCAATGTTATGCGATGTAACACTATGGTTTAAATAAATGAATTTACTGAATTTACTGTACGTCTATATCAATTATTCTGATGTTTATGTTATAGTGAATTATAAATCTAATAATAATTAGACCGTATTAAGTAATTAAACCGGGCAGACCATCAGCCCGTTCGTCGGACGACTTCAAAAAAAAACAAAAAAATATATTGGACACGAGTTTATACTTCGTCAGAGAGGTTGCAAGAGAATGGATGAGGCTAGCCCTTGCCAGCCTCATCCATTCTCTTGCAACCTTAAGAAAAATGTCTCCTCATAGTCTAGACTATGAGGAGTGGCGAATTAGAGAGAAGGCCTACAACCAGTAGCGGGTAACAACGGGCTGATGGTGATGATGAAGTAAATTAAATATCAAATCGAAGGCACAGCGAAAATTGGGGTACTCACTGATCAAAAGGTGAGAAGATGTTATGCTGCGGTCGCTGGTCGGGGCCGGCGTCTCGCGAGCCCACGCTGCCGACAGAGGGCGCCGGGGAGGCACAACTAGTCTCTGACCTGCTAGAGGCAGTTACAAACAAAATATACATTACAATGTGCTTTAAATTTTACCATAGAACTTTCAAAACTATCGTGTACACTCATGATAGTTTTGAAAGTTCTATGACCCAACATAAGTATCCTTAAAAATAAATAAATAGACATTATAATTAGCCTACATTTTTCTGAAGGAAAAGCTTCTTAATAAAACCTAAGACGTAACAACAACATCGAACACCTAAATGCACTGATTTCTTTTTCATTTTTATAGCTGCGTAAATAAATAAATATTAGATATTTTCCTAGAATTTCAGCCGAGACCGACACCGAGCCATGACTTTGGCCGAGAACGGCCGAGACCGAGACCGAGATCTCGCTCGGACCTTAGCTTAGTTAGATGGTAGAATTCAAAGTCTGAAAAGAAGTAGATACTAGCTGCAATGATTGTCAGGGCGTGAGGTCACGCGTCTCTAATTAGTGTTTCATGTCACGTGATTTATGTGAATAATTTTCCGTATTTATTTTATGAAAATATTAATTAATCCAAAATATTTAAGTGTTTTTAATTGTTTTAATGATTATTTAGACCAATACTATCCATACAAAACCGAAATATATGTAGATTGTTCATAGTGGCAATTACCCTATTCTGAACCCGATCCTTATAACTAATACCTCTCGTGCCTAGGTGAGCGGTTCGGCGAGCGGTTCGGAGAGCGGTGCGGCGAGCGGCGCGGCGAGCCCGGCGTGACGGGTGGCGAGCCGCGCGGCGACCCCCCGCCTGATACGGGCGAAGCTTCAGCTGAGCCTCGGGACATACCACATTCTGATGAACCCTGTCAATGCAGAATATAGTTTGATTAACTACACACGTTACACTGGTTTTTACCACAAAATCATTCAAACATGCATTATAACAAAATATGAATATATTATGATTATTATGCCGATGTAGTTGAGTACCTAAAAACAACGCCTTAATGACGATTGTCATCTTCTTTTTTAATTATAAATATTTTTTATATTTAGGTATCTAATAAGTAGATTTATGATATAAAAAAATAACAAATAGATAGAAATAGAATAACAGATAGTAAATAAACTCATCGATAAAGGAATTAAAAATTGAAATAATAGCTAACATTTACTTGTTACAATATGTATTGTCTTTTTCTTCTATTCTATATTCTAAAGTACCTACGGTGGCGTTTAAAGTGATTATACCTTATCATCAGAGGGGTCTCGCTTAGTCACTATATCAGCTCCTTCTCTCTTTCTCTGCTCTTCTTTTAACCTCTCCGCTTTCCTCCATTTCGCTCGTCGATTTTGAAACCATACCTTTACAAAGAAAAATACATGTCATTATAAGTAAGTCACATGAAAATATAGTTCTCTCTGTATAATCTAATGAATGAGACTGTTATTGTCAAGAAAATTAACATTCTTATTAGGTTAAACCTAAAGTTTTTCATTTAATCCTAATTATGTGGGTGGATATGTTTTATAAAATTGCTAGCCTTTTAGGCCAACATTTTTTTTTTTTAAATACAAGCATCAATAATGTCTTACACCATGGCATGGAATTGTAATGGGCTACTACAACACCAGAACGAACTGCAAGTAGTCCTAGACATGGAAAATATTGATGTGTGTCTTATATCAGAAACACATTTTACAAGGCAAACTCATACCAAATTCAAAGGCTACAAAGTCTACCATGCACTTCATCCAGCTAATAAAGGTAGGGGAGGTAGTGCAGTTATTGTAAAGGAATGCATCAAACATCATGAAATAAGCAAACACGAAGAGCAGGAAATCCAATCTGTCTCAATTCGAATTGATACTGAACAATATCCCCTTACTGTAGCAGCCATATACTGCCCACCGCGTTATACAATCAGACAAAATACCTACACAAATCTCCTACAAGAGCTTGGTGAGGAGAGGTTCATTATTGGAGGCGATTTCAATGCCAAGAACACTTACTGGGGCTCTAGGCTTACAAATACAAAAGGAAGAGAACTCATGAAAGCTATAAAAGAAACTCACTCTGACGTTGCATCTACGAGATCGCCAACCTATTGGCCAACAGACCCCTTAAAAATACCTGACCTAATAGATTTTTTCATATATAAAAATATATCCTCAAACTATTTTAAAATAGACCAGAGCTACGACATGAACTCGGATCACTCTGCAATATACTTAGAAATTAGTGATAAAGTTATGCTTAAAGATACCATCCCAACCTTAGTAAATAAACATACGGACTGGGAAAGTTTCAAAATGGAGCTAGACATGAACATTGAACTAAGTGTTCCGCTAAAAACCACAGATCAACTAAACAAAGAAGTTGAACATTTTATTAACTTGGTGCAACAGACTGCTTGGAACAATACACCAGATTTAAGAAAAAAGATCACTAAAAATAGGTACCCCAAGGAGATCACACAACTTATATGTGAAAAAAGAAGGCAAAGAAAGCGGTGGCAACAATCCAGATGTCCACATGACAAGAAAAAGCTGAACAACCTAACAAAAAAATTGACGAAGGAAATACAATTATTTATTGACAGCACAACCTCCTCTTTCCTAAAAAAACTAACGAATGACAGCAAAAGCAACTACTCGCTATGGAAAGCAACTAAAAACATGAAAAGGCCAATGACCCAAATACCCCCACTAAAAGAGGAAAACGGGAAATGGGCAGTCAGTAATGCAGACAAAGCAAGAAGGTTTGCTGACCATCTAGAAAACATCTTTACGCCTAATGAAGGTCAAACGCATAACATGGAAGCTACGATCTATGATGTCTTGGAGGAACAACTTTATATACCGCCAGTTTCACCCAGAGAGATCCGAAGTGAAATTCATAAGAACATAAATTCAAAAAAATCGCCAGGTTTTGACCTCATCTCAGGCGAAATACTTCACAACCTACCAAGAAAGGCTCTAGTGAAAATAACAAATATTATGAACGCTGCGCTAAGGTTAAAATATGTGCCTGATTTATGGAAAGTGGCTGAAGTAATAATGATAATTAAACCGGGAAAACCACCTTGTGATGTAAAATCATATAGACCGATTTCCCTTCTTCCAATAATCTCAAAATTATTCGAAAAATTATTACTTAAAAGGTTAAGACCTATCATAGAAGCCAAGCACCTCATCCCAGAGCATCAGTTTGGATTCAGAGAGAAACACTCAACCATCGACCAGGTCCATAGAATTACAAACATTATTGAAAGTAATCTAGAAAATAAGACGATCTGCGCTACCGTATTCTTGGATGTAGCACAAGCTTTTGATAAAGTCTGGCATGAAGGCTTGATACTTAAATTGAGAAAAATTCTTCCCAAACCTTATGTAGATATCCTACAATCATACATAACGGACAGATTTTTTAGAATTCGGCAAGAGGATGCCTATTCTGACATAAAAGAAATAAAAGCTGGGGTGCCACAAGGAAGTGTACTAGGTCCGGTACTCTACCTTTTATACACCAGTGACATCCCTGAACTAGAGAATAGTACTATAGCAACATTTGCTGATGACACGGCTATAATGGCAGTTGGCAGTACACATGCAGAAGCAGCAGAAAAAGTGCAAAATGCAGTAAATAAAGTATATGACTGGACAAAGAAATGGAGAATCAACCTAAATGAATCTAAATCAATACATATCAATTTTACAAACAAAAAGGAGGAGTACCATCCAGTATACCTAAACCATGTGCCCATACCGCATGGAAATACAGCCAAGTATTTGGGTATGACGCTTGACGCAAAGCTGCGCTGGAAAGCTCACGTCAAGAAGAAAAGAGATGAGTTGGAGCTTCGCTACAAACAGATGTACTGGCTACTTGGAAGACAAGCTGCCCTATCAGTACACAATAAAATTATTTTATACAAGCAGGTCCTAATGCCAGTATGGACCTATGGTATACAGCTATGGGGCTGTACTAAAAAAAGTAATATTCTTATCATCCAGCGTTTTCAAAACAAAGTACTTAGGGATATCGTGAATGCTCCCTGGTACGTTAGAAATGAAGACCTTCACAGGGACCTTAACATAGACTTCGTTGATAAAGTTATACAAAAATACGCAGAAGCTCACGAAAATAGACTTCACCACCATGTGAACGTCGAGGCCATCCAGCTCCTCGATAACACAGACTTAGTGAGAAGACTCAAACGGACTAAACCATTTGAGTTAGTGTAGTGTAAAATCATGTGTATAAGTGCTACATAATATAAAGAACACAAGAACAAAGTGTCTTCCCCTTAAATAGAGACAGTAAGAAACGTGCTATTGGGCACATTCTTAGTATAAGCAACTTTATAAAACTAAGTTAAAATCAAATTGCTCATTAGCCTACTTGGCTAGATTGTAATTTTACTAGTGTATAATAATAATTATTGTGCTCTAAAAATGAAAAAAAAAAAAAAAAAAAAAAAAAGAAAATAATGTCTTACACCCATATTTTTAGTCGTAACTTTCACTCCACTCGACCTTTACTCAAACTCATTCGAAGTCCCTCGAAAGTGATGCTTGTATTTTTCAAGTTTATGAGGTACAATGTTTATTGTATGTGCACACACATTTATGGCAACACCATCATCAAATATTAAACCATAACTACACATAATCCTTACGAGCTGTCAACACCGCTGGTCGTAATATCCCATCATTAGCCCCCTTGTCGTTATTACTCCAAGATTACAAATCATTCACCACACTAAGGGTTACCACACCAAAATATCCTGACCTGCCTCTCAGACCAACAAACTCTAACCTGCAGTTATTGTTATACTGGCTTGATCACGCCAATAACCAGACACTTTAGACCTGGTAAGTAGAACAAAAGCCAAGATACGAAGGGTCTAGTGAGGCTGGGTGGTAGTAAGCCGGTTAGCCAAGTACAGGGCCACATTTGCACTGCAATTTTCGCAATTTGGTTTTAATAAGCCCTCTGGTAGAGTGCTACGAAATGTTTGTGGCATAGATTAGAAAGTTTGTAATTGCACAGATAAGACATAGAGAAAGCAGGTGTACTAATTATTGTTCATGATGAAAGTTATAGTGAGAGTCGGTACAGACGAAACTTTAAAAAAAAATGGAGATGCATTGCTAGAAGAGCGGCAGCTCTAGATCGGAGCAATGCAGAATAGTTCAACCACGACCACTCTGCCAAGAGTGCCCGTGTTGGGGGATTGGGGCTTCTGTTCTTGATGTAATGAAACTCCTCTCCAACAATGTATAAAATATATTAATAAATATGCTGTTTTAGGTACAGTACACATAGGTTCTAAGATATTGGTAATATTAAGTATGATGTGAATCTAATGAGTGTCAACGGCCAAGTGCCGATGCCCTCTCCGCGGCTGAGGGGCGCGGGGGGAAACTGCATGAAAAGGAACGGTCTAAGTATTTGTTTGCTTAATGCCCGTTTCCTATATCCAAAGAACGGATGACCGGTAGATCGATCATCATAGCAACGTAATTTGTCAAAAAGTGTCATACATTTTGTGTTGTATAACCAACTTTCTATAGAGATAGATCAATGGTCATCCGTTGGATATAGGAACCGGGCCTAAGATTAAAAGTCAGGTGAAAGCAAACGAACAGTCAAATTCAGTTGTCTACTCTTTGACCTCAAGGGTCCGCCCGGTCCCTCGTGATACTAAGCTAATTTAGTTAAAATAATAATCCACCATAATCCTACCCAAATAGTTTTTATCTTACAAGGGTAGAATTAATATTTGAACGCGCTGAGAGGATTGCACCCTATTCGATGTAACGATGATTTTATTATTTGTTTTTTCTGGGGTGCCGACTTGAGACGTATCTCAACAATACTATACACGAGATAAAAACGAGTAGTCATGTTGAATAAATAAATAAATATCCCTGGACATTCCACACAGCGTCATCTAGTCCCAAGCTAAGCATTTTTAATGCTTGTGTTATGGTAACCAGATGACTGATAATACTACATACATACATTTTTTTTTTGTAAATACATTACATAATATACATAGAAAACAACCAGACACGAAACAAATATTTGCAGATCATACAAACATTTGTTCCGTAGCGGGGATCGAACCCGCAACCTCTGCGTCTCAGGCGGGCTTTCGCCCACTGTGCCACAGAGGTCGTCTCGAATGATGTTACATAGTTCTGATATTGGGTAGATTTGCTTAAAAAATTTACAATAATATGTATTTGGACATACCTCTGACTACCCCTTAGACATCTTCAAAAGGATCTAAAATTGTATTAAGATCTGAAAGAAATGTCTACCGCTCCTTGGGATACAGTCGTGATCATTTTCATTATTCAAAATTAACAATCAAAGCAAACGCTTGAATATTAAAATAATAATGGTTTTCTGAAAGGGAGACTGGATTTTTCAAACTTTTGTATATCTATTTACATTATTTTTCATATCTCATTTTAATCTACGAGTGTGTAGGTAAAAAAAATGGTGTAAACTGTACAAAATAGTAGATCAAGTTAAGTACAATCACAGAGAATATAATACTATACTACTGTTTTGATATATTATGTATTGCAAAATACAGTAGGTATTGATAAAGTTACTAATTATTTTGTATCGATAAAATATCAAAACCTTCATTTAACCCAAATTGAGACGATCGTCTATTAATTATTCATGTTCACCCTCCCATTAAGCTGACACAGTTGTAACTCACAAGAACAGATGTCAACATGCAACTATGTCGCTTTATCTATTCGTCCATTATAAGCTGAGCTGACCCCACTTGCATATTGTTTAGGAAACGTTTTGAATAAGGGCTCTTTATATATTTGTTACTAAGGCTCTTGCAATGGGGGGTGATTTAGGGTTGCGTTGTTGAACAAAACTTTGAATACTTGATTTTTTTGATTTTTTTTTAATGGACTAATTTTTAACTTCTTACATTTAGACTTTTTTCTAAGCCTAAGAAAATAAAGATAAACTTTTTAAATGTTTATATAAAAGAACTGAGATGATGACTGAACGAGAAAAAGGAAAATGGTACGCCACTGTGCCGTCAAAACTAACTAGTCTCAATAAACTATCTATCTTTGGTATTGCTTACTGTGGGTAGATATTTATATTTTTTTGTCAAAATTAAATGTCAAATATCTATCGCCAGTAAGCAAAACTAAAGATAGATAGGTTGTTGAGACTTACCGTTTGTGAATGATGTAAATAACGATAATTGTAAAATGTAATATGAAGGTTATATTATCTTACGTTTCCATAACTTTCTATTTTCTCTAATTAAAAAGAAGTATAATTATCATCACGTTTACTAATATAACAATAGTGGCAATTGTGGATGACGACGCCTAAACTTAACTAAACTAATTTTACAGCACTAAAATTGATGCCATCTTTTTTATTTCGATCGTTAAGAAAGGGACGGCAACATTTTTAGTGCTGTCAAATTAATTTAGGCGACCGACATCCAGAATTGCCACTAATAGGTAGGTACTTAAAATCGTTAAACGTTTTAAAATATATCTCATTTGTGACAACCCTCGCTTATGATCAGTAGGGGCGCTACAATCGCCATAGCTGTTTGCATCGCCACATCGAGTGCACTCGGGTTAAACAATAACAAATATTGTTTAGTGTGAAGAGCATAACACTACTTAGCGGGCGGTCGGGCAATTGCCTTCTTTGTTATAGCATAATAGCTGAAAGGTATTGTGTTTTATTGTAATTACCTATGGGTTGAACAACCATTTTGACGATACAATATATATAATCAATAGAGTCATTTTGACGATACAACTCATAGGTATGGTATATAATCAGTAGAGTTTTCAAAAATGTTCGTGGTTTTTTTAAGCCAAGGGCGGGAATTGTTTTAATATTTAGCAATATAAACCCTTAATGGCTTTTAAATAAGTTAGTAGGATAGGTTAGTTAGTACTACTTTTTTAGATTTAGTTTCAAGTTAGGCACCAGGTACTCATATGATACCTAATACTGTAAGCTTTGCTCAATTTTTTAAAAGCTAATTATATCAACTATACCTAGTCTAATAAAATAATTAATTTACCCAAAAAACTCGCTGACTGGAAAATTTTGTTTTTCCTTACTACTTTAAAACCTCCAAAATCTGTCGTAAATATTTTGAAATTATATATAAATCGACCTATTAACGAGCGACTAAATAAGTACGTCTTATATACTAACGTCATGTAACGGTAACCGTATTTTCATAAAACATTACTTAACCCGTTTCCATCGTTAACACATTTTCACGTCAAGACTTAACGGTAACTTTCACGTATGAAAATGTTATTCGTAATTAGGTGAGTGATAAGTTAGCTTTTTAACTTAAAGCTGAAGTGGTGAGTTTAACTTAAACTTGGCTTGAGTTTTTGGAATTTAACCTGAGTTTGTTTACTTCGTTGAGTAGATTTTAATTTTTGTAGTGTTTGACTTTATATTTAGGGGATCTTTAATGTTTTGAACCCATGTAATAATTTGCTGACTTCAGGGCTATATGTCGTTGATTGATCCAGTTCGTTCCTCTACGTATAATGTATATACCTACTATAAAAGCTTAACAAGCAAATAACAATCTATAAAGACGCACTCGATGTAAGTGGTACCGTAGTCTAGTGGTCAGGCAGCTCGGTTTAAGAGCGATCGCTTGTATTTAGGTTCGAACCCTGTCGGAGCCGTTAACTTTTAATAACATTTGTCATATACATTATATTGAAATTTATAACTTACTTACTTACTTACTTTATCTATAAAGATTTGCATTTTTAGCTTCAGAAAAAGAACTTTTCTGTAACTTACTCTCTATCAAAATACTTCCAGGCTAATTAAAATGCTCAAAACTCCAGCACTTACCTCCTAGCTCTTAATTAACCAGCATTACACAAGACGCTTAAAGCTCTTACACACGAAGTGTCATGCGAGTTTATTAGGGCCCCCGCACACGATGCAAGCGAGTTTATTAATAGACCCTAATGGCGCCGTGTACGGTAATTCAACCGTAACTTTTTAATTTTTAAGTAGACTCGGGCGGGTTATTAAAAGCTATGTTGTTACTTGTTAAAGCGGAAACGTCTACAGAATAAACATTGTAACTCGAAATGAACGAACAGACTATCACAAGCTATCTCAGGGCACGGTAGACAAGTTATATTACAAAATACTAACTAATTTCCTCGTTCGTGAAATCGTATTTGGTCAGCGGTAAATTATTTTACATGATTTATTAGTATTTTTTGGTATTGATACCTACAGTATATTTCATAAAAACATGTGATTTTTAATTCTGTTTTCCCTTGTTATCGATAGTCCAAATTTATTTTTTCTAATTTCTGTAAATCCTGGAATCAGCACCATAGAATATAATACTTAGCAAATTAATAAGAATACTATAACTAAATTAATTAGAACACTATAGGTACCTTAACAATACACACACAGAAAAAACTCGATATTCACTACAGAAATGTTTGTTTTACCTAATAATACAAATATTTCTATGTATAATATGTATGTATTTACAAAAAAAAATGTATCTATGTAGTTTATCAGTCATCTGGTTACCATAACACAAGCATTAAATTGCTTAGCTTGGGACTAGATGACGCCGTGTGAAATGTCCAAGGATATTTATTTATTTATTTATTTATTTATTTATTTATTTATTATATATATATTTATACATTTAGATAAGAATCCAACCAACAGATGGCAGACCTACTCAAGCTTAAAGAAAGTCTTTTTAATCCATCTTAAAGATCAGAACGAATTAATCGTAACCCAGTTTATCCAAACAGTAATTTATTAACTAATTGCTATACTTCCAAAAGAGATTAGAGTCGAGCTGTCATACATAATGTATGAGGATAGGATAGAATGTGGCGGTAAGTTTTTCATCACATGATTAGGGGCAAATTGCACCCCCTTAGCGCCCTCACGGGAGACGCGAGATCTCGAACAGATCCGGGGAGCTTTCTTAGCTCCGATGTGGGAACTTTTTGAGATGGTATCTATAATTCTGTAAAGGTTTATTACCAACCGTCTAAGCGGAGTTTTTTGGCCGCATAAAGGCCTGCGTCATGGCTTAACGATGTTACACACACATCATGTTTCACATCACTCACAAACCGACTTGTACGAAGAATGTAGTTCTATGTATTGTATGTGGTAAACTCCTCTATAATCTTATAGCAGTATGATATGCTAATACAATAAAAATAAAACCAAAAACATGTTTTTTGCTACGAAATAAAATAGCTACGTTAAGTGCTACGAGATCGTAGCACGAAGGGTTACGCTACACAAAAATCGGAACAACTTAAACAAAGTGAAATAATATTGACAATCAGATTCAAAGTGAGCTATCAACATTTTTATATCATCTCCAAAGTTCTTCGTACATCCGAACCACAGAATAATTAGATTCCAAGTTGAGAGTGGTGTAATTCATGGTAGGTTGAAATTAACGTTCTTACAGTAAATAATATGAAAGAAGCATTAAGCTGTTTATATTCATAGTGACATAATTAGATAAATAATGACATATATTTAAATGAGACGTGAACTAAACATTTAATCCCCACTTGTAGACATTTGCAAAATGATCAAGAATTAGTTATGGTAAATTATACTATATACCGCAATGCCTAAAGACCAAGTTATTCGACCAATGTGTCCTGCCCACCTTAACTTATGGCGCCGAAACATGGACGCTCACTAAAGAAACTGTACAACGCATACAGGTTGCACAACGGGCTATGGAGCGTTCCATGTTAGGCATACGCCTCATAGACAGGATCAGGAACACCGAAATCCGGAGACGGATCAAGGTCCAAGACGTTGGTATCCGGATCATGAGACTGAAGTGGAGGTGGGCGGGACATTTGGCAAGACGCGGTGACGGCAGGTGGAGTAGGGCCTTAACAGAATGGAATCCCAGGGGGAATACACGCAGTGCTGGCAGAGATATTGTTAGGGTCGCCAACAAGACCTGGATGCGATCGGCTCAACACCGAAACGAGTGGCAGTCATTGGAGGAGGCCTACACCCAGCAGTGGGTTGACACAGGCTGAAAATGATGATGATGATGATGAAACTTGTATAACTAAATATAAGTCTAAGCCACTATAAGTAGCAAGTCAAGTATCTGGGTGCCAGCCAGTATAGCCTAAAAGTTAATTAATATCTTTAGTCCTAAAGAAATAACGTTTTTCGAATCTCAAATAACTTTGAAACTAAAATAAAATAAATGAAGTAATGAAAAATGAATAATTATGAAAATTTAAATTACTAACTTAAATTGAAACTATAATGGGCTAATGATAAATGTTCAAATAATATTAAAAGACCAACCACAACATTTATAGAAATAGCCAATTCTTTTTAACTGACATGGAATTATTTTTATTTGTTAAAAATTATCTGATTAATAAGAGTTACTATACAATTGACGAAGCGATGGCTGATAAAAACTTATTTTGTAATAAAATATAAGGTACTAGCTCAAGTTATATATAATAGTAATTGAAGTACATAATAATATAAGATAAATGTTGTATGACTTATCTAAGTACATGTAAATGTGAAAAGATAAATAAATGATTGGATTGAATTGAATTTGAATTGAAACTGAAATCATTTGAATTCTCTCAGTAGAACATTTTCTGATATCAGAGCGCGGTTGGCTGCAATTTAATTTCATGGAAAAGTGTCGATTTTCTTTCTAGCGACAACTATGTAATGAATTCTTGGGCATTATTTTTCTACTCATTCTCTTTTATATTCTTTTTTTCAATTAAGTAATCTAGTATATTCTAATTTTGCTTGTATATTAGTCTTTCATAAATCGTAGACTAGGGACTATTGATGCTGAAGTTGCTGATGTATTTTCAAGAACGCCAATTTATATTTATGTAATTAGTAAATGTGTTAGGTAAATATCAGGTTTGAAATTACATTAAGAATTTTTTATGATCAATTTGTCAGTAAGTCGAATCAAAGAATGCAAAAGTGCATACATTTTTGTCTACTTTCTTCAACGACTCTGTATTTACCGATAAATAAAATCTTATCATAACATAATTATGTAGTGTCCATTACGATAGCGTACACATAATCGAATTCTCATTTTTTTAATGCCTAAAAAATAGTGCATAATTAGTGTAAAACTGAAAAAAATAGTAAAAATAATACGCTATCATAACGTTACGATAGCGTACCCATAAAGAATGGTCATTATTTCTTGAACCTTGAAAGAGGCACAATTTTTTCAGTTTTACACTAATTATGCACTATTTTTTAGGCATAAAAAAAATGAGAATTCGATTATGTGTACGCTATCATAACGGACACAATTATGTACTGTCCCAAAACAGAGAGTCTCAAACAGATTCATTTGATTCAAAAATCCTATTTACATCGATTTAAAAATCAGACAGAAAACAAAAGACAAACGGAAAATTGCCAGTCAAAATGAAATATCAAAAGTGAATCAATATCACAAAGAAAGCACCAATCGTAGCAGGAGTGACACCTCGTCTCACCCCTGATTTAATTCACACAATGATTGATATAGAGCGACAGCCCGTAGGGTTGCTGCTGTGTAAAACAATGAAAATAATACGACAATAAGTAATAGGGCGTTTAAAATGAATGAAGATGAAAAAAAAAATCCCAAAGAAAAAGTAGACTTTTTCTTAACAATATCTATAAGTAGGTATGTGCAGGTTGGTGTTTAGTAGAGATTTCATATGACAATGCTGCCATTGTCTTAGGCACGCCGTAATTCCGTCTGGCAGTGTCTTACTGATGAGTTTCTCAATATAGATCGATCCTTGGATGGCTCAACTGGGTCTAATTGTATTTTGTAAAGTTATAGAAATGTGTAGGTATTCATTTAGTTTCTGTAAATAAATAGGATAGAATTCTACAGAAACATTTTTTATATAAAATCTCAATTGAATTTGTCTGAACACATCCTATGACAGTGTTGCTACCGTATGTTTCCCTAATTTTGCCTCGACTTGTAACACGAGTTCGATATGACGCGTCGTTAGAGTTGTCGCACGCCGGTAGGGTTACCACACTACCCGGGGAATTGTAATTCGTTGGCTCACAGAATATCGTAATATATAAGGGGGAACAATTATATACATTTCTTATAACAGATCCACAACTTTTGACACAGTGTAAATTCGCCAAATACACATTCTCATATGTAGTCTCAATTCTTACCAGAGTCTTACCAGTATTATTTGTACTTATACCTATGCATCAAAAGCAAAATCGACTATAGTACTACAACATCCAGATTCGGAGAAAATACAGCAAAAGTTAAGATTTCAGAGAAGTAAGTAATACTAAAAGTTACTTTGAACATTAATTAAATTCAGTACATATTTTTTTGTCGTGAGAATAACTGTCATATTGACACACAATTAACAAATACCCCTCAAAGTTTACAAACCACTCATCCATAACAAACAAAATCATCTACAAACAATTACTCGCTATTAGCAGCCCTATCCGATAGGGTTGCGACAACACCAAGTGTCGTTCGCGCTTTGTTTGCATGACAGCCCTATTGTTTTAACACAAGGATCTCTTGTCAATGTCAAATTGGGGGAATTGTTTGTGTTTTTTGATTTTCGCGCTTGAAGAAGTGCGTTTTTGAGATTAAATTAAACAGAGTGTGTAAACATTGTTAAAAATAATAGAAGTTTTTTTATAGGACATTTTAAGCTTCTGATATTATTTTTAGTAGTATTGAGTGTTCAATACAAAATAGGTACTATACCAAACCTAGTGATTATTATAATTATTCTATTACCTAAATAGTAATCAAATATAGCGAAATTTGCTATATTTTTCAAATCTTTATTTAAAATATAGGATCTCGTATAAAAACAACAAAAGTTAAACTATTCGTCGTTGAGGGTTCGTTCGTTCAAGTAACAAAAATAAATAAAAAATAAGGAAAAATATTAACAATAAAGAAAGCATAAGATGAACCATTTATATCTAAACAAGATCACAAAACCGAAGAATTTTTAGTGGATTATCCTATCGATCACCCGTCAATCCAAAACAAGCCAGCAGCCCTTAGCCCTAATATAATTGAGTCGGCTTTCAATTTGATTCCATCCTTGTCCGTGTCGGGGCTAATTCGTCCGAAAAATATAAAAGGAAGCAATGGCCAGCAGACATATTGAATTACTCGTACGTGGAGCATACCTCGAATTGAAATATGATTTATGGGATACAATTTTGTTGAAATTGCGCAGTTAAATGATTGCTTCTTATATCTGTCAGGGCTAAAATGGCCGTGCTTAAACAATTACTTACGTCATAATTAGACATATAGACACTAATATACAGGGTGCATTTTTGAGACGGGACAGTAAGGGCAGGTACCTTAAACGTTATAGTTACAGGAAAACGTTTTTAGGAGACTATCCATTAATTTTTAAAATATTCTGAACTGCATTTACAGATTTTGGAAAAAATGTACAGTCAGCAAGAAAATTGACATTTT
Source organism: Xanthorhoe designata (assembly GCA_963582015.1). Taxonomy (NCBI): domain Eukaryota; kingdom Metazoa; phylum Arthropoda; class Insecta; order Lepidoptera; family Geometridae; genus Xanthorhoe; species Xanthorhoe designata. The sequence continues at coordinate 9,384,060 of OY757046.1, forward strand.
ACACAAAAACTTTTTTTGATGCCAATCGATCCTGTTTCTTATAAGGATCAAAAGTCTCTACTAGACCGACTGAGGTTTGAGTACTAGAAATGTCAGAAATCGCGAAAAACTTTTTTCTGAATTGTACGGTTTATACGAAAATACGCATAAGATAATTAGTGAGAGTCCTAATGGCGAGTGTCTAGCTGGCCTCGTGGCTTACTGTACCTAGAAGCAAAAGCGCCTACCTAAGTAGAAAATCATCAAAGTTGCATCGATAATCTTTTACAACATTAGAATTGAAACAATTAAAATAAAATAAATCATTTTAATATGTTGTACTTTAGACACAGACAGAAATAACTACATGATGATCTAGATGATCTACGAAATAAATTGCTCAAAATGACATTTTAATAAAATTACATTTTTTAACAAGAAGTATGTACATAAATAAATTGCAACTAACAATCTAGAATTCAATTTCTCTTAACAAACATAACAATGACCTGAAATAAACCAATTCGAAGTTTGAAATTTAAAACTTTTTTTACTGACCTGTTTTTTTCAGCCAGCCTTTTTTTTTCTTTATAATATCGGATTATAGCGGATCTACCCATAACAAAAAGTTTGACAATTTTGAAGTTTGGCTCTTTTATCGAAATGTATGGAAAAAGTTTTTTGCGATTTCTGACATTTCTAGTACTCAAACCTCAGTCGGTCTAGTAGAGACTTTTGATCCTTATAAGAAACAGGATCGATTGGCATCAAAAAAAGTTTTTGTGTAAAATGTCAATTTTCTTGCTGACTGTACATTTTTTCAAAAATCTGTAAATGCAGTTCAGAATATTTTCAAAATTAATGGATAGTCTCCTAAAAACGTTTTCCTGTAACTATAACGTTTAAGGTACCTGCCCTTACTGTCCCGTCTCAAAAATTCACCCTGTATATTATTCACGACATTCCTCATAGGTACCTATTTATTTTTCAATTTAACGAGACCAATGTTTTTTTCTTGTTACTGTCACGACAATAAGAAGAGATGGCAATAGATTTAACAGACTTTTGAATACCAATACCAACAGTTCAGATATAATAATAAGTACTTATAATTTTTTTTTTATTCGGTCAAAATGAAATTTTGTAAATGATTTTTTTGTTTGAAATAGTATACACCTAAAGTTTTTCGGTTAAATTCCATAAAAAACATTGAGGATCTGATGAAGATCTTCGGAGTTATAAACATAAACGCACCTCAAGAGTGCAGGAAATGTCTCTCTTCATACAAATTTTAAGTCTGTTTTATAGTTCTGCCACTTGCTTTTCTAACATCGATAGAGAAAGGGCTTACTACATCCCATTTCACATCCAATTCAATTCGTCTCAAACGTATCAAGTTCCCGAGATATTAGTCAAAGTCACATTCACATACAATTATAATGAATGGTAGTCCAGAGTTTCAACTCCTTCGGTGACACCCCTAATCCCAAAAGCACGTGTCTGAGGTGCGAGGGGCGATACGGAGGGGATATGACATACCAATGGAAAATGAAACCTATAGTTAGGTAGCATAGTATGTATTAATGTTCATTATAGTCTGAATAAATTCTTAGTTGTCTGAATAATGAAATTATGATTTATGAGGCATTGGCTATCTTTAGTGACGGAGTTTTTGGCCGCCTGAAAGCCTCCGTCATATCATAGTGTAAAGTGAAAATAAATCTGTCTATCTCGAACGTATTTTGATTCGAGCCGATTCTAGTCTAAACGTATAACGTTAAAGTTTACTTTCCTCTGAATGCTAAATCGAAGTGATACGCCTTGCCAACCACCGTAATACCATTCCGAGATGAGCGACTTAAACACGTTACAGACCACCAGTGTATCTAGACCGATTCAAAAGATATCGATAGCAGTATGTAGGGATCAGCCTTGATTGGCCACGTGTGTGTCTAATTCTCAACTGTTTTGGCGGTTTTGGCAACTAGAGTGGGTTTTGACAATGGACTAGTTAACTAATGGAAGTGGAATCGACAGAACGAAATTGGATATTGTCTTGCCTTTTCTCATGACAGCGTTGCAGTTTCGTTGTTTCGCTGGTTTGATCGCACATTTATAAAGCGGTCTGTGCATGAAAAACTATTTAATATTTTATTTTGATGTAAATTCTTATACATTATAGGTATGCGCAATGTGGCGCATTAATCAAATCAAATTGTACTATACATAATACTTAGTCATATTACCAAACCAATTTAATACAAATTTACCAAATATTATTAATAAAATATTTCAATAATTTTAGTACCTATCAATGATGTCAGTCGACTGTATTGAACGATGACATTTGTGAATACATATGCTGACATGTAAAAACTTTTAACTTTTAAAAATTTCAGTTTTTTTCAATGTGATCCTACTGAATAAATTATTCTTGAATTCTATACTGTTTCAGGAACTTAAAAAAGGCAGCCGGATACATGTTTTCAGGCACGTGTCGGTAGACGATTGGCGCTATTACGAGATGGGCACTCAATTTTGGTATCTGATCGTTCCTAATATAATAGGTTTACAAAAAAGAAATCTTTTCTCTTTTCCTTGAAATATAAGAATGGTAAGTAAACCTGTTTGTTTTAGATTACGATATTCAATTTAGTTTTTACCACTAGTAGGTAGAGACGTATCCTCTCAAAACTTAATACATAAGTATAGATACCTTTGTAAGTATGTAATTTTATGTTTTTTTAAATTAGGTATTTGAAACATATCTTAGTAACATATTGGTGAAAATATTGTCTTAGTAACTTAGTAACTTTTTTAACTAGTAACTTTACCTATAGAAAATAATATTTAATTATTAATTAGGTACACTTTCTAATACATTGCTCTACAAAAGACACTACCGTCACCAAAGACAAATAAGAATCGTTCGATCGTTCGTTGAGATGTTTCACGTTAAATTGTTGGTCCCGGCTTTTAAAGTCGTTAAGCCATGACGGATGCCTTTAGGCGGCCTAAAAACTCCGTCACCAGAGTTAGCCACCTGCTCATACGAACGAACGAACGAAATAGGAATCGTTGTTATTGTTGATTATGTATATAAATATCCATAACTACTGCAAATGAGCTTGACTACTACCAGTCAGCAAATCTATATTAATATGAAAACCGAGCAAATTTATTCGTCACAGAAGTAAAACACTTGGTTTATCCATAGTGTTATCACTTAGCTGATTTCCCCGTGTCGTGCACCGGTCGTACATAACGCGTATTGACGGCTCACCTGAATTGGCCATTTTTATTTGGGCATAAATAATACAAGCGCAATTTGCCTAAAACCTGTATCCGGGAGTGTGAATAGGCAGTGGCTTGGTAAGTTTAAATTGTTCTTCATTTTGTGTTTTTGTAAAAGGCTGGAAAGAGGTTGCATAGTGCTTTTTGAATTTAAAATTATTTTGCTTTGATGAAATATATTTTAAATCAAATCAGAAATACTTATATCGCTCTCTTAAAATGCAATGATACCAGTTAGACAAAGTGATTGAATTTATGATTTGGTAGCAACTATGTAAATCGAATATAAAGTTTTGTTTTTTTCGCCTATTTTGTCCCATTGTTGGGTCTTTTTTGAACTTACTTAATATCGATTAGGAAACTACAAAATTGCTCCACACATTTTTAGTTTTGAAACGATCCCTTACTAATGTATTATAAGGACGACAATACACGGTCAATATTCCTAATTAAGGTGCCGTTTCATCGCATTACCCAAGCTCTTCAGCCTCAAAGCCAAAACGTGCGAGATGACATTGACATGTGACGTTTCTGTCACCTCCCATCACCCTACTACGCTCTGCCGCCGACAAGACATCGTAAAACAAGCTTTATTGCCTCAACTGTCAAACTTGACTGTATGATTTGTTTTATAGGAAAAATTGACACAGGATTTTTCAATATTATAGACGAAAATTTGTGTGCCTGTATGAAATATCAAAAAAAGAGTATCTACCTATTTTTTAAACGACAAAACACCTAACTTTCCCTAAACATCCTATAAAAACCTTTTAGACTTGTAAAAGGTTCTTATAGAAATATGAATCGTTTATTAACGATAAATATTTAGGTACCAAACTATAAGATGTTTGATTTTTACTGTCATGATTTAGGTGGCGTAGTGAATGCCTCGTTCGAATGCGTCAACTTAAAATTCGCTTCCCGCGATTGACATTTATTTCACATGCTTTTTGAGAAAGATTGAAAACTATGTCGAATGTTGTGGAACTTGTAGTTTCTGATCGTAGATAATCCTAAACTAATCGAGGGTCGAGAAGAGTCAGGCTATGTACGTAATAAATAAATTTGCAGGTATTTTTTTAGGCATATTATCGTTTTAGGTATCCTTAATCTTAGGCATTTTGCTATTTAGACATGACATTTAGGCATTTTACTTCTTAGGCAACTTAAAAATTAGACTTTCTGATCAGGAAGCCTTACTTGAACTCTCGCCTCAGTGAGGTTGATCTTGAGCGCCAGATCTTCTCGAGTGAACACATCGGGGTAGTGCGTCTGCGCAAACGCTGTCTCCAACTCTTCCAACTGCAATAGGAAGAACTTGTCTTATTGTATTTTCTTGTACTCAAATTAGTTAAAAAAACGTTAATCGTTAAGTCTCCAATTTTGTTCGAAGGTTGTGGGAGCTAGTCATACCCGTTGACTTTTCCTGAAATATGTAAGATAGGATGACAAAAAAGCTAATTGAGGATCCAGGAATGCGTATTTTTGAAATTACCTGTTGCAATGTAAATGTGGTCCTATTCCGCCTCTGTTTCCGGCGCACGAAAGTGTCATCGTGTATTGCAGGATGGTACGAGTAACTCGTATCTGGAACAAGATAGGGATTATTAAAATGATACTGAAATTACTGTACTATTTTTACAAACCTTTTGCAAAACATTTTGAAAGAGTATGAGTTACATTACGAGTATAAGTACCTACCTACCTACATATTGGTTTGGTGCTAGAAATTGTTTTTTATTAAGAAAGCTGACAAAGCAAATAAAACAACGTAATTTTTGCAACAATTGGCAAAAGTGAGATTGGCCTGTAGTTAATCTACATTGTCTCAATACCTATCATAAGTTACTTAGTAGGTAATTATATGATCAAAAGGATTTTTGCGTTTATTGTAATGAATTCAAGAAATGTTATTCATTGAAAGTGAATTATTAATGTAAGTTTTTTATTCTCTATAATGAATCGAGTCTTCAAAGTTGAATATTGCACAAAATTTCCAAACTTTGACAGATAAAATTAATCGACTTGCGTAATTGACTAATTTACTTTTGTACGATTCGTCATGAGCATATTGCAAAGAACTGCAATGACTTTGTTTTCCAAAGCTATGAAAATGGCCCGGATATTAGGGCCATTACACACGAGTGCAGCCCTACGCTGGCTGTCGGAAGCGCCAGTGTCTATGGGAATTGATGAGGTGGAGACACCGTGTAGGGTGACCATTTTTTGAATGTCGAATATATTAGGCTTTGTGTTTGTATAATTAAAAGGATTTTGTAAAGTCATAATTTTTTCAGTTGATTTTTAGGGTATTAAAAATCCTTAAAATTGTGCGTAGATGCTATTTACTTATATCGTTATAGTGTTCAGTTCTATTATATTGTTTATTTACCATCAGCGCATGTAATAAAAGCTAATGCATACAGTGCATTGGACTCGTTTCCGAACCGAAGTACCTACTTTGTATTTTTATGAAAATACGCACAAGTAAATTATATGATTAACTACCTAATATTTTAAAGCATGGTAAGAATGTATTTCTACATTAGTTTTTTTAGAATTTAAATTATATCTTTATATTTTTATTGGAAAGTTTGAGGAAAGAACTACTTTAAAATTTTTTTTTTCTTGTGGACACTACGTGTGCTTTTAATTGTCTCTCTCTAGCCTCAAAGGTTTGCTGGAAGGAAACTCATTTTTGGATTAAGCTCGCCTTTGTACATGCCCTTACAATTTGTATTTTAATTGTGTACAATATAAAGAATAAAGAAGTTTTTTTTAATATAAAATAAAAAAGAATCACTGACAGAAATCTTTGTCGCCCCAATGACTTACTACTAATAGATTCAGTGACAAATGCTAGGGCTGATCGTCGGCGCCCTCTTTTCTATTATCTTGATAATGTCGTTCCATACATTACTGGCGAGAATCACCCCTGATAGCCAGTCTTGTCGATGTCATCGTCTGAATTACCCCTAATAGCCTATTAGATGTCATTATTTTCAATGTTTGGTTATCATTTACTTTTTTATTTATATTCTTCTATTTGTGATTTTATATACATTAATATTTTAGAATAAATAAAAATAAATAAAATAAAAATATTTGTTAGGACAGATTTGACTTGAAAATTAATGGATTATGAAAGGTTTAATATTTTCAAAGCGGAGAGACATGAGCAATAAGCATACTTTTAACACTTTATTTCGAATTTTGTGATCATAAAACTGATAAGTGTCAGTTGGTTATTTTACCACCAAAATGTGTGTTCTAATTTCGAAAATCAACTAAAATTCACGTACGTTAACAAAATCAATGCTATGATACGACGCAATACCAATAAATTGGCCCAATTAACTCACGCCATTAACTCGCTCGCTTTGAACGCGAGGATAACGAAATGTTTATCGTGTGCTTTTAAAAAAACCGCTTTGAAATTACTTTCGTGAATAAATATTCATCTAACTTGAATTTTGACAAAATTTCGAATTCAGTACCTACAAACACCATGTTATCTACATAATTACGTGTGTTATATTTAGTACAACAAAAAAGTTGGTACTCGGTAGAACGAACGAACGAACGAGTAGGTACAACTTTTTTAAATACCTTACATCAGATATAAGTTGTACCTATCTGATGTAAGGTATTTAAAATGTTACTGAAAACTGCACACTTAAGTTTTTATTAAAATTTAAAGCATCGAACTATTTAATGCTGAATTAAAACCATTAAATTCAAGAGAAAATTCAACAACATTCTCAAATTAATTTTAAAAACCGGATTAAGCCGAATCCTTTCTGATGAAGGCTTATAATTTACATTAATTGAACGTAAATAATTTAATGTCCATCAGACTGTAGAAAAATCCCTCGGCGGAAATTAAAAAGTGCTCAACATCCGGCGGAAGTGGAAGCTTGCAGTGGAAAAAGTTGAGCGAAACCGCGCGGATTAAATAGTTTATTTAATGCAATGAAAGCTACAACGGATAGAGTTGTTACAATCTCTGACGCCATTTTCGTAAGTGTATTGAGCAGTTTCCACAAACAGTCTCTCGAAAATTGCAATAAAACGAATTCAACATAGACGTTATGGCAATGTACCTTTATTTTCTTAGTTTAGATACCTACTTAATACAATAGAAGTAGAGTTTTAGTTTAACCTTTCTTCAAAGATTGTCAAACACAGATCGCCTTCTTAGCGGCAAGACTAGGTAGGTACTGATCGTAATAATTATGCTTAACTCCTTAATTCAGAACTATTTGTTGATCCATAAAATCACGTTATGTAAAATGGTTACCTAAGTTTAAAATTTTTGAGACTTTTTATAAAGTTTATTCTATTTCCATCCATCCATTCCATTCCAAGCAAGGTATCTTTAACGACATTCTGCAAACATCATCATTGAAACTAAAGGGCAGTACACATGGCGCGGTGTGATTGCGCGCTAATGAGCCCGCTGCGCTCGCTAGCGAGAGTGTTCCGACAGAGCCGCGAAATTGCCTTATACATATTTAATAGATTCGTTTAAAGCCGCTTTTTTATCCACTAGCCACCGGCTTTTTAAACTTCCTAGGGAGGCAACCACCCGCAATACGTTAATAGATTTTAAAAATTAATACATTTACGCAATTACTTCGTAGGCCTGTCACTTTGCGACGTCCCAAATAAAATTACAGCTAACTAACTTAATTCCTTTGATCGTTGTAAAAAAGCTACACTGAGGACCGAGGGACTAATCAAAAGTGACATGATACTTATTGAGTTAGCGAGAGTAACCGTGTTAAAGCGACCAGCGGTGGCGTGACTCAAAAACTATTTTATGAATAATAGATGGCGCCGCCAGCGACCAATCCCGGGGGAGCACGCCCACGCCCCTCCCCCGCGACGCACCCCGCGGCACCCCCGCCCGCCTTCTCTATTCATTAGCACATTACCACCCCTTGGCCACGCGAGATGGGTTAACGTGAAAGAAACTGATTTTTGCCTTTTGAGGTTATTGTTACCCTTTGGGGTGATTTTTTCTATCGAAAAGGCTTCTGTTGGTACGTTTATATCTTCTATAACGTATCATTGAACCAAAAAAAAGCAGGATAGAAGATACATTATATGTCTATTGACGCTGTAAATAATTATTTGCTCACTTGTAGCCTAAGCCTTAATTTTTTATTCTAATTTTAAAGTGTTACTGATTTGATATCGTTTTAAAATCGAGTTTAGTGTAGAATCGACTTAGCAAATCGCAACAAGACAAGAGTAACGCGGTTAGTTTGGAGCAGCTCTGCAAACTGCGTTAGGGAAGTTTGCCGACCGATAAGTGGACTAATCGGGGCCTTGGAAACATTACACTCGGATTTGAAATGAAGAGAGATTCAATTTGTTTTAAATTCTTTTAAAAATCTCTCTTTTCGAGTCAGCGATACAGTTATATTAGATAATTCCAATACCTGTTTAAAATTTAATATAAATCATCTTGATTTTTGATTAAGTATCTACCTATATAATAATAGACTGTTAAATTCTGCGGGGTCGAGGTAAGACGATCCCTGATGTTAAGCTAAGTGGACAAGTAGGTACCTACTTACAAAGATGTGAAGCTGTGTGTGGCAAACTCTAGTAAGAGCGCGGTATTGATGCCGGGCCAAGCATGACTAGCATCGTCGGTAGAACTGGCTACAGCTAAAAGTCTGTTGGTTGAACTAGTCCGATAAGTACTTACAAGGATGTGAGGATGTGAAGGAATACTCTAGTAACAGCGCGGTATTGATGCGGGGCCAAGCATGACAAGCATCGTTGGTAGAACTGGCTACAGCTAAAAGTCTGTAGGTTGAACTAGTCTGATAAGTACTTACAAGGATGTGAGGATGTGAAGGGATACTCTAGTAACAGCGCGGTATTGATGCCGGGCCAAGCATGACAAGCATCGTTGGTAGAACTGGCTACAGCTAAAAGTCTGTAGGTTGAACTAGTCTGATAAGTACTTACAAGGATGTGAGGATGTGAAGGGATACTCTAGTAACAGCGCGGTATTGATGCCGGGCCAAGCATGACAAGCATCGTTGGTAGAACTGGCTACAGCTAAAAATCTGTAGGTTAAACTAGTCCGATAAGTACTTACAAGGATGTGAAGATGTGAAGGGATACTCCAGTGAAGGCAAGCGGTGTTGGTGCGGTGGCAAGCTCGGCGGGCAGTGGTAGCAGAACAGGCCGCGGCCCCCGCCTCCGCCGCTCGCCAGCTGAGGACAAACAGACGTTTTGTGGCTTTTACTTGACTAGTGACCACTCACCCCCATGGTTGTTTTCTGTCATAATATACATTATTGTATAATACATCTTGCCTTCTGACTCTGTGTTAATCAACTAGTAAAGTTGTAAAGGTCTGAGTTTTTATAATACATCTTGAATAACTCTGTCTATTGATGAAAACCACATTAAAATCCTTTGCATAGTTTAAAAGATCAAAGCGTACAAGGTGGTAAGCGACTATGTTTTATGTTATGTAGAGAAGGGCATGCCGTACGAAAAGAGTAGCCTCCCCACTTAAACGAATAAATATTTTAATTTTATAAAGATAATAAGAACAATCTTATTTTAACTACTCTCAAAACTTAAAAATACTGACTAATTATCAGAAGTAGAGCAACAGACCGGCAATTATAAAACAATCGTACAAAATAGCGATTACAATCTAATGCTATCTCATGTTTGCATCGTAATGAAGCCGCTAATCATAAGGCGCTCGAGCGCTCGGCGTCAATGTTTTACACTAGATGAATTTTAATCGATAGATTATAAAGCTTGCAATCGACGAGGCAACTATTCTAGACAATTTAAAGAAATTGGATTTGTTTTATATTTTAAGAAATTGCTTAAATAGAAGAAAAAATAATGTACAAACTGTGTACTATTAGGTAACTATAATCAGTGAAGCGATAGCTTTTTTTAATTTAAAATTCCATTCTGCTTATTCAAATGTTGTTTCTTTCGTTTTTTTTAGAATCTTTTACAATAAGTATCCTATACAATATCGTTGACTAACAAAACAAAAACTTAGTTTAGATGATTGATATCACAATACCTATGTAGATACAACAAGTTTTATATTCCACTCCATTTTTTAAAACAAGTTGTGCAACTTTAATCTTTACGTGCAAAAAGGCCCTAAGCCGCATAATTGGGGCCCATAGCCATCGGTGTCGTATGATCAAGGACTATAAAACACCACTTGATCATTAATTCACAGATCGACGGAATAATAAGTAGGATCGCAGGTGGATTGAGCGGTCTGTTTGAGCGAGGTGTCAATTTTGTAATTGTACCTACCTATTGTTGTAGCCATTGAAACGGGACGGAACTTAACATTGTATGAATTTATTATTGGCTACACCTGTACAAGGTGACTTATGAACTTCGATTGTGTCGTCGAAATTGCATCAAAGGTAGGTATAAGTTACAAATATACTGAGCTAGGTATATTGGTCAATAAAATTGCCAACGAGATGCAATTTGTATAGCCCTACCTAAACTGTTAGCTACCTAAAGATGCCTATTAAACAATAGGCATCTTTAGGTAGCTAACAGTTTAGCAATACTTTTTGTAATGTAGGTGGATTCACACAACGACAATAACAAATTGTGACAATATCAAATAAATCTAATTTTTAAATTTAGAATTTTTTTTTTAACACGTATTTTTTTTACTGAACACACAAGCCAGTGTTTTTAAAAATGTATTAATAACGTCCATTATAAAACTATTGTGAATCTATTTTATCCACTATTCTATAACATATAGGTACTTACAGACGCGGCTCTCCCTAGAGACTAGACGCAGTAAAGGACACGACTCACATAAATCAATTAATTTCGATGGATAAATTGTTAGATTGTACGGATGCATTCTGCACTGCCACTCTGCTACCTAATACGTCATGTTGTACAGTCAACAACAAAATATGTTTCCAGTTTCCAATTATAAGGTTCTATCGGCCTATTCCTAGTAGTCTAACTAGTTAAACTACTGGGAATTTTCTTTCCAATAGACTTTACGAGTCTATTTTGAAATTTATATTTTTAGGTTACCCGTAGCAAAGACGATTAATATCTAGCCCGTAGGTATCTTGGAGTAATCCTTGACAAAATTATAGTTATGTATTTACATTATTTTATGTCTTTTAACTTCAAAACCATTAGGTAGGTACAGTTTAAAAAAGTATATAATTCTACCTACTAACTAAATACTTTGGATGACAGTGATAGGTAGGTATAAGTAGGACATAAATAATAATAATAATAATAATATTTATTTATTTCAGTAACCTTAAATTTTAACATTACATCAGTGTTAAGACCCTCTTTTAAGTATTGTAATACTTGTGTTAGAGAATCTCGCTCTTGCATATCTTTAAACATGGTAAAATGTAAGGCTTATTACTATAATCTTTCTTAACATTAAACATTATAGTTTAAAGTAAAGTAAATATTTAATAATTATATATATCTTTATGTTCATAATAATATTATCTGCTATGTATTTGTAAGTGGGTATGATGCGTATGTATTTGTGCGTGTGTGTGTAATGTGTGCAAATGTGTTGTGTGTGCGTGTGTGTGTGTATGTGTAATATGATCGTACATTATAGGATCTAAGAGAGAAGTATGTACTCGTAGCTGGATTTTTTGTATTCAAACTGCAAGTCTTGGTTTTTCAAACATGTAAATGTATGTTTGTTTTTTTATGCCCATAAATGACATTTTTTTTAATAAACCTGAAGAAAATCAAATTTTAGTATCTCAGTTAAATTTGAGTCCCGAGCTAACATTGACGTCACGTGTCGCTGCGCCCGCGCATCGTTCAGCCGATTCATGTTGCTATTAGCGTCATTTATACACAACACGTGGGTCTGCGATCAATTGAATTCATTGCCATTTTCCTCTCGCAAATAACGTTACCGCCGTGTATGGTTTGTCGCCGGGATTGGTGGCACTGGTACTTTTTATGACACTGTTCAGTACAATCCTATTAATATTGTAAACGCGAAAGTTTGTAAGGATGATTGCTACTCTTTCAAACTACTGAACGGATTTGGCAAAAACTTAATAAAATATACTTAGCTTGGGACTAGATGACGCCGTGTAAAATGTTTAAGGATATTTATTTATTTAGTTTATGACTTGGAATAACACATAATAGACTACTTTTCATATAGGGTAAACCCAGGATAGATGCCTCGATGGGATAGATGCCTCGTTTTCAAAAAACCCAACTTCCCGAAATCGCACATACTAACTAATAGGTTAAATAAGTAGCTTACGTGCCACACTCCTCAGGCCCAAAAGGCAGTTGAGCAGAGTATACTTGGTTTTCTTGTGTGTGTGATTATCTGCGCGGCGAACGCAGGATAACGCGTCAAAGTTTTAAACATGATTATTCAGTGTTGCATAACTTTTAATGTGGTCATAAATTCTTTTAAATTTTTTTTTATGTTAATACTCTGGTACTTTGAGTACATACCTAGATGTCAATACACACTCTATTGTATTTAGTTAGGTTCTAAATTTAGAAAGGCACCTATCCGTATCAAAAAGGATAGTTGCCCCAATTTTTTTCGGGGATAGGTGCCCTTAGGAAAATGTATCCCCTAATACTCTAAACATGTGCAGTGTTTGTTGAAAAACATAATTATGTTGTATTATACGTCGGAAACATTTTGTTGTGTTAGTAGGTACATACATTTATAAGTAATAATCTTATATATACATATTTGTATACAATACCTAATGATTGTAGGTGAACCATGCCACGAAAGTACAAAAGCAAGGTAGGAGTAATTTTATGGACTTCAGAACAGCTGATACCTAATACAAAGTCAAATTCTTTTCAGAAACATTATTCTATAGGAATGCTCAAATAAAAATTGTATTTTACATACGTTTATTCTATAGGGCATCTATCCTCCTTAGCATTTTCATAGTGGGGCATCTATCCATATGGGTAGGCAACTATCCCCAAAAAAAAGGTTCTGCGAAAACTCAATTTCTGCACAATCAGTAATTATTAGGACTACAAAAACAACGCGTAATGCAAGATAAAATATTTAACTAGCTATATTCATAGGAGTTATTCATGGTAAATTAATAGTTTAAAAATTATGAGGCTCTATCAAAAAGTGGGGCATCTATCCTGGGTTTACCCTAGATAGGTACCACGAACGAAGCCGCGGCAGAGAACTTTAGTAATTAAGTATGTATAAAACCCACAAGTATAAAATTAAAAATGTCCTAAGTGGTACTTAAGTTAGTATGAGCAAGTGGCCAACTCTGGTGACGGAGTTTTGTCATAAAAACCGGCTTTTATTTTGCAAGGAAAGCTAGAAATATTTCCTGCACTGTCGAGGTGCACTTCTGCTCATAACTTCTAAGATCCTCGTCAGATTCTCAATATTTCTATTGGACAAACTCGCGAGCAGTTCGCTAAAAGAACAAGAAATTGTAAAATCGGTCCACTATCGATGGAATGATCGGTGAACATAAAAAATAAGAAAGAAAGAAAGAAAAATCGTTTATTATGGTAGGACCTCAAGGATCTCAGTTTCGTCTTATATGCTAGCTGATTTTAATGTCTGTTATATAACTTAAATACAAACAGTAGAACATAGAACCTGCGCCTTTTTTTAAGTCGGTTAAAGGACTCCGCTATTTGCAGTGCGCGAGCATTGGCGCGTCCTGTCTACTCGCGTGGGGTCCCGTTGCTAATCCTATTTGTATTATCGCGATTACCTCATTACGAGTATGTCACCCACGGCCGCATCCGCGCTGCACCGACCTTCCGATCTCTAAAGGCCCATTTAGACGGGGAGAGTTTCTCGTCTCGAAGATACGATTATCAAAGGAATATAAAACATTTTTTTCGTCTTTACAATCGCTCTCCTCACTCGTTGCCTTGGGCAATATGATAATCGTATCTTCGAGACGAGAAAGTCTCGAAGATACGATTATCAAAGGAATATAAAAAACATTTTTTTCGTCTAAAAAATCGCTATTGCTTCGAAACTCTGTTTACACGGACATAATAATATTCCATTGCAAGGCAATTGTCGCCCAAGGCAACGAGCGAGGAGAGCGATTGTATCGACGAAAAAAATGTTTTATATTCCTTCGATAATCGTATCTTCGAGACGAGAAACTCTCCCCGTCTAAATGGCTCTTAATCCTCACACTCGTTCGTATGAGCAAGTGACCAACTCTATTCAGTATTCAGTATTCATTTATTCACCATTGAGTTATATTACATAACATAGGTAAGTCACTTTACATATTTTCATAATTATCTTCAAAGCTTAATTAATTACTCTGGTGACAAATAGTATTTCTTAAACATTCGCGATCACAATTCATATTTTTAAATACTTACATGGACATGGGGTTTTATCGCGTTAAACGTCGGGACGTAAAGAAATAAGGTAAATAACGCGATAAAACCCCGTGTCCATGTATTTATAAATCTGGTGACGGAGTTTTTATGCCGCCTTAAATCCTCCGTCATTGCTTAACGACTTTAAAAGCCGGGACCGATAACGTGCCCTTCAAAGCACGGAAGCGCTCAGCTGATAATGCTACATGCGGTCACCTATACAAGCTGTGACCGCTCAGAACGTTGCTTCTATCAAGAACATCTTGGCAAGCTTCGCATAAATTTTAACTTCCATCGTTATCTAGACAGTCTACATAGACTAGTGTTAATCTTAGTCTAGAGTAGGTATAATCGCGTGAACCTTTAATTGGCTTCCTATAGCTAATTCATTGCTACTCCTGATTTAAGAAAGCTGTTGAATGTCCATTTCTCCAAAAAAATAATTTAACTCCTGTGTGGAACAATGCAAAAATGCCTTACACAAGGTGAGTACGTAATATATCCATTAGCACATTTAGCTCGTGCAAATCAAATCGGCCAGGAATCCGCGATTACTGGATTACGCCCACCATCGCCCACGGCGGTAACAGTGCTGACCTTGACTTTCAAATAATGTATTACAAGCTGGATACATTCGTCACTAGTGAATTCGTCACATTTTTGTACACTCCATACATTGAAAGTAGCCTGGATTAAAAAATAGGCTACTTTTGATCCCGATATTCCCACGGGAACGGGAACCGTTCACCGAGGGGCGCAGCTAGTATAATTAGCCCCCTTATGCATATTGGTTTAGTAAAGCCTTAGCCTACTTTAGCTTAAACGGATATTATATCTGTTGCTATATTTTCATTGACATTGGAGTAACAAGAAAGAAGCATTATTTAAATCTATATTAATTGACAAATCTTTATGAATGAGGCCTTAGGTATTTATTTATAGTAAGTACCTAACGTTATCAGCTGCATCATGCTAACCCTTGAATATATTTTTTAAGATCTATGAAAATAAATATTCTCAGTTTAATTGTGAATAAGCTATTTACTTAGCTCCATATCTAGTCTCAAGTTCTAAAAGCATTATCCTCTTCCGATTGATCAGTTTAATTGATAATCTAGTTCTCTGCTTTTTTGAATAGGAAACCAACAAGAGATTGCCATCAATGATCTGATTATTCAGCGTTTGGTTTGAAGAGCCTTTTCTCAGACATCAAAACCGAATTATTCAATTTATTAGTGCGCGACAAAAACTACAAACAAAAGTGCGACCTCTTTTTAAAGCACACACTTGGCCACTTTTATTTTTTACCGACAGGCGTGATTATTGTCGCCGGCACAACACTCCGAGAGGAAGTGTGAAGCGTTGTTTTTCTAAAAGCAATGGTCGTCATATAACGACCGTACAAGAGGCAATCAGTACAGTTACCGGCGGTTTTTGTGTAAGTAGTATACCCATTGAGATGTATTAAAGAGTCACAATCTAATAGCTGACAACACTCAAAAAATGTGCGTGCAAATTCAATGTTCTACAATGACATTTGAATGTAGACGTTATGTCGTTTGTTTTAATGTTCAATGTCGCGTGTACGCAAAAAAGAAAAACTCTGCGCACTACGCACACGTGCGCCGAGTTTTGGCGTTTACATTTTATTTGTCTTGATTGTGGCTCTATAATACATCTCAATGAGTATACCTAGTAATCTATCCTCGCTCACGTGTTAAGTATTCTAAAATTTTTCATGCAAGTTACCGAGGGAGGCGCTGCACTGGATTTTCATACATTTGTGATACTTGACTCGGTATCGAGGACAGTATCCAATACTACGGTAAACTGGCGTTAACCTCCTAGGGTGGTTATTAGGCCGGCGTAGAGGCCTTCTGCACTCGCCAAAGCCCGGTTAAGTTATAAAGGTCCACACTTAACATAAATTGATCCGAAAAAAAAAGGGTGGTTATATTAGCTATGACCCATCCAAACGTAACGACACGCGGCTCTCAAAACACAATACGATAATGCGGTGACGATTAAGTTTCTTTGTCATTTCATCATTGAACCTTTGTAGAGTTCTATTTTTAGCTATAATTATACTAATTTTAGCTTCCAAACCAATGACTGTAAATAAAATAAATAAATATCCTTGGACATTCCACTCAACGTCATCTAGTCCCAAGCTAAGCAACTTAATGCTTGTGTAATGGTAACCAGATGACTGATAATACTACTTAGATACATTTTGTTTTGTAAATACATACATATTATAAGTACATAGAAAAACAACCAGACTCGGAACAAATATCTGCAGAACATGCAAACATTTGTCCCGCGGCGGGGATCGAACCCGCAACCTCCGCGTCTCAGGCGGGCTTTCGCCCACTGCGCCACAGAGGTCGTCGTAAATATTACCAACGTGCCTTTATCGTGCAAACAGTAAAAGCGGTTGCCGTTTGTTTGAAGTTAGGATGTTCAGAGACTTTTGTCCTCCTGCCAAGTGTGGGAAAGATCATAATCTGGCAACCCCATTCATGTGTTATTATATTAGCAGCTTATTTATGAAATCACTGAATGATTTTGCTAGAATTTTGATGAAATGTTTTATTGTGTTTGCCATTGTACCTTGATAGAATATAGCCTATGTTCATTCGGAAAGTCCATGCTACACATCGGTGAAAGAATTTTTGAAATCGGATGAGTAGTTTCGGAGATTACCCCAAACATAAAAACAAACAAACAAACCAACTTTACCTCTTTATAATATAAGTATAGATATAGAAGTACCTATAGATTAAACACTTAATTATATACTCATGCTGGTGTTTTACGGTAGCAAATGGCCCACGACTCAGAATTGTTGCCCACTGTTTTTTACAGGGGGCGCTGTAGGTACTAACAATAATAATCAATATTTAAAAAGCACCAGAGTGTTTAAATAAATACGCTGATTTTGAAGATTGACTCACCGAAATCAAATGATACCTATTTAAATACTTAATTTGACAGGTTAATTGAAATTGAGCGATTCCAATATAATATCACGGAAAATTGTGTTTACCTACTTATTGCGAGTGCTTCGTGTTTGTTCGAACTGGGATGGATGAGGATACCTTATAAAAAACTTCAAGTTTTCCGCCGTAAATTATACATTAATTTGATTTTACACACATTTTATTTGTTTCTTTCGTCCAGAATATCTTTAAATATTATATGGGGCATTCTCTGAATGGAAAAATTATTCACTGTAACGACTAGGTACCTACATGGTAATGCTTGGTAAATGGATGCTTGATTTTGATTATTAATTAAAAATAAATGTTATTTTATCTGCACGGCGGTGTTCGCCGATCCATATCACAAATTGATATAATATATCCGTTAGTAAGGATGGCTCGTAAAAATACTTATATTGCTCTATCATATATAAGTATAATATTTATTATATAGAATTTTTAGATTGGCTTGCATGTGGGCCATGGGCATGGGCATGTACCAAATAAGTATTTGGACGAACCTATAACTACCCTTGTCAAAGGATATGAAATTCTTAGATATCTGAAAGAATGTCTACCGAACATCAAATGAAATGAGGCAAAACTGTGACAAGAGATGTTGAAGGACAACTTCTCCTTACCAGTTACCAGTTATGCTAAAATTTAAAAATAACATGTGTAGTGTAGCCAAAGGTAACCACTACTAAATGTTGTGAGTGAGTGGTTCCCTCAATTTGATTTCAGCCAGATTGAACCGTCTACGATAATAGTTAATTTAAATTGTTCAATTGATCTCTATTACACAGTGTAAAACTGATCGGACTCTGATTAAATACTATTGATTGTTTAGTTACAAGCGGGTTTCAATACTAAAATAAATTGTTTCAAATTGTATTGAATGAATTTTGATTTGATATCGCTCGCTCTATTTGTTTTCATTAATTTATATTGGCTCTCACTTATGCTTCGTTTAGATGCAGGGAAATACGTATATGAAAAATGATGATATTTATATATTTTTAATGTGCAAACTCTAGAATAGCTTATCGTAAACTCTTTTGAGGAAGCTGTAAAATCGTCTAAGTATTCCGACACTAAACTTTAAATTGCTTATTTTATGTCACGTAACGCGAAAAATTCCACCGCAATTCTTTGTTTAAGAATTGAAATATTTTTTAATAATAGAATATTTTTGAAAACATGACACTACGCTTTCTTTAATTTAATCAGAATAGATGAAACCAATGACCAAAGGGCTGGTGCTTACCTCGGACAGAGGATAAGAAGTATAGCAATCCAACGAGGTAACGTTGCCAGCCTTTTGGGCACTCTACCTGCAGTCGGTGACCTGAACTCTGTCTTCTATCTTTAGTTAATATATATTTTAGATAGAATACAGAGTTCCTTTTATTTATTTAGTTGTTTAGGTTAAGAAGTGTAGATATTTTTTGTTCCTGTGTGTTTCTTTCTTCATAAATAAACTTCCCATCAGAATAGGGAACAGTACTGTATTTTATGTTTTTCTCATCATGTTTGCCAAGGTTTATTGCGGTGCGTGGCAGCCCTGCGCCCACCTGTCATTCATCGTTTGTGTAACTGGGTCTATCTGGCCTTTAATCGGTTTAATGCGACACTCTTCACATTCCGCTTCCATTTTAATATCATGCGGCTTCTACCGAAATTGGATACTGCATCATTAAAATACTGCAATAGATCTTAAAAGTATTTGATGTAATGAACTGCATTGATTTAGGTACTTAGTGTGTACATTTTTTTCTTTTTTATTTACTTACTGGTACACAATAAATAAAATGTATGACAAATTATATCCGTCCTCAAACCCCCACCACAAACTGAATTTCCTTAACCTTAAAAGACACAAAAATAAATGTACCTAAATGTAAACTAATACATTTAATTGTCATTGTTTTCAGTCCACATTAGAAAATGAACTTCGCTTGTGTAAAAATCCACAGCGCTACGATATATGTCACGAAAGAAAATCCTAATGTAAACGCCTACAACGCTATTAGTTGTGCATCATATGCAACGGGGGCACACACGAATGTCAAGAAATCGAGCTTCTTACTTACATTTTATTTTGTATTTTGGGACGGTTTAGTAGATCACTTTGGTGTTAACGAAGCTGGCTATGATTTTGTGTCTAAACATTTAAGTAACAGGATTAGCGTAGAACAATTATTGTAAGTCCATTAAGAGTCCATATGAGTCATAATGGACTTACAGGTTACCTAGAGCCAACTAGAGCTTAGATCAAAATTGCCGTCTCTTTTGACATAAGAGTGACATAAGAAAGCTACGCAATTGACAAATAATTATGAATAATGGGCTAATTCTTTATGATATCAATATCACCCAATGAGCACACCCTTTGCTCGCAACAATTACCGCCAATTAGCGAGGGCCGCCGCCGCTCAATTGCAGACGATGTCGCAGCTAGTTGTTTTGATGACTTTTTGTTGTATGTTCTTTAAAGTTAGTTGAGTTAACAGAAACGCAATATTTTTAATCCTAACTTAAACTACCAAAATCAGAAAATTTTATGTTCAGATGTTTGTGTTTTTTATCACGCCTTGACTTAAAATAGAGGCGTAGATGGGCCCTGGAGTCAACTAAGTCCTAGTTTAGCATTTTGTAATACGTTTAAATGAAAAAACTCTTACAGTGGCTCACTCATTGAGACACATCTATTTTACTTTTAGTCGATGGAAACAGGATTATGAATATTTTATTTATTTCGATAGCAAAGTCCCAATATTACCTACATGTTGATGTTTTTTTTATCCAGATTTAAATTTAAGAGCTCAGAACTTGATGGTGACATGTTTTGTTGTCTAGCCTTGAATAAAGACTATTACTAGTGTACAATACCTCGTTTACTTATGATGGTCAAGCATATTGAGCAAAATCATCTTTCTCTGTACAAAATTCAAGAAGCTTCACATTTGGTTATTTGTGATCGAGTGGCAACAGCAGCCTGCAGTCTCAATCAGTGATAACACAATAAGGGCAATAAGCCGCGCGTCCAATAACTTCAATTACTCGCAAATATGTTTACATTGATATGCAATCGTGGCGGCGCCCGACGCAATTGTACCGGCGCTATGACGTGCGACAAAACAACTATAAAACAATAACTAACTTTATCTATCACAGATGAGTTATTTTTTTGTTTATTTACATACAAACATAAAATCACTCATGGGGAAAGGTAGTTAACACGGTCCTCCAGAACCTCCTATTTCAGAACGTTTCACCATTTATGTTTAATTTGAAACTTACGGTACAATTCGAAAAATTAAATCAATGTAAGCTACGTTAATTTAAAAACTACAGAAAGGAAGGTTTTTTTATGTCATGTTTTAATATAACAACAAGCTACGTTAATTTGAGATCTTCAGAAAGGAAGATTTTTTTATGTGAAGTTTCGAAGATCTCCAATTAAATGTATGTATCTCTTTACTAGCTGACCCAGCGAACATCGTAGGTACTGTAATAATGCATCAAATTAACGATCATTATTATTATCCGTCCAGCCGTTCTTGATTGAAATAATAAATGGTGTACCTAACTAAGTAACCCGTCTTTGTTTTATAAATTTAGATAGAAGATTAAGATTATAGTGGTCGCGTGATCATTTTATGGTTATTTTGATAAAATATAATAATATTTTTAAAAAACAGTTGTTCTGAGTTAAAATTACATCATACACAATTTTGGATAGAAAGAAAGAAATAATTTAATATTGAATTTAATACATTTAGTTTTTTTGGATAAAAAATCAGTACAGTTTATTATTATTAGTTTTTATTAACGCTACGAATTTGCTACGATTGCGCTACGGAAATGCTACGGTATAAATCGTAGCAATGCAATTTGCTTTTCAACATATAATTTATTTCTACGAACTTTAATTCAATTTTACAATGAGAATTACTTTAAATCATCAAATTAAATTCCAGAAATGTATTCGAATGAAATGAGCTGAGTTAATCTCATCCGAAATGCTTTCGAAAATAAATCAAGTCCGAAAACCAAACCCAAAACCATTGAAATTAAAGAATACTTTGCAAAACCGTGTTGCCATAATACCAAGATACCTCAACTTTATCCATAATACTATTGAAAACACCGATTCCACTTGCCTTTAAACATAAACTCAGTAGAGGAAATTCGAGCACTATATGGAATTAACTGCACGCCGAAACTTGGGGAGTATTATTTGACTAGCTTTTGTGAATAGTGAAGTAGCTCAAATTGAGTTGTTTGGGAATTGCTCTCGCGCTAATAGCTATGGTATATGTATGGCGTAAGCTGACACGTGTAAGACTCTATTACCGAAAATGAAAGTTATTATATATACCTACGCTGTTTGATTGCCAATTTATGCAGAAAATCTATACATTTTAGCGTCAAATTCGTGAAATAGGTACTTAATTGTTTCAAGATTGGTTCTGCTGGAGAGCATGCACTGCAGAACTAGTGTCGTATGATGATTACTCTTAAACTATGCAAATACAAATACAAATTTATTTACCAAAACACACGATTTTAAAAGATTTGCTGGTGGTCCCCGCACGAGGCAAGTCTGTATCGCGGGAGGCCAGATTACATTAAACGAATTGCTTAAACAATGAAATGGCAATCAACACGAAACATTAACAAAAGATAACTAATAATCACTCATGCATGTAAAGTTGTTCATATTAAACAAAAAGTATACATTTTTTCTATACTGTCTCATATTCAAGCGGGATGGTTCTACTTTAAAGCATGTCAAGATTTCAAACCATGATTGTGTATTAACATCATCATTGGCATCGCAGTAATCACCGCTAGTAATCCCGACCGAGACTCAACTCCCCCCTCAAACGTCATTATTCGATCCTTTTTGGATCAAGGTAAAATATACTAGGTATAGGTACCTTGTGGAACAATGTGGAAACTATATTTTATAAAGTTCCAGATTATAATTGTAACTGTTCCAGTGTGGGCTAGGATAACGGAAAATCACATCACACCAATATTATAAAGGTGAAAGTTTGTGTGTGTGTAAGTGTTTAAGTATGTTAGTGTGTTTGTTACAGCTGGACGGATTTGAATGAAATTTGGTACCAGGATTGCTAGGGTATTTATGCAATCCTTAACATGGTTTAAAAATAGGCTACTTTTGATCCCGGTATTTCCACAGGAACGGGAACTATTCACCGCGGATGGGCCTTGACTAGTGATAGATAAAGAGACATATACAGACACATTTTTAGTCAATATAAGAAAGGACACTTGTGAATTTAATAAAATCTCGACTTTCAAAGTAGTTTCTTAGTATGAACCGTTCATCCTTTACCTGTGTCCGTAAGTAGATACACCTGGCCTATGTAAGCTGTAACTCAATCAACAACTTATAACTTTAACTCGGATAACCAACTCAGTCTGGAGTAAATTAATAAGTTAACTAACAGCTTATCTACCGAAAGGGTTTCTACAAAGCAGTAAGCGTTATTTATGACGAACGTAATAATTATAAGTAAGTACGTGTGTATTACTTTGAAAATAATGTTGTAGTGCAATAGTCTAAAATTACATTGGAGTAATACATTTTTAGATTTGAATTAAGTACACCATTTTTTCCGCTTATTGTGTTACAAAAAATCTAGTGGTAATCTCTGGGTGTCTTAGTTTTTTAACTCAACACACACAATGCGATTAGGTAGGTAGGTATATTAGTAAGACAACTAGTTTTATACCAACCAACCGCATTTTATCTTAACGTAACAAGCCTTGCTGGCTTCAGATAGTCTTATTATTATGAATATCAACATTACTAAAGCAGCAATTTGAGTTTATAGAAAGATGCATTCCCGGTTTCAATATTCAACTTGCAAATGACCGTCTAATCTATCGCCATTAAACATTGTTATCTATCAAAAAGTGTGAAATAGGTATAAATTTTTTTTATGTGTTTAAGCGAGAACGTCTACAGAATTAACATTGTCACCTGATGAAGTGAATGAAAATATTAAGAAAGCTAAATATTCGAGAGTACCTACCTAATAAGAATTCTACGGTGATCGTATTTAAGCAAAGTTAAACTAATATTGAGCACCCGACGGACTGAGAACTGGATTCTAAACAACTTAGTTTATACCGGTACATTCTCAGTTGTTAAGCACAAGATATTGCCATAGGTATTTCGCTAGTACTTACACACAGATTTTAAGATATGAAAAGTCATACATTTGGTACTCCTACATACTTTATGTTTAATTAAGTATTTTCTTCTTGTTACGGAAAATTCAAAATTTAATTTAACACTAATTAAATTTTAAAATTTTCTGATAGACAGATAAAACATTTATTCAGCACACACATACACATACAATAGAA
This sequence comes from Xanthorhoe designata, assembly GCA_963582015.1. Classification (NCBI taxonomy): domain Eukaryota; kingdom Metazoa; phylum Arthropoda; class Insecta; order Lepidoptera; family Geometridae; genus Xanthorhoe; species Xanthorhoe designata. Next base: position 9,408,137 of record OY757046.1, read on the forward strand.
AAAATAATGTCGGAGATAGACATTATATTTAATAAGTAGGTATATGGATAGCATTGCTCTAAGTTTTCCAAATAAATGCTTTATCTATCTATCTAAGATTCAGAGAGTAGGTATTCATAGTCACCTGTCTCTTTAGCAAGGCAAAGAGCCTGCTTCCGTTGTCACTCTCGTGACGTGTCAATGAAAACAGATTGTTTAGAAAAAAACATAGATATTACTTAGCTATATCAATCATATTTTACAGCCGTTTGAACTACATATGGGAAGCCTAGAAGCTTATTATGAATAATCAAAGTTCTTTTATTTTTATGAAAAAAGTAACTTTAGGAATGTACCTACCTAATAAAAATATAGGTAAAAGCACTGTTTAGTAATTTCTTTTTTGGATAATGTTGCATACCTACTTACCTACTGATTCGATTTACTTACCTATGCATTAAATTGAGAAAACAAAACCTGATTTTAAAATACTTAGGTAGGTACTTACCTATTTTGGATTTCTACTTATAATAGACCCACATTTACTTTAGGTAATAAGTAATATTTAAATGCAACCTTATGCACAAAAAAAACTAATTTCAAACTATTTTTTATGTTCATTATTTTTATAAGACTTCTAAGTACTTAAGTACCTACTTATTTAGTAATTAATACTTAAATCATTTAAAAAAATATGTAAGTACCTACCTACTTAAGCGCCTACCTACTAAATTATAAACTCTAATAAAACATAACTTTGCTGTAGTATTATTAAGGTACCTACATGCTTAAGGCTGGATTTTTAATCATTTTCAGTTATGAATAAATTTGCAAACGATCGGTTGTTTCAAAACTGCTCAAATTATTGTTCAGATCTATAGTAAAATGATATAGGGTCAGGTAGACAAGTAGACAAATAAAAACATTTTGTTTAAATTATAAAAAAATACAAATTCTACATTGCTATGCAAATGTAGAAAATTTACCTTATTAGCGTCCGAAAATATTTTGTTGTTTTGTGGGCGGGAACTTTTCCCGCCGAAGTCACGTGAAAAAAAGCGCGGTCACCGCGCTGTCACTGTCATTCCGTTCGGAAACACACGAGTCGGCGCGAGTCGTCGCGAGCGGCGGCACTGAGCGACTGACGGCCGCGAACCGAACTGCGAGTACGTCGAGTAGAGTAATCGCTCCGAAACCGCCCTCGGCCAACAAAACCCCACCCGCCGTAAAGAGCATTTTAGCACGCGCGCCTCCCCCGCACCCGCGCCCTGATTTAATAGCGAACGCGGGCACTGATTCACTTAACCGAACGCAACTACCCACTCCCTCTCTCTCGCTCCCGCGGAATCTGTAACCTGCATCGCGTCACCTCTCTCGCTCGAATCCGTTCAGAAATCAAAAGTTGGAAAGAGACGGTCGCGGTCGCGGACACTTCTTTCTTTCAACTCGATTTGCATGCGGGGGTCGCTTCGCAAACTTTATGTCCTCGTTTCGTAAATTATTTATTCGTTTGGAAATACTTTTAACGGCATGCTTGGGCCTCCAAAAAGATTGGGTAAAACAAGCTGAATTAAGTGAGTGGACCGGGTGGATTACCACGCGGGACGCGCTACACTAATCACATTTCATCCAGTCTCAGATTACTTATAAAGGTACCTACTTTTTTTAAACTCGACTGTCATTTGCGTACATTTTTAATAAGATTTTTTTAGACATAGGTACTTACCTATTATAATTTCATTAACGTTTTTACTTTGACTTTTATAAAAGATGCCTATATTTTTTACTCATGGTGCCTATTAAGATTTATAGGTACCTACCTAAATCTGTGAAGATGAGATGAGATACAAATGTTAGTAAACAATCGTTTTTTTTTCAAATGTAGATAAGATTAAGTAGGTATTTTTGCTAAGATCGCTGCGCTGACAACCAAAAAACTCGTAGAGCATTTCGTAGAGGGTCTACGACTTCTACGAGCGTTAACTTTTACTTATTTTTTCAAATAGCATTATGAAACTATGTGTGGGAGTGTCCAAGGATATTTATTTATTGTAACAATCAAATATAACAATAGTGAAAAAATTGTATCGATTACCAATTTACAGTTATAATGATTCTACAAGTATTACCAGGCACCCGAAACTTGGCAGATTATCAGAAAATCTTTATTGAATTCATCAGAACTCGAGCGAATTACGAGCGGACCACCTGATCCCCAGTTAACCTATCTAATTAACTATCATCGTATTAGAAGGAAACTTCTGAAAGCGATCGTGACCTCTGTACTAAGTGCCGGTAGAGCTCTGTTACATTGACTTCGATTTTACTGTCAGTTATGAAAAACGTGAAGTTTTGTATCTTTTGGACCTATCCAAAGGTTCCATGGGTATCATCAAAAACTCCTAAAGAAATGAAAGAAATTAGTGTCTTGAAGTTTGATTTTGTTAGGTACTTACTCATTGTAATTAACAAATTAACAAAGTAGGTAGGTACCTAATCAAAGATTTGCAAAACTATAAGACAGTATTATTCAAATATTCTCGGATGATAGAAAATAAGCGTCATAGCTTAATACTTTATAAGCAATCGTTTCAGCGTCTGATTCTTTAATCAGAGCGTTGATTCAAAATTTACTTGTCTTGTATATCCTTTGCAAGGTAAACTTTGCATCCTTCCTGAAACATTCAGCCTGAAATGGCCTCTCTGACAAAGGGCATAAGCCAATGACGGTTTGTGACAAGACAATTTCAGATGTAAACAAATCTTAGTCGAGGTGTAAGTGACAATAAAACGGGAGCTTAGCTCTCGAGGCCGTCTTCAAGTGGAACGGCGGAGGGCGCAGGGGGAGGGAGGGGGCGTGCATCGTGCCGTCTCCCTCTCTCAGTCGCGCTCATCCGTTTTATTTCTTGTTTGTCCGTAGCGCGCCTTCTCAGCTCACTACATAATTTATTTTGAGCGGGTACACTTAAAAAATTGGTTGAGCCGCGTACGAGTTTACGCGAAATGGAGTTTGTGGGGGGGACGAAATGAAAATAATATGGTAAATGATTTCATTTGAACAGCCGTATTCGGGCGGGTAATGGGCCGTGGCAACTCCCGCTTCATTGTCCGCGCGTTTTCATTTACGCGTCGAATTTATTTTTATTTTGCTAGGTTTTATTGCCGCACTTGACTTTTATCGCCCTTTACGCCGTCCCATACATATTCAATGGCTCCGACAACATCCTGTCTGCTATTTGAAAACTATTACGTTTGGTACACTGCCTGCCACTTTGAGCTTTTGTATAATGCTATGTCATATCATAATGATTTATTTTTTAGAAACTTATTCAAACTCTTCTTCTACCTACCTACTTACTAGTAGGTAGGTACCTATAGTTTTGTCAAACTCATCCCTATTTGCTTAATCATAATTTACATAAGTAATATAAGTAAGTAGGTAATTAATATCATTAATATTTAAGTATGTGGTGGCCTATAAAATTATAGAAAAAAAAACTTTTTTCTCAGTTAAGTACGTAATAGGATGACCAAAAAAAATTTAAGAACGGTTGCAGAAGTAGGTACCTACCTACCTACTACTAATAACAGCACTGTCAGAAATTTTATTAAGTACCTAGGTATGTATAATTTATTATTCACCAAAGTTATCAAGGTTTGTATTTTTCCAAAACTTGGAGGTAGGTACCTACTTACCTATGTAATTTTATGAAAACTCCGGCGCGTTATGCGGGATTACCACGGGTGACTAGCTCGTCGATTTTCATACATTTTCAAGTCGTTACCAAGCCGCACGAACAACATGTACCTACCTACGAAGATCGACCACGAAATCGACCAGCTCCTACTTCTGAGTGCGCGTGAAAATGAATTTCGTAAAAAGTTTTCATGTTTTTCTTTTTTTTATTTGTAGGCAGTGCAAAGAAAATGATAACATACCTACAGCCTAACTCAGAATAAAATCTCATTGCACCTAAACAATTTTGAAACCAACCTCGATCAAGCACCACTACCTACATGGGTTGAATTCCAAATTCAAAACACTCTAGGGGAAGAAAGATATTCAATACAACTTATAAGAACCGGCTAAGAACCGGCTAGACCCAAAGAGAATAATGACCGTGGAGCTGTAGGTAGGTAGGTAATGACTTACTTTATGAAAGGTGTACATAACACATAATACATAGGTATTATGCCATTGACGAGCAGGTAGCATAAAAAATATATTTCTGTAGGTATTAATAAGTACCTACCTACCTACCTTACTAGCTAGGTAGGTACTTATTAATACCTACAGCCGCCATCCACCTACCTTCTGGTAGGTGGATGGCGGCGGACCTGGATGACCGAGCTTTGTCGGTTGCTTGAAAACACGGATAAAATGTCATTTTCCTGAAAATGAAACTTAGCTAGATCAATTTACGCCCCCGAAACACAAAATTTCATGAAAATTGTTGCAGCCGTTTCCGAGATTTAGACTAGGTATATAATATAGGTACTTACCTACCTACCTAGGTACTAGCTGCACTCCTCGGTGTTACCCTAGGTGAATAGTTCCCGTTCCCGTGGGAATACCTTTTTTAATCCAGAGGCAATCCTGCCTGGTAGGTACCAAATTTTATTCAAATCTGTTTAGCTGTAATTTGAGCGAGAAAGAGTAACAAACACATTTAGGTAAGTAGGTACCTACATACCTACCAACACACACACAAACTTTCACTTTTTTTAAACAAGAATTGCTCGTTTTAAATATTCATCCTAATAATAGATAGATTAGGTATAGATGCCTCAATCAGGTTTTCCTATAATTCGCGGAACCATGGAAATGAGAGAGCTTCCTCCAATGATTTATTATAGAAAGCTCTTAAACCCTTGCGGTCTCTTTGTTGGTTCACTTCACGGGTCATTACCGGCTTTGCTCTATTAATTTAATGATTTATTATTTTTGTCAGATTTTTATATTATGAGAACTTGTATGAGTAGGTAGACGCAGGAGGTTGCGGGTTCGATCCACGCTGCGGGACAAATGTTTGTATGTTCTGCAAATATTTATCTAACTGGTATGAAATAAAGAGAAATACCTAGGTAGTTTCTTCTAACTTGTATTAAAATAATTTCATTTAGAAATTTCAGAAGTCTATACCCTGTAAACCGTGCGTGAACTTCATTAAACAAACACTTAGAGACATCTAGTGAATTGTTTTGGAAACTAGCAAGCTCAAAATACCATAAGGCTTACTAGGTGTCGCTACCAAACACCATCAAATAATAAAAATGATGAAAGATAGATAATGTATTGTAAACAGGCAATTATTTATATTAGTGTGCAGAAATCACTATATTTTCAAAATATTTAACATGGAAAAAAAATGTAACATGCCAGAAAATAACACTTCATTTTATAAACTGTGGTTTATTTTATTATCTGTGATAATGTAACACCGCCATCTAGCGATACGATGTAGCAACATCTTTAAGATTAAAAGCTATGTCGGTAAAACAATCTGAAGAACCTTAGTAATTTAGTTACTTTTTATTTCATTGTGAAATAAAATAATTAAAATTGCAATTTAATATTTGATTTTTTATTTTAGAGGAAATTTGAAAATGGTTTTATTGAAATATTTCTTAAATTGTGAATTATCGGTTCACTTTTCATATTTACCGCCACCGTTTAGTGGCATTTCAGCCATTTTGTGAACCCCAGGAGCGGAAGTGAGTGTTGTAGGTGCTACGCAGGCGCAAATTGACCTTTCGGTTGAAGAACCCGTCGGTCACATGTAAGTGTCGATAAATATCATATTTTTACAGTGAAACCCTGTTATTTAGTTAAAAATACAGTTTTTGTAAGTATTTTCTGTGGTGAACATAATTTGGTGATAATCCGGCGAAACCGCGGTGTGGAATCTGTGTAAATATTGAAGAAGTTACATCTGCCGCGGCGCCGGCACGTTTGTCAAACTCCCAATTTTCAGTAACTCCAAAACGGAATACATATCGTGCTTTATTACCGTACTGCTAAGTTTTATGCGTGCTAGTTATTGTTTTGTGGCAAAAAGAACCGATAGTGAGTTTATTGTGTGCATTTATCTCAAATAAAATATGCTCAAGATGTCTTTCGGGAGCCACATGTTCGGACACCACACCGTTGGTTCCGTGTTATCTTCACACCAAATCAGGCCTGGTTTCATTCTCATGCCTATTTTCCAATCTCTAAGTAAATTATTTATGTGAAGTAGGTATAGTTTGCTGTTGACTATTGGATGGCTGTAGAAAAAGTACTTCCACAAAGGATTGTATTCTTGTCATAGAGGTGGGGTTAGGTTAATCTAAAACTTTTCTAATTATTATTTTATTTTTTGCCAATTACCTACTTCTCTCTGACTATAATCAGCACTCTTGCTTTTCACTACTACTGATGTATGACTTGACAAATTTGAGGTTGACACATTGTTTCTGTATGAATAATCTTATAAAGATATCCAAGGAGTCATACTTACATCAAAGTGTGTAATGTAATTTCAGATATCAGCTTATTCTCTAACTCTTAAAAATCAACTGGCCTGAAAAATATAATATCAAAGAACTATTTTCTATGAATCCTAAACGAAATAGATACCTACTTAAAGATCAAACATATTGATCCTTCCAAAGGTCCAATAGTCATTTGTAATATTACCTCTAAAAAATAGGTCACCTATTTTGCAACAGTGCAAGCAGCTGATTTAGTGTACTTTCAGATAAAAAATCTTATAATCTAGATGTCATCAATATGAATCAGAATCTTGTGAATTCACTTTCACCTTTCTCTCACAAAAATACTTACGACACATACTGAGCCCAACCCTTTTCATTTCAAATACCTACATTATTGAATTCTGCGACATTCTTCTGAAAATTAAACTAATTTTCTTTTCTATTTATTCTGATTATACACAGGTCATTGACATAGGTCAAAAGCCTATGCCAAATTTTCTTCTATGGATCATTGAACTACAGTTATTGTCAAGGTGCTATTGGTTATCCAATTGAGAATACACAAGTTCAAGGTGAAGATGTTATCTTGAATTTTATTTTGGTTTACAGATCTTTCAGGTATTTTCTAGATATTTGATAGCTTTACTTTCATTATTTTGTACATAGTATCTGGTCAAAGTTGGAGATTGATTTAACTTTTTAGTTAGATTATCTGACATACACATTATGTTGGATTGTACATTTGCTTGGTACAGTTCATCTTCCAAGATGAAACCAACGTAGATAACCCTGGCTCAAGCCAAGTATTTGCTTGATATTTTGTTATAGACTTATACAGTTTATGATTAAATGCCTACCTGCAGTAGACATCTCAATTAGGATTCATCGTAGGGGCTTCATAAGAAATCTTAGTTGTGATGATGATAATGAGATTAATGGTTAGGTTAACAGCTTGAGTCCCTAGTATTGTGCCACATCTACACTTTATTTATCTACAACTATAGCTTTTATCTGAGAAGCTCATAATGACATTTTTTCAAATTATGATTGACATAATTCATCATCTTGCAAGTTTTTTGTGTTTTAGTTTACAGTTTGAAATCCTGTCACTAAATCCTCACCTGGATTCTAGTAACAAAGTAGAAATGAAAAGATGAAAATTGAATTTCATAGATTTCAAGACACTTTAAATACGAGCCCATAGAGTCGCGATGCCAGTCAAATATTGTTATCGTGCTGCGGGTACTCGAACATAATCCACCAATCCCGACTATGCGTCTCACATCACAACTGTTATGTGGGATCACCGTCCAGGGGTACATTTATCTAATTTAATAGTAATTTATAAAAAAAAATAAGAACATCCTTCATCTAGCATTTATAAGATCCTGTACCTATAAGATTTCATTATTTACTTTATAAATTTTGTTTTTGTATCAATTGACAGGTATTAGATTATGATTGGTTTACTCAACTAAATGCTCTGGCTCTCATTATTTTTATACTATGTATCTTGGAGCTAAACAAATACTTTTAAATTTAGCTACTGATATTGATATTGAGAAGCTGACAGTTTGGCTTGGTCATTGTTCAACTACTAGATTAACAGCCGTTTTCTCGAACGCAAATCATCTCAAAAATTTACTAATCAATGGTCAAATCACGTGACAAGTGTCGAATTTGTTCCTAATTTGACATGTCACGTGATTTGACCATTGATTAGTTAATATTGGAGACAATCTGCGTTCGAGAAACCGGCTGTTGTCTATTTTTTTTAATTGGTAATAAAATATTTCAATAGTCAACTTGAATACCATTTCTTTCGTAGTCTTTCGTCTATTCCGGTTAAATTGTAACAATTTTCGGAATTTATTTATAAGCTATATTTCCACATAACTACTATTATAAACATGACATTTTAATATTTATCTTTAATTCTCCTTTGTTGTGTGGCCCCCTTGGGTAAAAGCCTTTAAAAGGCTTTTCGGAATTTACTCCATAGTAAATAAATAAGTAGCTTGGAACAAGGTCAAACATTCTTGGCATGAAATCTTAATAGGCAGTATTGCAGCCTAATTGTAAAATCAATAGCCTCGGGGCTGTGGTCAAAGAGGAAGTAAATTAAATTGTTAATATTTATGTTCCGAAGACTTATTAGGTCAAACCAAATGCCACTTTTAATTTGATGGCCTTGAATCCTTAAGTATAAACAACTTAAACAATAAATTATGTCACAATGCTAGTTCTGTTGATTAGAATTGAATCCACATTGAGACTCAGTGAATGTTCTGTAAGGTTCTCGTACATTTGGTTTTGGTTGATATAAGTTATAATAAAAAAACAGAAATCTTCAGTCAATCATTAGCGAAACGACTTACGGCCTTTCTCAATAACCTATCTATCTTTGGTTTTGCTTACTGGCGGTAGTTATTTATAATTTTTTGTATGGAAGTAACGTCAAATCTACCTGCAGTCAGTAAAACAAGTGATTCTACTCCTTCCCTCTCACAATTAATACCATAAACTTATTTATTTATTTATCAAACAAAATCCACAGCTCTCAGTATTCACAAAATAAACGTATTTTTATTTCATACAGCCGATGACGGATTTACATTCCTAACGATCGAAATAAAGAGGATGGCATCAATTTTAGTGCTGTCAAATTAGTTTAGTTTAGCTTTGGTGACATCCCAAATAACCACCATTGTATTCTTTTTGCACTAAGTTCTCTAAAGTGTAAACTGATAATAATTGTCAATATTTATCCACAGATCACCTCCAGACCGTAGATTACACTCTGCACAGCCATGGGTGACATCGAGGACACACACTTTGAGACCGGGGACTCCGGTGCCTCGGCCACCTTCCCCATGCAATGCTCGGCGCTCCGCAAGAACGGATTCGTCATGCTCAAGGGACGTCCCTGCAAGATTGTTGAGATGTCCACCTCTAAGACTGGAAAGCACGGCCACGCTAAAGTCCACATGATCGGAATTGATATTTTCAATGGAAAGAAGTAAGACATTTTATTTTTCATTAACCTATATTCTGTGTATTTGTAATTTATGTATGTATTTCCTTGTGGTGTACATTGCAGTGTTACCCCCTTATGCTGGTTTAGTAAACCTACTAGCTAAAACGAATATTAAATCTGTTGCTATCTCTTTTCATTGACATGAGAGTAACAAGGAAAAAACAGGACGTTTTTTTCTTGTTAAATCTATATTAAATTGACAAATCTTTATAAGACCTTAATCTATCTGTCTATATCTATTGTCCCACTGGTTGGCGAAGTTCTCCTTCCATTTATCATAATGGATACCTTAGACGTTGATTTTACAATTCATAGGTGGTTTTGCCTTGCAAGTTGGAATTGCAACAGCCAAAACGTCGAGTTAAAGAAAATTAACAGTAGAATTCTGTGTGTTACGTATAATCTAAAACCTTATTCAATTAAAGAACTTCTCAACTAACTCGTATCATTCATTCATCACTCAAAATGTATCGTGGATTGCTAACTAGTCTTCAACGTCATGCTTATATATAAAATGATATCAATTATCTTCCGAATCCCACATTTTCGGGATTTGTCTTGACACTGGTGGCTATTCAGGATGTCGCCTAAACTAAACAAACTAATCTGACAGCACTAAAAATGTTGCCATCCCTTTCATAACGATCGAAATAAAAAGGGATGTCATCAATTTTAGTGATGTCAAATTAGTCAAGTTTAGCTTTAGCGACATCCCGAATAGCCACCATTGTTGATTTAATATAATTTGCGATAACCTTTTAATTTTCTTCCACGTGGATTGTTACACGTGGGCTGTGGAGTCATATATTTTTATTTAATTTAGCCAATTGTATTGCGTTACCACTATTGGACATTGTGTATCCTAATTTAAACAATCCAAACATGTCTGTTGATAGGAAAAAAAGTGACAGTATGTACTTAGATTAGTATTAAATATATCTTATCATTTATCAAAACTACCATATCACACTCTTAAAGGCATGTTTACATCACAAATTTACAAATAACACGTACATACAACATTGACACGCGCGCTCATCATCGGCACATCGAATTAAATATATTTTCAATAGATGACTGAAGTTATCTCCAATCTCTGGAATATTGATTTCAATTTCTGAATTACTATTTGTTCCACTGTCATTATAATCATACTAGCTGCGCCCCGCGGTGCTACCCGCAGTGAATAGTTCCCGTTACCATGGGATTACCGGGATCAAAAGCCTATTTATTGATTCAGGGTTTAAGTAATCCCGGTACCAAATTTAATTCAAATCCAGCTGTTTGAGCGTGAAAGAGTAACAAACACACTTACATACTTACACACACCCAAACTTTCACCTTTATAATATTAACTAGTTTGTTACTATTTGTTCCACTGTCATTATAATCATACTAGCTGCGCCCCGCGGTGTTACCCGCAGTGAATAGTTCCCGTTACCATGGGATTACCGGGATCAAAAGCCTATTTATTGATTCAGGGTTTAAGTAATCCCGGTACCAAATTTAATTCAAATCCAGCTGTTTGAGCGTGAAAGAGTAACAAACACACTTACATACTTACACACACCCAAACTTTCACCTTTATAATATTAACTAGTTTGTTACTATTTGTTCCACTGTCATTATAATCATACTAGCTGCGCCCCGCGGTGTTACCCGCAGTGAATAGTTCCCGTTACCATGGGATTACCGGGATCAAAAGCCTATTTATTGATTCAGGGTTTAAGTAATCCCGGTACCAAATTTAATTCAAATCCAGCTGTTTGAGCGTGAAAGAGTAACAAACACACTTACATACTTACACACACCCAAACTTTCACCTTTATAATATTAATGTGATATCACATACAAACTCCACAAATTGTAGACTGTGGTATAGCTAAAAGTAGTAAATAAATAAATATCCTTGGACATTCCATTAAATACGAGCCCATAGAGTCGCGATGCCAGTCTAATATTGGTATCGTGCTGCGGGTACTCGAACATAATCCACCAATCCCGACTATGCGTCTCACATCACAACTGTTATGTGGGATCACCGTCCAGGGGTACATTATTATCATCATTGTACTTACTGCTAAATTATATGTAGGTAAGGTTCTACATTTATCCCTCGATCTGTGTCGACACCATGTCTTCTTAAATTTCCCTCTATTAGTTGTCATCTGCAGGGTTACCGGCGGTTTTTGTGTAGTATAGTAATCTATCCTCGCTCACGTGTCAAGTATTATAAATGTATGGAATTTTTAATTCATGCAAGTTACCGGGGGAGGCGCTGCACTGGATTTTCATACATTTGTAATACTTGAATCGGTATCGAGGATAGTATCCAATACTTCTATAAACTGGCGTTAACACTCCAGCACTAACTCCTTGTTTATCTCACACTGAAAAACTATAAAATAATGTTTTTTCTCATATTACTATTCTCACTCGTGTCACCAATGAAATAGCAAGAGATTTATTAGCCACTAAGCTTCTAAGATTACGCAGGACTTGATTGAGCGGTGAGCCTCAATTATCTGCAATAGTTAGTCATGCGCCATAAAATTGCCACAAACGGCCGGTTTCATCAATTTCCCCTTCATATTTCTGTATTCAACACGTAAAATCTGCAGTAATATAAAAATAGTTAGAAATTCAATTTAGTTTTTTACTTCCAACATAAAAAATCAAGACTTTATAGACAAAACTTCATAATGAAACATCATCGTCGTGACTTTACGCTCATGGGGCGGTGGACAAGTCCAAATACATAGTTGGTAGGTACACGCCACTTTTCCAAAAATAACACGCAAAAATAACTTAGGGCCTATTTACCAATATTGCAGTCCGTAATATCTATTAAATCAGTTCCCTGCAGCAAATTTCCGGGAAAGCTTGAACCGCGCTCAATACCTATTACGGAACTAGGTCGCTTTATTACTAGATATTCGCTTTCTTCACTACTCTTTAAATTTCCTGTTATATTTCTCCGGCGAGCGTGTAGAAGAATCAAATGAGAATGAATGAAGCGAAAGAGGGTGTGTCAGGATCGTAGCAAGTTGCGATCCGTGGTCTTGCTTACCCCCATGGGAAAAAGGCGTGATTTTATACTATATGATATGACAGTACCTATGTATATTTCTCCATGTTATATTGCTGTTTTAAAACGCAGTGCACACGTATGCAGGCGATGATTATGACGAGTGAAAGGAAATGATGTAATATTGACCACGTCAAAAGCTGAGAAACAGAAATGATAACAAGCCAAGTTTTCGACTAATTTTAGACACCTTTCTCAGACTTTATAACATTTTTTTTTTATAACATAACTGACAATTTGAGAATGCATTCTGTTTCTTAAATTTTTATTTTAGTTTTAGAACGCTTTTATTAGCTTGTAATTATCGGAAATTTTCAACGTGATTTTGACTTCAAAATGTTCGTGTTTAATTAAAATTGTCTGCCCTTATCAAGCGACTAACTTCGATTTCGCGACAAGTTAGGCAATAACCCTGCTAAGTAAGTTCGTTTGAGCAAGTGGCCAACTCTGGTGACGGAGTTTTTAAGTCGCCTAAAACCCTCCATCATGGCTTAACGACTTTAAAAGCCGGGACCGACAATTTAACGTGCCCTCCGAAGCACGGAAGCGCTCAGCTTATAATTCCACTTGCTATCACCCATCCAAGTAGTGACCGCTCAGAACGTTGCTTAACTTCAAAGATCTATCAAGAACGTCTTAGTAAGCGCCACGATCGCTGCTGATCTCATCTTAAGTTCCTCGTCTCAATATCCCATTCTCATCCTCAGATACGAAGATATCTGCCCATCCACCCATAACATGGACGTGCCTCACGTGAAGCGCGAGGACTACCAGCTCACGGACATCTCTGACGACGGCTACCTGACCCTGATGGCGGACAACGGCGACCTGCGGGAAGACCTCAAGATACCCGATGGCGAACTCGGAACCCAACTGCGCACCGATTTTGATAGCGGCAAAGAGTTGTTGGTGAGTCGAGAACCTATCATCATAATCATCATTACGACCTCTGTGGCACAGTGGGCGAAAGCCCGCCTGAGACGCGGAGGTTGCGGGTTCGATCCCCGCTACGGGACAAATGTTTGTATGATCTGCAAATATTTGTTTCGTGTCTGGTTGTTTTCTATGTATAATATGTATGTATTTACAAAAAAAAAAAAAGTATCTATGTAGTTTATCAGTCATCTGGTTACCATAACACAAGCATTAAATTGCTTAGCTTGGGACTAGATGACGCCGTGTGGAATGTCCAAGGATATTTTATCATTATACTCAACTTTTTGTGACCAACTGCTGGGCATAAGCCTCCTTCCATAGTCCGCCAATCAGCTCTACTTTATACCTTTTGCATCCAGTTCTTACCCTGTACGGCAACTATGTCGTCCATCCATCTAGCAGGTGGTCTGCCAAGAGGTCTAGTGAATCAACGAGACCACCATTCAGTTAAGGCCTTACTCTACCTGCCATCACCAAATCTTGCCAAGTGTCCTGCCCTGAACCTATGCCCGGTTTCAATATTCAACTTGCGAATCGGTCGTTATACTGTCACCAGCTTTAGTCGTGTCTTCCACCTGCATAGTCTAATTTCGTTCGTTCGTTCGTTCGTTCGTCGTATGAGCAAGTGGCCAACTCTGGTGACGGAGTTTTTAGGCCGCCTAAAGGCCTCCGTCATGGCTTAACGACTTAAAGCCGGGACCGACAATTTAACGTGCTCTCCGAAGCACGGAAGCGCTCAGATGAGAATGCCACTTGCGGTCACCCATCCAAGTAGTGACCGCTCAGAACGTTGCTTAACTTCGACGATCTATCAAGAACGTCTTAGCAAGCTTCGCCACGAGCGCTTCTAATGAGTAATGTAATGAGTAATGCATAGTCTAATGAGTAATGTAATGACACTCACAGAAAGTTTAAAGTTTTACCTCCTGAATTTTTAAATCTGTTCTAGTTTTGGTGATAAACAAAGATACAAATTTCACCTCTTATAATTTTAATGTAGGAAGATGGACTGTTAAGTTTGCTATAGCTATAACGGCTATGGTGCAGCTGTTCAATGTTCATTGATTTAAGAAATAATTATTGGTTTTCATCTGTGCAATTGGAGGGAATTATTGCATACTTTTATATTTCTGACCTTAATACAAAAATGTCTAAGTATACAAAAATATTCCGTGCTGGCGTATTACCACGCGCGTGATCAAATGTTATGACTTTTGCAATTACACTTCAAATGAATACGACTCTTCAACACGTAAATAGCTATCATTTCGTGTAGGAACAAACACGCTAATTTATTAATGACTTTATTCATACGTCGATAATAACTTTAGAGTAGACGCTTTCGAGATGTGGTGCTGGAGAAGAATGTTGCGAATCCCCTGGACGGCAAAAAGGACCAACGTATCAATACTCAAGGAACTCAAGATAACAACTAGACTATCTTCAATCTGTCTTCAGCGAGTCCTTGAGTATTTTGGCCACATAGCGCGGAAAAGTGGTGATAATTTAGAAAAGCTTGTCATCACTGGCAAGGTCAATGGAAAAAGACCTAGAGGCAGAAGTCCGATGCGCTGGTCCGATCAGATCCGCACTACTCTGGATTCTAAGTTTCACGAAGCCATTCGAACTGCGCAGAACCGCACAAAATGGCGCAACATCGTCCGAGAGAAAGTGATCCGTGGAGGGGGTCACGACCCTCAGCATTGAGGAAAACGACGCGAGGAGGAGGAATAACTTTAGTAAGGAAAATGGATCTTCAATCGAATTATAATAATAATAATAAATAATAAATATCCCTGGACATTCCACATTCATTATAGTCGAGTATAGAGTCTCTGACATATCCACATGATGTGTTGGTGCTAAATCCACTCGTAGATAAAAACTCTGCCTGTTACCTGGATTATGCACTGTTGCTAGTCATATGGACAGTATGGGTTTTGAGGACATTTTATCATAAACGAAATTCGGTTAAGAAAATAGCCTATCCAAGGTGTAAACTACATACTTCTATTTCAAACAAATTAAATTGAGGACGAATTGCCCTAAGAGCATTTTATATTACAGTCGATGTGCACCAAAGAACATAATATAGCTTCTAAAACTTACGCCTAAATGTTTAATTTATAGTAGTATTGTGGGAAAAAAACAATAAAATCGTGTTTTTGTGGTTTATACTATCGTAAACCGCAAAATCGGTAATTTTACTTAAATTTTCTGTTATTTTACCAATATGTAAGCGAATTATTCGTGTATAAATCCCAAAACCTCTCATTTACAAACAGCAGCTGATCACTTGAATTATGCTCAATTCATGTTTGTGTTGAATTATGTACTTTTTCTGGCTAGACGGCTGTCTTCTCAAGGGCAGCCAGTCAGAGATCGTTGAGCTATTTATCAGAGAGCTATATAAATAACAAGATTATAACTCGAAGTTTTACTTTTGTGAAACTTTTATAGAAAAAAATTGCTAAATCTTTTTCTATTTACTAATGTTTTTACATGATTCTTAGAACCGATAAAGTATTACTTAAATTCATAGAAAAATCTATTTAACAATTAAAGCATCCTCGGAGTTATACATATTATTATTTGAAGAGACAGATGCTGTATATACCGATATACGTAAGAATTGTGTGAGAATAATAAAATAATAACATTGTAGGAAGATAAATGGAATTGGCCTTTTAACTTTCCAATACTAAGGTCGGATTGTGCTGGGCATGCATCAATTGTCATGATTCAGAATTATTTTGAATACAAAGGGTGATGTCACCTTGTTGACGTGAAGACCTATAACTTGCACGGTTTGATTTATCGGCAATTTTGAAATCAGAAAATTGTGTGCATTTTGCTGAATACAAATTAAAAACAAAACTTATCTAAGCAATACAAAAATAGGGCTTACATCGCGCTTAAACCTTGGATACACACTTGAGAAAATAACGTAGCTTTATTTAATAATACGACGCACTTGACCCTACAAGTGACATAAGGATGTTACGTCACTCTTTGTGCCATTAAATTGTATTCCTTTGTTATGTGTCTAACGTTATATTTGTATTGTTTCAGTGCACCGTGCTGAAATCTTGCGGCGAGGAGTGCGTGATCGCGGTAAAGGCAAACACAGCTCTCGACAAATAAACCAACACAGCATTTATAGGGTTATAACATCGTATAATTTTTTTACAATCAAACACTCTTACATAAATGTAAAACATAATATTATGTACTATAATTTAACGTAAAATATAGGTGTCGCGGTGCTCGCTATGCTCGCCTAATCTCGCGGTAACTCACGACGAACGCGTTGCCAATAATCGATGCAAATCTATCGCCCATACAATGAAGTCTATTGTTTTATGGAATTGATTCTAGAGACTAGAGATGGTTCTGGAATAGATAGGGCTCTAGTCCTTGTGCTGAGAATGGACCTGACCGCTCACACGCCTACCTAGCGTGCCGGAGACGGCCTGCAAATCTCAGCACAAGGAAAGTAGACTCGACTTATTGTACGATGATTGCTAGATTATTGTTCGCGATTATAAATCAATGAAATAGTTAGCGCGATGAAGCCGTGCGCTAATGCATTAATTTATTTATTGTAAGTGTAATAGTATACGCGGGCGAGGCAGCGAGCGGTGCCGCGGCGCCGCTGGAACTTCACGTTTGTTTTTGTTTTGTTTGTTCTCTTTTCGCTTCGACATCTAAACGTTAAGTTTAGGATGCGTTCAGCGCGGCGCTAGCTCGTCGATAGACAGAAATTCCTGTGGTGGATATTGTTTTATAGTGGTTCATATCTGACGAAAAGGTGGACGCAAACTTGAAGTTATTACCATTATTTTAATGCTAAATTAATTAATACATACAAGAAAAAATCGCAATAAAATGCAAAAAAATAGAAATAAATGAAAATTCTTGAATGTGGTGTGTGATTTGGTCCTGTTTTGGATTAGCGTCGACTCGGCGCGATCTGCCGTCATGCCCGCGGCGTATCCCTTCATGTGTAACACTTGCAATCTGTTCAAATCCAAACACTGCGCTATGGGCTCCTGTCGCACTGCGCGTTTCCTCCCGCTCTCTCATTACTCCGAGACGGGGCTCTGAAAAGCGCAATGCGGCTCTGCCCCGTGCATTCCAACACGATTAACTGGTCCTATCATTTGAACTCGTGCTAAATCGTATGAAGACTGACTGTGGACGTCTCCCTTGATTGATTCTTGGTGTAGACCGACATTGCATTTTATAAAAAAAGTATAGATGATTTTTTTACTCGCGTATATCGGCCTTCCTTGCTCTCTGCCCATTTGAACACGTGCGATGTTACACATACTCGAGTGGCTACCGTTGCCTAATTCCATGTTTGAGTAGAATGCGATGCCATTCCTTAGCAAGTGTTGCCTTCAGGGCTAGAGTACCATCCACTTGTGTGCTAGTGGACTTGGACTTATCAATTTTTTAAAACATCAGATTGTCAAAGACGATATGATATACGAAAATTAATGTAAGAACGTAAGGTAAGGCCCCCCTAATAGGAGAGATATTTTTTTAAGCATTCAAAATTCTTACATCGCAGGTTGTAGATTATCTTAGGCTGTTTTAGATACTGGCAACAGTTTATGTTCTCTGAAGTGTACATTTTTTTTCGAAATTGCATAATCGTTATTGTTGGTAAAGTTTTTATACTTAGCAGCTTGTAATCAGGTTTTTATTTTATAAAAAAAAACCTAAGTTATATTTTGTAAAGACATCGGGAGGTGTATAATAAATACTTAAGTAATATATACTTTTTTTCTATCTGTAGACCACCGTGTCTTACCCCAACGGTACCTTGATGTAATCTTTCCATGTGGCACTACTTGTTTAGTAACCGTTAGATATAGTGACGTTGAATGTGACTTGTATTCGTATCGTTAGTTATCCGCGCACCCGATTAGTTATCATTAGGGAATTAATCCAGTCGCACACGTATGTTTGCTTACTTTGGTTACAATTACAACCATAATCACTTGTGTAAAACAGTTGTATTTACGCATTGTATGCTTTTTCGCGGACGAAATACGATTGCCAATTCAATGTAAGGGAACGTCTGTGTATGTGATCGAGTGAGGGGAAGGTGAGAAAAGCCTTGTAGCTAAGAGATGGTCAACATTGTTGTGTAAGGAACTTAAATGGAGCGTATTAAGTTTAGGAAACTCGAAATTATTTTTTATATTGGGTCGTAGGGTCAGGTCGAATAGCTGTGACGGTTAGTTCTAATGGTTTGTAAATAAGGTCAGGATAAGGTTGTTGTGCAATGACTACGGGCAGTTCTAAGGGAGAGATGCTAAATATCGCGCTTTTTATGACTGCGCTCTTTCCCATAGCCTTGTTATTGCACTTTTTCAAATTTCATAATTCAGATTGGTAATGCTGACAAGGAACTTGTCGTGTATGTTATTGTGCAAACACTTTACCGAATTTAAAAGCAATGGCCAATAAATGTAATTGCAGTAAAAGTATTTAACAGTCTGTCGAATTAAATCTGTACAAAACGAAATACCGTGACTTGTGATTCGTAGTACCTTTTAGTTTTCGTTTGTAGTTAGTGTTCTGTTTGAAACCCTGTTTTCTTGGAGTGAAATTCAATTGACCAATACGTCGATTTTGTAAAGCAGTATTATAGCATGAAAACAGTGTTCAAAGCTGTAGGTATACTCTACAAAACGAAAACGATGCATCGTGCCAAGTCAGCTTATGTTTATGAAAAATCTAAATTTTCATTTATCCAAGATAATAATACTGATTATCCAACATAAGCAAACCTGCGATTGTCATAATGCATCGTTTGCTTAAGGAGTAGAGGTGCTGAACAGTGTCGACGCCAATTTTCTAAACTGAGGAACTGTATACTGAATGCGAAGAAAAATTGGTGTGGCAGGTGAAATAAGGATCGTTGCAGTTGGCCGAGAGCACATTATACCCACTCTGATGCAAGAACTATTCAAAACATAATGTAAGTATGCTCATTGCCTCGCATATGCGCATGGTTTGTGGTGTTAAAAAGCTCGAAATGGAAAAACTTATTGTATGACCGGAATTCGAACTCACACCATGTCGAATTGTAAGTATTTTTTTAAGCCAGAGTTCTTGGGCGTAGTTCTTGGGCGTTTCTTTCTGGCGCTTAGAAAATATTTTAAGGGGAATAGTATTCGGGATTTTGAGATCTCTCGGTAGACTGCCATCTGGTGTTTGAAATTGGATCTACAAAATGCAAAATTACAAAAAAAACTTTTTTTTAAGTATTATCTGAAAATGAGAAAATGAAAATAAGTTTTCCCCAGTCCATGCTAGGCTTCAAAAATAATCTAATCTACCTTAGTACTATAACACCTTCACAGATCAGACAGTGTGTTTATGGGGAAAAGAAGGCGTAGAATCCAAAAACCAGTGAACCAACAACATTTTACTGTTCCATTCCATCTCTTAAAATTACGTTTATGTAACATGAAGTTTGAAGTAACTTTCTAAGGCACATAGTGAAATACAAAAAACAGCATGCATTCTCAAATAAACTTGAGCTTGTTTAAAAGTGTAGGCATATTCCTACCTACAGGTGCTTTAACCTAGAAATCATCTTACTGATAGTTACGACTTCGGCGTTAGGGGTTCCGTGGCCGAGTGGTAAAGGCAGCTCGGCTTAAGGGTGATCGCTTTGTATCATCGCGGGTTCGAATCCCGATGGAGCCGTTATTTTAGTAAGATTTTTTTCACATTTGAAACTTCTAAGTGTGGTTTAACACTTACAAAATATATAAAACTATTCCTAAAACTAATTATAGTAACGTATGTACCTACAGGGTTTTAGGTAAGAATAGCTTTAAACATTTAGGTACCCTAAATTTAAAGATCACAGCAAACGTTATAAAAATACACATCCATAAAAAACAAACCTCAACAAAGAAGATTAGTTAAATGGTATCTTGAGACTTCGTACATACCAAAGACGAATATACTATTTTTATTGTCATGCATCTTCTAAATCATTTTCGTCTTCTGATTCAGAGCTATCAGATATCTCTATCACCAGGAAAGGATCTTCGATATCAAAAATAGTCGCTGTGTAATTTTCTCCCAATTCTTGGAGCAGGCTGGGAATATCTAAAGGTTCTGGTTTAACTATACTTTCCACATCCACATCTTTGATTTCATTTTCTTTTTCTAAAACGTTAGAACCTATATTTTCACTATTTTTATTCAGTTCTTTGCTTTGTGTTATATATTTGTTTGTTACATCTTTCGTATGCGTCAGGATCTCATTTACGCAACCAGCTTTGCTATTAGAAGCCATCAAGGCACTGTGAACGAAAATTGTTGTACTTTTGTTTTCGTAATCCTTTAAATTAAGTTTGGTCAGTCGAACGGTAGGATTAAAAGATATCACATTATTGACGTGATTGAATTGGCCGATTGTTAAATCTGTACCCTGATTAGACTGAACAAGACTTGCTGTAGGATTGAAAGGTAAGGTATTATTAACTTGATTAAGTTTGTCGCTTGCTAAATATGTACCCTGTTCAGATTGAACTAGAGTTATTATATCCTTAGCAATTTTAGTGACAATCTCCAAATCTGTTTCGTTGCACTCTACTCTTTCAATTGCTGAATTTTCTATAAATGTTTCAGAAATCGTTCTATCAACTCTGTTTCTAGGTAAAATCTTTTTTGACGGAACAGATTTAGTCCGATTATTCAGAAACCTGTTGTATTCTGACACGAAAGGGATATTTATACTCGAAGCTTGTAGTTTACATGTTGTGTTTTCGCTTGGTTGTATCATTGGTTGTATGACTATATTACCGCCACAAACACTCACTGTGCTTCCATGTTGAATATTGGACGGTTGGAATATTGGACGGTAACCAACGGTTGTATTTGTAGATATAACACCATTACTTGCAACGTTAGTAATCCTTAGACGATCTACAATATCTTCATTAGTTGTTGTAGATACTACACCGTTGCTTGCAACGTTAGTAATCCTTAGACGATCTACTATATCTTCATTAGTTGTACATACTACACCATTACTTGCAACGTTAGTAATCCTTAGACGATCTACCATATCTTTATTAGTTGTAGATACTACACCATTGCTTGCAACGTTAGTAATCCTTAGACGATCTACCATATCTTCATTAGTTGTAGATATTACACCATTGCTTGCAACGTTAGTAATCCTGAGACGATCTACAATATGTTCATTAGTTGTAGATATTAGACCATTGCTTGCAACGTTAGTAATCCTTAAACGATCTACCATATCTTCATTAGTTGTCGCAAGATTATTTACATCTACTACACTAGGAGCCATGTCAGTTCGAGAAATTTGTAGGTAAGTATTATCATCATAATCTGGAATATCAGTGTCTTCGCTTTCTTCCGATTCATTTACTCTGAGCCTAAGTCCTGGGTCAGATGTTGGGTATATTCCATGTTCCATTTTAGCATACCTGAAAAAGGACTTTTGTAATAAAAACAAAAGGTAATAATAGAAATTGAATTACATTTTGTAATAACAATGATTTTTAGTGATCCCGGCACTGGGCTGATCTATGTCAGATTGCAAATAAAAAAAAAACATGTAATAAATATTTACTACTATAAATATTTAAATATTTTTTAGAACAGGCGATATTTTTTATTAACAGGCTCTCAGTTCAGTCAGACAATATTTGCACCGAGTCTACTATGTATTAGCATGCCAATTTCTGTAAAATATGCTCAATGGCCCACATATTGTGTGTATGTATGTATGTACTAGCCCTCAAATATCTTCAAAAAGATCTTAATGTCTAGTAAAATACCGCGCTTTGTGAAGTCGTGACAGACAGAGACGTGATCATATTTTTTTTCGTACTTTTCCATATATCTATTTTGTTTACCTGTCTAGTAAGTCCAATTCGTTCCGCTTAGCGATTCTCTTGTTATCTTCGAGGCGAGCCAGCAATGCTGGATCCTCGTCGGCGGGGTCAGTGACCTCTTGTTTCACAAGACTCATCAGATCTTTCCACTCTCGCTGCTGTCTGCGCTTCTGCATCGACTGACCGAATTGTGTAAAAAGCGCTTGAGCTGAAACAATTTAAAATTAATTTATAATGAACGTTATAGGTATAGGTCGCCACGTAAAAAGAGCAAGGTCTGGGAAGTAGCGGGGGTATGTTTGCGCCTGTGTTCACTCGCTGACGAACCAATAGCACTCACTAAATTAATGGTATGAAGTGCGCCGCGTTACCTCTCCACATCATCGACCACTGCGCAGTTTGACAGCCAGCGCTCTTTTTATGTGGCGCGACCTATAAGTACTGAGAACTGATTCTGACTGATTGAGTTTACATATTTGTAGTAAATATGCCTATGTGGTTTATTTACGTAGGATGGTGGGATTTAGCCACGGACAGGGACGGTTGGAAGAGCTTGGGGAGACCTTTGCCCAGCAGTGGGACAAAAAATGTGGATTACGTTTACCTATTACTAAAACTATTTATTATCGAGAAAACTTTTACCAATAGTGTTTTTAAAACACATAACCCAAGATAAAAGGTCTTGGGTTATGTGATTAAGGTTGTCACATTCACACACATTCTGAGATAAATAAGGATTTCGAACCGTTAAAATGGCTAAATTGCATACTCTTAAAATAGTTTTGATAGTGAAATTAATACCTTCGTTCAGGACCTGCGAAGAGCTCCAAAACAAATTGTATTGTCTGTTAGCCCTCAAAACGCAATCCAGCACATCGGCCATGTCTGGAAAGGGAGGGTTGCCGTGCTCGTCTATATTCTCATTAAGGAAATCTTCAAGGCATCGTACAGGCCCTTCTGGGTGACCTGGCAAACGAAAACCATTTAACAATATAAATGAAAAAACTTACTAAAAGTTTTATAAATATGATATGATTCATTTATAAATATGATCACGTCTATCCAAGGCGCGGTAGACATATTCTCAGATCTTTAGCCATTTAATATGCATTAAAGTTAAAGGGGATAGTCAGAGGTGAGAAATGTAGGCATATACCAAAGACATATCAGGTACATGCCAAAATTTTGCAGAAATTATCATACCATAAATAAGTAACAATTTCCTCACAATGTTCACAATTTTTCCAAATGAAAAAATACATCTATTCACGGATGGATTGCAATCCACGACCTTAGGATCGAAAATTGAAGCACGAAGTGAATGTCTAGAAGATAAGTAACATTAACTCCTGACTTCTGATTATGAACAAGCCTACCTGGAACCACTTGGAGCCTTACTTCGTGCCGCTTCGTGACCTCCGTGCCGGTGAGCTGACAGAGCTGTCTGTACAGCATCAGTATTGTTGTTTTGATCCTGAAAACAGAAAAGTTTCTTTATCAGTTTTCGTTTTTAAAAAAGCCGTGTTGGTCAAGTGGACTTGTTTTTGTACTTTGACTTTCGATCCGAAGGTCGTGGGTACGAATCCGGCCGTGCATCAATGGACTTTTCGCATCGAAAAATTTATATGCGCTATAACACGAGCTAATAATGGTGAAGGAACACAGCGCTACAAAGCTCTTGTATTTAACTTACCGTTCACAAGTAATATAAGGTGAGGTCGTGGTATCTGTTAGCACTTCAGCCTCCTCCAGTATTTCCAACTGATATTTTAATACTGATATCCTTTTCTCAATAGTATTGATCTTGGCTTGATTAGACTCTGTTATTTCAACTCCTACAGACATTCTAGGTTCCAAAAGCATGTCTGGATCTGGTAGATTATTCTGTGCTATACTTAGGCTCTTGTTGTTTTTAGCCTGTTTTAATGCACGTTTTTTTTCTTTATCTTTTGTTTTTTTGAATTTCTTATTTTTTCTTGTATTTTGAACAGTACTGTTGTTTTTTACAGTGGCAGTGTTCTTGAAAGTTGTATTTTTTTTTGTCTCTCTGTTTTCTTTATTTAAAAGAATTGCTTTATCTTCTTGAGTGACTTCATCATCACTACTGTTGAGATTGATTGAGGGGTACACTTTGCCGATTGGATAGGTGTTTTTGGGATTTACACAATTTCCTTTACTTTGTGTGTCATTTGCATCATCGTCTAAATCAATTATATCATCCACTTTTCTTTTCTTGTTTGGTATGGAGGTTGACCGTTCTGAAAAACAGAAATGTATTGAAATATAAAAAAAGTAAATAAGTAGCTTCTTTCTTGATAATTATATTGTTGAAGTTAACAAGGCAGATTGGTTTCTTTAATTTTTCTTTTATTTAAGATTTTTAATTTATAATGACCTTATGTCCTTCAGAACTAACTAAACTCAAGTAGTCTCAATAAAGCAGTTTTTAAATACCTTTATCTTCATCCAATGTAATAAATGGTACCCTTTTCTTAGTTTTATGCTGCTTCATATTATTGCACAAGTTTTTAATATGTGAAAACTTTTTATCTGGCTCAACACTTAACAGCATTATTGTATCTGATATGAATTTTTTGAATTCATCAGATTTTTTATATGCCTCATCGACATCTTTGTACAAGATTAGTAGAGTTCTATTTATAACTCTAGGCATTCCTTCACAGTTCTTCATACTAAGGCATTTCTGGATAAGCTCTGTTAATACTCCATATTTAGCACCATCAATATTTCCAGAACTTTCTACTATACTACAGTCTGTGTCTTTTTCTACATCAATTACATCAGTGTGTTTATTATTTTGCTTTGTGAAATTGTTAATCTCATCATCATTTAATATGATAGTGGTGTCAGAATCAGTTTTGTTTCCATCTAAAATTATGACATCAGAATCTGTTCTATTACAAACTGCGACATTGTCTGTTTCATTATCTAAATCGATAGTACCTATTTCCTTAATACCCTTGTGATTATTGTTGATAATCTCATTATTTATCCCTTCATCTAAAGCTGCTATTTCTATTTCTATTTCATTTACCATTTCATCATTTTCTTCATCATCAATGGCAATAGAAATATAATGTTTTGTGCTGTCTTTTGCAGCAGCATCTTTCTGACCATCAATTATATCATCAGTTTCATCAATCACTATTGATTCAGAATTAGTCAGAGGTTTACTTGCTTCTGTGTTAACATTATTATTTCCATACAAGACATCAGCTGGGCTTTTTTTAATGTTGATATTTGTAATAGGGACTTCGAAACAAAACTCCTGAAAAATTAAATAAGTACTGATTGAATAATATAAATTCATAATAAAAACTAAGTACAAACACAGATAAAATAATACTAGTATACAAAGTAGTAAAAGAGGCAGGCTGTTGTCAGTTGTAGCATGTATAGTAACTGCACTGTGGGGGATCCCATAAAATAGTACAAGAATAAAAAAACCTTAGGCCTTTATTTCTTTGTGCAATTTCTACAATACCACCTGAGGCTATTGCATCTTTTACTAGATGATTTATACAGTGTCAGGACGCAATTTTTGCCTACACTTAACAGAACACTGCAGTGCCTCGGTCTTTGTTGAGATATGCTTGCCCAGCACCTAAACCATCCTCTCAGTTTAACCGGCCATATCCAGAGGATACACAATGGTTATTATGTGTGGGTCTTCTCACAATGTTTTCCTTTACAATTTAGAGCTTGTGTAAAAGACCATAATACAATTTTCTAAGATCTATTGATGCACGGTCGGGACTCGAACCCACGACCTTCGGATCGAATGTTGAGGTAAGTACAGTACATCCCAATCGGCCAAAACAGCTCAAGGAGCTAGATACAGTATAATCTATAGATGTGATTCTACCGTGTTCCTTCGCGAAATCGCGAGCAACAACGTAAATCGCAGTGAAGAAGCACAGCTGTGAATAAAGTATCTACCTAACAAGTAAGTTTCTGTTTAGTGTCTTTTGAACTAGCTGCAAATTCATTGAATAACTGTCACTGGATAACAGTAGCCTTGATAGGAGTTTAGAGAGGACTTTTTAATCATTTAATATAACAAAAAGAAAAGAAATACAATATAGTCATAGTTCAAAACATGCAAATAACCTGAAAAGCTATGATTTAGTTACCTGATCCTCAAAGCACGATGAAGCGCCACTTGCTTCCATTTCTAAACAAATACATTTACAACAACAAAAAATAATCCAAAGTTTTTAAAAATTACGTACACCTATGTAGATAAACTAAACAACAAGACAAGACAAGACAAGCAAGAACTCACTTCAATTTTGTTTTGACAGCTGACACAACATGACATCTGTGTTTTTTTTTAATAAAGGTATCTACAGACGATTAATTCGTTTTTTGACAGGAATTTGAGATGGCATGTTGTCTTTTTAATGTGGATGTGTAATAATGGTGGATTATTAACTGTTGAGTGTTCGTGAACGTACTTAAGTGTAGGCAAATGAAAAAAGTAATTCGATAAACAACTTTAATATTCTAGATGTCTTATTCCAATAATTTCGATTTATACTTAAAACAAGAGGAACAAAATTATTAATTATTTAAGAAAGTTATATGCATTTAAACACAATAAGTGGCAATTCGGAGTATCGCAAAAGCTAAACTTAACTAACTAAAAATGTTGCCGTCCGTTTCATAGCGATGGGAATAAAAAGGATGGCATTAATTTTAGTTACCTAGTTTAGTTTAGCTTTTGCGACACTCCGAATTGCCACTTAGGTTTAATTTAAACCATACCACAGATTATATATTACACTAGACCATACCAAACGAAACAAAGATGAATGGCGGGATGAACTTGAATGCTTTCTAGTCCGAATAGATTATTAGGTATTATCACAGACTACTAGGATGCTTATCTTGAGGCAAGGTGTCGATGTCGGGCGAGGGAGTAGCGACCCCGCGGACCCGAGTGCTCCTGTGGGAGGTCACCTTTTTTCCGACAGGTCTGATTTCTCTCGAATCTAAAATTCTGGCCTTTAAAAATAATCGCTCGCTCGCTCGTTTGAGCAAGGACGATATAAGGTTATATCATTCTTGGTATGAGCATGTGACCAACTGGTGACGTAGTTTTTAGGCCGCCAAAAGGCCTCAGTCATGGCTTAAAGACTAATATAAATAAGTACTAAGTACTTAGTTAATGTATATGTGTAATAGTCCATTACGCTTCTCAGAACTCAAATAGATATTTTATCATCTGAATATTATCTTGAGTGCCTAACAAGAATCTATCTTCACGAGGTGAAGATAATTAGAAGCTTGTTAAGAGTTGGTAAAAACAGGGGATCTTTGTAAAAACACATTCAGATAAATATACCTTTATTTAGAGAGGCCAATATAACTACTGTTAATTATAAAATCAAGTGAAATATTGCAACCTCAGAGAAGTCGCTGTACACAACTAAACATAATTATTTAAATCTCTTACAATTATTACAGTAGGTATCTTACGTTTAAATACAAATTTAAATCTACAATACGTAAAAATACTAAGCAATTAGAAATGCAAATAAAAAATGAGATGGATTATAATTGGGCGAATCAAATTTCAAATTTATAAATAAATAAAGGGCACTTTACAGAAATTTACAAGAATTATCCAAATAATTTCTAATATGAAGACATTAAATATACAATAGTAAATATATTTATCTGTTCAAGCACCAAATGGCCGCACTGTAGTAACTAATTTAAATAAACTAGATGAGAAATACTTTTCTATTCTTCATAAGTTTCGAAAATATTTTAACTATAATAATTAATTACACTGCACAAATGCGTTCCTTGTAGTATCTTAACGTTAGCACTAAGTAGTACCCAAATATATCCAACTCACCTGAAAACAGACAAAACAATACTTTAAATAAATTGTATACTTCCAAATGAACCTCTGTGGCGCAGTGGGCGAAAGCCCGCCTGAGACGCAGAGGTTGCGGGTTCGATCCCCGCTGCGGGACAAATGTTTGCATGATCTGCAAATATTTGTTTCGTGTCTGGGTGTTTTCTATGTATAATTATGTATGTATTTACAAAAAAAAATGTATCTATGTAGTTTATCAGTCATCTGGTTACCAAGCATTAAATTGCTTAGCTTGGGACTAGATGACGCCGTGTGAAATGTCCAAGGATATTTATTTATTTATTTATTTATTATTAAATGAATATAGATAGGCCGTATTTTGTCAAGGTAGGTAGGTACCACGCGAGCGATACTGCGGGCAAGTAAGCTAGATAAAATGTTTGATATGTACACTAGCTTACTCGTCAGCGGCTTTGCAGCGCGTGGTACCTTGATAAAATATGCCTATATTCATTCGGAAAGTCCATGCTACACATCGGTAAAATAATTTTTGAAATCGGATGAGTAGTTTCGGAGATTACCCCAAAATAACAAAACAACACTATATATATACCAACACTATAGGTCGCGCACGCCACGTAAAAGGAGCGCGGTCGGGGAAGTAGCGGGAGTATGTTTGCGCCTGTGTTCACTCGCTGACGAACCAATAGCACTCGCTAAATCAATGGTATGAAGTGCGCCGTGTTACTCTCCACCAATCATCGACCACTGCGCAGTTTGACAGCCAGCGCTCTTTTTACGCGACATAAAATAATGTGTGATAATGTAGTACATACGGGTAAATGCGCTCAGTCGTCGCGAGGCACGCGGCGACGCTGCAGCTCGAACGCCAGGTCGTGTTGCAGAGCAGCCGTGCGGCGCGCCACCTCGGCGGGGACCACAGACCGCAAACCGTTTACTATGTCTTTCGTCTTACCTATAAACAAATAGATTAGGTATTAGCAAGGACGATATAAATAAATAAAAGAAAGAAAGAAAAAAATCATTTATTCTTGTAGGACCTCAAGGATCACTTAAGTTTCGTTTTACATGCTAGGTGATTCTAATGCCTGTTCCAACGCGACTCCCTACACCAAGGAAAGAATCAGGCAAGAACCTGGTGGTGTGGGCCTAGCTTTTTTTTTAAAGCGATCCCTTAACAATCTAAAATAGAGGGGTAGCCTTATTTTCTTGTCACTCGATTGTCAATAAGTATTTTCATTTTTATGTTACCCATGTTTATGTTGATGGAAAATAAAAACTTTTTCTATTCTATTCTATTCTAAAATAATCTAAATAGTCAAGCTTCAAAAGGACTACTCATCCTCAATACTTCAAAACGTGATTCTAAAATTAGTTATTAAAATGCATGATAGGTGTCACTAGGAGTTAAAATTGAATAAATTGGACATTCCTTACCACCTTTCAACCCTTACGCAACGTAGGTAATAATCGTAAAAATTTATATCACATAATAAACTGTTTGACATCACAAATACAACCAGCGGAACAAATCTGATATTATTGGTAACTTTATAACACGCTCAAAATAGAACGCCAAAAAGACTAAAATAACTAAAACCTCGAAAGACTAAAATTACAGTAAGGAACAATGACATTTCATGATGAATTAAACGTTTGAGCAAGCACATTAGGATAAAAGGAAAATATAACTAATGATTACTAGGTATAATTGTGCTGGAACGCCTGCAATATAATTAATCTTTGGGGTCTAAACCTTGTTTGTATTGTAGTACTGCTGAAATCGTCTTGAAGAATTTCTACAAACACAAAGTTTTGTTATAAGTTTTAGCAGTCAGATAGAAATTTCTTACCAAAATAGATGTCATTGAGCGTGTTCCTAATTTTGTTCTCCATATCCTCCACCATACGACCAATGTTGGCGATGTGAGGTGTCACGTCACTAACTGCCGAGTCTTGCTCTGCCTGCAATTAAACATTAAGAGCCGTTACGCACTGTCGACTTGTCGCCGAGCGACCATAGGCAACTACCGACGACCAAGTGCGTAAACACCTATTTAAACTGTAGTAAGTCACAGTCGCCGCCGGCGACAAGTCGACAGTGCGTAACGGCTCTAAAAGCCCCTTAATAAATATGTTGCTATCTCTTTTGATTGTCATAAGAGTAACAAGAAAAAAATCATATGATCTACTTAATATTTACTTGTCAAATCATTAGTGAATAGGGCTAAAGTTTATTATTTTACATAAGCTATACTTCATCCAAATTCGATGTGGCAAGTTTGTAAACAAACTGCCAATAAAATACTTTTCATTATAGGCCTATCTATACATATAGTCATAAAGATTTGTCAATTTAATGTAGATATAATGAATGTTTTTTTCTTGTTACTCTTATGGCAATGAAAAGAGATAGCAACAGATTTAATATCCATTTTAGCTAAAATAAGTTTACTAGTCCAATAGAGGGGTTAATGTTTATAATATTATAAGTGGGATGAATTATAAAATCATTTAAAAATAAATGTGTGCTAGCCACCACCAACTCGCTAGGAATAAATAAAAGTACCTAAAACTCAAACTGGTGTCCTTTTAAGGCCCATTTCTAAATTATGTAGGTTACCTATAGGAAATTAGGAACCAAGGGGATCTTGGTTTGGGGGGAAGATGTTTGCGCTATGAAAACAAGTAGGTAACTATACCTAATGAAGTTATATATTCTAGATTAATTACCTGACGAGTCAAACTGCCTCCTAGGTTCATAGTCCCGCTGCTTTCTTTGTTGGTCTGCAACCACAGCATAGCGGTGGAGGTCAGCTTATAGTGGGCATTGCGCCCCGAACTCTTCTCTATTACTTCTACAACATGAATGGAGTCCCAGCATCCCTTGATCTTTTGAGAGCCATCACCTGCTTTCTTTATCAATATCACTCCTGAAAGATAAATGTTGTTTAATTAGTAGTAGTATAATAAAAAAAAAAAAAAAAAAAAAAAAAAATTGTAGTAGTAGTACCAAGGATGCTATAGGTATTTTTATATTGTCCTTGGTAGTCCATCTTGAAAATAAGCATGGTCTATAAGAGTGGAAGCTTCCAACTGTCTTAGGAGGCCATTGAGGTACAATCTATAGAGCCACAATCAGACACATAAAATGTCCACGCCAAAACTTGGCGCACGCTACGTAGTGAGCCGAGTTTTACTTTTTTGCGTACAAGCGACATTGAACATTAAAACAAATGACCTAACGTCTATATTCAAATGTCAAATGTCCTTGTAGAAAATTTAATTTACTTGGACATTTTTTGAGTGTTGTCAGCTATTAGATTGTGACTCTTTAGTATAGTAACTCAATGAAGGAGGCTTATAATAATATTAAGTTGTCAAAAAACTTGTAGTTCAAACTAGGACAACATAAATAATATGCAGACATTTTCTTTTTTATTATTATTATTCAGCCATAATCGTCCCACTGCAGGGCAAAGGCCTCCCTACCCTTCTTCCACTCTTCGCGACTTAGCGAGTCCACAGGCCATGTGCTAAGGTATGAGCCCAGCTCATCCCGCCTTTTCTTTTGTAAACCATAATATTAAATGTTTGTATTTTTTCACCTTGTTATGTAGTTAAATGAAGAGGATAAAGTTTGGAATGAATACCTACTTAAGTACATACTTATAGTTGTAATTTTGATACTACAAAAGTTCGTGAGCATTTCTTGACAAAAACCAGAAAAACAGCTTATTAGCTACTGCTAATAAAGCTGAGCTAGCGAGGCCAGTATGCAGCAATAAATGCATGCAAAAACTATTACTTTCCTTACTAGAACTAACAGAAAAATAGAGCAATAGGAACACAACACTTAAATACATACCAGCAAACCCATGGTCCATGTCCCAAAGATACACAGAGCTCACACCACCCTCAAAGTACATTTCCCTATACTGATCAAATGCAAGATTAGCATCCATTTCCAACTTCCTCAGCCTCTCCGATGGCATTGAACCATCTTCCAAGTGTGGGTCGTACGTATTTGACCAAGGAGACCTGTACGAGTCACCGTCCCGGTTGTAATCACACAACAAGTAGTCTTTCCCGTTCGTTTTATCTTGAGCAATCTTCAGAGGCTGATCTACAGACGAAAGTAAGTCGTCGCACATGCTCGGCACCAGATCAATCAAATCCGTCAAGTTCTTCTCGATCTGCTGGGGAGGCAGCCTCCGCATCAGGTCAAGTGCACAATCCATTTGCTGGTCAGTCTGTAATATCAGGAATAACCGATAATTTATAAGTATTAGTCATCTATCATAACAAACACTGCAATTTTGTAGGTCGGAGAAATTCACGGCTTTACTCACCATTTTTATGTGTTGTACTAATAATAATACTTAGATTAGAGGAAGCTTTTGAAGCCTTTATAGTCGATATTTCTATTATTTTACACAAAATAATAATTCAGGATTCCAATCCCAACCCAAATTGTTAAACTTGACGTAATTTAACTTGACATAAAGATTCTCGTTTAGAAACATCCAGACATCAGTCAGCGCCAGATATACAATAGTACTCTGTGGTCAGCGCCAAAGAGGAGAGAAAAATAATCAGCCAGCGGATAGGCGTGTATTTGACTTATTTTTACTATATTATACTATTGTTCCTACATCCTAGTAATTTTATGTTATATTTAAGTTTTTTGATCTCACTACCTATCGCATTGGATGTACCTATATTTTTAATGATAATTTATAGAAATATAAAATTGAGGCATTGAACGAAAAGATGCCATTCTCGGTAAAAGTGAGATAAACCATCAGTTTTACGAGAGGAAACAGCTGGCACGTCCCTATAAATTATTTTCTGAATGTTGGCCGAATTGACGGACGCCGGTACATTTTTCTCTCTCACACCCATGGAAATAACGGTGAGAAAAAGAGAAAGTAAAAAGTTTCTGAACAATGTCAAGTTTCATTTCCGCTTTTTGAGAAATGTCATTTCCATGGTGTTGAATGTTGTGTCAAACTTTTGTTGTTAAATCTTGTAATTGTGCTAATTGTTGAGCGTTCGCTATTCAATCATTTTTATCAATGGAATTGTAATCCTTGCGCGTTATATTGCTATTAAAGTTCAATTGAGTTCACGTTGAGTGTCGCTAAAGGTGTGTATTGTGTACATAATTACTCCCGTTTTAGTGATTCATGTTATGGGAATGCAAACGAGTTATTGTATTATAGCATAGAATAAGTGTTCCATAACAGGAAGCATGGTGTTTGCAGCTCCGATCTGATATCGTTATAATGCTTTATTTCCTTGTATTATGATGTAGGACTGGGTTGGAAGGTAATCCTATTTAGACTAGGTTAAAGCAATAGCTATGTGTAGCAGAAACCATAAAGTTCTTGCAAGGTGCAGCAAATGCACTGTTTAAGCCTCTTAGATTTGTTCTATCGCGATTTACATGCTTAAATTGTCCCAAAAAACTAGTGTAAAGATTCATGCATCATTCAAATGGTCGGTAACTAAAACTTCCTATACATTTTTGTATCAATCATACATAAATGCAACAATGTTCTGAGTTACAGACAGCTCATTAATATTGATGATCCAAAACCAAGTTCTATTACCAAGTAAATAATTGAATTTGAGGATTAATGTAATTTCTATTTATAATTATTTCAACTATATCTCCTAAACTTATTATGTTGTCCTCTTATTTCAGAATCAAGGTACGGGCACAGCTGACATGATGCCGACCCAACTCGTTAATCAGGAGAATCACGCTAATGATGTGAGAGTGAAGACAGTCTACAGCGGTGATGTGATGATCACTTACATCAACCATAACATCACCTTCGAGGAGTTTATGCAGGAAATGGTGGCTATTTGTCGATTTCCACCTGATCAGGTTTGTAGGACTTTTTTTTTTTATTCTAATTTTATTTAGGGACTTTGAGTCTTACAATAAACAATAATAATATAATACAATAATATGACAGTATTCTTGTATGACTTTGATAAATGATCTTGTAGAGCTATAATGAGCACACAAATTAGTTAAAGGCAATTAGAATGTTGGTAAGTAAACAATGATATGAAGTAGATTGATTGATGTAAGACACTTTTGTAAAATAAATCTTGTTTTGTAACATGTGGAAAAAAATGTGGGTGAATAGATTAATTGCCAGTCCACCACACCAAGTAGTAAAAAAAATCCCTATCATCATATAATCATAGTGGGGTGTACCTTGATTTTAAATTCCAGTGTTTTGCAGTAATATATTTTCGATTTACAATAAATATTTTTATGATCTAACTGTGATGCAAAATTCAGATGCTACCAGCAGAATATTATTTATCAAGCAGATTTAAGAAAGTCTAGTATAGTCAAATATAAACAAACACCTGTTGCTCCTTCCACTTGTTTTAGCTTACTTAACTAATAGGTAGCATAGATATGAAAGTTTGGTTAAGTATTGTTTGTGATTCTATCAGTTTCATAGTGAAACTGGTTTTGATAAAGCTTGTTTTACTAAATATGAGGAAAGTGGCTGAGTAAAGTTGTTGTTTGTTGACTATGGTAACATTATAATTGGTTGATTTAATTTGATACAAGTATGATTTAATGTAACTAAAACTAAAGGGAAGCTTACGGCGTGCGGCATCTAATATGTTGTTATGTTGGGCCAAGTTCCTACAAGCAAACCTAAAGTGAACATGCACACATTAACTAATCGCATCTTGCACACTTGGAAACAGTTTTAAAATAGCACTAGACAAATATTTACTTAAGCATAGTGACAATTAATAATATATTGTTATGAATCATCTAAAATCTGCTTGCGTCATGGACTAGTATATTACCTGGGCGAACAGCGAGCCTGCCGCCGAGAGGGACAAAAATGCAGTGAATCCATAGTTTCGTAGTAAAAAATTCGAAACATCAAGTTTCCGGCCATACAAAAAAACGGCACGCGCTGAGGGACAAAAGATCTAATGCTTTGCCTCTTTTACTCACAAGAATGGTGTATAATTATTCTTCTTTGTTTTTGTGTGACTGAGAAACTTTCTCTAAGGCCTGCATATTATTAACAATAATATTATTTCAGGTGTTTACTGCGAAGTGGGTGGATGAGGAAGGGGATCCATGCACAATATCCACACAGCTGGAGCTGGACGAAGCCCTCAGGCTGTATGAGCTGAATCGGGACTCCGAGCTGACTGTTCACGGTGAGTTTAGTCATTATGTTAGAAATAGAATTCATAGTAACTTCGCTACTTGAACGCAGATGAAAATTACTTACGTGACTTAATCGTGTAATGAAATCATTAATTTTACGTCGATATTTTGGATGACATACCAGTCCAGTTAGGCAGGACTTGACGTAACATCCAGTAATAAGCAAAAGAGTTTTAAAGAATGGTAAGATAAACCACGGGTGTAGCTATAGTGTTTACAAGGGGATTCCGAGGTCGAAACTTACCCCGCCATCTTTGAAGACACGTTTTAAATATGCATAGGAAATGATATTTCTGTACCTCCGCCTTTTTAATTATCGTCGAATGCTAGGTGGGGTTCGGACCCCTTATATATGCCCATGACATAAACAAAATTGATTTTTATTACTGAAAAAAAAAACTTAATATTGCTGAACATTTTGTGTATATACAATTGCCACTCAGCGTCATCTAACCAAACAACGAATTTAAAAGAACATTAATATCTGCTAGCACACTTCTCAAATGATACAATTGTTTTTCAGCATTCATGTTAAATCATGTTAAATTGTCGGTCCCGGCTTTAAAGTCGTTAAGCCACGAGGCCTTTAGACGGCCTGAAAACTCCGTCACTAGAGTTGGCCACTTGCTCATACGAACAAACGAACGATTATTATGTTTGTGTAGGACACCACGTACCCGGAGCATTTGTGCGGGCACATCAGTTTCTAAACGTTCAAAACAAACACTGCAAGCTACGATACCCGGAAAATAACTTAACGAACCAATAAATGCCAATTACAGTGATAACGGCCCAAATGTTCCCGAGGCCTGCCGCATTAGTGCCAATTG
Organism: Xanthorhoe designata; assembly: GCA_963582015.1. Classification (NCBI taxonomy): domain Eukaryota; kingdom Metazoa; phylum Arthropoda; class Insecta; order Lepidoptera; family Geometridae; genus Xanthorhoe; species Xanthorhoe designata. Next base: position 9,444,487 of record OY757046.1, read on the forward strand.
ACACACACGAGGCATATCCACACTTGTGTGCTTGCATCTTGCGTCTTGCGCATACGCATGGTTTGGTACAGTGGTATGGTACAGGTCAACAGTGTAACTATGACTTTAGCTAGCGAGTACGTTCGTATGGCACCAATATCATCTATAACAATTTATTTCAAGGTTTAGGGGTTAAAATCGTGGCCTCTTTGGCGCCAGTGGGTGAAAGGCCGCCTGAGACACTGAGGTTTAGGACTATACAAACTTTGTCCCGCTGCGGGTATGTTTGTATAGTCTGCAAATATTTGTTTCGTGTCTGGGTGTTTTCTATGTATAATTATGTAAGAATTTACAAAAAAATATGTATCTATGTAGTTAATCAGTCATCTGATTACCATAACTCAAGCATTAAATTGCTTAGCTTGGGACTAGATGACGCTGTGTGAAATGTCCAAGGATATTTATTTATTTTTAGTAAGCTATGGACTTGCAAGTTGCAAGTCCATAGCTTACTACTATCACGCGTCACTACTTACATCTATCGCGTGAATTTTAAATACTATCTTACAAAATATGGGCATGCACTAAAACTGTCTGACTACCCCAATTATCTATAAAAGTATCTTCAATGTCTGAAGCCCTTGGGGTAGGTACAGTACGATTGCCTACTACCTACCAATCACAAAAAAAAACATTCAAAAGTAGTGAACATTTTTAAATATTCTTTCCCATAAATGTGCTCAGCATTATGGACAAATAAATCTATAGGTTCAAGATGTTAATAAGGCGAAGGCTTGTGCTGTGCACGCTTCGATGTGTTGTGAATTAGTGGTAATTATTGAGTCACTTACTGCGCCCCGCGGTGAATAGTTCCCGTTCCCGTCCCATTTGGATCCCGGTATTCCCCGGGATCAAAAGTAGCCTATTCTTTAATCCAGGGTATAAGCAATTCTGCCACCAAATATCATTCAAATCCGTCCAGCCGTTGGAGCGTGAATGAGTAACAATAACAAACACACTTACATACTTACCCACACCCAGCAAGGTAGAAAGACACAAATTTATCAAAAAAAGTAAATCTTTCACTATTATCTTTCTATTATCTTTAACACAGGTGTCCAAGTTAGTCGACGTCAAGCCATAATTTGCTGATAGGCTAATGCGTGTTACCAGAAAGAGATAAATATATATCACCCCATTTCGGTTTGACGTCGACTTTTGGGACTCCTTGTATTAACTTTTTTGAATTTGAACTGTAAGTACCTAGAGTTGGTTGTGACTTCCCAAATAAATTCAAACCTAAACTCTAAACAAACATCAAGAAACCGCTAAGAAACTGAAATTTGGACATCGAGCCTCTTATTACCATAAATGAATAATTTATTCGCAAACAAATATATTTATTCCCGTCGTCTCCCCGGTTCCTGTTTGTAGAGATATCGCTTGGCTTAAACATGACCTCAGTATTAAATAAGTACCTAGTAATAAGTAGTACTTATGCCATCCGGGCGGTCGTGCATTATGAACAGTAGGTTCGAAAGAGCTAAACAGACGTATCGACAGCACGTGAAACAGAGATAGTGATATTTCCGACCACTCCGACGTTACTCGCAATAACTATAATTATTCATTTCGGTCAACTTAGATTGCGCTTACTTACGCTAGCGCGCGCGTAGTTTGGCTTGTCAGGGGTACTGGACATATCAAACCAATAATTGTGATATCCGACACCCAATCCCAATAAACGTTAAAAGGGCCAATAATCACCAGAACCAATCAGCCTTAACAGCAGCAAATATCGCCCAATCACACCCCAGCCACATATTCAATTAACGGTACATTTTGTATTCCCGCGCAAAACGCGCAAGTTAATTTAAATATCCGTAATTGCAGACTTACTCCGCGTTGTGCGCCAAAATAGGAATGTCACTGTTGATAGTGTTTTCTTGTAAAATGTACTGTAGTGCGCTGGTTCAAAGTACATTTTTGATCGGCTGTGTTTAATTTCTATGATGTGCTGGCCTTGTGAGAGTGACTTTTGGCCAGATTTCAGCTAGTGTTTATACCATTTCCAGCCCAGAAATGTTCAAAGTTAAAATGTTTTTAATGTATTCGACTAGGGATACATTGCTGAACCTGTTGACAGTTAATTTGCTTGGTGATTAGCAAGTGCAAGTCTATCTCTATACCTTTTCTTACTTGAGAATGAAAGCTATAAGTAGTTTAATTGGAGATTAACAACGCTTTTGCTATTGTTAAAAATTAAATCTATGGCTACTTTGTTTGTTAAGTTAATTCAGTTTTTTATTCTTATATTTATAAAAGCATTGCAATGCACGATAAAGGCCCTTCCATCTCCATTGTTACCGGTCATTGGCCATCTGAAGCCAATTCTTTTTGTTCTCGCTATTCATATAAAATTAATAATTAAAAATACACCAGGCTTCATATTTCTACTTTCTACGATTCTCCCATATCAATCACTCTTTTACCATTCTTACATACTAGTTTATATAAATTTATGCCTCTTACTTTTGGGGTAGGCAGATACCACGGATAACATAAAGTCAAGGCAATACAAATAATCATTTATTTAATAGGCCTGCTGGGATCGCGTTTGTCCTGAGCCTGCCTTGTATCTTCATTATCATTTGTTAGTTAAATTTACGCCAGCACCAAACTTACTAACTAAACCGCTATCTGTGCATAAAACTGATAAAACAGAAATACAACGTCCGCATTACAAAGTCACATCACACTTTCCGCCCCTACAAGGTTATTGCATGCGAGTTCGCATAGACAAAGTTGGCAAAGCACTCTGCGTCGGCGGGTAAATAAAACCAGACGCAAACTTGTATGCAAGCAAGACAAACTTGCTCTAATAAAGTACAAACATTGCGGCAAGACGCCCAACTTTGAAGACACAAGTATTTTATGAGGATGTGGGGAACTAATTAGCCCGACCGTTCATTCCTTCATTCAAAATCTTATATGAATGAATGAGAAATGTACTTCTTGAATGTTTTACTGATATTTATAACGGATCGTGACTGTATCATTTACTATAAGGTTAGAATGATGTATATCTGCTCTATAATCTTCAGGACAAAGTTAGGATTTCACTCAAGCGAGGATCGGCCTTTGTCTCAAACAAAGACGATTAATATCTAGAAGACAGACAAAGGCCATACACAAAATCGTAACCCTATCCCGCAGTACCAGATAGCCTGAGAACTTTAAAACATCAATTTTATCCAAGAAATTTCAATACTTAGTAGTAGGTAGCAACAATATTCAATATTTAAACATTTTTAACTAGAAAGTAATTGAAATTTCTTGGATAAAATTGATGTTTTAGAGTTTTCAGGCTATTTTTTAGGGTTACGATTTTGTGTATGGCCATTGTCTGTCTTCTAGATATTAATCGTCTTTGGTCTCAAAGAACAACACAGCTTATTCTCTGTAATGGTGCTTGGTATATAACTTATTAATCTTGTTATTCACTCTTTCTCTTAGCATGGAGAAAAATGAAATATGCTCACCAGGAAGCAGTGGACATTTCTTTCAGATCTTTATACATTGCTTGGAGACTAAGTACTAAAAACTATTCTACATATTACATCGAATAAATTAGCGACTTTTGACTTTCTCCAATGCATAAAACAACGTCACCCATGCCGATGAATTTGCAAATTGTCATCTGAATTTCTGCTTGAAAAATATGTAAACATGAACCTTGCGTTTAAAATACTTTCCTCTACTGCGTTCACAATGCGGGTAGATAAGAGCGGGGGGTCCGGTAAACATTGTACGGGATGTAATTTAGCCGATAAGGGGTGACATTGGACACACCCACCATTGATATCGGATGATGTTTCGTACTTTGTTTCGGGATCTTTGTGCTATTTGCGTATGATTAAAATACTTAGTAAGGTCATGGATTTACTTGACGGGAATTCGGCCGGGGATCTTCTATAACGGAACTCTAATACCTACAAGTTTTTTTTGCTAACCTACCATGTCCCACTGCTGGGCAAAGGTCTCCCCCTTCAACTTCCACTGTTTGCGCTCCAAGGCAACGGTTTACCAGTTTGATTCAAATGCATCCAGGTCGTCTCGCCATCTTTTCCTGGGTCTGCCGCGTCGTCTCCGACTGTCTTCGGTTATACAAGTTATTGCATATAAATGACTAATATCGGCACATTACGCGGAAATTCTGCTTACTAACATAATTTTGGCCCTTTAAAGTTTTTATGTCTATTAGAGACAGCCACAACGTCGGCGTGAACACTTAAATGCATTCCGCAACTAGGGATCTTTTCGATTAATCTCGACACTTACCTTCCTCTCCCATTCCTTCACTTGCATATTAACAACACAGTTCCTATTGACAAGCTATACGCCATAACCGCGCAGCTGCGAAACTACGATTATGATGCGGTAGATACACGAAACTTCGGAGCGGCATGCGTAAAATTACACGGTGATACATTAATTAGCGAGGAAGTTCCACTAGTCGCGCTTCCGGCTTAGGCTTCAGCCGCTTTGGCCTAGAGGGAGGTATATATCGGCTTTTCATTTTAAAGTTCTTGTCCTGACCTTGCTATTTTTGGGTTTCGAAAGTAAGTATCAGTTATTGAACATTTCAGAATATGTTTCAGAATTATATTCCTCCGCTAATTTATGTTAAACCAAATCGTGAGTATAAGATATTCTGAAATTTTCAATATCTGAAGATGGATTTCTGGGGCATGGACCAAATTTGTGTTTAGGGGTGGCTCTCACATTTTCTAAGAACTAGCTTACAGAGATATAAAGCAATATCTCTGTAAGCTAGTTCTTAGAAAATCTAATACTCTTCAGCACTGCCAATCGATCACCCCCTTTACATACAAATTTGCAAACCTCTCAAACTACAGAAGTTAAATGACTTTAAAACTTTATAGTATTCATTTTCCATTGTCTACCATTATATCAGCAACATTACTTGCAATTTGCGTGCATATTTCATTCATTCAAAACTGGTATTCATGATAACATCTGCCAACATGTCGATAACCTACTATTATTTTATGCCTCCTGATTTGTATAGTTTTCGAACGTGACGCCCGCAATAAATATTTTACGAGCGAGACAGTTTACGAGTGTATTTGGACGGCGCATAAAGTTGAAGGGGAAACTTGTATTCACAAACTTTATGCAGATACAAACTCTGGAGTCCTAATATATATATATCCTTGGACATTCCGCACGGCGTCATCTAGTCCCAAGCTAAGCAATTTAATGCTTGTGTTATGGTAACCAGATGACTGATACACTACATAGCTAAATTTTTTTTTGTAAATACATAAATATTATAAATAGAAAACACCCAGACTCGAGACAAATATTTGCAGATCTCTAGTATCACAAATGCATGAAAATCCAGTGCAGCGCCTCCCCCGGTAACTTGCATGAACTAAAAATTCCATACATTTAGAATACTTGACAAGTGAGCGAGGATAGATTACTTCACTACACAAAAACCGCCGGTAACCATATAGGGCCGGGTATCGAGGCTATTAAACTATACCACTGAAAACTATAGGGCCCATAGCTTATTTCAATTGAACTTAATGCTGATTAGTGTCTTAATTGATACAAGAAAGGCACGCTCGTCGTAAATCATAACTGGTGCTCATTCTTCATTATTTTTCCCATAAAATATGACGCGGAAGGAGTGGGCGTAAATTGATCCAATCTATCTGTTCTGTGTTCTATGACGCAGATAGTTTAGGTGTATGTCATATCTATTAATGTGTGTCGGCTATCTAATTGTTTGTGTTCTAGAAAGAAATCTCACGAAGTATTTCTATGGTACAATGTATTCATTACTAACATAAAACAACATTATAAATCTTTTAAATAAAGTTTGTAATCTTAGAGATGGTAGATATCTTCTCATATTTCCAGAAAAGTAATATGTATAGGAAGCCAGATGTACGTCAACATAATTATGCATTTGTTACGCACACTTTTAGCAATTACCTAGGTTTTATCAAACTGACACGATATCGCCTTTTAAACCTGCATTGATACAATGCCAGGTTTCAAACAAAAGCTTCGCATCGAAATTTGAGATACTATTTCTCTAGGATAACTAAAAAGTAATGTTCAAATACATCATTTCCTTGTAACGTGCACGCCGAGCTCAGTTAGCCTGTTATTTGATTCCAAAACTTTCGAGTAGGGGATTCGTTCCATTAGAATTTCCTAACATTCGTATGCTATTTCAGAACCGCGTGTGCATTAAGCTTTAACCTATAATGCCAGCATTGGGTTTCATTTTCTGTTATTTGAAATGTTATGACATTTTTAATAATAAATCAATATCCATGAACATTTTACACAGCATCATTTAGTCCCAAGCTAAGCGATTTAATGCTTGTGTTATGGTAACCATATGACGGATGTACTATAGAGATAGATACATTTTTGTATTATAGATACAAGCATTCAATTGCTTAGCTTATTATTTTATTATTATGTAGAACAAACGGATTAAAAAAAATTGTTCTGTTTGTCAAACATAAACTTTTGTTTATTACCTCTGTAGTAGTTTTATTTTGTATAGTTAGTAGAGTAGCGAAACAGAGTTTGGTGGCCACCAAGTGCAACTTCGTCATGTTTTTATTTGTACTTTGAGTGTGAATGCTTGCTAGCATATAAGGTGGCACTGCGATGGACGGTGAAGTTACTAACACGTGTCTAATATATCAGAGGATTCGGAATCAGGTTACGTTTCAGGATTTGAACGCAATTAGGTATAACGGGAGCTTCCTGACATTATCAGTCCCGCGAGAGCGTTGCATCGGCAATTGATCGATTGCAACCGGTTCGGAGGTTGCTATTCGACTATGACCTTGTGGTTCTGTGATCTATTGCTTGCATAGTTATCTTGTTTTGCGAGTGTCAGTTCGCTTGAAAGCGCTGAGTTTGTGCCTAATGGGTATGTATGGGGGGACTAGTATGAGGGAAACCGAAACGAAAGAAAATTTAGAAAAACTGTCGTAGGAACTATTCGATCATAAATAAAAAATCTTACTAAAAGTTACAGCTCCGGCGGAATTCGAACATACGATGATGATGAAATACTAAGTGTGGTTTAACACTAAGTATATATAAACATTCAATAATTCAATTGGTGAAGCGCAAGTTGTCCATAGAAATGATTATAAAAAGTAAAAAGGATTATTTCATTAACAGCCAAAGTTAGTCTTTAATAAAATGTTTTCTCAAACAACCTATAAAATATAAAATATCTATTATATCAATATTTAAATTTTATATTATATCAAAATCAATTTCCGTCTGGCAGTGGTTTGGATCAGTTGAGCTACCTATAGATCGTTTGTAACGATCCTTAGGTGGCTCAACTGGTTCTTATTGTATTTTGTACAGTTATGTAAATATGTAGTAGTTTAGTTTCTGTAAATAAATTATCTTATATCAATTAATGGTAAACGTTGTTAACAACAGGAGGCTTAGGCAAAAAGTGAACGAAGTACCTACCACCTACCTATAATGAAAAAAAGTATGCATAATTTATGCCTTGGCTTCGTCGCTTATACTTTCACTCGTATGTCCAATCCTCGCATTTATCGAGTTTCTCGTGTTGATCATGTAATATCTTCATATCTCACTTCGCCTTCATACATGAAATGAGAATTGGCAAAAAGACGTGTCGGTACAACCCGGTTTTTACTTTGCCAGCTGAAAAAAATATTTTAGCTAGAAATCTAGAAACAATTCTATACTTACAGCCGGTTTCTCGAACGCAGATCATCTCCAAAATTAACTAATCAATGGTCAAGTCACGTGACAATATACAATCACTATGAAACTTGCTAGATCTATCCACAATGTGACTAAACTGGCAGCACCACTTCCATGGTGGCAATGTCCGACCGCCTGAGCATTGGCCGTCGTGACGTCAACTCCCGCCAATTTATGTTCATCATAAAAAAATATATCCAGTCTGTACTCGATATGATTAGAACACAGTGTGTATTGGTAATCTAACTCTCTTGTAACTTTTTATGTACAAATTTTATCCAGCCACATTTCGGTACAAAGTTTTTATAAAGTTAGAAAATCATATTTTTATTTGAAGAATGTTATTTGAAGATAGCGTTTGAGATAGATAAGGGTAAATTAAACGCTTTAAATCGCTTTAAAAGTGTTTCTTGTCAAACTTTCTACAGATTTGATATACTTACATTGGCATAAAATCACAAAACTTTAGTCAATTTAAAAATGATCTGATGTGTGTGCCTCGTCGCAAAAAATATGGACCAAAACTTCAGTGGCGAAATTCTTAAAGGCAGATAAAAAAAAAGCGATTTAATATTAACTTTTAAAAGTTCTCATTACTTTGCAATTGCATATTATAATATTTTTAACCTTGATTGTATTGCCGTTTATGAAATCGAATAATATATTCTTGCATTTTATAACTGTGTAAGTAATTTAGATTGATCTATGGATAAGACACTTTTATGACTTTGGGTCGGAGGAAATAAAAACGTCAATTGCCAGAATATCATTCATAAAATCGAAGACATATTATTTTCTTCTATATCTAACCAAGAAACCTCTCAAGTTTATGTAATTTAGTCGAAACGTTTTCTATGGTCATTGATAATTGAAATTACTAGTTTTCTCATTTTTCAATGCAAAAGTTTGTATTTTTGTATAAATCACGTCGGTCGTTACCTTTCAGAGATATGGGTTGTACAGATTGTGCCCATCCACTAAAAACAGTCCTTAAATAGGTGTCATAAGGTATAAAAATGTAATAGCCGCGAAGTCTCGGGTACAGCTCGTTCTTAAAGTAAATTGCACATCAAATGCTTGCAAACACGCCTGGCGTCTGTTATGAAGATAAGTTATGTAAATGTTGAATTTAGTCTCATTGTGGTTCATTGTTCTCGCGGCCGGCGCTGTCTCGATATTATTGTTTCAATCGCTAGAGGTCACTACTGGACTTGCAAGATGTTTGTTGAAGCTTCTACGCAAAACATTAAGAAATCCTTTCACCTTTTACCAATCTAACCTATTTTAGACAATATCTGAATTAACAGATTTATATAAGAAGGTACTTAATCGTTTAAAGTACCAAGTGTAAAACTTTACCATCTATGGTTCAGTGACTGGCGTCCCTAACTACAACTAATTGGCCGGACCTCGCTCGGCGAAATAAACCAAACAGAACAGAAACAGTGGCGCTGCGAAAATCACCGCGAGCACCCGCGTTTTTGCGGCGCACACGCAGCCAATCGCGTGCGCCGCCGGTGACAATTCGCATTTCGAAATCTCCACTCGATTGCAACGTACGTTTACGAAGTGTGTTTACGCGTCGCGGAGTAGAATGGGAATGACCTCGCGAATATACCAAATACCATCGGTATAGTGAGATGAGGTTTTGTGTTTGTTCTGTGCGCATTTTGTGTTTAGTGCATTCTTTGTGTTCACTGGAGTTGCCGAGAGCTGACCCAGATCAGGGCTCGCAGGTGCGGATGTTTCGAAATTTCACCGGATTCAAGTGCGATAGAACGATCTATGCACGTGCGGTAAACGTTAGCAAGCACCTGTATCTCATAACCCATTGATTGTTTTGATAACAAGATGTTTGCAAAATCTCAAGGCTTGCAAGTGTATGTGATAATGATAAGTGAAATAAGTTACAAGAGATGAAGAATTCGTATTGATATTGAGTTGAGAGCCGTTGCTGTGTTCTGCACAAAGGATCTGTGTTTTCTGTTATCTTATGGAAACAGTTAGTCGGGTTGAATATAGTCGTAATGCCGAGAGCAAAAAGTTTGTGACACCGTTGAAAGTGCCGACTTGGGGCACTTTTATCTCTAAAATCTTTCAAAGCATACTGAGTTCTATCTCACTGAAAAAAAACAGTATAAATAGGATGATAGCATTTTCCTAAATATTTGGATACCGGTTGGTTTTTGAGAATCTTTGGCAGCAATGACAAGGATTTTTGCAATTATAAAATCTATTATGTTTAGATTACATACATAAAATCACATCTCTTTCACATAGGGATGGGCAGAGACCACTGATTTTCTATTCATACCTGCCTTGAAAAATAGCCCATAAAACAATTATGATTATCTTTAACACATCCCACCAAAACTTTAAACAAACTGACATTAAATTAATCAGCTTCGTTGTTTTATTATTTGTTTTATGATTCGCTAACAAAAACTAGTCTGCAATACCATAAGCCAGCTTGAGTGTATTTTAAATGGGCGTTACTTAAAACAAGTGCTTTTAGACATAAACATTTAAGGTGAGCTCACACCGGGACGGCATGGAAAAGATTTTACACGGGAACGAAAACAGGTGAAACCGCGAGGCACTGCTAGTCTTTAATAAATAGATTTTACGTTTTATTTCTATTGCCGTTTCAACTATTCAATCATGTTTTATGTAGATAGAACACATTTTCCTATAAAGCTTGAGAGGTGTAGTGTAATATTTAGCACAGGGGATTATTACCGAATTTTATCTCCCATTATGAATATTTAGTGAGATATTGGTACTAGAATTTGATTAGGGTTCTGTTTTTATTCTATCTCTTAACTTCTGACACAGCTGCATTTCTATTGTAATTCTAATTGTAGACATCGCTAGTTTCTTTAGTTTAGTCAATAACAGTGTCTATATCCTTTAAAATAATCTAGTGGGGCTCGTTTAAGGCTATTTTAATGCTAATTGGAAATATTAATTTGAAACAATCAAAAACAACCTAAACCACGGAATAAAATAGAACAAGTACAGAAGCCCAAATTCGCATTCATTTAAATAGCATCTCTTATTACGTCGCAATAAAGTGCATTTCAGCTCGCATAGGCGCTTCGTGCCTGCCGCTATAAATGCCTAAACTTGCCATTTCTAATGGATCATAACTTGTATAACTCTGTCACTTTTACGCGCGTAATTATTTCTGGAGGACGCGCGAAGAAAACCAACTAAACAGGCCTCTCGCGTCGGGCCGGATTTTTTTACCTAAACAGCGGAGTGTACTAGTATTATTTTGAGTGTGTATGAGGGTATTTCCAACTTCATTCAGTTGCTGTGACCTTTTGTAAAGTCATTTAAAACAACATTTTGTTATAATGTTATCGTTCTTGTTGTTATCGAATAATTCCCTGTTGGATTTCCTCAAACAATACACAAGTTTATTAGTTATCGATACGTGAGTGCTTTTTGCGCATAAAAACTAACATGAACCTACGCACCGAATACATTTTGTAGCCAAAATGAACTTTATCTGTACAGTAATAAAGTATCGTAGTATTGATAGGCCATTACCCTCCCTTCGCAGCCTTGATCTCGCTAGTTGGAATATTTTGAGTGAGTCAATAGGGCCTCCATTACTCCGAAATCGTTAAGACGTTTTTGAGAAATAATCAGAGCCTGTAGCCATGTGAAAAGCGCTTTGTATCTATTCTCTTTCTATCATCGCTATTCCTTTGATTTGACATTTCTGATCGCTCGAGTTTTCGCCATCAAATGTCAATTCCTATAACATTTTCTTCAAGTCCAAGTCCACTGCCAGTCGGAAGCTCAAAAATATTACAACAAATGAACTGGCAACATTACAGCTATAATTCATTGAGCTATCTATAGATCGTTACACAGAAAAACTTAACCTTATATTGATAGCAGTTTTACATTTGTGGTTTTAACAAAATTATCAAAATATCCTTATATTTTGTTATATTGTGCTTATCGTTGGCCTTGAACCTTGACACAATTCTAGACCACCATTCGACAAAGCATTTTATCAGTTATCAGCAGAATAACCACCTTCAACGTTTACAACATATTTCAATGTATTCAATAGATTTTTCGACTATTACGTTCTGTGCTACTACGTAAATAACAGGATGCAATTTGAAGGTTTTCTTTTTTTTTAACTGTAGATAAATCAATCGTCGTTTCTTTTCATTGTTGTGAAAATACCTGCCAAAAGAGGGGTTGGAAGACGTAGAACATTATGGCTTCGCAACTAGAGTGGACAGGAGTAAAGAAATTAGCAGATCTGTATAGGCTGGCACTAGACAAAGAAAGAATGTATTAATGAAAATTCTTTATTGTACTCATTACAGAAACTTAAGAACTAAATAACCTATTAGTATAATTGTTCTTATCGTTTAGAAGTGATCTCTTCCAGACAACCTTAGGATGGAGAGAGACATTAAGATTAAAGGTATGGCAGGGGGTGTACAAATATAAGAGACCTCACATAAACAAATAAATAAATAAATATAATTAAAAAAAAATGACGACACCAAATGGTTTTTATAAAGAACAATACGCAACTTTAACCTGTTTGATTATGTAGCGTACATAGAAACTCTTATCTCGGTAGTCTCGGTACAAAGCAAATCCACTCAGCTTGATAACAATGTATTGGACTAGCTAAGCAAACTTGCAAGGTTGGTATAATAAAAGCTATTATAGGCACATAGATTTATAGCTGTTTGACTTCGATTCATAAATTGGCGAAGGTCTGGAAGTTATCCTCTTTTCTAGACTTCCTAGAGCACAGAGGATTACTAATTAATTACAAGTTTATTATTTCTTTCTAATTCAGTTATATTAAGTGTGATTAAGTACATTGTATCTATAAGTACATAACTTTAAGACAAGTATTTGATTTTCTTTGTTAATTTTGTATTATTTTAACAAACATACACGTGTAGCTGCCACACACGAACCCAGCGGCGCGGCGCCACAGAATACCAGCGCTGCAGCAGCTCTCTGCTGCTTGTAGCACACGCTGAGTGGCGACCTATTTGTGTATAACTTCGAATGAAGCGTACTCATATAATATCGATCGAACTTCACTTTGTAAGTTCGTTTGATCATATATTATATTTAGTTTTTTAAGTTACATTGTATTTTATTAAGTCACAAAAATGTTTTTTTATTCTATTTCTATAAACTCACACAATGATATCGAGTTCTTTCTTGCTTTAGCAAAAAATATCAAGAAATACTTATCTTAAATTATAGTAAGAAGTAATATCAGACATCTTTAAATTCAATATCCTGTGCCAATAATATTTCATCTCATTCAGCATTTATAAAGCATGGTTACTCAACATAACCAATTTTACTTGCGTTTCGCAATCATTTAATGCACACTTTCACCCAAGGCCGAAAATAACCAATAAGTTATACGACCACAGAACAATATTAACGGTAATGTATCTCCATTAATCGGTTACAAAATCTTACGGTACTTGTAATACGCTGGCTCAATTTTATTAGAATGGTTTATTCATTAAGGAGTTATGACTCTGGTTGAGCCGAGACATTACATTTTGCTCGCATAATTGACCGCTAGTGGCATTAAATGCTCAGAATTCAGTGTTATATCGTCTCTTTATGTTTGTTGGTTCTGCGGATAATGTCATTGAGCTGTGATAAAGGCCTTTGTATCAAACTTGCAACACCGAGTTCGAGAAACTTTCTAAAAAATATGCAAGAACATTAAAAACCTCGTACACACTGTCACTGAACTCAATGACGCCATTTACGGCGAGACAAACATTCTGCCATAAAACTGTTCGCATAAAGTTGACCTACTGCGCGTACCCGTTCTGCCTCACTTGTTACGTTGATCGCGTGTCACTCTCACACACCTCTGCATCTGCGAGTGCGAGGGAGATGGAAACAATTAGGCACTTAATACACATGGGTCTAGACTTTGTTCAGAGAAAGTTCTGTAACTTGAGTAATTACATTAATCACAAGTTCTCCTTAAGTTCGTCTAAATTGTGCCCGAAATGGAATTATAAGTTTTCTTTTTGTATCAAGGGAATTGACTGTTTGTTGTCGATTGTAAAGGGTTGGAGTGGGTCCAGGATATTAAAAGGAATGTACAAGATACGTATAGGAATGATACAGCACAGTCGTCACTATATTAAAGCTTGTTGAGACTTCGAACACAAGGTATGGTATGATAATGATGAAGCATGTTTACGGGTGCACGCACATTTAAATGCAAGAATCATGCATTCAGTATTATCTCTAGGATCATTGAAACGTCTTGAAAGCTAGGTGATTCTTCCCCTGTTCACCCGGAAAGAATCAGACAACAAACAAGGTTTTTGGGGACCTAGCTTTATTTTTCTGTGATTCATCCGCTTAAATCTAAATAGTCAAGTTCTAGTGAGAGCTAGTCAAACAAGTGAGGCTCGTGCTTCAAGTGTAATTTTGCTAGTGATCAAAGATAAATAAACCGAACCTTTTGATTGACTCCATACACTGATATATCTTTACTTGTCAACTGACTACTTATTACCATTAACACTTATAGAAACGTACAGAATCAATAAGATATATTCATTTGTGAATTAGAAACTGTCCTAACAATACATTTTTTTATGGTTGATGTGAATATTCTCACAATTATGTCATATTTTAGTTCTTTGTTCGACGTTTATAGCCCAATGTGCGCTTGCGCAGCTCACTGACCCCACCGGCATGTCTGACTAATTTGCGAAAACATATTTGCAATATTTTATGTTTGTGTATGTTATTTACATTTGATAATGTATTCTTAATATTACGAACATAAAATTGATCAAATATTTATTCACCTGATAATGCATTCATTGTGTTTCAAATTGGTTAAAACACTTTAAGTGACTTCTTTTGTCACAAAAAGAGCACCAATCAAAACATAAAAACCGGTTTCTCATAACCATAGAACTCTGTTTTAAAAAGTGATTTACACAGCCCAAATCCTCCATATATCGACGCTCAAGTCTTTGTTGTGACAACTGAGATATCTGCACACATGTTGGACTTTTCCACATCAGATCAGAGAAAACCTTCGCGAGAGGAAAATAACGTCGTGACGTCACTGCAGTTCTCATAACAGGCACTAATGCACCTATTTAGCACGACTAGGGCCGGGACGCACCGGGCGGTCGTGACCGACATCCGACCGGCCGCCATATGCGCCATTGCGCGCGCGAAAGTAAAACGACGCGTTTTTTTTTTTCGAACTGCACTGGAGTCTTAAACTGTATAACTAGGCTTTTCCATGACTGGTTTTATATTGGTCGCATTTTCAAATTAATTGAGGCAGCGGTAAAGTCTAATTAGCTGCGAATATGGAGCAGTTTTTACAATCTTGATGGGTACCGTTACTTTGGCATTGATTGGAGCGGGATGATTTATGATCCTTTTATAAGGCAATATATTATAGTTCTTGTTTGGTTTAAGCTTTTCTGTGTTTAAGTGATGCTTGTGGGGTTGAATTCCATTCAGGCTGTAGTTTGTAGAAGATTAAATCTTGGTAGCTTAAAACACTGTTTATACCATACACCAGACTTGTAGTTACAGCCTATCCACTACTGCGTGTGCGCCTCTTTTTTGATATGCCACTACTCTAGTCCCCAAAAACAGGCTGACGACTGTATTTCCGATATCTGCTCTAGCTAAAGATATCTACAGATATCTATTTGAGTGTAATATTCTATATGCCATATTTTCATGCTCGTTGTGATCGTATCCTTTATCGTTCTAAGAGATAATTGACCGCAATTGAGCTGGTCTGTTGATTTAGTCCATATTTCCCTCTTCAAATGACAGTTAAAGTCCGTATGGACTAAATCCAAATCTATTGGAGTTGGAGGTTTCACAGTCGGATAAGCGGAGTCGTGTTGGCTGAGTGAGTTAGTATTATATTGAGGCTGAGTGAGTGGGCTCGAATTAATGGCGTTATTCATAGCTTAAAATATCCATATACCTCCGATATCATTAAAATATATTCAATTCCTATTAAAAGTTCAATGATGTAAATCGATATGAAAACTTTCAGGTACCCTTCAATCTCGAGATTTTCCAGAAAATTGAAAATTATTTACTTACTAGCTTCTGCACGCTGCTTCTTCCCCCCTAGCCAAGTTACATTTACTATCTACATCTACAATCGTTATAGAATAGAAACGAACAAAAATGTGTAGGTATTGAAGAAAACTCGAGCGATCAGAAATGTCAAATCAAAGAAATAGTGATGATAGAAATAAAATAGATACGAAGCGTTTGTCACTTGGCTACAGGCTGCAGAAGCAAATACAAAAGCCAATCAGTATTCACCTCTATACTAAACCTTGCTTTGCTTCTAGGAACGTTTTTATTACATAAACAATCACGCCCCACATCTAACAGGTGTTCAATGCTCAACGGAAACAATTAATACATAACATGCTTAATAGAGGAAACGCTGAATGCTATAAAAAGCACTGGAGTTCCTTTAAAGGAAATATTATTCAATAAGTAAAGCAGTTTAGTAGTTTAATGATAATCATCATATGGAAATAAGTAATATTGTAGATAATTTCTACCGGTACCTTGGGGTACAGGTACAGTTATGCGCGTGTTAACGTTTTGTTTGTTAACTTGCCAATAGATGGTTTAGGTCATTTTGAGTGAGAGTGAAGTGGATTCAAGTGACAAAGAGGGAGCACGCAGAATCAAAGCCAAGGTTTTATCATAGTTTTATTGAATACTAGCTTACTCGCCCGCGGCTTCGCTTGCGTGGTACCTACCTTGATAAAATAAGTTAATTCGGAAAGTCAATGCTACACATCGGTGAAATAATTTATGAAATCGGATGAGTGGTTTTGGAGATTACCCCAAACAAGCAAACTTTACCTCTATATAATATTAGTATAGAAAACTACTGATAAATATTTATTCTCGTTATATTTAGGTGATGATACTAATTTTACTTTACTTACGGCAATTCATGTGGATTTTTGCTCGCGGCTCAGTTTGCTCACCACCCACTGTGGCTCACTTTGCTCAGGGCCCTTACTCTGCAAAACGAAAAACGAAGTTTCGTGACAATTTTCGGGTTCTAATTATGTTGGTGAACTATTACGAATTCAGTATCCACCAACATAAGCTGACCCCGAAAATTGTCACGAAACTTCGTTTTTCGTTGTTCCAGAGTAAGGGCCCAGGTTCTTTCTTAGGGGCTTATGGTCTTTGCTCTTTAGCGTGCAGGCAAAGATGCCTCCTGACGCTGTATAAATCTTCTAGTAAAAGATGTAAAGGCTCTTTAGCGATAAAGATTAACGTCCATTTTCAATATTCATCCTGTGATTTTGGCTAACAATGTTTACCTTATTTGAAATATGACTGGTAACCTGTCAGCCCATCTATTTACGTCACTTCCTATCACGCCATCCACTTTTCTTCATGATTATTCTAGTGTAGCGCTTTGAATCATCCATTTGCCCTTAATTAGAACCACTTTGTGATATTGCTTGTACCTCGTAATTACAGTAATTGGTACGTAAACTTGGTTATGATTATGCTTTATTGCCCTAATATTGTTTGATTATTATATTGGGAGCAATTATTTTACATATTAGATCTGGTCGATTGATGATGATATTATAACGATGAATCAAAAAGTATAAGATGCCAAAAAAATAACTGTTAAATTCCATCTTCCAGGTTCGGTTGAGATATTATTCCTAAAAATAATAAAAGGCACCTAAGCACCTACTTTTCTTTGCGAAGTTCCCAATTGTTTGCTTTACCTTGATTTTTGCCGGAATTTGAAATAGTTAAAGTTTGAACATAAAAATGCCGTTACGTATTGTGTCGACTGACCCAGCTTGATGAAAGTAAAGGAATCCTTTGTAAATGATTGCAAATCGTATTAAAATAAACACCTGAATAAAAAAGTCAAAACTCCTATTTATCAAGATGTAAATTAACCCATTATCTTCGCTCTTGTTATAAGTTAAGCAACTCGTTATTGGCATGAACTAGGTTAATTAATAAATAATTTAAGCAGTGGGTTCTTCGCGGCTATCAAACTTCACAGTTCAAATTGTTTCTCATAGGAAAGTCGGAGATTCGTTAAGCACGAGTTGTTGAAGTTTGAGGCTAGTTATCGCGGGACTGGATTAAACGGTAATTGAATTTTAAAGGTCATAATAAAGTGAAAATGTAAAAGTAGCAAATTTTGTACGTACCATGTAAAAAGTACACACAAAGTTATACTTTTTGTTTCAGTCTGTTGATGCTTTTTTCTATTGTGGATCATGGTTTGAGTAATAATATAAATAAGTTTGAGTAAATTCTAACAATTATCAATTGATCTTACTCTAAATAAATATTACTAGTTGTTATTAGAGCAGCTCTCAAGCTATACATTTGGGTATCATGGTCTGCTGTAATATGATAATTGTTAGAACTTACTCTAAAATAATATTACTCAAATATAAAGACGCGTTATATATATTTTTTTCTTAACAAAAATATTGCAAATTTTTTACAAATATTTGAAAACATTGAAAAATACAAACGTCAGAATACTCATCAAAAGCTCAGTGCACAATGGAGCGCGATCGCAAACAACACCACGATTTATGTGCACTAGTGTGTAAACATCCCAATCCAGGCTGTAACGACTCTTGACGCTCGTAAAGGTGCAACCACAGGGTAGTTTTGGGCTTACAGTGAATTATTCTGTATCAATTCTGCCCTGGCTTACATTATTCACCTCGAGACTACTTGATTGTTTGCATACCTACTGTGTAAAACACGCGTATATGTAGGTACAGATCAAAAATTTCAGTAACCGTAAAAGAGAAGCTTGATTTAACTATTTTGACCTTACTTCACCTGAAAACGACTTTTAGTAGAAATATCTATCAATATCTAGTGTGTTGACACCCTAACGGTTCCTGATACCCATAACTTAGGCTACTCTGGATGACTAGATTTATAGGGCTACTGAAAGGACGGCTGATGCTCTGAAAAATGGGAATTGCTATGTTTTTTCGACATTCATATGGAGTCTTGCATTCGGATTCAGACTCCAATTTATGTGTTTGACCTACATAGATTATTCGTTAAACTATCTATCAACATGAAGAGGTTTTTCTAGCGGCTCGTGCATGGTACTATTGATTTACTTTTATGTTATTGCGCGTTATAGCTCGCTTCTCTCTTTAATAATTATGTGTCAGTATTTTGGCTAGCACAGTGCAAAAATCTTTGCCCAAAATTTGTGTTTTTCTATCTCAAATTCATATCATATCTCTTGTTATCCAGGACCAATTTTTCACTGAAAGTTACTCTACTCTCATTTGCATAGTACAAATAGCTCAAAGTAGACGAATTTCTATAAAAGAAAATTGTTAAAAAGTATGATTGCTCCATGCTCTCAGAATAAATCAAATCAAATACATCGACATTTCTACTGTAATACGGAGCAAAGTCGCGCCAACTCAATATTCATAAATTCATAATCAAGATATCACAAATCTGGCTTCCAGCAGACTTCCACACTCCAGTAACCCGAGGCAATCGCCACAAATCGATCTGTCACCTCGCGGGATGATGGAACTGTAATCGTAAATCGAAGGATCCCTCGGGGACCATCCAGGACTCAGGAAATTGACAAACGCACTCGTTACTCTCGCGACTTTAAGGCAGTAAATCCGGAGGTTCCCGTTTACTTGTCTTGAGGGATTGGGTTAAGTCTGGAGTTTGGGATAGTTTAATGTCTTTTTTGACTTCTACGAGTTGGCAGCCCCAGTCTCGATGTTGGCAAACTGCTATCGGTTGTCGAATCTGTTTTAAGTGGAAATTCTGTGAACAGTGGACTGCAATGCGATGGGCCATACGGGCAGATGTGCTCAAATATTTGCTGTTCCGTGTCTGTATGAACTATAGTAAATGTTGAGCTTTGATGGAATAGTTCCATCGGAGCATATAACCATCATTTTCACACTTTCAGGCCAGATTTGTAAAGTGTTTATTCTGAATGAACATGAAAATTAAAAATCAAACGGAAGCTCCAGAACTACAGCCTGATCGATTCTCAAAATATATAAAAGTTTCCCTTTATTTGAAATTAATATTTGTTTTTGATTAACCTATTTAAGTTTTATTTTGGTACCTACTGAACAACCCTATTCAAAATCAAGCGCTGTTAGGTTCCAATTATTTCAAACTACTTCAAAATATGTCTCAATAGTAAAAATTAACTCAAATTAATGAAAAATGTTAACCCAGAATGCAGTTCCTGTTTTCGGAAGTAGTTATTTTGTATTTAATTTGAATCAAAGGTACCCAATCCAACACAATCACAACACTAACTTCTACCAAATAATCAATTGATTGTTTCCTTTTTTCAACGATAGACTGTTTCAATTTAATTCACATCCCTAAGTAGCTTAGTTCATTCCAATTCCGTTGGAGCCATAAATATAATTGATAATTTCGTCCCAAAGGCTCGTGTCTCATATCTGTTGACACGAGGGAGCTCAGTTAATTAGTGCCGGTAATATCTGCTTTGCATCTCACTCAATTGGTATGAACCAGTTCCTTGTATAATAAAACTATGGAAACACTAGTATAATCCTGCGGCTTCGCTCGCGTAAAGTAGCCAGTGTGTTATTTCAGGTCTAAAGCTATCTAATAAACGTTTCATTCATCTAATATACTCCGAAGTTTCTGCTAAATGCGTTTAGTAGTTTTTGCGTGAAAGAATACCAAAAATAAATAAATATCCTTGGATATTCCACACAGCGTCATCTAGTGTCAAGCTAAGCAATTTAATGCTTGTGTTATGTAACTAAATGACTCAGTACGAATACATAGATACGTTTTTTTTTGTTTTATTTTAATTATATAGGCACAAAATACATTGAAATACGTTTTCGTTTAAAAAAGGAAATTCTTAATCTTCTTTTGCTTAATGTACAAGTTTTGTTAGTACTACTTACTTTAAAGTGTTGAATAAACAATTCAGTTACGCCTTGACCTTCACGCTGTAATCGTATGTGCATCGAAGCTGCGTTCAATGTAAGGTACATTGTGGCAGTTTGCATAATATATCTCATGAGCTGTATTACAATACAAATAGTTCACTTTACAAAATCTTTGTGTTGTTTGCACGCTACTGATAAGATCTTCCTGTTTACACTGAAATTGAATAGGTATAGATAGGTAATGCTTTATTGTACAACAAGTAACAAACATAGTTAATTGATTCAGGCGTGCATATCAGCATAGAGAAGTCCTCTGCTGGGGACTATACATAGGACACCTGTTATTTTTGTTTTGTATTTATCAGAAACGTCCAAAGAAAAAAAAACAAATGAAGTGACTAACTTAATCATAGAGTGCTAAGTTTAACAAAGGGGATTTTGACACTAAGCTATTTTGATTTTGACCTAATATAAATATTCTGATACCTAAATGCTTCATGAAACGTTTCAAAGTGAGCTAAATTTGTATAAAAACGTGTTGCTAGGCGATCCTAATAAAAATCATGAAGCTAAAGATTTATAAACTTCCAACGAAATTATAAAGGTCAGGGTACTTCCATGAGAAGATATCCATGCTCGTTTGGATTTGTAAATACATAACTTACCAATATTTTAGTGCCAGCATCCTACATTAATAAAAATAAGAAATAATTGCAGCGATGACCTTGCTACCTGTCACATAGAAAACTAATTTGCAAAATGTTAACATATTGTTTGAGTGTATAGACTTGTCTTTGACTAACCTCTCAAAGAATCTTAATTGATCTTAAAGATCTCACTGATAGTATGTAGGAAATACAGTTGTAAAACTGTTTTGTTAGACTATAAACATGGCACTTATATTCTAATAGCTACATCAACGTGGAAGTCAAAATTCGCTCAACAATCGCAAAGACGAATTATAAATTCACACAGTAATAACCACTGGAGCCATTGCTCTTGTAAAAACTCAAGGTTTACGCAAGGTGAAGGTCGTACAGTGTTTTAATTAATCTGTGATATCATTTTAGAGATTACATTAGGTGTTTTGTTAACCGGATACAAATCAGTGTGGCCAATTGGGATGGTACCTAAAGTTTAAGTTAACCACATAGTAAGAAGAATACAGCAATATCCTTTTTATGTCATATAAGAATAAAGTGCTTTAGCAATATCCTTCTTATGTCATATTAAAAATAAGGTGCTAAATTATTGTTCGAATTTAAAAAATGACTTCTATTAGCAGAATTGCTCGAAACGGCCATTTTAGCCCCTCAAATCTTTCTTGCTTAGGTATACATATAAACTTTGATGTGATAATCTAGTGACTTTGAATAACAATGAGACAAGAGCACTGGTTCGTGAAATATGTTTCTAGACGCATAATTTGTTTCAACCTAAAGCATTCGATTATCGACTTGATAATATGCATGGAGTTGCTTGTAACATAAACAACTAAGGTGCCTTTAGCATGAAACGTACTAGAGGCAAACGGAATAGACAAATGTTGTATTTTGGTTCAAGTGTATTTATTTTGTACCTGATTTTAAAGTCCAAATGAAAATCCAAAATAATAACGGATATAAACACGTTTTTTGAATGACGGTATAGTCAAATATTCAGACGTTGTAATGTGATAAAATCGCTGCTCAGCTTATGACTAAAACTTGAATCAAGAGCATTCCTCCTTCATAATTCTACCACGATAATATCATTTGATGCTTTTAAAGGTAGACATGCATTTATTCATGAGCAGTCTAAACACTCACTTAGTCTTCACAAGTAACATAAAAGCAATAAAGCTTAACACAACTAAAAATTTACCCGAAGCTCTTAAGCCAAAAGTCATCAAAGTAAAAGCTATCATCGCTTAATCCCAAGGTGGGCGAAAAATTGTAGCTTAAGGGCGGTTTTACACCAAAGACAATTAACGGTTCAGCGTTCACGCAGTACAATATAAACTCACTGTGTACTGAGTATCTACACTGTGAGTTTATATTATTTATATTAGTTGCGCTGACATTTGTAGCTTAAGAAATAAATGGTTAGCGTAGGTCATAAGCGATGCCTGGTGTTTTGAGGGTGCATAATGCCGGTTACTCACATGTCATGAACCCATACTAATATCATATTTGCACGATACGTAAACTTGTAAGTTTACCATTATATTAGCGAATGTTTGTGCAAAGATATCCTAATAAAAAAAAAATTGTACGATGTAAGAATATAAACTACTGCAACTACGGCATATTTTCATTGACAAATAATATATCTAAACACTTTAGTGCAGAGTTAGCACTATAAATAGAGATTTCTGATACTTCGATATTGCGATATGCGTCTGTTTTATGGAGTTGATGCGACAAACGTCAGCGTTCGAGTGAAACGGGCCTTAAAATTGTTTCGCAAGCTAAACACGTACCGAACGGGATTACTGAAAGCTGGCTGGACTGTAAGCCACTGTACGTTCTATAAATTATATCAGCGGGTATACTGAAGTCTGTAAAGGGGACACGTGTAGTCGTTGTTAACTGTTATGAAATACTGTTGGAACTTTTTCTGTTTTTCTCTTGCACCTCTGAATTGTGAAGCACAGAGAGCGTAAACAAATATTTAGAATTTACAAAACGTCATGTCACAACAAGCTTACGTATCGAAATTATGTAACATTCGTAGAGAAACAAATCAATTCATTTATTCAGCAAGCTCACCGCAATAGCTTCGTTTGCAAGTCATCATACTTATGCTAACAAATGTCCTTGATAAACATCGGCGGAATAAATAGAAATAATTTACATTTCAATGCAGTGGACGGAACGCGCTGTCGAATTTGCTTTTCTTTACGAATGGGCGCTTTCACATCACTGGCTGATATTGATCGAGCTATATTTGACGGATTATAGCTTTAAAAACTCGAATCGAAAAGCGCGTTCAACCGGCTGCAATGCAATAGTTGAAAGCGCACGGAATATTCTGTTAAATTCCAATTGTAGAGCGCTAATGGGCACAAAGACAACTGAAATATCAGGTGTCGAATGCCGAGTGAATCGGTTCAGTAAAGGAAGCAAAGCCTCTCACGTGTACGTCGGCCGCAGTGTTATCACGTCGCCGCCTCCCAGACGGGCCTTTGTTTCCACCTGCCTGCCAGATGCGGCTCCGACATCCAATCTCATAAACGGAACCCAAACCGCTCTAACGCACTAAGCTTCCCGCACCACGGTAAAGCTCCTCGCAAAATTAATAAACCTATTTATGTTCCATAAAACAAACTCTATCTCACTCCTAGCAATAAAACCCACGTAAAGCGAAGGTGCGGGATTGCTTCCCTGCTGCTATTTTATTTATTCAGCCGCGTCCTCCGCCGTACGCTCGGCGAAATATCACCTAAACCCTGCACTATGCCCCGAATATTCTATACGCTTGAATAATGTCCAGTGTTCCATAAAGAATGCATTTGCATACGTTGTAGTGCTGCAACAGGCAGCTCTCTCGGCCGAAATGTAATCCGAACAAACACAAACCCGCCTTTTGTATGCCACAGTGCCACGCATCGCAGATAGCGAAATGAAAAAGGAATGCAGTGATGGAATGTCTGACCGGAGTGAGTGCTCTAAAAACAGTGAAAATGTTAGTTCTATCGAACATATTTCGTTCGAGCCATCCGCAAAACCAACTGATGACCAGGGAACTGAACTCTCTAACCGAGAAACAAATGGAGGACTCTAAAATGGTCTCGCAAAATTCGCTCAGGATAAAACAGCGAACGAAAACACGCGAGAATATAAACTTGGCTGATGGAATGGATGGTGACGATACAAAAACGGTGAAACGTGAGAAGTGTCTATCGAATAGCGTCGACGCGATCGTCTCACACGATACCAAAAGTAAAGTGATATGTAGTGCCAAAGGTTTATTAGAGACGAATTTAGATGATTTGTTCAATGACGTCCACAAATTGGACGGTTGGAGCGTTGAGCCAAAGAGTTTGGGTGCTAGTGAACCGACCTTGAGTTTTAGTGATGGTAATTCAAAAGCTGTGAACCGTGAATCGCTCGTGTCAGTGGATGACAGTGATGATGATACAGGGAGTGACAGTGACTATTCGGATGAAGTGCTTCGTGAGCAGAGGATATGTTTGGGCGCCCGACGGTTCGGACATTTGTTACGGAGAGTCATATCTAGAAATGGTAAGTTTTATAACTAACTGCTACACTTATATCAAAAACATAAATAACGCCAACGTGCTACAACACTATTCGTAGAACATATTCCTTTTAAATTCAAATTTAGGGACTCTATTACCATTTTTAACGGTCCAAGCAAAGTTAGATAGTCTAATTTTGGCATTCTACTAAACTTTTTAACTCACGCACGATGTTAGTTTTTCCCAAGAAATAAAATCAGAACCAGTAAAAATGCTGTCGGAAGCGTGGCGGAGTGATTCCGTGCCGTTTATTTGTCTTCAATCGTATCAAATTGCTCTCCCGTTGTGATTGAGATGACCGCGTTGTAAAATCTTGTTACTCGCTATCGACAGTTTGCTATCGCGCGGTACCATCGTGTTTTTGTTTGAACTCGTTTTTGTTTTGGAACCAGTTTGCCGCTTTGCTTTATTTTTGTTTCTTACACTTGTGTAGGGTTTTCCTTAACCTGTCAACCGGCGGAACGACCCCGGGGTCGTTAGGTATAAAACACAAAATTCCGTTGACCGGCGGAACGACCCCGGGGTCGTTGCTCACCCAGGCCACTTGAATCCATATTTCGACCTAGATAGAGTTGTCTATTGTTTGGACATGTTGATTTCAGAGCCAAGCTAGATATATTTGTCAATGATACCAACATTGCAAAAACGAAGTAGCTTCATAAAAAATAAAATCCAACTCATTCATTCCAATGAAAGCAAGCAACGGACGGGAGTGTTTTCATTTGTGCAAATTGTGATTTATATTGGTAAGTGTCTACTTTTATTACAAAATGTGTGCTAATTCTCTTATTTAGTTCATTGTGCTGCTATCGATCACGTTAGATTTTCGAAATTCATTATAAAAATAGGTTTTCAAGTCTTGAAAGTCGGCAACCTAAATTCAACTATTTTGAGTGTTTTACTAGCAACTGTTGTGAAAGATCAGTGAAAAGTTATGTAAATGTGTACATAGTAACTATTTATACAAGTCTAAACATGTTTTCAATGGAAAAACAAGGAAGAATTCAATACCAGTGACCATTATTGTTTACGTAACCACGCCCGTTCAGACGCCATTTTTTTTTTGAGCTTTATTGTTATGGTGCTTAGGTTCATAGTTGTATGCAGTGCCGCGCAAATTGCGTGTGCGCGACTTAGATGGTAAAAATAAAATCATGACAGCATGTTAGGCCTTTGTTTTTGTGCTTAGAGCATAGAAACAATATCCATAATTATAATACCTTTTACATAAACAAGCTAAGTGGTCTAGTTTTTTTTTCTATGAATTTTTAAGTTTTAGGTAATCGCAAATCCGCGGACTCACAGATTCCGCCATTCGTCGTGCGTGCAAGCACTTTTTTGACAGGTAGAAACCGTTCCTTGACAGGTTAATTTGTTTGTGTTAGCATCTATGTTTTACATGACTTAAAGGCATTTAGCAATTTAGCTTGACCATGACCATATAAAATAAATGTTGAATAAGTTCACATTGTTTTAATAAATTACGATTGAGCTAAATGATATGAACGTTTGGCATAGACGATCGAGATACGAGATCAGATGTATTCATATGCAAGGTCATTTTAAGTTATTTAGGGCCCCGCCTAGACAACTTAAAAAGTAGTAGAGTTTATAGGATTCTTTTAATTGTCATGTTATACTGAAATGAACTACATACATAAATAAAACATTACTTAGAGACGTTAAAACGATTACTGTCTTTAATATCTTGATGAGAGGCTGTATTGCATGTTTATCTGCAGCATGTGACGCTAACAGCATCAGTGACGACCCGTTGCGACATGTCACCAACGCTAATCTGTCTGGGATCGTGGTTCGTTTGCTAATGGGAACGATACGTGTTAGCTACCTAAATCTGTATCTAATAGGTAGTAGGACTGTTTAGTGTTTACCTATATACACACGTACTTCAAAGTAGGTTAGGTTAGTATAGCCGAGTTGACTGGCAGAAATAGCTCTTTTTGGGATTCTTCTTTTATTTAGTCCGTTTAATTTTTTGATCACCATGTAAAGAGAGGGCATTTTCTCTTTACATTTCTTAGCTTTCTTAATATTTTACAGGAATTTGGTATATTTTAGTCATCGATAAAGTCTGTATTGACAAGCTGAAACTAAACTCCTAAACTTTGCTCGTAATCAAGCAAAAACTTATAAACATACTTCATATTCTATTCAATTGTCTATAATACCAAGTTTACTCAACTCATCTTTCATTTCCTCATTCATCATTCCGACTTCATAAACCTTGTTTATTTCTGTGAAAAGCTTCTTTTAATAAGGAAAATATACTCCAACCCTTGCAGCCATACCCAGTTTTAATCTCCTTAATGCCCAAAGTCAAAAGGCAAACTTCTTGGCTCTTTTCATAGCAATTTCTTAAACAAACTAACGTCTCGCAACTTGTTCGAAGTTGTGTAAACTGTAGATTACATGTTGCCTTCCATTATTTCGCGTTTAATAATCGCTAAAGTTAAAAACTCGTTAGGTGGTCGGGAGTTGCCGGGTTGGATGGCTTTGGTCACAGATTAAGGCAAACACCTGACTCACTATCGGCCGAAATTAATATTAAATCCGACGAACGATCGCAGATCTATTTTCATAGCAACTTTGTTATACAACACAACTAGTATGGCACTTTTTGACAGATAACAGCGTTGCTATGGCAATCAATCTGCGATCGTTCCTCGGATTGAATATTAATTTCCGTCCTATATCATAACTACAGCAATACTGTCACGAGTGTTACCTCCGCGGGAAAATGAAATAACTCTTTAAAATGGTTTGAGTGTGTAAAAATATAACTTTTTTAGTTGAACTATTAATTGATTTGCGGAGAACAGTACGTAGGGACGGGATAAATCCTCTGAAATCGATGATTTTTAATGACATTCCGAATTATTTATCTCTTTGGAGCCATACGTTTTTCATTCCTCCCGTCTTCATCGTGCACTGTACCAGCTGTAATACCCCCACTGCATTATTTTTACGGGTTGGGTCTTACCTGTGTGTATTTTATTTTACTCTACCTGATAACCGTTGGTAGAGTATCGTTTTCGAAGTGTGGCAATGGTGCAGCACAGTAACCAGTACCAAGAGCTATTTTTATAGTAGGTGCTGTAATGTAATAGTGCAGTTACCGGAAACGGTGTTTTGAGTTTTCAATTTTATGCTTTTATATTGAATATCGAGCTTTTTACTGTTACTGCTCTTTTGTACGAATTGATGTGCATTTCCTTCGTATATTGGTGATAAATAACTTTATGTTTAAATGAACCTAGATTTCACCTCCGTTTCGCTCTGGTACAATAAATATCCTTTGGCTTTCACACAGCGTCATCTAGCTAACGAATGAACATAGGCTATATTTTATCAAGGTAGGTACCACGCGAGCGAAGCCGCAGGCCAGTACGCAAGTAATGATATACTAATATAATAATATTATAAAGAGGTAAAGTTGGTTTGTTTGGGGTAATCTCCGAAACTACTCATCCGATTTCAAAAATTCTTTCACTAAGTGTAGCATGGACTTTCCGAATATATAGGCTATATTTTATCAAGGTAGGTACCACGCGAGCGAAGCCGCGGGCGAGTAAGCTAGTATAATATACATTCTGGAATGGTCGTGAAACCATTTCACACACCCTGCTGAGCTGCTTACATTATTATCACGGGACTATTGCCTTACTCAAAGGCAGACAATAGATACCCTCTATTTACAAACTGAATGTTAACCCTACTTTGCTTCGACGCTTTTATTCGAACATAAAAATAGAGAAGCTAAAACTATTTTTCTGAAACGTCTGTTCACTTTTCTTTAATTTATTTGGAAAAATACTCGTGAAAACAATAAAAAGCCTCACCTCACACATTTTTTTAACTTCTTCGCTAAACCAATTTTAAAAAGACACCTCTATCATTACATAAACATTATTATCCAATGTAAGAAAAGTCTAAAAGTTTAGAATAAGAGAACTGTCAGCAGAATTTTATAACTTTGAAATTCACTGGAAAACCGAGATGCGACGTTTTCTTGGCAGCGCTTTGCACATTTCTTTCACTAACGCAAACGTATTCGAACAAAAACGTCATATCGTGTCACCTGGCGATAAATAACAATGTGACATTATCATTTATCGCTTGGATCAAGCAGTTTTCACTTTGCTGACACGCGTGAGAGCTACTTTGACCACGCCTATCGATGTAGTTCATTGGCTAATTTGACCGTGTCCAGTAGAAGTTATTTGGCCCTTAAATAGAGGCACCTTATTTTTTCTGGAGTGTAACAGGGCTTTGTTTTTTCTTGAATTTCTTTTTCCCAAACAAGTAGTCCAAGATGCGTCATGAATATTCGAAGTTTGAATTTATTCGAATTATTGAATTTATTGAATTTATTTGCTTTGACTGCAAGGCATCGTCCTAATAGAACGTGACTAAGCAATCATCGCAAGTTCGCGCGATTTTCAATCGTACGAATCCGCGATCAAACATTCTGATATGGAATAACGATTGTTCTTGCTTTATAATGTGTTATGTGTAAAAAAATGACGAACACCGCCAGACGTCCTGAAATTAATGATCACCATACACCAATCAGCATACACATACATACATTCACCAACCGCGACCATAATTATGTGACAAACTTACTTTTTGTCACCATTGCTGATACATCAAACGTGCTGGTTCTAATTTTCATTCCATTTGGCCGCCCATTGAACATTGTTCGTAGTTCTATCACTGATTGTATTTATGTCTTAGAAATTAAGGTGTGCAATAAAGAATTTTCATTCATACCGTGATCATTTTAGAGCACAAAATACTATAAAAAAACATGCATTTTCCATGGTTATACAATAGCAAACTGATTTTCTTCCATACTCTATCACTGTCATAGAGGTGTGGCAATGTTGGCCTCACACTAATCGCATATACTTACGTTCTGTCGAAATTAAAGCGTAAGTAATTGAATTATAGTGGAATGGCATTGTCAAATGATGACTCGGTATGTCATGATTTCAATTACGTTAAAATAGAAATCATGTCAGCCATTAAGAGCGGTCAACCCGGCTCTCTTTTCATACAAACGCTCGTACGTGATTATGCCGTTGTAACAGATCTTTCTTTTAAACTTTTGGACTAATAGGTATCTTGTGCACTATATCTAGGTTTCTATCGAAACTAAAAATCAAAATTTTGAGAAACAAATTCAGTATAAGCTTCCAAAAACCTGCTTTTAGCATAAATTTTACCTGAACTTTGGCCGTTCATAATGTACTCATAAATTGTAAACGTAAAGAAAATATTGTCATAGAAACCTTGCAAATCTTATGGAGATTCTAAATGACTAATATTTATTTTACAAACTTGTTAGGCTTACTGAAAAAAACGTATTTCCTGGAACACTTTTTATGAAATTTCCGCACACTATTTTTCGAGTGAGCGAGTGAGCGGCGAAAGTACCTACTGAATGTCGAGCGCTGAGGCGCTATCTCTCTTTTTTCGCTTTGCTTCTTTTTCTAGCATTGCGCTGGATGAAACAACAAGCTTTTCAGCTATGCCCGCGTCGATGATAGACGCACCGGGAAGGGCCACCTTAAGGGACTTTCTTTGCTGATGGATAAAGGGCTGAATACATCGTTTAAAATGCACGAGGTCACAAATAGTCTTAATAGTTTTGAAATCGAAAATGAAATGAAGTGGCTTTCTCACGATATTTTTATTCAAAGTTAGAAAACATAATTGCAAATTTTTCAGACAGAATAAAAGCAGTAATATTCATAAAAATAGTAACAACACTCGTCAATTATTTGCGAGCATTATTTTATATTTGTAATATAGAAGAGAGTGTGTCAAATGTCTGGTTATACACAACAAACACTAATGGATGATATCTTTAACTAAATTATGTTTTGCGAAAGTTGACGAGTCAATTTCGTGCCTCGATGAATATCCATGGCGCCGACCGACTTTCGATCTACGTCGTAGGATATGGCTAATGTTCTTACAATTCATGTTTAGAAAATTGCTTAGGACCCTCCTGTGAGGAGTGTACCAGTTGCTGGATGTAGCTTTCTTGTACATTTAATATTTCTCGACACAAATGGTTTGATGTCCAGATATTCACGACCAAAATTCCATACAGCAGTAATATAGTTTGTTTATTAAAAATAAATATTTATGTAAAAACAGTACATGGTTAGTAAAAGAAGCCAGTGACAAGTTAGTGCTAGACAGCGATGATGAGAGCTTTGTGCGAGGTACTAAAGACTATGTGACATCTAGCTTATTTGGGACATAAATCGCAGATGCGCTGAGCAAAGTCAGTTGAAGATACGAATTCCGTATCCACCAACATAAGTTTATCGAAACTTCGATTTATTTGATTCCAAGTAGGGACCTCTGGTTAGTGGCCACGCTTTTTATGTCTGCATGAACAAACGAAAAATCTTCAAGCGTTAAAAAAACTGTCATAACTGGCCACTTGCATTTTACACACACTTAGATATCTAGGTACTTACTGCTGTACGTTCTGAGCGGTCACTACTTGGATGGGTGACCGCAAGTGGCATTTTCATCTGTGCGCATCCGTGCTTCGGAGGGCACGTTAAATTGTCGGTCCCGGCTTTTAAAGTCGTTAAGCCATGACGGAGGCCTTTAGGCGGCCTAAAAACTCCAACACCAGAGTTGGCCACTTGCTCATACGAACTTACTTTTTTACTGCAGTGTTTAAGAGACGAAAACCTTCAGTATCTAGGTATCTTACTCATGGCATTGTAACAAATTATGGGCAATTAGGTAAATCGTAAAACAAAACAGCCTACCTAACGTTCTAGTGCTTTGCACTGGTAACATAAAATTTGATAGGATTTCTGTTAATTAGTTATACCTTTTACACTCAACGGGTTCTGTACGTACTGACACAGGCGGTGTTACGATCTATAAAATTTAACGCTTTGATTCGAGTGAACTTACAAATTTTGGTGTTTTTGTTCTAAAATTAAGAGTTTATTATTCATGATAATCTCTTTATTTATTTTTTTCTATATCAAGTTCCAACTTGTACTCGTATACTCGTAGGTCTAGCTACTTAGCTAGACCTACGAGTATTGGGAAATCCGTGTGTTTATTTATTAAGCTATAGCTTCTATCGCGGGCCTTTAGCGTGGAGACCGAATCCAGGAATTCCGTAACGAAAATAACCTAACACCCCCCATGCAATGGCTTTACCGCGGCAGTCTCCGAGTGCCACACGTCTTTTTTTTATCTCTTAGGAAAACAATTATAAAATACAATACACTTAACTAAAATTATAACTATAGACCATTTATATTATATGATCTCACATTGAAACTACATACTTAGCTTGCCTTTATGTGTGTTTCAGGCCCTTATGTTATGGTGCTTTAAAATTATTTTAGTTTCTTAATTCAATTAAATTAGTTACGAATAGATAATCAGGCTAACAATTAAATTGAATTAGTGAATTAACAATACGAAGATACTAATTTAGGACTATTTATCGCGATTTCTTCCACCCTTAGAGAGCTCAATAGCACATACTTTTCAAATAATAAAATAGCTACGAGGTACTGTTTAAAAACTCACGACCTAAGACCAATATGACCAGAACAAGGCTTTGTGAGAGAAAAATAAAATAATGAAGGATGGAAAAGGCACCGCATAAAATCGTGCGAGTCAACTTTTCACGCGGCCAGACTGCGCTAACATCTAGGCACTACAAGCTCACAGCCATTACTCAAAGTCAAGCACAGCCCAGCTTTAAAGCGAGCCTGAGCAGAATATTAGGCATAGCCACACAATGGCCAAAACAATATCACGGAATTCTATGGTCCATCGCTTTTCACTTATGAACTTGCAGTGGAAAATGAACTTTAACATATTAAGGCCAGTATTCAGAGACCTGACTCAAGCGTCGATCTGTGCTTGAGCGTCGATTTAAGTATCGTTTCTTATTCAAGAACGTTACTTGAGAGTAGTTTTGCTGATCAGAGTTCAGCTGAGTCGAGTTCAGCTGAGTCGAGTTCACCTGAGTAATTCCTTATTCAGAAACCTCAATCAAATGAAATCGATGCTTGAGTTTGACATTTTTCAAAGGAATCTGAGTAAATGCTTGAGAGTGGTCTGGACCACGCTTGAGCATTTACTCAGATAGCATTTTTGTTTTGTTTTCAGTAAAAATGGATAATGTATTCGATTCGTTGTATTTTCGAGGTCATCTAAGCATGCTAGAATAACGGACACACAAGACAAGACTTCAAAATATGCATGGGGACCTTGTTTCTGTTTCATACAGACAAATGTTATAAGGACTTGTGAATTTATAGTTAGTATTAGCACAGATAAAAGAATACTATTAGTTTAGTCTTGGTAGGTAGGTACTCATAAGGATTACTTACCTACTTTATTTATGTCGAAAATTCTACCTACGTACATAACCTAAACACATTTGGTTTGGCTGGGGTAAAATAAAAAATATATTGACAAAACTACCATAATGTTTTTATTTAATATTTTACACACACTTATTTAAAACGTATTAAATAAAGTTTATAGGAGTCACGGGAAACAGCTAATCGATAGATCATGTCCAGGCTAAGCTTGTTGAGAGAGATCCTTCGTGAATCGTGTCTCGTCATCTTCAACGAGTGCTGGTGCTATCTTCCACAACGTTTGTGTCTACAAACACTACATGATGCATCAGACCAGGGCAAGAAGCACTACCGCCGATAACCAAGCAGTATTACCTGTCTTTGGTCAAAGCGTAAAAATAAATTCATTGATTTCACATTTTCATCCCGCGATTTGGCGATTGTTGAAATTTGATTGACTTGCTTGACGACTGACGTATGAATGAATAAATTTGTCAGTTTTCTAAAGTCGTTCCGTTACACGTTATTTTTACTTCACTTTCGAGAGTCGCCATTAATTTTTCATCCAGGCATTTTGAATTTCTGCGTATAACGGAATGGAAGTACAAAATAAATTAAAAATGTAAATGAGAACAGACTGAATTCATAAACAAAAAGGAATCGACACTTGAGACTCGATTTAGCTGAGCATTTACTCAAGCAACGTTCTTGAATACAAACGATACTTAAGCAACGAATCAATGCTTAAGCAGAGTTCCCCTGAACCGAGTTCAAATCGACGCTTGAGTCAGGTCTCTGAATACCGGCCTAAGTCTAGAATATAAATTGACAGTAACTTTGAAAATCAAATATGTGTGCTATTGGCGATGGAAATTGAGTTTACACTTGATTTTGCAGTATTAAACGTCATTTTCAAGCTTGTGTAATTTTTTTGATCTGAATTAAATATAAAATTTTACCCACTTTTTTGATAATAATAGTGATTTGATAATAATAGCATACATTTCTTCAGTCCTTTACAGATTGTAATTTGAATACAAGTAAATTGGACTATACCTGTGCAAAATGTCTTGCGTTTTTAACATGGGTATTTTCACATTATCGGTACAAACCTGATTGAATTAATAATGCCTTTACATACATACCAGATCTTAAGACGTCCATTTGATCCCAAAGGCCTTTAAGAAAAATAGATTTTTAATTTGACT
This sequence comes from Xanthorhoe designata, assembly GCA_963582015.1. Classification (NCBI taxonomy): domain Eukaryota; kingdom Metazoa; phylum Arthropoda; class Insecta; order Lepidoptera; family Geometridae; genus Xanthorhoe; species Xanthorhoe designata. Next base: position 9,479,129 of record OY757046.1, read on the forward strand.
TGATTATCTGCTTAAACCCCCTTATGCATATTGCTTCAGTAAACCTACTTTAGCTAAAACGGATAATAAATCTGTTGCTATCTCTTTTCATTGACATAAGAGTAACAAGAAAAAAACATTCTTTAAATATTAAATTGACAATTCTTTATGAATAAGACCAAAAGTCTTTGCTACTAATATCTGTTGAAAACAGCAAACCCACTTACTATTTACTTAATTAATGCAATCTGTAGTACAAACTAATGCAAATTTTATGTCCATGTCTAAACGTCTCGACATACGCATATCTTACTCAGTGAGATTACTCCTCGTTAGTCCTGATCTATCGTCTGTGGTCCATCTCAGCATCTATTCATGGCGGCTCCGAGAGCGTCTCAATAGTTGTAATCTGGAAACTGGACCATTGGATCTATAGATTCTATAGGCTGGTATTGTCCGAATGAACACCCAGATTAGGCATTTCATGTCTTGCTTTGCATCGAACATGACAATTAGACAGCTAAATTCGTAATCTATAGTAAATGGTTGTATCAGGGGGTGTATCATCAGTTTTTTATAATACAGTTTACTATCCTCGATACCTGGTCAAGTATTTCAAATGTATGGAATTCAGTGCAGCGCCTCTCCCGGTAACTTGACTGAACTAACACATTCCATACATTTCCAGTTAAATGTACCACTTAAAAACTGATAATACACCCCTGGGGATGTAGATCTGTAAGGAATTTAAGATATTTTGAAGATGTCTAAAAGGTAGTCAGAGGTAGATCCAGAAACATTGGCGAAAGCCCACAATAGCCCACATTTTACAAAAGTTAGCGCGCTACAAAAGTGGAGCTGAAAGATCGCCAATTCCTTTGCTAGATTATTCTTGAATTGTGATGATGACAGTATTACACAGTGTTAGCAGCTAGCTCATATTATTATGAACTTATCAGTTTTATACTATGAATGGTATCTTTGGATCAGCATTCCTTACGTCATTTCCGTCGCACACAAACGCAGATATGATCGACAATTAGTGCAGTAAAAGTGCGCGTCACGCAGATCGGCGTCGCCATTGTTCTTGCACAATGCCACAAAGAGCGAAAGCGGACAGTTAGACACACTCCGCTTTATGACGATCGAGGTTTTAGTGACGAATCAGCGGTTTTTGTTTACGGATCACTGCTAAGTGCTTCATGGGGGAAATTATATTAGAATTTCTCAAAATTTTGCTACTTCACTTGTGTATTAATGAAAGAACCAGACCTCCACCCGCTGCTGATTGGATGATTTTAAGACAATAGAGTCTCGGGTCTGGGTATAATAGGTATATATTTACAAAAAAAATGTGTATAGTAGCATATCCCAAGTAACATTTTAGTTTCTGAAATGGTTTGAAAAAGGTTTTAGAACCTTTTTAGAAAGTCTCAAGGTTCTGGGTGATTAGTCTCCAGATCGTTACAATAACCTTTTCAATTTATCCTGTAGTCCAAAAGGGCCCAACATACAGAACCTCCGCACAACGTTTTGGCGTTAAGTGGTCAGGATAAAAAAGCAAATCCCAGAAACTAAATTTAACCTTCTCAAAACCCAATGGGCCTTGCTGAGTCTTTAACAGAACTTACATGCAAGCCTTGAATTAGACTCAAATTGACATAGAAAAAGTCTTGTAAGTCCAATTCAAGTTTTAATTGAAGATCATTTTGAGATCAAATTGGATTACGAAAATATAAAATAGGCTATTTTGGGATTCATAAAGATTATATTAGGTTTATTAAGACTTTAAAAGACATGTGAATAAATAAAATGATGGCGACTTTAATTCGTAGTGATTTTTATTGAGACAGGTTATTATGATACTGTTATCACTGAACGTATTGGTCAGTTTTACTGCGACGGTTACTTTGTCGATGAAATAGGTCTCGATACCCAGTATAAAACTTACGGGCCCTCTGAAATACTTCATTTTGTATAATTTAGGTACAATAATTTATTTAAATAAATAATTTTTTTTTACAAAAAAATACTTAAAGGATCAGAATTTTAAATATATTAACTATGTGTATCACAAAACTGAAATTAAAATCTTATTATAGCGAAAAATGTTAATTTAATTGCTTACGACATGAGATTTTAATGTAATAAAATGGCCGACTTGATACCAGAACCTAAAGGTTTGAGATTTAACTAAGTTATGATAAAAAAGCCATGGCTCTAGCTCTTTTGCACTTAAAAATTACCAAAAGGACTTTCAATATACTAAACTAGGAGCTACTGGTATATTTAAAGGCTAATTCAGGATTTTATAGTAATAGTCAGGTCTAGTTGGTTGTTATTTAGTCAAATGTAATCTATGTTATGCCTATTAGCCTGCGATAAGCTTTAATGGCCTAATTAACAACTTTATGCGGCTACTTAGATCAGTGTCCAAAGCTTGCTGAAACCATTAGGTATTACTCATTGTGAGTGATTTCTCCATATAGGATGTTTAATTTTGGAAGGGGTTCACTACTTCTCATCTAAATGAATAAAAATTATTTACATTTACACTAAGAACAGAATTTAAACAATAACAAAAACATTTACAATGGGCGGCCTATCGCTAAAAGCGATATCTTCCAGGCAATCTTTGGATGTAGAGGAGTTACATACAACGAATGGAAGATTGGTCAGGCAGGTGCATAAAAACCAGGAAAAATAAAACTTCTACAAAAATATAGTAAAAAACTTACTAAAGTACCTAATAATAAACTACATAAACGAATAAATTATTGTAAAACTAACTTAAACCTACACAGGTCTAATGATAATTATATTGAAATAGAGATAGGTATGTACATACAAAATAAATCAGTAGGTAAGTAACTGAACGATTCCAGGTGAACTCCTACAGATAGGAAATTACTTTAGTAAGTTTTTTTACTACGTTTTTGTTGTTTTAATTTTCCTGGTTTTTATGCACCCGACCAATCTTCCATTCGTTGTATGTAACTCTTCTACATACAAAGATTGATTGAAGAGATCGTTTTAAGCATTTCAGATCCTTTGAACATCTTCAAAGGATCTGAAATGCTTAAAACGATCTCTTCAATCAATCTTTGTATCATCATACAAAGTAAGTTCTTGTTAATGCTACTAATTGCATCAGACATGACATCTACCGTAGCCTGCATATACATTTGAAGATCGCCTGTATAAAGGTTGTACGAAGAAGTAAGAAGATTTGAATTAATAAAAAGTGCGAGAAAAGAGGAGATAAAATGCCACCCTAAGGTACACTGGCCAACATAAGGCTCCAAGGCGAAAAGGTATCGTCAACTCGAACTCGTTGCCGACGACCAAGCAGATAACTGCGAAACCAGTCAACCACTGATGAAGTTATGTTATGCGAGCGTAATGAATCATATTGTATTGGTCAAAATCTACAGTTTTGAAAGCATTACTGAAGTCTAGTTATTTCAAGTTAGTCAACTGACCAAGTTTTATCAAGTTAGTCAACTGACCAAGTTTTATCAAGTTAGTCAACTGACCAAGTCTAGATATTTCAAGTTAGTCAACAGACTGGGCATAATGCTGGATAGAGCCCTTTCATATAAATCCCACTACTTCAAAGTCAAGCAAACAGTAGGAAGGAACTCGGAACAATCTCCTACGGCGCCTCACTTACACGAGGTGGAAGTGAGGCGCCTGAAGTCTTGCGGACGACCGGTTTATCTCTGTCCTTCTCCGCAGGTGAATTTACTTGCCCAGTGTGGCACCGCTCTGCTCACGCAAAAATGGTTGATGTAGCACTTAACGAAACGTGCCGCTTTATAACCGGATGCCTTAAGCCCACGCCTCTAAAATTGCTTTATCCGCTGGCAGGCATTGCCCCTCCTGAAGTTCGTAGAGAGGTAGCGTGTTCTATCGATAAACGAAAGCAGGAGACAGCCAGGCGAGATCCACTATACGGTTATCAGATGCCTCCAGTACGGTTAAAAAGCCGTAGGAGCTTCTTAGGGCTAACCTCGCCTACGGAAAATAATGCAACAGCCGCTCGATTGGAGCTGTGGATTTCCTCTGGCGTCGCAGATTTTATTACCCCCAGCCGATCAGCTACCACCTGGCCTTGATCTGACATGGCCAATGTGGAAAGCGTTAAACCGAGGGTCCTCAGGGTCAGTTATTGATATGGGTGTGCCACAGGGCTCGATACTAGGCCCTTTTCTGTTTCTAGTGTACATAAACGACCTTCCTTCTTTTGTAAAAGACATGTGTGACATTGTTCTTTTTGCTGATGATACATCTTTACTTTTTAAAGTTGATAGGTCTAAAGATAATTATGATGATGTTAATGCCTCTTTATCCCAAGTCTCAAACTGGTTCACTGCTAATAACCTCTTACTTAATGCCAAAAAAACTAAATGTATTAAATTCACTTTGCCTAACGTGGTTCAGAGACCTACAAAAATTAAATTAAATGGGGAAGCACTTAATCTTGTTGATTCAACTGTTTTCTTAGGTCTTACAATTGACTCCAAAGTGCAGTGGGGTCCGCATATTGAAACACTTGCAGGTAGGCTTAGCTCCGCGGCTTATGCAGTGCGTACGATTAGGCAACTTACTGACGAAGGAACAGCTAAGTTAGTATATTTCAGTTACTTCCATAGTGTGATGTCGTATGGTATTTTTCTTTGGGGTAAAGCAGCAGATATTCAAACTATTTTCGTTTTACAAAAGCGAGCTGTCCGTGCCATTTACAAAATGAAACGTCGGGACTCTTTAAGAGAGCGATTTAAAGAAATAAATATTCTTACAGTTTTTTCGCAATATATTTATGTAAACTTATTGCACACTCACAAATATATAAACAACTTTAAGAAAAAAAATGATGTGCACAAAATTAACACTAGAAATAAAAATAAACTATGTGTGCCTAAATTTAGACTAGAAAAAGTAAACGGTTCTTTTATGGGAAATACTGTACGTTTTTACAATAAACTCCCAATCAACGTAACTAACCTACCGACTCGAAGGTTTAAAACGTACATAAAGAATATTCTTGTAGAGAAAGCGTATTATTCCATTGAGGCTTTTATTAATGATAAAATTACGTGGCCTGATGTCGCTCTGCCCCTCGACGGTTGATGGACTGATGGTATACAATATCTTTACTACCTTGATAAGTAGGTACCTACCACTTAAGTCGGCCAAGTGTAGCGTGTGATGCCAGACAACATTTTGTTAAGGTGTTATCTTGTTAACTTTACAATTAATTTTACTTTTTTTGACATGCCTTACTTTGTTCGACTGGCTTCCCACTGAAGCTTGACTATTTAGATTATTTTAGATTGTTAAGGGATCGCTTTTAAAAAAAGCTAGGCCCACACCACCAGGTTCTTGCCTGATTCTTTCCCTGGTGTAGGGAGTCGCGTTGGAACAGGCATTAGAATCACCTAGCAGGTAAAACGATACTTAAGTGATCCTTGAGGTCCTACAAGAATAAATGATTTTTCTTTCTTTCTTTCTTCCGACTCCGAACTAAAGTTAGCCGTTGCAGAGAGAATTTGATAAAATGGGGATTCCGAGACGCTACACCACTCCAGTGTGATTTTGGAGCTGCCGCTCCGGATATGACGCATTTACTTGTATGCCATAAATGTGCCCTACCAGCTGCATGCAACCAAGAGGACCTAGTAAACGCCACCGATATACAGACCATGATAATTTAATTGTTGATACATCGAAACGATAGAAGAAGAAGAAGAAGACTGACCATTCTCCATTCCAGATCTTACGTCGTCAGTGATCTTATAACAAGCGCTGTAACAGTGCTATGACCGGGACGGATACCAGATTGGAGAGGATTGAGAAGGTTATTTTTGATAAGGAAGAAACTAAGCTGACCACGAACAAGACGTTTAAAAACTTTGGAAAGGAATGGAACAATGGAAGTTGGATGCAAATCGGTTAAGATGCCTATATGGGTGAAACTAGCGCCACCGCCTAAAGCAGGCGTAACCTATCATAAGCTTATTTTTAATACCTATGTAATAGTTTTATTTTGTATGGTTTAGGAGGAGTAGCGAAGTTGCACTTGGTGACCACCAAACTCTGTTTTCGCTACTTCTCCTGTTTTCACAAACTGTACCTACATTCATTTTTTTAAATTCTTTTGTTCAACGTATTAATAAAATAAATAGGCGGTGGCGCTAGTTTCACCCATATACAGGCACCTTAAAGAGCAAGTTTAAGAAGAATAATAATACTTAGGCTTCTTTCCATACAGAAGCTTTATAATACTGAAAAATTAAAAATGTAAGTTAAAATAGTACCTATTAACTTCATGGATAATCAAAACGATTATTCACCGATTACCGATTACCCAACCAATTTATTACTTCCCATTTTTTTTTTGATTTTTTTTGCATAATAACAAACACATAAATAAAAAGCTCTTAACGTCACATGCGGTAAATGGACTAAAAACTAATACATTTGATCAAACATTAGTTGCTCGAAAAAGTACACAACTGAATTATCCATGACACCTATATGAATCGGTAAGATTTATTGTTTGCCACGTCGATATATCAAAATCCTTAAAAAATCAATAATGATCAATTACAATAAGCATCGGTCTGTCTGTCGACCTAAGTATATTACTGTTGTAATAATTACCTATGTATTAAATAAAATGTTTATACCACTGTTGATAATTTTTTGCCAGAACAACCTGTATAGTTGCAAAGTGATCCAAAACGCATAAAAAAAGTCTTACAACGCTCTTCCTTAGATTTTAGGACTAGAAACTATCCTCATAAATACCAAAAAGAATTTTAAAATTCCAATTAATCTTAACTTTTGCCAAAGAGACTAGAATTGATCAACAAAAAAACCTAAAAGCCTTGCAAAGGTTTTGAATTACTCTTACGAATATCAGCAAAATGTGTTTCTGAATAGGCCCTGGTTGGGTTGCATCTTCATCATTGTACAACCAGCTAGCCATACTTTAGCATGATGGAGTGCCAAATTAAAACTAAGACAGAACCATTTTAGAACCATAAGCTCTTAGAACCATTTAGCTAGTATGCTAACTTTATATTAACCTCTTTTGGAAGCCTAAATGGTTTTTCAAACAACTATTCAGGCCTAGGAGCTGATTGCTATTGAAAAAACTAAGTTAGAACTTGAAGTTAAATCAAAAACTAGAATATTACCATTTGAGGACTTATAAGCATATTTCAAAACCAAGGTGTCGAAAAAATGTTACTTGGGATCAGTCATCTGGTTACCATAACACAAGCATTAAATTGCTTAGCTTGGGACTAGATGACGCTGTGTGGAAAGTCCAAGGATATTTGAAATTCATTTAATTTAAATTAATTAAAATAACACTTCTCTGATAAAAAATATTTAATAACATACGTTTAATAATTAAACTTCAGTGTTTTACTAACGACAAAGTTATATTAAATTGAGAAGGATTATTCCCAATCCTTTTAATTTACCTCGATCCCTTACCTAAATCAGTGACCATTACGGTATAGTTATACCCCTGTCATTATTAATTTGATTTTGTATCTTTACAGGTAAGTTCACTGACCGGAGTTTCCCTCGAGGTATCCATTTCAATTACTCTTTATTAACTTTAAAACGACATGTACAGACAGCTCGAAATTGAGAGCACAGTTATGATACGCTATCGTGACTTTTTGCGTATGGTATACGAGCTGTTTTGGTATCTGAGGTTAGGGTGTTCCTGTAAATTAATTTTGATTATAATTTGTGAGGATGCGCGTTATTTTAATATTGTATTTAAAAGAAAAGGTTAATGTTACGGCCTTGCCCTCGATTTGTCTTTAATTATGCGTTTCGTTATTGCTGTTTTATATGCACGTTCCTTTGTTATTTTTTATTGGTTAATATCAAACGTTTAAGGTTGACCATGAGACTTACAGTGTCTCACGGAAGCATTTATATGTTGCTTCATAAAACTTATTCAAGCGTTGAAGAATTAAGGCCGAAATCAAACAAAAAATAGACCAAATATGGCTGATATTTAAAAATTGATTCAAAACTTTTTGTTTAAATCTGCATTTGAATTAAGATTAATTTGCATAATTTTATAGAGACACTATATCAAGATCGTGTGTATATCGGCTATACTCTTCTATAGTAAAACATAAGTTATTCAAGTACTTTCTGGTATGTATACCATCAAGCCACGCTGGTATGCATACCAGCAAGTGGCCAACTCTGGAGACGAAGTTTTTAGTCCGCCTTAAGGCCTCCGTCATAGCCTAACGACTTTAAAAGCCAGGACCGACAATTTAACCTGCCCTCCGAAGCACGGAAGCGCTCAGCTGATAATGTCGCTTGCGGTCACCCGTCCAAGTTGTGACCGGTCAGAACGTTGCTTAACTTCAACGATCTATCAAGACGTCTTAGCAACTTCACAACGAGCGTTTCTGTTTTCTAGTAATATGAATGAATGAATAAATGAAACTTTTATTTGGCACAGTACAGAGAAAGTAAAAATAAAACTTAATTATAAACAAAAACTTAGGATAACGGACAACAGTTTGTTTGTTGAACTAATAGTAGGCATTAGGATATAGTTTTTAACATAAAATGGCCGTCGACAATGAACTCACTCTGCTCGTTTCAAACGAGTGACATTTTCATGATGATATCAATAAAGCAGACTTTTCATTCCAGATCCAGAGAGCAATCCAAGATCCATTCCCCTCCATGTTCCTGGTCCTCAAGATTCGTTTTTACCCTATTCTTTCCCTTACCTTTTGTAGATTCAAAATATCAACTTTGTTTTTTTACGTTAATTTACAAAAACAATTTAAGAATATTTTTTATAGTTATTATGTTGAATAATGAAACGTTAAGCTTTAATAAAAACTTAAAAAAAACAGTACCATAATTCATTTCTTGAATATATCAATATTTCCTATACATATTTTAGATAGTAAAATAAAAAATATAAAAAAGTTTGTAAAATGTGACTTAAATTTCAGGTCGAAAGTGATAAAAACTTCAAATTGCAAACACAATTTCATTGCTCTACAATCCCATCTAAAGAATGTTCTCATACTACAGAAGTGTACACTTGACGACGAGTAGAAGCTAGTATTAGTGAAATATTCTGGCATAACGACCTGATTGTTCTAGATAAGTCAATAGTGTTATAAATTTCATTCAATTCAATAAGCGCCATATTTGTACTGTAAGTAAGTTCGTAATTTCGTATGATTACTCAACTCTGATTTTTCTACTGTAAAATTATAGCAAAGATTCACCTGAATACTGAATCTAAAAATGAGTTTTCCTTATGTTATAGATATTTGTTTTCGTAAGACAAATACTACCTTATTATACTAGATTTTTTTGCTACAAAGGAAAACAGCTTGATAAATTGGTCAATAAATAAAAGGACGAGTAATATGCGAGAATATATCGTGAAATCGTATGAAGATGTTTACTATTTGGGCTTCTATTTACAGATATTTACATTTGAAATAAACTGCTATATTAAGGCTTTAAATATGTATTTGGACCTCTGACTACCACGATAGACATCTTCAAAAGGATCTTCACAATCTAAAATTTGCCTTTAAGATCTGAAAGAAATGTCTACCGCTCCCTGGGTGTATCCTGGGTGTATGGGTGTATCCTGGACATTTCTTTCAGATGTGTCTTTGTAAATACTTACATATATTGATAGGAAAACACTCAGACCCGGAATAAATGTCTGCAGAATACAAAAACATTTGTCCCGTAACGGGGATCGAATCCGCAATCTCGGTTTTATTAGAGATTTTCTCTGCAATGGGCCGATATAGGTAGATTAAAAAATATACAGTCAAACGAATACTGTACAAAAATTACAACAATCCACAAATCCCAACTGCAAACAAACCACATAAAAGGTAAACAGCACTATAGTTGAAAAATGCGGACTCGCGTGCGAAAGGCTCAAACTTTGCACTTACAAAGTTTATCTTCGAGTGGATTTATGCGATTTTTATACCGAAGAAAGCCCCATTATTCATTGTTTCATGGAAGTTGGATCCTTCATACAGTTTACGGGCTAGGGTGTTAGTTTACAGCTGCGGTCTGTCTGTGAAGTTGGCTGAACTCACGATGATGACTGTACAGAATGATAGTTTTTAAAATCGCGATTACAACTCTTTAGGAATGCAATAGACACAATTTTTGTTGAAATATTTACTTTAATTGCTAACGAAGATAAGTAATGACTTAACAGATCTAACACTGGAAGACTAGAGCTCGTTTTCAGTCTGCCCTCAGAGCTGAGTCTAAGCTTTAAGTATCGATTTTTTTGCAGTTATCTATAGGAATTTAGTATAATGGAATACTTAGTATGTCCACTGCTTGAGATACGATTTACAAGCGGTACGCTTTTCTACCTTGACTACTCAACCGATGACCATAATTTTTTGAGTTGGTACTCGTTGGCAAGGAACAATAATAAAACCTGCACTTGATTACGTATCTGGCGAAAGCGATAATTGTACAATTGTCGCGCAGCTATCGCGCGATCAATTGCTAGACGTAAAAAAATGGTATCACGTACCTACTAGCTAGACCGATTGCTAACGGCTCGCTACCACTAAACTAGCGCCATTCGCGACCAAGTAGCAATCAGTGGAACTAAAAACTGTCGATTGTTTGCAATGGCTTCGTTCGCTATCGCTCTTCAGGCGTGGGACAGGCAGAAAAGACGTAAGGCGAAGACGCGGCGCGGACAGGGCGGGAGACGTGACACGGACGCGACTTTTTGAAACACACAGAAGAGACGGGGGCGCGGACGCGACGCAGTGCGAGCATGCGAGCGTGCGTGACGCGCCCGGCAGGCATGCCACCCCGCGCCCCGTCCTCGCCCCCGCCACGTCCGCGCCACGTCTCTTCTGTGTGTTTTGAACAAAAGGCGCAGACGTAAAAGCGTCGCGCCCGTGCCCCGTCTCTTCTGTATGTTTTGCGTCGTGACGCTTCTATACATTTTGTATGAAAGGGACGCGGAAGAGACAAATGTCTGCGCCCCGTCCTCGCCTTACGTCTTTTCTGTCTGTCCCGCGCCTTAGATAGTACGAATTAGCGATTTGAAGGCAAAAATTGCACATTTATATCGCTTTGCTGTCGCGAGATATGTTATTAGCCTGCTGGTCGTAATATAAATGGTATTCAGTATTCAACGTGACAGGTTGCAAAAGCCTAAAGAGAAAATTCAGAAAACATTGTGCAGTACCAGATAAATTCGAGGTATTGTTCGCATTTCAAAAGTTCTTGAGGCACATTCGTTTGTATTCAAATGGCATCAGAAGTTTAACAGATAAAGCGGCATGTCGTACTTTGTTTGAAATCTGAACGGGCTTTTCTAGTCTAGTTTTTCTTTTCAATAACTTTAGACATGGATTTTCAGATTGTTTTTCAGTAAAGGAATGTAATTTGTGTCAGCGAATGTGCAAGTAAAGTGTATAAAGTAAAATGAAATTAGGATTTTCCAAAAACATGAATTTAACCGTTAAGTCTTAGCCGATTATTCCGTGGAACGTGTCAGGTAAAAAAAAAATGAGACGAAACCCTGTGTCCGTTCCGTCACCGACCTAAACTTAATGTTTAATAGGTAGGATTTTTAAAGTTACCTTTTCTTTTATCATTAACTAGGCCTATCCTTAAGTTGTTTATTTTAATTAAGATTAATTTTGATTTTCTATTTTCTGTGGTAATTTAAGGTATGGAACGTTTATAAAAGTCATTCATACGTAATCATTTGTAACAAAATATTTCTCGGCTCCAAATGTAGAGCTTCACATTGATATTAACTCTCATTTCACCGTTTTAAAATGAAAAGCCCGCTGGAAACTCTAATAAAACCGAGTATAATCAGGTAGCCTAAAATTGTAGGGTATTTCAACGAACAAACTAGCATATTTCAGCCCTTTCAGGTTGTACATTAGACCGAAAGGCACTTCCATTCATTAGGCTCCAACGAGCGCCTATAAAAGATCTGAATGAGTACATACAGATACACGAACTCACAGCGCGCTCATAACTCAGCCTGTGTTTTGCCATTATTCAAGCGAATTGAATATTCTAAATACGACCGCCGAGTGCCAACTTGTTACACGGTACATAATACACAGTAATACAACTGTGATAACATGAGATATCTTGACTTCGTCACTTTTTAAAACAGCGAAAACTGGAGGTATACTTTTGTTTTAATAAATATAAGAACAACTTCTAAAGACTATTATTAATTTAAAATGTATGATTCTTCAAACAAAGTTGCTAAAAAATTTAAAATAGACTCCTTACGTCTTTCATGGCCACAAAGTCCCACATCTCCGATTTATATCATCGAGCGATCACCGCGTCACTTCAGCAACCGCTTCGAAGTACTAGACAAGTTATAGAAACGCTTTAGATTTGTAGTGTCTTCTCTGTATGACATTATATTGTTATCTGCCCGTAATGAAAACATCGTAAAGATAATGTAGCATTGTACTGAAGAACTGGCTCTTGATTTACGTAAATTTGTTTTAAAGTTGTGGATTTATGAGTTTTGCACATGAAGCTAGCACTTTCATCTGAAGCTATCCCAACTTTGTCTAGTAATTATACATAAAATATGGCTGCTATTTACAATGTTTGTACCTACTATTGTTTATTGAATGAAATAGAGGTAGCTAAGTATCCACAACGTACGGTACATCCACTAAGATTTTTTGATATATCAACCATTCTGTAAAAATCTTTAAGTTCGTATTTTTTGGGATCTACGATTTGTATACTATATCTTAACTTACGATTATGCAATTATATTGAGTTTTTCTATTTTAGTACATGTTTTTTTTTGCATTAAATAAAACTGTTTTTTCTAAATATAAGTGAATTAAGTTATCATCCGAAAACTTATACCTAAACCCCCTTATTAATAAACGAAGATTAACAAAGATCGTCAGTGAATGAACAAATAAGCACTTTAATGTACACAGAATAAAGATGCAAATAAAACTTAAAATTAATACTTCGTAGATCTTTGTTTATTAATAAGTGGGAAAGTGAGTAAATTATACCTACAAATCTAGGTACTTACCTATATATTTTTACCTACTAGTAGTAGCCAGTGACAGAAAAAGCTCAGTTTCAAGGTGTAAGGTAGGTATCTACACCTAAAATAACAATATAGCTAAAATTACAAATGAACAGTTAAATTGGCTCCCCTAAGGTGCTTAGTTACATGAGAAGGTGGGTAGGTAGTTGTGTATGCATAGCGCCACGCCCAGCTCTCCCCGGGGTGTACCAACGACGAAAGACGCAAAATGTTTAATACAAACTTAGTTCGATTTATTGAGGATACTACTCTGCCCCGCGGTGTTACTCAAGGTAAATAGTTCCCGTTCCCGTGGAATACCCGGATCAAAGTAGCCTTTTTTAATCTAGAGTATAAACAATTGTGGTACCAAATTTCATTCAAATCCGTCCAGCCGTTTGAGCGTGAAAGAGTAACAAACACACTTAAACACACAACCTTTCACCTATATAATATTAGTAGGATAGTAGGATTTATAATATATTTTGTTATGGAAGTGTAAGTAGGACATAATGATACTGATTTGGTTTTGAAACTTTCATAATATTCCAGATAATATTTTGAAAGACTAATGGCCATTGGAATTGCGCAATTAGGCTACTGATGCTGGTTTACACTTATTTACGCCTTCAAAATACTAAAATATCTCAACCTGTCCTCTATATCGCGAACATAACCAAAACTAAGCACCGCCCCTAAATATTATCTCATAGCCAAAGCGAAAGTCATATTTCTGACTGCAATTAAGGTTTCCCAAAGCCCAGATAATATTTCTAGGCGGTCACTGCCCGTAGTGCCATAAACTACCTACCTAAGCACCTCGGTAGTGGCACCAAGGGATGTAGCGTCGTGAAGTTTTGTCGCAGTAATAATGTTTAGCTAAAATATCATGGATTTATTGGAATGAAAACTCTCAAAACAGACATTATGCATAATCTGCTGTCATTTTAGCAGGGCTTTAAAAAGTGTTTTTACTTATCAGCCACACTTCATTCGTTAGAGATGGTAAACATTTTTGCAGCCACTTAAGCTCTAATTAGCGTATAAGTCCAATACGAATAAGTTTCAGTCTTCTCTTCCATTACTTTCAGTCTTATCATTCGTCAGCGCGATATTCATATCGCGCTGGCTGTATTCGTACAATTCATTGATGCTACGCCGCACCGACCTCAGCGCTCACCGGTCGTCGTCGATTGAACACTTATGATTTTCTTGTTAAGTTTTTTGACATTATATTTTCGCCTGGTTGGTACGTATGCGACTTAGTTAGACAGGTACCTTAGCTACCCCATTGTTGCAGTTGAAACGGGACGACGCCCGCGGGAAATACCAAGGAGATGGGAATGGAAATATTATGTAGGACGGTTCATTATGTCAGGGACTCAGTCTGTCTTCATTCACAAATATCAGATGAATATGCATACTGAAACACTGGTTTGTTTTATGTATTTACTAGCACACAGCTATATCTAACCAAAACAACGTAATGGCATAAGACTTTCTTGTTATATTCCATTTAAAATGAAAACTCTTACCAAAATTTTTGATGCCGTCGGGATTACAACCCGCGATGATACAAGCTTTCATCCTCAAGCCGGACTGCCTTAAACCTATTCGGCTACGGAACTCCTCTTACGATTTTTTTTTTCATTTTCTGTCAGTATGATCCACATTATTATACTCTTTCAGCTTCGGTCTTTCCACCAATTCATGCATATACTGATAACAATGAATTTTTTTCGAAGGGCATTGTTATGAAGATAAACAATCAGAATACCACCACATTCTTTATTGAAGTCAGGTAAAAAATAAAAATTTCATGTGATGCTATCTACTTACTGGTATGTGTCTCCAAGTGTTTTTATATGAGTGTTGCTCTTCCATGTCACCATATCCTACGATAGAGACGCAATCGTGCCCTCAAACTCGTAAAATTTTAATCGCTTATAATTCGGCACACTGAGATTCGGGCCACACATCAAATTATTTTTTTGTGGGATATGAGCTGCTTTGGAAACGACATTTTTATGGTTACTTTTATGGGACACTGTATTAGATGGAATGTGTTTTGATTTTGATCTGAGATTTTCTACATTTTATGTGTAAAATTTTCCGCCGAACAAACTACTAATTGTTTTTTCTGACGCTCGTGTCCTGATTTGAGAAAAATAGAAGAGAGAAGAGATTCAATCTATCCTATAGAAATTGTATAATTAAAATTTAAATGTAAAACGTGAACGCGATGAGTGACCGTACCACGACTCCCTCTTACACAGAATAAGAATCAAATAAGTCGGTACCGAAACAATATTTTTGTTTGAATAATTCCCGAGGCTACTAAACAAAATAGTTACGTTCATACTAAACCATACACGCACAATAACAAGATAAAAATACTGGGCTTTTTCTGTGTAATTTACTGTAACCTAGAACAATACCATTCCTAAACACAATTTGCCAGACATCCTAGCGACCTATATAGTCCACTGGCCGGCCAATTTAGGCTAATATGTATATGGAGTTTGCGAAACTAGAACGTAAATTTTTAGCAGTGACTATGCGATAAATTGTACGCCTGCAGGCAAACTGTAGTTGCCAACTGTGTGATCACATTTCCTGAGTATTCGGTATATTTCCGGAATTCTATTTCAATGTGATAAATAATATGCTGTACGAAGTTTTGCTACTTCAATTCAATTCTAAATTACCTACATTTTAACACTTTGACACTTCGTTCCTACTCCTACTTTACGAAAAAAATTACAAGTGAACAGTGACGTTTTTCATGAAAAAAAAATTTGAACACAAAATCACGTCAGTAAGACGCCAATGTTAAGATAGTTATTTTCCATTTCTTTTTCCATTTTCCGTTTGAGAAAAGGGTAAATGATTTTGATTTTATCTGTAAAGGTTAAAATTTATGTTCATAGCTCCACGTTACTCTACAAATTATAGGTAGTGAATTTTGGAAGAAGTTTGCCCAGCGCGGCGTTTCCGTTTCGGGCAGTCAGCGTTATGATAAATTAAAATGGCTTTATAACAAAACTAAAGAAAGGTCTTAATACTATCTTTAGTTGTAATTTTATTAAAAAGAAAGAAAGAAAGAAAAGGTTTATTGACAACACACACAAAAATGGTACAAATCAAAAATACAAAGACAGAGCTTAAGGCAACAAATATTAAAACAAAAACGTACTTAGGTAACTAAAGTACCTATGGGCACTCTGCCTAAGAAAAATACATTATGTAAGATTTTTTAAGTACATTTATGAAACTAAACGCGTCATGAAATCATTTTATTTACCTACCTGATGTTTCGGATTATCCGAGTATACTCATTCCAAAAAAACTTGTATCGAACAATTTGGTTTATATTAACGCTATCAATTCGTGGCCAGTGTGCTCATTTTCAAATGACCCTGAATAGTAGGCAAGTTTATTGGAGTTAGCGTCAAATTCTAGAATTAGGCCGGCCAAGGCGTCAGCTTGGATGTTACAGCCGACACTGAAGTTTGGAAGTGTTCAGCTTAGTTTCAATAAAAAGTCATCCGACTGAATCATAATTGTGCTATGCATCTGTGAAATACGAACTGGTCTGATAACTTCTTTATCATTACTTATATAAAAATTAAGCTTATTGGGTTTACAGTTCTTTGTTTAAATTAATAGATAAGTTTATATTCCATAAATGTAGTTTTAGTTAATGGTTTAAAAAAATCTTGCTTGCATCTCTATTGTGCTCAATTTTTGCTCAGTCTGTTTCTATCTGTGAAAACTTGTTATTAGCCTTATGTTTCTATTAACTCCTTGGTAACATGTTTTTATGTGCTGTTAGTTTTCCAAAAATAAATAAATAAATAAATAAAATGGAATTGTATATGTAACGACATGCAGAACAAAAGTAACAAAATAAATTAACGAGACTTTTTTTGAATAGTAAGGATTTATTTAATACGACTTGAATCACGTATAATTTGTACACTTAAATATGTAATAGTTTAGTTCTAAATAAATGTCTTTCGAGGAATTATACCTTCGGCTTCGCTTGCATAGTACCAACATAGTTATTATTATTATTAGTTATTACCTGTGACGTATGGAAAGTTAACTTCTGCAAAAAGTGGCCATGTACCAAATATGTAAGTATTTGGACATACCTCTGACTACCCCATTAGACATATTCAAAAGGATCTAAAAATTGTCTAATGATCTGAAAGAAATGTCTACCGCTACCTGGGATACAGTCGTGATCATATTTTTTTTTTTAGATTAGATTTTACATTCAGATAATATCTTATCCTGTAACTACATCCGTTAAATATTCTTTAAAGTCTGACAGGCAGTTCCAAATATTACTTCCTACATCTACTTCTGTATAACTAGCTTCCGCACGTGGCTTAGCTCACATGGTGCCAACATAGCCTTAATATAGTATAGATATTGGTGTAGTTTAGATATGTAACAAAACAGTATTTTCTTTCGCGAGGTTATCAAAGGGAATTTTGAAGAAAATTCAATACAAAACTGATTTCTATTGGTACACTCAAGGGGCATTATTTCACCATTTGCCGAATGATTGTATTGCTATAATTTGGAGCTCGTGATTGCACCTTCCGGACCGCTCCTTGCCTGTTTATTATTTTATATTGGAAAAACCACTGAAGCAACTGTGGCCAACTGAAAAGGCAACTGAATGTACCTATATTATATTTAGTTTTGTGTTCTTATCGCTTTACTTGGTCAACCGTCGATAGTTATTTGACCTTATCATCTGTCCGATCTTTGTAGATTTCTTTTTATTTTCACCACCTAATGCAAACAAACACAATAAGGGTTAAAATCAACTAGTTTTTAAACTACCTACTCCTACTTGGTTATAAGCTTATATCTGTTTTTACGTATCAAAGAAACGTTTGTTTCTTCTCTGCAACTTCATCTCATTTCATCCTCATCCTCATCCTAAATGTATTTAGAGAGCTTAATTCGAGCGGTTCCATTAACTTGCAATCACACTCTTTAAACTCGTACCTACATCCTATCGTCAAATCTCTACCTGATTGGATGACAATACATATAACACCATACCCATTGTCATTTTGGCGCCACTGAAAACCAGCGCTCCGACAGTCATGATGCTGCTTGGAGCAAATGCTGAGGGGTAGCCCTATTTTCTTGTCACTCGATTGTCAATAAGTATTTTTCATTTGTAGGGTAACATACGTTTATATATGTTTATGTTGATGACTGAAACTTTTTCTATTCTATTCTTTGTCATGAATATAGCTCCGTCATCATCCTCTCATAATCTTCACCTATTCCCGCGCTTTACTAACCTCCTTTTTTAACAAAAACATGTGCAAAACATTGGACTGTAATTTGTAAAAACCAATGAGTTGGTCCACCCCATCTGCCGCGTCGTTTATCAGCCAACAACCCTGCAGTGCACCACTGACCCGCAATGCACCTAGATAGATACTATTATTATAAATGTAGTAAAGTAAGTTCGTATGAGCAAGTGGCCAACTCTGGTGACGGAGTTTTAAGGCCGCCTAAAGACCTATGTAGTAACGATGTCCTTTTATATTTATAAAATGTGCTTGTTACATACTAAGTAACAGTGCCCTCTATCGGAGAAAGTACGAACCTGTTATCGATCAAGCAAACCTCATATTTGAACTTTGGTCATGTTTGTTTTCTTGTTCCAGCAGAGGGCGTTGCAGTCTTAAATTATATTATTAGTTATTATACTTTTGGGTCTCATAGTTTTTGAAAAATCATAAACAGGTTTTTTAATTATTTCAGCTTAGTCTAATAAATTAATATTTCATTTCAAAACTTTCCAACAAAAAAGTAGTCTATGGTCAGATTGCTGAATGAAACGGAACGTATTCATTTGTAGTGATGTTTATAAACAAGAAAAGTTAGGTTAGGTCTAGTCAACATTGGAAAGCCTAAGTGGTATTTCAGTTAATTAGTTCAATAATAAGTAAATCTCGCAGTGATAGCCGACTGTTCTGCAAGCCTTCTTACTAGCATTGCTTTTAGGTAGGTATTCGTATAATCATCCGGTTGGAATTCGTTTGTGAAAGTTACTGCTGCAGTTGCATTTCTGGAATGCACTAGAAGCTGGTGATGTACATCACTACAAGGCGGTGCAGAGGATTTATAAGGCGGCTGAGGGTGGAGAGGAGCCTTTTTGGAAGCGGGCCTGCCTACCGTAATGGTCAGGCTCTGATTATTTCTCTTGTTTTGCTGAGAGTTCTTCTTTATAACTTCTCTCACGTGTGGCAGCGTTATAAAAGAAGTTGTAACCTGCCGGAGCGTAGGAGATATTTGGTAAGTTTTTGTCTGCTGATACTGCATACAATTTTCTTTTGTGCCACGAGGAATTTTTTTTTAACAACTCGCATGTTTTGTTATAGGTTTTATTTGTTGAGCTGGACCGATGAGTAAGCAGTCCCCGTATTGGCACGAGGAAGCTGCTATTGTTTTGACATTGTTCCTGTGGAATCCTTTTGGTATTTTTCAAGAAAACAATTTGCCGAGTGAGTATCAGCTGTGTTTGGAAATCGTCCATTATCCAGGCAATCACTGTGTATTTTATAATTTTGTTAATTGATAATCACTACCACATAGGTAGTGCAGGCTTGCATATGCTAATTTAATTGTTGTAAATTTCAGGTTGAAATCTCGGTCTTTGGACAGGCCCACATCCAAGGGTGCTGTATGAGTGCGAGCCACCTGGGGCTACCCCGTGTTGGAGTACATCGAATGTGAGAGCAGGCGAGGGGTATTAACCCATTTGCCTCCCACGTTCATGACCCTTTGGAACACCCTCCTCTGCACAAATTCTCAGGTGACCTCGTGTGAATTTAATTTTCTTTTCATCCCCAAAACCACCCTGTTCAGAGATTTTCTTTAGAGTAAATAAATTGGTTATTTTACATTTCGTCTAAAGAGAGAGCTTAGTTAAGACAAGGTTAAATTTGTTAGGGTTTATTGTAATTTCACTTGGTAAAAATAAATTAAGTGACAAGTACTTAGATTTTAAATAAAATAAGAAAGCGTAATTACCCTCATGGGCACATCTCAACAAATAGTATACAATCTCAGATTTGAAAATTAGTCAGTCAGTCAATTCATAACTTTAATCTTGTAATCTCATTAAATCTTAACCTCTAAATTTTGTATTTTTAAAATCTTTGAATCTGAGAAGTAGGTATTCTTTTTGTGGCAAATTTGTTATAAGTTGATGGTAAACTAGACTTATATTGAATCCTAGGTTTACTAGATTGTACCAAGCACGTTTTGTGTTTTTAATTGTTCTGTATGAACATTTTCTTCCTCTAAGATAGTATCATACTTGCTGAGAATTATAAAAATTGTAATAGGTAAATTTTAATAAGATAGAGAGTAGCCATTCATTTTGTTTAGAGTAACTTCAGAGTTTTCTTTTCTTTTTGTGCAGACATATCCCCTACTAACAATTTAGCTTCTTTTGCATGCTCTAGGATTAAATACTAACATAGAAATTAAGTAGGAAATTAGGGTGGGATATGTCTTAATTAAAAGCTCAATTGTATTAGCGTAAATTCACATAAAACTTCATTAGTGTGTTCAATCCTTGTTTCGCTCGTTTCCGTATAATATAATAGTTAATGTTGTTTTCAGACATATCCCCTACTAACAATTTAGCTTCGCTTGCATGCTTTAGGATTAAACACTAACATAGTATTAAGTAGGAATTTAGGGTGGGATATGTCCTGATTATATAAACTTTATATACTAAGTTCAACTCAATTTGCTTGTTTCCATAAAAGTTTAAAGTTCATGTGTTAGCTTAAATTCACTATTGCATTTTACTGCGTATAAAAATATTTGAGGTGAATAAAAGACAAAGTATTTATTGATTATTGTTTTTAATTTGGTG
Organism: Xanthorhoe designata; assembly: GCA_963582015.1. Lineage (NCBI taxonomy): Eukaryota > Metazoa > Arthropoda > Insecta > Lepidoptera > Geometridae > Xanthorhoe > Xanthorhoe designata. Next base: position 9,500,158 of record OY757046.1, read on the forward strand.
GTTTTCAAGTTTTACCAATAAAGCTTGTGGCGCCCTCCTTTCTGACCCTAACCTGCATTAGAACCATAGGCTAGCTAGGCATAACACCTCCTGACTACCAGGAACCAGATTCTACCGGTTACATTTGGCGCCGCAACGGGCAGGGCTCAGAAAGATTGTGTATTTTTCTTTGTTATAGCTTAGTATAAACTTTAGTTTAACCTTGTCTTACGCTCTCTGTGAACTCTCTATAGAAATTGTATTTGTTTAAAACAGATTTGTTTCAAAATTGTTTTTATTTTATAGCATGTGTTTCAAAATTGTTCTTTTGAAATTGTTGAACTTAATTTGTTTTAACCTTGTCTCTCTTCACTCTTATCTTTGAAATTGTTTTGTTATTATAACATGCATTTTGCACTTAAGTATATAAGTACTTAATTGTTTTTTATGTTAAGACTTCACTAAGTTGTTCTACACTATAGACTTGTATTACACACATAAAATACTTAGCTCTCTCTATTTAAGATACTCTCTCTCAATATGGCTACTGTTTTAGATGTTGATTATTTAATCAAAGATGAACTTTTCTTTGAGATTAGAAGCCGTGGTATTGAAGTGGCGGATGATTTAAATGTAGATGAGTTGAGAAAAACTTTAAGGTTGAACAAGGAGTCTTTTGTACAGGAAAAGGCTGTGGGTTTTTTAATGCAGTTGGTCCCTGATGTTGAATTAAAACTTTGTGAGAATAAATTGAAGAAGGTGTTGTCAGGTTCTCACTCCTCAGTTCTTTGTAAGCGTAAGTGCTTGACGGTGTTGAACCATGTGGTTTGGAGGTTGGACAAACTCTTTACTTTCGTTCCGGAGCAGCAGTCTAAGAAATTTGAAATCTTGTCAAGGGCACAGTCTGCGTTGAGGAACATTGCTTGTGGTCCAGCAATGGAGGAGAAAGAAGATGATGGTTCTGCTGTCACTGCAATTGAGTCGTCACCTGTGATTGACGACGCCGCAAAAGGAACGCTGCAAGTCTTCAAATGGAAGATTACTTTTGATGGCAAATCACCTCTTCATGATTTTTTGTTCGGCTTGGAGGATTATAGGAGGTCCACTGGCATTTCAGATACACAGCTTCTAAAGTGTTTCGGTCATTTGTTGGAGGGAGAAGCTTTACTGTGGTATAGGAATAATTGTACTTGTATATCTTCGTATCCAGATCTAGTGGAGGCATTGAAGGATGAATTCTTGCAAGTTGACTTCGAAAGATCGCTGCTCAATCAGATTAAGTCAAGATTGCAGGGAGCTGATGAAAGCATAAAGTCATATATATGCATTATGCAGAGTCTTTTTTCTAGGCTTTCGTGTAAGGTTTCTGAAGTTGAACAGCTGGATATCATAACGACTAACATGAGTCCGTTTTTCATTGCGAGATTGGCATTAGTAGAGGTTCACTCGATTAGAGAACTTAAAGAAGTTTGTGCCAAAATTGAGTTGGCTAGGCACAAGTGTGATAATAGGGGTTATCTCAATCCGGGTGGTACTTCTGTCATTCCAGAAGTTTGTAGAAATAAAGAAACACGTGTTTCATCATTTAAAAGATCTGTGAATGCTGCAGGCCCAGTAAAATGTTTCAAGTGTGAAGGTGACCATCTTTACTATAGATGTACAAAGTTTGTTGGCAAACACTGCTTCCGTTGTAAGAAACCAGGTGTTATAACTTCAGAGTGTAATTGCTCAAAAAACGAGTAGGTAGGTCAGATGTAAATAATAACAATAGTTTGTCTTGCTCTCATACTTCTGACCTAGAGTGGCAATCGTGGTTAAATTATTTAAAGAGTTTTTTTTGTAGGGATGGGATCACAACTTTGTTTGAATTTAGTGATAGGGATCCCAGACCGTATATAGTTGTAGGTATCTCTAGCTTACAATGCAATGCATTAGCAGATAGTGGTGCTACAGTTTCAGTTATTAGTGAGAAGGCCTTAGAAACGATTAATTCATTTAGTTTAAATTTCAAAGTTGTTAAGTGTAACAATAGCATTGCTGTGGGGAACAACAACAAATTGTGTGTGCTAGGAACGGTGTCCCTTCCCATTTCTTTTGCAGGGAATATTCAGTGTTTGGAGGTGTATGTTTGTCGAGACATCAATGTCCCTTTTATATTAGGAGTAGATTTTTTGCGCTGTTTTGGTCTTTGTAAGGACATTTTTAATAATGTGAAGGAGGATCACACTTATACATCTCAGGATCTCATCATTCATAGGAGCAACGACTTGCATTTGCATGAGTTTGATGATTTGTCTTCGTCTCAGAAACTAGAGTTAGAGGATATGATAATTAAGTTTAAATCTATTGCAGCCACAGAAGATAGTTTAGGTTTTACCACCTTGGAAGAGCACGTTATTGACACTGGAGATTGCGAACCAGTTAGGCAGAAGTGTTATCCCATACCACATCACCACAAAAACTATGTAAAGAAGGAAATAGATAAAATGTTGAGTTTAGGTATTATTGAAAGAGCTAATTCCCCTTGGAATAGTCCAGTACTTCTAGTTCCTAAAGCAAATGGTGAGCTAAGATTTTGTCTAGACAGTAGAAAATTGAATAGTGTAACAAAGATTGATACATATCCCATGCCCAGGGTTCAGGAAATATTAGATTCGTTAAGTAATGCTAAGTTCATGACATCTTTAGATTTGAAGAGCGCATTCTTTCAGATTAATTTGGAAAGGACATCCAGGGAGAAAACAGCTTTTAGCATAGCCGGGGTGGGATGCTTTCAGTTTAAGCGTTTACCTTTTGGATTGGTAAATAGTACAGCGCGCATGATGAGATTGATGGATAGGGTCTTTGGTCCAGAATTTGATAATAATGTGTTTTATTATGTAGATGATATAATTCTAATTTCAGATTCTTTCAGTAGTCACATGGAGCTTTTGAACTCAGTACTGGGAAAGCTGAGTGATGCGGGTCTCACCATAAACTTTGAGAAGTCGGTATTTTGTCGTTCGTCTCTGAAATTTTTGGGCTATGTAGTCGACAGACAAGGACTTCGAACGGATGGAGATAAGGTGCGTTCAATTGAGGAATTTCCTGTTCCATCAAGCCAGAGGGAAGTCAGAAGGTTTCTGGGTATGATCTCGTGGTATCGACGTTTCATTGAAAGTTTTTCCACTTCTGTCGCCCCTCTCACAAATCTAACTAGGAAGTTACCAAAAGGAAAAGCATTCACTTTTGACGACGAAGCGACAAAAGCTTTCACCACCATCAAGAAAAAGTTGGTCTCAGCTCCTGTCTTGAGTATTCCTAAGTTTGATAGGCCATTTATGATTAGCACAGACGCTTCTGATGTAGGATTGGGTTGTATTCTTTCTCAACTTGATGACGAAGGTGGTGAACATCCAGTTGCCTTTGCTAGCAGAACACTTTCCCGGAGTGAGAGGAATTATTCGACGACAGAGAAAGAATTGAATGGTTTGTTATTTGCTTTAGAAAAATTTAAAGGTTACATTGATGGTTCTCCATACAGAACCAAGGTCTACACTGATCATAGTAGTTTGAAATGGTTGGTTAGTTTGAAGTCTCCTACTGGGAGGTTGGCTCGCTGGGCGATTCGTCTTTCTCAGTACAGTATTGACGTGGAATATAGAAAGGGCTCTGAGAATTCAGCGGCCGACGCCTTGTCAAGAGCTCCAGTTGTAAATTTATTAGTACAATGGGAGAATATCAACGCGATCGATGATGGGTGGTACTCTGGTATGTTTCAGAAAGTAGCTAGGTCGCCTGAAAAATTTCCAGATTGGCGTATTATTCAAGATAGACTTTTTAAAAGATTGAGAAATTCTAATCCTTTGTCAGCTGATTGTGAGTGGAAGTTAGTTATTCCTGAGGATCTCAAACTTGAGGTGTTGAAAAAGTGTCATGATGATCCTAATTCAGCACACTTAGGAATTTTTAAAACATTCAAGAGGTTGTCGCAGAGTTATTTCTGGCCCAATATGATAGTGGACGTGAAAAGATATGTTAGAAAATGTCAAATTTGTCTTGCTTACAAAAGTACCAATACCGCACCACCTGGTCTTATGGAAAATCCAAAAAGGGTACAAAGACCATTTCAAGTAATTTCCACTGACATATTGGGACCATTACCACGTAGTTACTCAGGATTTAAGTTCATTTTAGTCGTTTCAGATTATTACACTAAGTACACTCAATTGTTTCCCATGAGAAGTTCTCTAGCAAAGACGGTGGTTGGCATCATAGAGAATAATTTCATTTTACGTCATGGTGTGCCTCAGTGTATTATAATGGATAATGGACCGCAATTTATTTCTAGGCAAATGGGGTTCTTGAAGGATAGGTACAAAATCCCTAATTTATTTTATAATTGTAGATTTACTCCTCAGAATAATCCGGCGGAACGAGTAAATAGGGTTGTAGTGACTGCTTTGGCTTCCTTAGTTGGTAGAGATCATCGTAATTGGGCAGAGAATATTAACAAAATTGAATTCGCCATCAATACAGCTGTCCACGAGGTCACAGGTTACTCACCGTTTTTTTTGGCTCATGGTAGAGAAGCAGTTCTTTCAGGTGATTGGTATCCTCATAGGGAACTAAATGTAGAAGAGTTACAATTCATAGATAGGGATCTCTACGCTTCTATGTTGGCACATCTAAAACCTATTTTTGAAAAAGTAAATTTGTCAATCAGGAATGCCTATCAAAAGTCTAGAGTTTTTTATAACAGAAACAGAACTAGTGTCGAATATTCAGTAGGTCAGGTGGTTTGGAAAAAGGAATATCCTTTGTCGGATGCTGCAAAATTCTTTGCAAAGAAACTAGCACCTAAGTTTAAGAAATGTATTGTAGTAAACAAATTGTCTCCAGTCACTTATGAGTTACAGGATTTCGAGACAAAGAAGGCATTGGGTAGATGGCATGTCAAGGACATCTTGAAGGCTGAAGCGATGGAAGATACGTAAAAGTGTTTTTTTTTTTATTTGTTTTTTTTTTATCATTTAGCAAGAAGATAGTGTTACATACTAAGTAACAGTGCCCTCTATCGGAGAAAGTACGAACCTGTTATCGATCAAGCAAACCTCATATTTGAACTTTGGTCATGTTTGTTTTCTTGTTCCAGCAGAGGGCGTTGCAGTCTTAAATTATATTATTAGTTATTATACTTTTGGGTCTCATAGTTTTTGAAAAATCATAAACAGGTTTTTTAATTATTTCAGCTTAGTCTAATAAATTAATATTTCATTTCAAAACTTTCCAACAAAAAAGTAGTCTATGGTCAGATTGCTGAATGAAACGGAACGTATTCATTTGTAGTGATGTTTATAAACAAGAAAAGTTAGGTTAGGTCTAGTCAACATTGGAAAGCCTAAGTGGTATTTCAGTTAATTAGTTCAATAATAAGTAAATCTCGCAGTGATAGCCGACTGTTCTGCAAGCCTTCTTACTAGCATTGCTTTTAGGTAGGTATTCGTATAATCATCCGGTTGGAATTCGTTTGTGAAAGTTACTGCTGCAGTTGCATTTCTGGAATGCACTAGAAGCTGGTGATGTACATCACTACAAGGCGGTGCAGAGGATTTATAAGGCGGCTGAGGGTGGAGAGGAGCCTTTTTGGAAGCGGGCCTGCCTACCGTAATGGTCAGGCTCTGATTATTTCTCTTGTTTTGCTGAGAGTTCTTCTTTATAACTTCTCTCACGTGTGGCAGCGTTATAAAAGAAGTTGTAACCTGCCGGAGCGTAGGAGATATTTGGTAAGTTTTTGTCTGCTGATACTGCATACAATTTTCTTTTGTGCCACGAGGAATTTTTTTTTAACAACTCGCATGTTTTGTTATAGGTTTTATTTGTTGAGCTGGACCGATGAGTAAGCAGTCCCCGTATTGGCACGAGGAAGCTGCTATTGTTTTGACATTGTTCCTGTGGAATCCTTTTGGTATTTTTCAAGAAAACAATTTGCCGAGTGAGTATCAGCTGTGTTTGGAAATCGTCCATTATCCAGGCAATCACTGTGTATTTTATAATTTTGTTAATTGATAATCACTACCACATAGGTAGTGCAGGCTTGCATATGCTAATTTAATTGTTGTAAATTTCAGGTTGAAATCTCGGTCTTTGGACAGGCCCACATCCAAGGGTGCTGTATGAGTGCGAGCCACCTGGGGCTACCCCGTGTTGGAGTACATCGAATGTGAGAGCAGGCGAGGGGTATTAACCCATTTGCCTCCCACGTTCATGACCCTTTGGAACACCCTCCTCTGCACAAATTCTCAGGTGACCTCGTGTGAATTTAATTTTCTTTTCATCCCCAAAACCACCCTGTTCAGAGATTTTCTTTAGAGTAAATAAATTGGTTATTTTACATTTCGTCTAAAGAGAGAGCTTAGTTAAGACAAGGTTAAATTTGTTAGGGTTTATTGTAATTTCACTTGGTAAAAATAAATTAAGTGACAAGTACTTAGATTTTAAATAAAATAAGAAAGCGTAATTACCCTCATGGGCACATCTCAACAAATAGTATACAATCTCAGATTTGAAAATTAGTCAGTCAGTCAATTCATAACTTTAATCTTGTAATCTCATTAAATCTTAACCTCTAAATTTTGTATTTTTAAAATCTTTGAATCTGAGAAGTAGGTATTCTTTTTGTGGCAAATTTGTTATAAGTTGATGGTAAACTAGACTTATATTGAATCCTAGGTTTACTAGATTGTACCAAGCACGTTTTGTGTTTTTAATTGTTCTGTATGAACATTTTCTTCCTCTAAGATAGTATCATACTTGCTGAGAATTATAAAAATTGTAATAGGTAAATTTTAATAAGATAGAGAGTAGCCATTCATTTTGTTTAGAGTAACTTCAGAGTTTTCTTTTCTTTTTGTGCAGACATATCCCCTACTAACAATTTAGCTTCTTTTGCATGCTCTAGGATTAAATACTAACATAGAAATTAAGTAGGAAATTAGGGTGGGATATGTCTTAATTAAAAGCTCAATTGTATTAGCGTAAATTCACATAAAACTTCATTAGTGTGTTCAATCCTTGTTTCGCTCGTTTCCGTATAATATAATAGTTAATGTTGTTTTCAGACATATCCCCTACTAACAATTTAGCTTCGCTTGCATGCTTTAGGATTAAACACTAACATAGTATTAAGTAGGAATTTAGGGTGGGATATGTCCTGATTATATAAACTTTATATACTAAGTTCAACTCAATTTGCTTGTTTCCATAAAAGTTTAAAGTTCATGTGTTAGCTTAAATTCACTATTGCATTTTACTGCGTATAAAAATATTTGAGGTGAATAAAAGACAAAGTATTTATTGATTATTGTTTTTAATTTGGTGGTTTTCAAGTTTTACCAATAAAGCTTGTGGCGCCCTCCTTTCTGACCCTAACCTGCATTAGAACCATAGGCTAGCTAGGCATAACACCTCCTGACTACCAGGAACCAGATTCTACCGGTTACATGCTTTGCATTCTACCGGTTATCTGGTTCCCATAGTTCAAGCTTTGCTTGTGGGCTAGAAATCCCCTTTAAAAGAAACTTTGAAACTAGGACAGATGGCGCTGTGTGTCCACGCTTAAAGTACTTAACCAATTTTAATTAATATTTTGGTATAAAGATAGATTGGACCAGAAGAACATAGCAATGAAAATAGGGAATATAGTTTAGTACGGAGTAATCATGTCTAAAGTAAAGGTATAATCATCATTAATATGGTTTTAAAATAAATTATGTTTGTGTGTTTTTCCCAATCAAGTTAATTGGATGTTTTTTTATTTCATTAGTATGAAAATAAAGCTTGTAGAAGAAATAGGCTACTCGAAGCAGGTACTGAGATTACGCAGACGCAGTCGCGGACATCAGCTAGTGTAATATAACGATCACAACACCCGGTCATTGGCGGTTTTTGGTGACGAAAATACGACGCCGTATCGGATACTATTCATTGCAACCCCGATATTTCCGATATTGCGTCATTGTAGTTGATTCCTAGTTTCATGGTCTCCATGTTCAACTGGTTTTTCTATGGAATTTTTAAATAATCTGAATAACCGGTTACATTGAGATTTTTTTTTATGTTATTTACATATTGATTGCGACTTATTTTACCTTTGTAAAAAGGAATACCTAGAACGACTGATTCTAATTCCTAATAATTTCACTGACTAAAATACTACCTACCTACACTTTTTTTGCATTTTAATCGATCATAGCTACTTACATAGCTTAATAAGCCATTGTTGGTGCAAGGTCGGCTGTCTTGAAGATATATTTTTTGCGTACACGCACCAACAGCACCAACAGCTGTACCTACTGTTGGTTCCTAATTGGTACCTACTTACTTGCAAAAGTTGCAAATCTTACATTTACGAGAGATCATCACATTCATTACTTGTACAAGAGTGCATATTCTACATTTACGCTAGCCCAAGAGTCAATGGACGTGTGTCCATTAATTTTACCATATTCGACCATCAGATACCTTTAGAACTCTGCATTGTCTACAAATTATTCAGAGAATGCCATCTCCCGATATAGTGAGATAACTCGATCGCAGCTTGTAAGGCGATTATTCTGTACACAAAGTCAGATACAGGCTCTACCGTGAAAAGGTTAAGTAAAATCCAATGAGCATTTTTATTCAAAAACATTACTGGAGTCACTTTGAATCTTATTTATTAAGGAAACGCCAACAGTACCTACACATAATTACATAACACAATCATTAAATTGCTTAGCTTGGGACTAGATGACTCTGTGTGAAATGTCCAAGAATATTTATTAATACACTCCAAATCATAGATACTTAGTTTATCTTTCTCTTTTTAATTTGAATAATACGAGTAGTTTGACATTTTTTGGTACAACAAATCAATGAATGTAATATGCAACCACTTTAAATTCTCAGCGCGCTTTTTATTGAAGCCGTTATTACGTTCAAGGTGAAGACCCAATTGTTAATAATTCGTAATGATTAATCTCTTCTATAAAAGTATACTACGTCTTTTCTTCCTTAATACTTTAAAGGTGGTGAAGATCTGTTAGATTATTTATGATCCTTATAGGCAGGCCAAAAAAGGGTGATTATCTAGAAGTCTATTTTAAGTGTCATTGGAACTGGCTGGAATGTGAAGAAGATCAAAAAAGCCTTTAGAAGTAATACCCCAGCGGTGGGACAGCCTATCTATCTAATCAGCCCACATCAACCCACTGCCTTCCTCATTTTCACGCCACTCCTTCCGATCCTGTGCTAGTCGCATCAAATCCCTGCTGCGTTTCTATGTCCTCAGACCATCTGGCTGGTGGTCTGCCTGGTGTTCTGTGAATCTCGCGGGACAGCCTAGGGCCACTGAACTCGTATCTAGTGGTATAAAACCTTCTCAGCCATTTTTACTTTATAATTTTTTTTATTTATGTATTGCTCCACTGCGACAGCGCCGTGACCAGCGGTGCATCATGGACACTAAACGCGATAACTATGTTATGTCACATGTCGCTAGTTTCTGAGTAGCCGAGATCACATAGGTTTCCAGTCTGAAGTTTCGCCCAGTTTGACTCTAAAGCTGGGGATACACATGCCAGTAAATCGGGAAAGTAGGTGGCATGAAAGTTACAGGCATGTACGAGTAACTGGCACACTGCGGATACATTTGCAAGTAATACTGGCATGCATACTGCGCCCTGGCATGCCAGTATTACCCTTGCGTATACACAGGACAGTTCGTGAGAGTATTTCGTACCAATTCTTAGTAGACTTCGTAGACTTTTGATTTTATTTTTTATTTCTTTTTCAGTCAGATTTAATTCTTCTTGTATTTTGCTGTAGGCATTGCCACGTGCTATTTTGTTTTTGTAAAGCGGGCTAGTCGGCTTCCAAAGACATTCGTATTCTCTGTACAAATGAATGAACTGTAGGTATAGTTTTCTCGTCGCCCTATCGTGCCATGTTGAATACAAAAACCAACAATAGAGAGAAAAACTATTGCACAACAGCTACTGGCATGCCCGTAGCTGTCGCGTCTGTTCACACGTGCCAGGTTAGCAGCCCCCCGCGTCCCCTCCCACAACGGGCATGCAAGAAAATCAAATGTTGTGCTAGCTACTTGCAACTAGCTAGCTTCCAGTTACAGGCATGCCAGTAAGTGAATACACATGACTGTAGCTGGCACTTGCATGGAGCTGGTATGCTAGTGTGCAAGCTACGGGCATGTGTATCCCCAGCTTAACTTTACATGGTTCGGGCATTGGACGTGACCGTTTTAGCTCAATGCCTTTGTCATGTTATTGTAAAGCTACACTTTAGCTGTAGTTTCAATTGAGTTCAGCGAGCGAGTGGCAAGAAGCAGAAATTGCAAAAGTTTCAAATATTGTTTGCGGCTGAATGGAGACTTGTTTAAAATGTAATATGAGAATTTGGAATGAATGATATACATATAGAGTGAGGTTAATATAATAAAGCATCATGAGAATCACACTATCACACTTATATGATAAAGGTGACAGTTTGTGTGTGTGTAGTTATGTAAGTGTGTTTGTTACTCTTTCACGCTCAAACAGCTGGACGGATTTGAATGAAATTTGGTACCAGTATTGCTTATCCCCTGGATTAAACAAATAGGCTTCTTTTGATCCCAATTTTCCCACGGGAACGGGAACTATTCACCGCGGGTAACACCGCGGGGCGCAGCTAGTGGATACATAAATACCTATTTTATTTTTCCACCATCAAGCAATCAATTCGAACACCAATAAACCTCCACGAAACATAGGACATTACTGATTCATACAAATTGAGGTTTTATTGATATTAAAATATTTTATGTGCCATTTATGTTATTGTCTCATGTAAAACGGAAAGTTAGCACCTATTTAGACACTGTTTAGTGTTTATGCCTGAAAATAAACACAGTTTGGAACTTAATTAAGTAAATGTTTCATTTTGTAATCTGATTAATTTCTGAACATTTATCACGATACACGATTTTATTTTTAGTACGATGAATGTCTGAATGTATGAATGAATGTCTGATATTATATCATAACCATAGCACGACAAGATGACAGAAAATAAACAACAAAAACAACTGGAAATATTCCGACTTCACAGTAAACATCTAATACGGTCTAGATTGATATCTAAATCGTAATAAGTACTATAGTTTTTACCTTGATGTGCAATTTTAATGTTCAAACAGCGCCATCTATTGAGGTAGCAGAAACTATTTGTGTACAGTGCTTAAATTTACATTACAAAAAACGCTGAATGTTAATAAATAGATACATAATCGACATAATGTACTCGCAGGTAGCGACATTAAAACATCTGAAATAAGGTAAGTAAATTCATTTCATAAACTTTCCGTCAGAAACTTTGAACTTTCATAAAAGAACCAGTGGCGTAAGCAAATATAGACACAATAGCTGCGTCTCATAAGTTGCTTCACAAATAACAAACGTACACATAAGTCACGGGACTCATTGGAGCGCCTGCCACGATATTTGAATTCATAACAGATAAAGGGTCAACCATAAATTACGTCGCACTTGAAGGGAAGTCCCTCGTGTGACAAGACGAGAATACATGTAAAGTATAATACAAATAACATAAAGAGATGACATAGAAGTGAAAATCGTTATAGCTTGATTTACTCATAATGTAATTATTGTCATCTTATCATTTTAAAATAAACTAGATTATGTTAAACTATTATTAGTGGCAATTCTGAGTGTCGCAAAAGCTAAACTAAGCTAACTAAAATTGTTGCCGTCCCTTTCATAGCGATGGGAATAAAAAGGATGGCAATAGTTTTAATTAGGTTAGTTTAGCTTTTGCGACACTCCGAATTGCCCCCATTATGTACCTAAGTAAGTTCATAAGAGCAAGTGGCCAACTCTGGGGACAGAGCTTTTATTATTAAAATCATATACAAGCTTGCTGCTGGATCCTTTAATACCTACTCGTATGATAGACAAACATTACTTTTCTTTTGTCATTTATCTGTTTCGTACTTGTTAACAAGTTTGTACCTACTCCCAGGTGACCCGTTGCACACCTTTCGCCTTCTTTAAGAAAAACTAAACGTTTACTAATAAATAGTTTCATTGTTTTTCAATTGCACTTATTTTTACGAAAATCCTAGCGTCTAACGCAAACTCCCTGCTAGAGCAAAACGCTAAAAATATTTAACTATGTATTTGAGTGTAACAATTTCTGGCAACACCGCCACACCACACGTACGTAGGTACTTACTCGTACACAAACAACTGCATCCAACGCTGCCAACTACTGGAATACAGAATGGGAATCGAATAGAACTCGTGGTTCGAATATGATTGAAAATACAAATGTTGTATAGGGTGGTTGTTTGTCTTATACATTTCTATACCTAATGTTTGTAACAGATGAAAAGTTATTAATCAAACGGCAACGAGTCATTTTCATGACATTTTTGGAAATGAACACAAATAAAACTTGGATTCCCTCAATTCGATAGAAGTAGCAGTAAATTTGGTACAAAATCACACAAAAATACAACTATACAGAAGAAATGAAATATATTACTGCGCATATGAAAATAATGAAAAGAAAATACAATACCTGCTTTTAAATTATTGAATGATTTAAAATCGCCAATAGCGGAATTTCTTTGCATGTTTCGAGAATTAAAAATAGTCACGTACTACAATAGTTTTCCAACTGCTCATTCAACAGAAAGCGGCCCAAATACAGCGTTCTGGTAAAACCCTGTCCAGTGTTTATATAAATATTAAGATAGCAATGATTTTTACTACCCATCGGGATAAAAATAATATAATGCTGCTACCAATAATACTGTTTACCTTTTTACATAAATAACTTTGTAGTTTATTTGTTACTAAGTTGTTTCAAAGAAGGAACTAATAGATAAGTTTACTAAATATTAAACTTACAAGTACCACAACCAAAAAAATTTAGATATACGATTCAAAATCTAAAGAAGTTTAAACTGTCATACTTCCCTACTCGGCCTCAGCTTCGCCCCTGTTAACTTAGATAAAAATATAGCCTATGTGTTAATCCAGGTCTTAAACTATATACCTACCAAGTTTCAGCAAAATCCGTTCAGTACTCTTCGCGAAACTTTTCGCTAAATAGCAACAAACTTTCATAAATACGTACGAACTTTCGCTTTTTTTTTTAGTATGGTCAGTTAAAAACACTAGATTTCAAACTATACAATCATACAATCGACAAATAAAAGTTTACGTTAACATTATTGTACATTTCTCAGCATATTGTAGATTACTTAAACATTCATAGACTCGAAAGTTCTCATTGATTTCATTGAATCTCCCGCGCTCTTTCTTTTACTTTTTTATCGCTGGAATAAGACTTTTGTTTAACGCAGTATTGCGCTTTTTACTGACTTTTCTTCCATGCCGATATTCTGGTTGGTGTCCAAATAGGTCGTATCGGTCCTTTGTCCGCGTTCGCTCTGCGAATTGTGATATGCCAACTTGATTTATATTGTTGGAATTTAACTTTTCAGTCATTTCTGGATAAGCTTGAATACTTTTCAGCTTATGCGGGAAATGGGTATTGAGGTCACTGTATCTTTGGCATTTTAATATTCGGAAGTAGGTAATCTCATTTTTATTTAAAATGTGAAACTTTGAATGTTTTATGTGTTTCGGTTACACGGGGACAACAGTTTTGGATGAAACTTGGTGAGGGTGTAGATCGTAGCTTGGATGTTGATAAAGCTATTTAAAATGTTAGTGTCATACGAGCAATCAATCAGTTAAATGATATCTGATTGATGTTGATGATAAATCATCATAGGCCTTGTACATCAATTGATCCACATTATATAAGGGCTAAAAACCACGGAGCTTATTATCACTCGCCAATGTCCGTGACGTCATTGAAACTATCTCCTCAAGATTGTAGGTACCGAGTTTAGTAAGCAGTTTTCAGCTTTTGCCTGACTGAACACCTACTTTATACCTATTACATACACGTGTGAGAGTACCACACGAGAAATGCTAAGAAGCGAAAACAAACAGATGATTAGCATACCTCATCAAAGGGTTAACTTGTAACTTTCTACGTAAACGAGACGGAAATAGAATTTCTGTGATTATATATATATGTTCTTCTTGGAAATAAAGGCTGAGTCTAGTGATATTTATAATTGCTAGATGCAGGTTTCGCAGTAGAAATCTTTAAATTTTCTTACTGTGATAGTCTTTGCTAGTGCTAGTCAAAGGCAAACAATTATAATTTTAATAAACATAAGTACTTCATCGAAAAAAAATCGTTTATTCTATGAATAGGTACAGAAATTGAAACTTTACTTACATAGACAATTATCTCCTCCTACCTCTTAAAAAACGAATAGTCATCAACATGCTCACTTTTCATACTTACTATATTTTGCCATCAGGAAAAAAAAAATCGTCCAGTCTACCTAAAATACAGAAAAGACAACTTAAATATGTTAGGTTGTATCCTGCATGGATAAATTTGCCTTGAAGCTTAATATGCGTAATGCTAGAAGCGGCTCTGATAAGGCTGGTCGTTTCGGGGTCAATGTTACAAATAAGGTGCATATATCAAAGATGTTTTTTCTCTCACTTATTGGCCCACTGTCCGCTGTATCTTGTCATCTTGCCAAATCGTCTACATCTAGCTTTTAAGGTGTCTGTATGCGTCAAACTGGCGCCGCCGCCTATTTTATTTTTTATTACGTTGAACAAAGGAATTTTAGAAAACTGAATGTTCCGTTTGTGAAACCTATCATAAGATTTTTCTCTGTAATAGTTTTATTTTGTATAGTTAAGGAGGAGTAGTGAAGTTGCACTTGGTGGCCACCAAACTCTGTTTTCGCTACTCTAAACTCTATATAAATATTATCGCGACTGCATTCCCAAGAGAATTCTTTCAGATTTTACCTATATTTAATTATAAGATGGAGTAAAAATAATTGAACCAGCCGACATTAAATGTTGTGCCCGTCTCTTGAAAGTTCCAAAGCGCAACAATTCACAGCTATTATTAAGCTAATGGTTGCTGAAACTCTTAATTGCCCAATAAATCCGAAGATGCAACTCGAAACTTTACTGTTAACTGCAGGTTACTAAGTTAAGGTTTTGTGTTCAAATGTTTCGTTAATGTTATTGCCGATTGCTTTTAACAGAGTTCAAAAAAGGAGGTTCTTAATTCATCGGATTATTTTTGTTACCCGACTACTCGAAAACGACTTGATCGATTTGAATTAGTATTAGTTATTTTATTGAAATAGTATAATAGGTCTTTAGTATGTCTGTTCTAATTTTGATAAATAAATAAATTAAATAAATAAATTATTAAATAAATGACATAAAATGCGGAAATTTCATAAGTAACCTATTATTTTCCAGTCTGTCTCGTCAAAATTTGGTCAGGACCTGATAAGGACCTTCGGAGTTATGAGCAATAATGCAACTTGCAGGATTTTTTTTAGATTTGACTCTAACTTTTAGAGAAATATAATAATTAGGTACTAAATCATAATTACTCTTACTTGTATTATCAGCGGTAGTTTTATCACACAACCGATCGGCTTTTAAATAATTTCACGAGGGTCTTTTAATATCTGACTAAAATACATTTATTATCATTATCAAAATTAAAATATTTATACCATCGTCATATTCATAACCTTTTCGTTGTTGACTGTACAATTTGGATTTGATCAGTCGCCTTTAACTTGTAGAGCGTGACTCTTTCAAAAGTAATAAAGTTAAACAAATGGGTTCTGACGCAGTGCTAGAGTCCCTTGAGAGAGACGGCGTGTAAACATCGATACTACAATGTTCAAGTTCACCAACCCATTACCGTTTCGTCCCCGAAACTTTATTATTAAAACTACAGCTGGTTGTCGTCAGGTCTTCTTCTTCTTGCGTTTCAATTGCTAAAACAACTCAAACAGCGACGCGTGATCCGAGGGCTGGCACTTATTTGGCTCAAAAGATCAGCATTGCCATCCAGCGCGGCAATGCTGCCAGTGTCTTGGGCACGCGTCCGTCTGGCAGTGGTTTGGATCAGTTGAGCTACCTATAGATCGTTTGTAACGATCCTTAGGTGGCTCAACTGGTTCTAATTGTATTTTGTACAGTTATGTAAATATGTAGTAGTTTAGTTTCTGTAAATAAATTATATTTTACTCAAACAGTATTTGAGTAAAATCATCATCACCTACATCGGCTGTGGCGTTTTTTAGGTCCTCCCTTGTGCAGGTGGTAGGGCACATGGGGCAGTCAAGGAGGTGGCTCATTGTTTGAATGGGGACCCCGCTGTTTTAGTCGCTAGGTGTAGAGTCGTGGTAGCCCCATTTGCACATGTTTTCCCTACATCGGCCGACTTGAGTCCACAGTTGGTTGATGGATTTCCACAGTCGCCATGTCCAAACATACATTAAAAAAATACATTCAGTAGAGCGTAGAACCTCCTTAATTTTTATAATCGGTGTAAAAATGGTGCTCGATTTGTAGAGTTACTTGTTACCTTTTCTGAGTAACACTTAGACTTAGTAACTATTTAGACAATATCTAAAGAACGTTAAATAAGGTCAGTCATACTAAAGTTCTAATAAAAGTTGTACAAAGTTTGCAACAACGCGAATGTTCAAATGGCGTTCGGAAACTATCTGCACTTAGCGCAAATTGTGTCTTCTTTTACTAGCAACTGCTAGTTTTCTTATACATCAGTTTTGTGCGGACACAGGATTTAAGAAATTCTAATTCATGGAACTTATAACAGAATCACAAAAAGTGTCAAAATTACAATTATTATTAAACCGACTTCAAGTTCGTGTCGCTTGTGTTATGGTAACCAGATGACTGATAATCTACATAGATCTTTTTTTTGTAAATATATACATATTATGAATAGAAAACACCCAGACACGAGACAAATATTTACCCCGCAGCGGGAATCGAACACGCAACCTCTGCGTCTCAAGCGGAAGGAATGTTAAAATAATGAGATACTATTACTTTGTTTTTCCTGTTCTACGGTTGGATCAATACAACCATGGTGCTCTTGTTAACAAGTTAACAATTTTCTTTTGTTTTAAATTCTAATTACAAAAAAATTACTATTACATCGATATTACGGCGGCCGATTCAGGGAAACCAAAGCTTTAGTGCAAATTGTGTCTTTTTTCCAAGTGATGAAACACTTCGCAGCAGATGTCTTTGTGTTACTTTATTTAAGTTCATTTAGTTAAGTAAAGTTTAAGCTAGGAGGTAGTTTTTGTAGAACTTGGATGAGATTAAAAAAGTGTTGTTTATTGCATTTAACTTACGCTTTTAAAGCTAATCTTTGGTGTGTTGTTAGTGTTGTTAGTGATAAAACTACAGTTAGCGTTCTAGCAGCGTCGAGCGGCTTGCAACCTGTCACGTATGGAATGTTAACTTCTGCAAAATGTGGGCATGTATCAAAATGTATTTGGACATACTTACCTTTGTCTGATCCCTTAGACATATTCAAAATATTTAAAGATAAGAAATTAAGATCTGAAAGAATATGTCTACCGTACCTTGGGAATAGATTTGTGATCATATTTCATTTTTTCTTGTAACAACAAAAAACAATATTTCAAATATTTATTTCCACTCATAAATACAGTGTTTTCAGCCGTATTGCCCGCTTAAGTACCTATATTATTTCTACTAGTAGTAGTAGAACTACCTAAAACATTTTTCACTCTACTGTGCCACTGTATCTTACAGTGTTAAAATGTGCCGTATAAATTCGAACAGTGAAGCAATATAACGAAGTTAATATCCTTGTAATAGCAAACAGGGTAGCGAAGCTAATATCGCTTGCGAAAGGTGAGCAGAAAGAATAATGACTTTAGCATAACCAACTGAGTTTTCCTTTAGAAGCGCTGTGGATGATTTCGAACAGAAGTTACTTGGCAACTTTGTTGTTCAAATATACCTATGCAATCTATGCATTAATAAACATTTAACACGTGAGCTCGTGGCCGCAATTATTATATACCTAGATGATGTGTTCATTTCTCTCTAGTTAGTTTCGCTAATTATAATTAGTTCCAAAGTGCTAGTACAAAGATGTATTATATTGCGCGCGACGAACATGCCATAAAATAGCGTATGAAATGAGGGAAATCAAGAATTCACAATATTGATCTCTTTAGTTTTCGTAAGCATTTGCTTGCATGGCCGATTTTAAGGTGTATACTTTTCGATGTTACGGCCATCGGAATCCCGTCATGGCAAGAATACTAGATATTACCAAAAAACATGTATTAAACATGTGCCACATATACGTACATTCGTGGTGATCCGCATCTACAAGACATGTTGTTTTGACGACCTCTGTGGCGCGGTGGGCGAAGGCTCGCCTGAGACGCGAAGATTGCGGGTTCGATTCCCGCCACGGGACGAATGTTTGTATGTTCTACAGATATTTGTTCCGGGGCTGGAGGTTTTTCTATCTATAATATGTATGTATTTACAAAATAAAAAATGTATCTATGTAGTATATCAGTCATCTGGTTACCATAACACCAGCATTAAGTTGCTTAGCTTGGGACAAGATGACGCCGTGTGAAATGTCCAAGGATATTTTTAAGGTTAAGAATCTTGAATTTAGAAGGGATGTCTTCCTTTCTTGTGCTGGGATTACATTCTAAGTTTAAAATTCAACCATCCAGTTTTCGCACAAACATCCTCACAAAATTTCACACTTGTATAACAGGATTTTGAGTCTAAGTTGTTAATCTACATTTGGTGGTAAAAGCACCCGTTCAGATTCTTCTCTCGATCGCTACATTTTTCACCGGCATGGATTTATACGTGCTTGCTGGATTAAAGGTATTGCATTTGATAAGTATGAGTTATGGTACAAACATGCCGGCTTGAACTTATGTAAATTGACGCTCTACAAAATGGATATTAGAATTGAAAATTGTGGAATGGCGTTCACCAAAAGGCCTAGTTTCAAACTCCCCTACCAGAGCTTTTGGTAATTTGTGCGAGAAAGTATCAAAATCCCCATTTAGAGCAGTTTCAGATCTAGGGGATTTTGACACTCAAATTACCAAAATCCCTAGTATGTTTGTCCATGCGGTGTTTTTTGGACTTGTCGAAAAATATATAGGCAGAGACGACATAATGCACAGTCTTATTTATGTAACTAAATTGGCACTGGTAACCTCATTCTTCAACAATGGGAGTTCGTTTGAAGTCGTTCACAATCATCAATGGAATTATATAAGACGGTAGTTTCAAAACTCGGCAGCTAATGGGCTCTACACAATTATGCCATCAATAGAAGCAGTCTCGCGTGTTCACCGTTTAACTTGACTGGTGTACAGTTCCCCGTTCAGGGTATTAGATTTGTTGTAGATGCACACTTACATATAATATAACTATATCGGCTAGCTAGGCACACTACCACGTCTGTAGTCTGTACTGCACAGCGGTTAACAAGCGTCTGCCCGCCTCGTGCCCGCGTGGTGTGTTATATATATATTATATATATACATTATTATTGTTCATAATTATACTGTAGTTGTATACTTAAATCTCAGTGATTTTACCTGTACACTACATCTGGCATAAGGCATTTATGGTTACTTTCTCGCTTGAACTATATCTCATTCGTCTTTTTTAAACTTTCGCGATCAGAACACATTATAAAACATATGCAAACGGGTATTTATCACGAATTTTACCTTTAATATTCGCCCGACGTTTCGACCGGATTGCACCAGCCGTGGTCGCGGGAAGACTGAACGCGGGAAGTCTTCCCGCGACCACGGCTGGTGCAATCCGGTCGAAACGTCGGGCGAATATTAAAGGTAAAATTCGTGATAAATACCCGTTTGCATATGTTTTATAATATATCTCATTCTCTTATGCTTATACTATACCAGCTGCTGTATAGAATAGGGCAAATCATTACCTGATACAATAATATTCAAATCAAATCAAATCAAATTAAAATACATTTATTTGAAACTAAAATTAAAACCAAGATTAACATTAACGCAAGACTAACCTAAATATTATTAAAAACAAAACAGACCTATAATGTACCAAAAAAAAAGTATATTCCAAAAAGAGTACAATTTTAGATCAAGTATTACAAAATTAAGAAAAGTGAGCGATGGACTAATTAAAAGTACAACATTTAAGGGGCAAATATCTACTATTTCTATGGATGGTTAGAAATAATTGACGAAATCTGAAAGGGGGCAAGCAGCGAACAGACCTGAAGAAGGAACGGTCTAAGTATTTGTTTGCTTGAACAACTCCTAATGACCTTTCGATAACGCTCACGGTTTCAGATTAACCTCAGTGACCCTAAAAAATGCGCCCTGTAAAAATGCACTTCTGTAATGTTTTTATTTTAATTTGTTACAGGTAAGTTGTAGTACATTTTAGAAGACAAAGCAATAATCACATACGGAGCACAGGTAAGTGACCTTTTGAATAAGATGCCTAATCGGTACAGTCGCTCTCAAATTATGTGCATACCAACGAATACCATTTGATAATCGATATAAAAAGGATGGCATCTATTTTTAGTGCTGTCAAATTAGTTTAGTTTATTGTATTTTTTAAACTTTCGCGATCAGAACACATTATAAAACCTATGCAAACGGGTATTTATCACGAATTTTACTTTACCTTCCTTCGGGAAGACTGACCACCGCGACCACGGCTGGTGCAATCCGGTCGAAACGTCGGGTGAATATTAAAGGTAAAATTCGTGATAAAACTCGTTTGCATATGTTTTATAATAGTTTAGTTTTTGCGCCATCTGAATTGACACTATTATTTTCTCTAACATTAATACATTTATAAACATGTCTGTCTATGTTATCAAAACTATGTCATATTTAAAAGATTAAATTAAATCAATTACACTTAAACGGTATTTATTCTCACATTAGGTAGGTTTAGCACTACAAAAACGTTCCAAATTCTTAAGGAATTAAATAGTGCCAAGTCGTAATGAATTATTTAAGTATAGCTTCAGTTATTCTTGGCATTGTGCTTAGAAGTGTAATGGACGTCTTATCTTTTAAGTAAGAAAAGCGAGATCTTTAACTTATATTTACTGTTATGTAGCAACTGTTTGTAGTTTGTAAAGTGTTGAAATAAATAAATAAAAAAAAAACTGATATGTATTAGATCCTTAAAAAAATATATGATCAGGAATGTATTCCCTAAATGACGTACCTATATTATTTCTGTTCTTTAGGCATTAAAGTACTTATAAATGAAAAAAATTACTAAAAGTTTCGATTCGTGATGAGTGATGCCGCAGTATGGTTATACATTTATGGGTTAAACCGTGTCGTATCATTCCATTACCTCTATTTAATTGTTTTATATACCGGCCGTAAAAATACGGAAACCGTTTATTTGGAATTGAGAGCTTTGCCTTCTAAGTGGCAAATTGGTCGAAGCCCGCCAAGTTTTAAGCCTCCGCAATACAACTGCAATCCACACTGCATACAGTAACTGCCAGGATAATACCCTATGCAAATATGAACCTTATTTGTTTACTAGATGAGTTGATTTCAAAATGCTGCTCTTAAACATTCGACAAATAATATTTTGTTTTTTTATTTTATTGTTGACATTTCGGTATTAGTTAAATTTTATGAACCTGAAATGTTTTAAGTTTAAACCAAATTGGTATATCAAAAGTTGATAGTACGAGGCTCATTTCACTGTTTTGTTACAAACATTTCGGGACGCAGTAAAATAGACTATTTGGTTGGTTGTCGTAAATATCTTAATTAGTGGCTATGTATTAATGTTTTTAAAAGCTGTGTGGGTCACGTGGGTTAGCGGCTCGACTTTCAATCCAAAGATCGTGGGTACAAAGAACTGCATCAACAGTTTTTCGCTTCTCAAAATTTTGTTAGGTAATTTTGTTTTCTATTTAGATACACGTGCGTAAATGTTTTGACACACAGTGGGTCAATGGGTACTTTATAGTGGGTCATAAGGGGACGTTTATTAAGCAGGTCAAAGCATGCGGGTCAGAAGGGTCTGAGACCCAGCCGAGCCGGGCAGCAGAGAAAATTTAACTGTCATACATACTGTCTTAGCTAACTATATGTATAATAAATTAGGCTTTGAAAACAGGATATTAGTACCTACTTAAAATATAGGTAGGTAACTATTTTTGTTTTGCATTAACTTTAGTGCTTAGAAACTGCAAATTAGGCACTAAATTGAGCTACAGCAAAACTTTAACTATCCTTTTGCAATTTGTGATCGTTTATTTCGCTTTAAAGAAAACTAGCCTCTATTGCTTTGGAGCTAAGGTACATAGACTAAGCAAGTGGGAGGCAATGAAGAAGTTTAAGGGAGACCCGTTAATTGTGGCTAAGACTTATGTTTCATAACTTTTAACTGCGGTCTAGAAGGCTTAAAAGCGCCCAAGTTACATAACTTGAATAAAAACTGAGTGTTACTAATATTGTTAGTAGATATAACGACTTGGTCTCACTGTAATGTTATAAGTATACCTACTAGGTATGTGTGTGTAATAAATAAATAAATGTTTCTAAATAACTACGTGTTGTTTCTAAATACTTTTTTACTTTCTACTTGTTTCTAAATAACTACTTGTTGATTTTATTTGAAAGTCTTTAATCCGTTATTTTATATTTTTGAAAATAACGTAGTTTTAAAATAACGTTTTAGACCCGATGCAAAATATCAATATTGGTATTTGACAAATAATAAGACTCCCGTGGATTTTCCTATAAAGATATTTTATTGTCTGAGCAACTTAAAATAATGAAAGCAATTTAAAATAACTAAAGCAGGTACTTGAGTAGTTAGTGTTTTTTTTTATATTTATGGCCGCACAATTTAAAAGATATACCTATGCGAGTATGACAGTACAAAATAATTAAAGTTACTCTTGTCTCTTACCTTTTTACATTTTAATCGCTGAACTGATTATAATTAAATTAAGCATAGGTATAGATTACAACCCTGGAAAGGACATAGACTACCTTTCATCATCATCATGGTGCTGCGCATCATCAAATAATAATTAAGTGGATAACGCGAGGGCGCAGCTAGTAAATATTTATTTATTTAATTTTATTTTATTTATTATTTTAACAATTTTAGGAAAACTTACAGCTAGGCACAAAGAAAAGCAGTTATATAATAACAATACGTAAAGGAATACATATGGAACATGAAGGCCAATTACAAATTTTCAAAAATATTAACCTAACAATACTGCATGGGTGTTAATCGATGGGAAATAGTGTCCCTTGCAGTGGTTTGCTAAACTACAAAGTCATTAAACTAACGGCGAGGCTGTACAATGGTCGCTTCATCTAACTTGAACTGGCCATTTGCTGGGAAATAGGTGGAAATTGAACAGGAAAGCCTTATATTTCATAATAAGTTCTACTTAGCCACTAGTTTATACAAACATACCTAACATAGTTTTTCTTAAACTTTCGCGATCACAATCATATTAATAAATACAAAGACACGTCGGGACGAAAAGAAATAAGGTAAATAACGCTATAAAACCTCGTGTTTATGTATTTATCAATATACCTAACATAACAAATAAAAATTCAAGAATTTGTTTAAATATGTTGTGATTTACTTAGTACTGCTTTTACCATTTCCAAGTAATGTCACAACTTCAGAAGCTATTGTCAGTTAAAGAGAGTCAAAGTGACAGTTACCATACTCGGGCTAATGAAAAAAATTATATCATATTTCGGTAACAATGTTTGTGAAAAAACATACGGGATAATTTTGAAAATAATCAGATTACATGCTCTTTGATAATCAGTATTTCAGCTGTTGTAGTCGCTCCACAGATTATCATATTTTGCAATATTTTTACTAAGAAATCTCGTTGATATTTCTTGCCCATGTTAAATTATTTCGCTTACATCACGTATGAAACTTGAAACACGAAACAAAATATCAGAACATTCGGTTGGTTGAACACAAAACCCTCTAATTTAATATGCAAAGATATCAAACGAGCCCGTTTGAGGCTTATGAAAATTTTGGGCATATACCAGAGAGCCTAGCTGTTTTCTATACAGTAATAATGCATTTTTTATACTCAAGCTTCCGCCCACAGCTTCGCTCGCCTAGTAACCTGGATAAAAAGCCGAATAAAGCCTATATTCAAAGTGTTAGTTAGACGAATCCATTCAGTTGTTCAAACTTTCTTTAATTTTTTAAATTATAATAAGTAAGTATCAGTAAGATATAAACCTCTTCTATTTTTTTTTTTAATAAAGACAGCAATCCCCAAGAGATTCCTTCACAATTCACCTACAAATTACTATCCCACCCTCATTTCTTAGAAACTAAAGCAAGCTAGCGTCATTTTCTTCTAATTAGGAGCCCTTTGGGATAAAACCTAACCCGACTACGTCTCTTCAATCATAAAGGGACACTATCCTCTTTAGATTCCTTTCAATTCATACGTAACCATGCTTTAAGGTGGCATTTTCCAGAGACCTGCGATCCTAACATGCTTATCTTCACATCTTCTCGTCTTTCGTCGTCGACTAAATTTTCTCTCCTGCTCTAGCTTAGGTTCAGATTGAGCATCTATGTCACTATTCCCTCTGCCCTGAGACAAGCCCAGGATAGGGCAATGTGGAAGAAGCTTGTCAACGTTTCCGTAAAGGCGTTTCAGAACGGGCACGACCTTCAGCAATGAAGATTAAGACTAAGAAGAAGAGCATGTATGTATGTCACAAGGTTCTTCGAAATGTAATTTTAAGCTCTAGTTAAGCGTATAGAGTCCCTACTTAACATGGTCGCTATTTCAAGAACGGCACCTACAATAGGTACTGTTAAGTATTCCGGCAAGCGTCAGGTGCTCAGCTCGTAATTAAGGCGTTCATTACTCCTTCATTAGTGCCGACTGCCAATTTACAGCGCATCAACTATGCATCTATGAATCTCAAGAGTTTACTGTCTCTGTGGCCCTAACAGCTGAGCGCTTTCGTCCTTCGGAGGGTCAGTTCAATTGTCGGTCAAGTTTTAAAGTCGTTAAGCCATGGCGCAGACTTTTAGGCGTCCTAAAACTGCGTCACCAGAATTGGCCACTAGCTCATACGACTTTGTTCACTTGTCTTTGTGAAATCCAGTTCTTGAGTATCTGTTTATTTTATCAAGTAGCAACTCGTGACAACGAAAACAGACCATTTAAAACAAAAAAAACTTGAATTAATCTGAGATCTGAAAGGTCTTGAAAAGAATTAATCAAGCAATCTTGTCTCTTCAGGCGCCCTTAAAAGTTCCTCACCGATCTTCATATTTATAACAAAAAAAATTATAATGAATAAGCAGTTTAAGTAGAAACATACTTCTCATTATCAGCCCGTAGAAGCAAAATTACTCACAAACAAAACATTTGTAATGTTAGTTACTGTAACAACATAATTTAACGATAACTTTTTTTAATTAATTGTAATTGTTTTATGTATATTTAACTATTTCATGCAGTTTGTCGGGCTGTGTGCTAAAACTATTTGGATATTTAAAATCAAATTGTGAAATAAGTCATCGAAGTCATCAATATCATTGGTATTCATCATTATTCGTTTTGTAATATACATCTCCAATAACTTACTAGAAGTTTATTAAAAGAATACAAGAGGAAAACCACTACACGACAAAATATGAATCGTGTTCTGCAAGTCGTATTTACTTCGTTTTCTAAATTAAACAACTGAAAGCGTCAAGTATTTATTTCCATTTTGTTATAAATATTTATAGAATTAAAGCCTTAACGACGAAGTGAACAGCAGTCAACATTAAGTAGCACGTAGCCTTGCAGCATTTGCGAGATTGACATGTTCAACCACTGGACACAAAAACAGAAATTATTATTTTTTACAAAACTACGTAAAAAAAAAAAAATTAACCCTATACGCATAGAGATACTTACGTGAGGGCTGAGTCGTATCGAGTGCCATGTTATCCAAGTGGAATGAAATAGTGCTCGACTTCCTATCCGAAGGTGTGAGTTCAAACCCCGGCTTTATATACGCACTTAAGCCATTACCAGCCCAGCTATCACGGTCTACCCCGAAGGACAACACCGTGGCCCACCGCTCGCAACTAGCCCACGTGCGTCATGGTCAGTGAACGCGTTTAAAGAAAATCATTTAGCTTACTAATAGTGGAAATGTGGCCTTAGTTTTGAATCCCAGATATGCATTTGGACATACCTCTGACTACTCCATTTCATCTTCAAAAGATCTAAAAATGTCGTGAGGCACTAAAAAATATGTTTACGGAACCTTAGCAATACGGCCGTGACCATATCCTTTTTTCTTTAAATATTTTGTAAATCTTAAAAGTTTGTCTCGTAGCAGTAAGCTCTACGGCGTAACAGTGGGATTCGTAGCACGTCTACGCCCGCTTAGAGCCGATCGACTGAGTCTTGCATCGGAATAGATTTCATTTAATATTTATTTATATTTCCAGTCTTCAAGAGGTTGAAATGATGCTATTTTATCTTAAAAGGGTAACGAAGAAAAGTTACGGGTCTAAAAGAACTTTTGATACTTTACTTTTAATAGGCTACTTTTGATACCAGTAACACCGCGGGGCGCAGCTAGTATTTTTATAAGTGGTGGACTTCAATGTTTAATTAAAACTAATACATAATTCGAAATCTGCTTTTTTTTCGTTATTCTGCATGTTCTGAAAAATTTGTTAGATGGGTCCCTTTTTTGTAATACCTACAGCAGTAATAGCTGAGTGTACGATAAAATATTCGCGAGATTGAAAGTGGTGCCAAGAAGTTCAAGGTAGAATGACAAGTTCGAAGTTGATTGATGGTCTGCGTATCAAGCATTGAAACATTTGTGCCAAAATCTAGTGATCTTGAATATTGAATTTGGCAACTTAAAATATCATTTCCAAATTTTCGAACTACGAGTAGGCTTTTTGACGGGAATTCAAGATGGCATGTTGTCTCTTTTGTTTTATTTTCCGAAATTTGTGTTTTGGCGAATGTTAATATGTAATAATGGTGGATTATTAACTGTTAAGTGTTCGTGAACGTACATAAGTGTAGGCAAATGAAACAAAACTGTATATCATTGCATTTCGAGTTCTCTCAAGAAGTCCATGTAAAAAGCTGCAGTAAAGAACCCACATCTTTACTGACGCTGACTATGACTTTGACTTGACCTTGACTGACTAAAACATTTAAACACATGGTAGTGGCTAAATGCGTGGCACAAGCCGTGCGAAAGCCAAATCTAAGAAGTGAAGTGAAGTGAAGTGAACTACGAGTATCATCGGCTAAATGTTGCTAATTTAAATATCAATCCGCTACTAGTTTAGAATTCAGTAAAATGTCAATTGATACTAAAATTTCTATATTACCACTACTTTTACTACATTATGTGGGTGTGTTAGTTTAAGGTAACTTGTACTTAAACTAAGTATTGCCCGAAATAAAGTTTAATTTATTATAATGATTTAAACTTTAGTAATAGAAACGAATGCCTCAAAGCTTTCAACTAATTAGACAAGGCGCGTAGCCAAGTGACAAATGTTTCGTATCTATTCTCTTTCTATCATCGCTACACCTTTGATTTGACATTTCTGATCGCTCGAGTTTTCGTCATCGAATGTCAATTCCTATACATTTTTTTTAGTTTCTAATCGAAAGCAATTGTCGAAATGTAACATTTCGACAATCGCTTTCGATTAGAAACTAAAAAGGCAGCTGACCGGCGTAGCACTTCGCTACGAAGACTACGAAGCTACAATTGCTACGCTAAACGAGAAAACGAGAACAAATAAACACACATTAGCATTTATAATATTTCGCTGTGTCTTAGTGGTGGCCAAACTAGTGGTGTACATCGGGAATTATCGAATTTTTTTTATGCTATAAATAATAAATTAAATATTTTATAATAAAGATCAATAAATATTTCTAGGTATTTGTAATGCAATTCTGTCGCGGCTCCAATTGGCGGCGGCCTCCGGGCTCATCATTTGCAACTTCCTAACTAAATAAATAAACTTTCTCGAAATGATAGAATGGGGATAATCGAGTTAGCGTACCTTTAGGAGCTTCTCGAATTAAATGGAGCTTCGTTTTTACTTTCTCATTACTTTTCAGTAAATTAGATTTGACGAGTTTTAGATAAAAGAGCAATGTTAAGTTTATTAGTTATCTTGTACTTGTAGACATTTATTTCAAAATGGTTGTTCAATATTGTCTAATAGCGCAATTATATTTTTTTGCACTGTTGATTGTAAGGTCTTTACTGAGCTTGATTTAGTAGTTAACTCGTGTAAATACCATTATCAAATGCAATATTTCTGCCATCTATCAAAAA
The DNA here is from genome assembly GCA_963582015.1 of Xanthorhoe designata. NCBI lineage: Eukaryota > Metazoa > Arthropoda > Insecta > Lepidoptera > Geometridae > Xanthorhoe > Xanthorhoe designata. The sequence goes on from OY757046.1 coordinate 9,528,554, forward strand.
AGTTTTAAAGTTCAATGTATGAATGAACCCTAAACCAATAACTCGAACAAAAGCCGCGTTTATAAATAACGAAGCATCAAATCAATTGCAACTGTTTGCCCACCGCAGCCAATTTCGAATCGGACTAGGAAACGTCATAATCATATGATAGGTGGTGCGCAATGCGCCCACCTGTCGCGCCTGCGCCTGCCGTGACGTCATACGGTTCCACCGCTCTACCGTCCGGGATTGGCGCTCATCAGCATAGATCTCACTCATCAAAACAATCATCAGTTACATCACTGATTCCTTCACAGTCGACGACCAACGGTCCAACTCACCAACCAATCCCGCAACTGATCCAGGCACTAATCCAAGATAAATATTACATCAATCGGGGTGTTTGCGCGGCGCATGCGTGGCGGCGGCGCTTGGCTCAGTCTCGGCCCGGCCGCGCTGCCCGCCGCACGTCTCGGGCGCTCGACCGGCAGCGACTCGCCCGCTGCCTTCACGACAACCTCACCGAACTTCCCCAACCACTCCCCTAACACCCGTGAGTAAGTTGTGTAACTCAGTGATAAAAACCGAGCGACCACGTGCCCGTTGCGTAAGTCGCGAAACTTAGCGAACCTCTTCTCCTATTGACACGCAAGAAAAACAATGCACAGATATCGATCTCGATGTTTATTTGACGTGAGTGTTTGTAGTTCGGCCGGTGGCGACCGAAGCCGGGCCAGCTTGTTTGTAATGGGGAGTTCACACCGCGGGCGCGGTCTTTTAACCCTGTACTACGCAAGTGCTGGTTGACCTTAAAACCGGGCCCACTAGAGAAAACACGGCCCTAGTAACCCGCCCGGCTTGTTTATGAAGCTATAAAACTGTTTATAGAATGTCACTTATCATTAACAGCGTGTGTCCAGGCACGCCGTGCCCGCGCGCTTTTAAAAGCGCTACGTATGTAATCTTTGAATTAATATTCCGAGCTATAATTCTGTACAGCTGTAACCCGTAATTTATGTCTCTAACTGTCGTAACGGCGACCCTAGAACGTAAATTTCATTTCTCAAATTGTTTTATACAAGGTTCTCTTGAGCTCCGTAAATATTTATTGAGCTTCGGCTAATTTCGCCGTATTTATATTCTAAGCTGCGTCTTCGCATTTTTTAATCGTCTCTAATGACTTCGTCCCCTAATTAATGACTCTTGACACTTAAGGAATGGGAATTTTCCGGAAAATTAGGCTTTACGAGCTGATGGAAAAAGTATTCACTCCGTCACCGTTCTGTAAGATATTTGACTGCCATATTACGGGTGAATCTCCCTCATGAAAGTGAAATTATGTTCATTTGCGTAAAAATATAATTCGCAGATTCTTTGCGAGTCCTTCTTCGATTCCTAAATCGTTGAACTGGTATTAGCTTCAAATAACGTTTTAAAGCGAACAAATAATGTTTCATCCTACGTTTACGAAATATACCAAACTAGCTTTATAATTATACAAAAGACTGTAACAGCGGGAAAAACTAGCTTCATTAATTCTCAACAGTTACAGTTCTCACACAAAACATGTGAGGCTCAAGATCTGTGACCTAGAAAGCCTAAACATGCCCTAATGGGGACCAGGCAAGCCTCCTTCAGTCCGAAAATTAGGGAGCGGAAGATGTTTTAATTAGTTTCCCTTTGATGAGCTCGGGTTTTAAGGAAAAGTGTGATAAGAAAAGTTTTATCCTTTATTTTTTTATCTTGCATAATGTTCTAAGCTGGGAAATCCGCTTAGTCATTTATAATCCGTCAAAATTAGTACGTTTTTAAAATAGCTTTCTTTTTCACGCCTACTGTCACAATAATCGACAGTACAACTAACCTGTTTGATAAGTTGGAATAAAAACTAGGGCTGCCATTTTAAAATAAACTACAATAACTATAAAGTAACTTATCTACAGAATATAAACTGTAATTAACTGAATTACAGGCAGAAGAATTGAACATAACTAAAGTAGATATAATAAGGATTTTTTCTTGAACCACACTCTAGGTAACTTATAAAACATTCCTATAAATAAGCTAACTAAAATTATTATTAAATAAAAACATCAAGATATGATCCACATCTTTACTAGATGATTCATACAGCGTCAGGAAGCATCCTACGGGACACTCAACTTTACGATTTCACGATAATCATACCGTCATGAGGTTTTGTAAGTTTTGACACTGGGCAAATAAGTGTAGGTGTATTCTCTTTCGTAAAAAATTATGTGACAATTTATGTATTGGTGTCTTTCAATTTTGAATAGTAATTCCAAGCTCTTATAAACAATTTCAAAAGTCAAAAACCATTTTATTTAATAGTATTAACTTAGTAAAACGACATCACTTTGAATGCGCTAAAAGCAAAATCTTTTAGAAGAAACAAAACATAAAGTAATTTTCATCTACATGTTATTTTCTTTTTCAGTATGGCATACACAAATAAGCTCTGTAATGATAAGAAAATGATGTATTAACACCACTTGCCATGCAAAAAGGGTTATGTCCAAGTTATTTATTTTCATATATTAATATTTAAGTAGGGCGACCCTAAGAATAAGGAAGTACCACTTAACATAATACGAGGGGTAGTCACGACAGGAATTATGTCCAAAATAGGGTATTTTAGATTTAATCATATTGAATGGTGTGGGCGTTGTACTCGTAGTATAAGTGAGCGGAATTTTAACAGGTTAACCACCTATGTGATACAGATATGACCAAATAAATATTTATGGACTATTTAAGTAAGCTAAGCTTATCCGTGTTTAATTCGTTCGTTCGTATGAACAAGTTGCCAACTTTTTAGGCCGCCTAAAGGCCTCCGTCATGGCTTAACGACTTTAAAAGCCGGGACCGACAATTAATGAAATATGATCACGACTGTATCCCCAAGATGCGGTATTCTTTCAGATCTTTAGGCATTTTAGATGCTCGAAAATGTCCAATGGGGTCAGAGTTTAAAAGTATGCTTCAGACACAATCAAAACCAAAACCGATTCCTATAGTAACGTTGAGTTTGTTATGAAGTTATCATTTTCTTAAACTTAAATTCAGTTAAGGCACGGCAGAAATTTGAAATCAACCTTCGGGCTTTGAGAAGAATTATCCCACTAAACCAATAGGCTTTCTAATTACGTTGGTTTTCATTAAGGATCATAACATCTGCTCAGAATCGCCCAAACGCCACATCTTCGATCACGAATATATTAGAGCAAACAATATTAAAGCCGGGACGGGAACAAATTGAACGGCTGTTCTCATTTTAATTAAGCGTCTTATGAGATTTTCACTGAAAATGGCAAACGCCATGATTTCGCTTCGTACCTGAATAAATTATAATATGAAGCATACGATCATGCGATCTTTCTCTTATAATTCCGTATGAGAGCGCTTAATTCATATATTAAACATTAATACGGTATTATATACTCATATAAATCTTACGTATAATATTTTCGAGTGTGCGTGTTTAAATAAAAAAAAGCGCCTGAGAGATTTTGATGATAATTATGGTCATGTCATAGATCTTTATCATTATCTCAGCACACATTATAAAACATAGGGTATTTACCGCACACATGTTTTAAGTATGCTTGACTTTCGTTTCGAAGTTAGTCCGATTTTTTTCTTGTTCTGTGACTTCACTGTTCACTGGCGCGTAAAGTACGGGATTAACATAGGATAATTTAATCCATATCATACGACGTATTCTGTTTTCAAACGCGTTTTGACATTGACAGCTTCAGATTTATAATTTCAATTCATATCCCATTTATTTCCGTGCGTGTGTGAACACGTCTTTTTAATACACTCATGTGAATATTGTATGACGTGCGATTTACATAAGCATGCCACCTTCTTTATGTTGAAAGTGCTTTTCGCTCTTGATATTTATACACTACCTCGCAGCTATGAGCTGGGTTGACATAGTAGGATGTATTTCGATAAGCATAAATGGATTCTCGTTTCTGAAACATATAATAGTGCATTAAACAACCTAATTATGGTAAAAAATTGTGAAAAAAAAATCGTTTATTGTCAGCGGTGATAAGCTTGCAGCCTTTTTAAATAGTCTAGTGGACTTAATAATTGTTAACCCATGTATCATGCCGCATATCTGAAATTTCAATAAACAACATGCGGATTAAATAATTTATAGAAATAACGCTTAAAAGTGTATGTTCACTTTACATAACCCGCTTAAAAGAAGAAACTAAGAAAAATATTATATCGTATGAATAGTGCCTAACTCTACTAAAAAAAATAGCTTTGTAATGTTTTAGTTTTGAGATTTATATATGTGTGCCGTAACGTCGCAACACGTAGCAATTTAGTAGTTTAATTTTAATCATACTAAATGTATAGCTGTTATGATATGGAAATTCCTGACACACCCCGAAATAAATCGGTCAGTAAAATTCCGTGTAGTGCGCAAACGCCCTTAGGACAGTTCAAATAACAGTTAGATGCCTGAAATTTCAGAGTCGTAGCTTCAGCAAACAAATTACATACAAAAGAAAGTATAATTAGTCAATGTCAAGTCGCGAGCTCCCATTTGTCAAGACCAAAGGCGACCCCGAGTGTTGTAAAAAAAAACAATCTTTCTATAGAAATTTGGTTTGCGTAAACAACTATAGGACTAATTAACTTTAAGTACTATCACAGAAATTTTATGTTTGTAAAATATAGGTTCAAATCATACATATTTCGTTTTAGAAGATACAGATTTTATACATATTTTAGTAGAGCTTGTACACATTAGGCGGATTGAGTGAAACACGCGTTGTGGTAACGCGCGTTTAGAGAACACAAAGTCCCGTCCAAAAAAATTATCCGTACTCACTTAAACGCGCGCTTTGAATGCGTTTCAATGTGTTATTGGACCGTTTGGTACTTAGAACGCTTTTCCGATAAAAACCTTAATGTGTACAATATTACGCCTCTAGGTTCATTATTAACTTATTACTTACGACTGAAAACCTTCTATTTCTGCAATGAACTGAATTCTCTCAGCCGTGTTTTATTTAGGCACCTTTTACGATTGTGTTTTTACGCTTATCTCTTAGAGCCTGCTACGTCTCCGCTACATTTTACTCATAAAGTATCTTTACGATGAGAATTACATCGTAAAACAACTGAAAAATGAAATAAAGCTCACTTTGACTTAATAAATGGGAGCTAACAGCTAATGGTTCGTCTGCCCTGAGACAAGCTCAGGATAGAGTAATGTGGAAGAAGCTTGTCAATGTTTCCGTCAAGGCGGTTCAGGACAGGCACGGCCTTCAGCAATAAAGATTACGACTAAGAAGTACAGCTAATGGTTAGTGTTGCTCTCAAAAACTACATTTTAATCTGTAGGTCACTTTTAAGATTTTAAGGTTTAATATAATTTATACTCAAAAAGACAAAGATAAATGTCACTTACTTGAAAACAACGATTTCTTAAAAAAATTAACAGTAACCAATTTTATCCAATAACTCACGGATCGAAAAGGGTTTTTACTACTTTACGATAACTTCTCTTTTTTTAAGTAAGTTGAAAACGCCAAACGACAGTAAGACAGAGTTTTAGGGCGAAACTGACTGTACCTCTTACGTCAGTAACAAGTTGGCAACATTTCGACAGGCAGTTTTACGGCGTCGTAAAACTGTTGAATTAGATAAGGGCAGATTGTATATGAAAGTCGTAACCTGTCAGGTTTGTTGCTTGTTTCAAGTTCTGACTTTTTGTTTTATCCGGGTCGCTTCTACCCGGGTCAGATTTTGATGGCTGGTTCATCATTGTTGTAAGTTAATGACGTATATAAGGTGTTGCAGTTTTTGGATTTGTCTTTTATGTATATTCATTTTCTTGGAAAGAAGGCCTTTGCCCAGTGGGACACAAACGGCTAAAAAAAATGTGTCCTAAACTGGGCTGAAGTTCTTCTCCTTATTTCACTGGAGATGTCCTTCTTCTCTCTCTCTCTATCTCTATAACAATTGAGAATATTATAAATGTATCACAACACCTAGATCTGAATGAATACCGCACCTCCTTCTCAATCGTACGAATACCTCTAAATACATAGACTTTTCAAATAAAGCTTTTATTCGCTCAACAATTTTATAGGAAAATTATGTTATTTAGTGTCAAGTTTCCATACAATTCCGCAGTTGCACGTTTAGCGGTAAGACCCACTTTCACTGGAGTTGTATACTCTGTAATCGGCAAGTTTCGAACGGTATTTAGTTCGCTTCAACTTTCTATGAAGTAATTTTCTGTTGTTAGCGAAAATGTCTTTTCTTTGAACTCGTTGTGGTTTATACAGAGTTTTGTTGGTACAGTAACCGCAATAATGTTATAAATGCGCAAGTGAATTTGTATAAAAGTATGTTTTTTGTATTTTTGTAACTTCTTAACGCTGAAAAGGCTGAACGGCTTAGAAAAATAAATTGGAATTGAAATAGCTTATATTGATTAAAACATAGGCTTTAGTTTATATATTTTTTATTATAGTGTTAAACCACACTTGGGTAGGATCCCTCGGCCACGAAACCACTCAGACAGGTCGGCTTAAGGACGATCGCTTGTATCAACGCAGGTTCGAATCCTGCCGGAGCCATAATTTTTAAAAAGATTTGTCATTTATAAATATAGGATACTTTTTACTTTACATTCTCAGAGACACTAACTTCACTATCCTTATTTTAATTAATTCTTTGACGGCAAATGGATTCTTGTCATTAAAATTTTAACCTGAGGTTTGAATAGTAGTTAAATAATACCTCCTACTCCATCTGTGACCACAGTATCGAAATTCACTTAGGTATATCTGAATAGGCCTTCAATCAATATGTACCTTTCTCAAGTAACGTCATAAAGCAACTCAATAAAGTACCAAGTATTTGCCTCGGAGTTTCCTTCGAGGGATTACATCTCATACAAATTCCATTCGATTCCACCCTGAAAGGGGTAGGTTTCCGTTGCGCGAGGCAATACCGATAGGAATTATTTCCTGAACTCACTGGCGCGAGGTAAACACCATAATTTAGTATTTCGAAATTGAGACGGTTGGATAGCAAAGCCGCTTATACTCAGATTCTGTTATTCTATTGGTTCTGTGTTGCGTTTGATAAGTTGTCAAATGATATCTTTATGTTCTTATTGGCTTTACTTGTAAAAATATTCTTGATATATTTTTACAAGAAAAGCCAATAAAGAATTTAATACGACCTGTTTCGGTATGTTTTATTGTAAAGATATTTGTGATATGTATTTCTACATTGTCGTCAAACCTGACCAACTGGCCCTTAAAAAATGAGTCGCTTTAAAAAGCTGTCAATGGCATACTACTATTAATATTTTAATTAATACAAGACAGTTGATAGATATATAGACAACAATCAATTTCACCTGTCTCAATCGAATGGATGTCTCATTGCATTTGAAACAATACGGGCCATTAACTACATATATCGATAGTATTGTAGATATTATGCATTAATTAATTACTCTAGCTCAATCCATAAATCAAGTTGTATTTGCCTAACCGTTAAGCGGCTAGCAGCGCTTGATCGCTTTAAGCGCTGACGAATCGAAGAAGTCAAATGCAATGCTAAAATTGGACTTTGTGAAATATAAAAGTTATTCATAATGCATAGGTCCGTGATACTATGATATGGGATGACACAGTTTTATAAAAAATAATCATATAATGAACTTAAGGTAGTTGTATGCGTCAAATAGCGCCACCGCCTATTTTTTTAACGTAAAACAAAGGAATAAAACGACCTAAATTATTGTAAAATCTACTGAAAATGAAATTAAATATGATCACGACTGTATCCCGGGAGCAGTAGACATTTCTTTTAGATCATTAGGCAATTTTTTTAGATCTTTTCGAAGATGTCTAAGGGGGTAGTCAGAGGTATGTCCAAATACATAAAATCTACTGACAGTGACTAAAAAACATTCTAGTCTCACTAAGTTTAAATAGTTTAAAGTTTACTCGCGATTGTAATGACATGTTATCTGATTCAAGGGAAATAAAAATAATTTAATTATGCGATAAAGTTTAAATAATTCAAACCTCTATTTAAAAATATTATCGGGACTTAATCGCGATAATATTTTTAAATATGTTTTCAAGTCGCGAAAGTTTAAAAAGTTTTAATTTAAACCTCTGTTCTTACAAATTGACAGATAAATATGAATGAAATGACGGAGTTACTACGTTCAGTGATCTAAATGTCCCTGCCAGCTGTATCAGTTTCCATCTCATTTGGTCCCGTCTGAGGGCGAATGAGCGAATTAGCTGCGTGTTGCCGCTCGATCCTATCGGCGCAATGAGATACGAAATACAGGAGCACAATTCTACTGATAAATTCAGTTTGATCACTAAATAAATACAGAATAAGTACAGAAACCCAACATCGCAAATGGGCGTTTTGTTGATTTCATCGTTTTGCATCATGGATATTCTGATAGGCAATAAAAACATTCAATTAATATCGATTCATACTACGATGCAACAAAATGCAATTCAGCTCGCTCTAGCGCTTCGTTCCTGTCGATTTAAATGCCTAAACTTGCCATTTCATTCTATAGGATAAGACTGTTTTCCTCTGTCACTGTCATGCGTATAAGTTCAACCAACTAAATAGGCATTTATTAGTCGGGCTTGTTTTTTTTTACCTAAACAGCGCAGTATATTAGCCCAGTCCATCTACTCAACAAACCAATTCAGTTTTCACCAAAATAAAGCTGACCTGCGATTATTGGCACGATGTATCGTTTTCAGTTTGTAGAGTATGTATCGTTTTCAGCTGGTTTAATACTAAACTACAGTCAGTCTTACCAGAGATTAATGGTCTTACTAACTCCGTATTTTAGCGCATGATTAAGCAAAATTTTACTCTAATGTTGCCAACTCTTAACAAAAGATTAATCAAAGACTAGGTTTATGATCACGACGGTATCCCTAAAGTACTGTAGATATTCTCATAAATATTTTCAAGGTAACATGAAGATGTCTAAATGTCATCAGAAGCACGCCCAAATACTTACATAATTTTGTACCTACAATTGCAACGTGTAAATTGAGATCGTAAATCATTTCGAACAATTATATGTGATGGGTGATCTAATGACCTTCGACCGACATTTGCTTTGGTCAAGTTGTCAACTCTGTTTAGTGGTTTAATTGTGATCCAACTCAGGCCTTTGTTTGTAGAATTGGGGCCTGAGCAAACTCGGTTCGATGCTTCAAGCAATAAATCGGCAACGAGGAAAACTCGCCGAATGTTAACCAAACTGGAAACGAAATAAACAACTGGCGCCTTACTCCGGATCAACGAAAACGCAGTTTCGTGAAAATTTTCGGGGTCAGCTTATGTTGGTGGATACTGAATTCGTAATAGTTCACCAACATAATTGAAACTCGAAAATTGTCACGAAACTTCGTTTTCGTTGATCCGGAGTAAGGCGCCAGTACACAGGGGTGTTCCAAGTATAAACTTCAACAACGTATTTATAAAGTATGTTTCTGGAAATACATTCTGATTTGTTGCAAGAATATTATTTGAAGAGCCAGAAACTGTCTATAGTCTATTCAATATAACTCGACCACTAAGTTATGTACTGAATTACAAAATTACTACCACATCTAAAGTCCTAAAAGAACTACGTATATATAGATTATGTGTATGAAAAAAAAGACTTAGGTATAAAATAAGTAATTACCTAAAGGTATATTAGCATTCTTTAAATAATAAAATATAAATTTAACAAAATAAAAATCGACATAATAAAGTCCAATGTAGAAACCAAACTAACTAGAAATTCTGCCACTGGCCGCGCCACAAACGAGACAGGGATTAGTGAGTGACACGGTAGCTGCGAGGAGTAACACTCCTCAAAACACACCGTGCGGTCACGAAGCGGCGTCAAAGGAGATTAGGTTCGTTTACCTTCCAGCTACGGATTACGTGAATGGCAATTTGAGTGAAGCTTGAACAGAACTCAACATGGCGTGGGGTTATTGGTCGGCGTCGTCGGTGATGCCCGATCGCGGCCGGAGTCCTCGACGAGCAGGGACTTCTGCTCCAGTGCATCCGAACCCACCGACGGCCAGAGAAGTTTTAGAGGCTCACGATGAGAGTATCATCCACACCGCATCGACGTCACGAGACAGCCGCGAGCATTCTGCGTCACCGCATTCGTCATCGAATGGAGGTCACTCATCCCATCATGGGCATCCACACGATGTGAGGCACGCGGTTCCAGCTAGTGCACTATTCGGGGATAGTTATGGGGATCTATCACGGAGACCATCGCTCGATCTAGGGTCAGTGCGAAGTGCGTTAGCGTCTTGTTCGGGCGGGGGGACGCTCAGTGCGGGCTCGACGTTGACTCGGGGTGGGACGTTGGCGGACTATTTACCCCCGACGCCATGTCCGCACCACCATAGGGTGTATGTAGACCATCACAAGCATTATGAGCAGCCGATACAGCCGGTGCATGTGGGCGTGCCGCATCACTCGCACTCACACTCGCACGCGTCCAGCAGACACCATACTGATGATGAGGATGATCTTGAACCGGCTTACGCTACAGGTGAGTGCTAGAAAATAAACAAAATTGACTAAATTAATGTTGAAATCCGTTGGGACCAGTCTTGTCGAAATATACAACTGTCGAAGTTCAGAGGTGCAGTCACCTTTTAGTTTGGTTAGTCTCAAAAGTTGTAGGTGAATTGCCTATGCTAAGCGGGGGATGACATACTTAAGAGCCAGCTCGCAAAAATCGATAGAAATCTGCGTTTTCATAACGCTGCGGCCTAAAATACCTATACTTGCACAGCGAGAAACTGAGAGATGGCTCTTAATATTTAATAAATGATCATGTGTATTTTTACAATGATGTTCCGGTATTTTACTCTAAAATACTTACATAATTTGATTAGCGCTGCATTATGATATCTTTTGTAAACGCCATGTTACCTGAGGGTTCATAAGATAAAACTCTTCCATCAAACTTACGAGTATTCACGATTGTCTGAAAATAATTGTAAAAGTTGCCAGTCTTATTCTGTTAATATATTTTGTAGCTGCCGCTGCGACCCAGTTTCGGCACTAGGCGCGAGTGTTGCCAACTTCGCATCGGAATGAATGTTTGGGGAAATAGGTTTAGTTTGCTTCGTTAGGCTTCCCAAGAATCGTTTTAGATATCTATCCTAATACTATGTATATACGAGCTCGAATTTTGTATCTTTATATTTATGTGGGGAATCTCGTGGTTTGATCGCGCGGTGGGACGAAGACATTAGACAAATCACGGGTAATTCCTGGCACAGTACAGGATTGGACTATGTCCAATCCTGTACTGTGTAGAGGAGACCTACACCCAGCAGCACCTATTGGCTGTTACTTATGATGATGATTTGATAATCTTTGGAAACACTGCAGATTTTGACAAAATCTATATGCATTTGAGCACATTTTTTCAAATAGAAACGTGCTCTTAGTTCTTAGCATCATACATATCATGAGACTTTACACCCTTAAGGAACTAACACACGAATCGTACCCGTATCGTTATTTGATACTAACTTCAATCTCCCTCTACAACCCTCTCATAGGTTCTGTAGTATGGAAATAGCTCTGATTGGATTAGAAGATACATGCTCTCCAATGTAAGTCGTAGCGATCAGCTGAGCACTGTCTGTGAACAGCAAAGACTTTGTACTTTATAACAGTCTTTGGTGCACAGGAAGTCGGTTGATTAATTATAACCCAATACCTTACTGGTTCGTTCGTTCGTTCGTATGAGCAAGTGGCCAACTCTGGTGACGGAGTTTTTAGGCCGCCTAAAGGCCTCCGTCATGGCTTAACGACTTTAAAAGCCGGGACCGACAATTTTAACGTGCCCTCCGAAGCACAAAAGCGCTCAGCTGATGATGCCACTTGCGGTCACCCATCCAAGTAGTGACCGCTTAAAACGTTACTTAACTTCGACGATCTATCAAGAACGTCTTAGCAAGCTTCGCCACGAGCGCTTCCTTACCTTACTGGTGAAATACACAGTAGCTTCACTTGATTAAAAAAAAAAATTTAACTATCAATTTTTTTATAATTAACTAGCTGCGCCCCGCGGTGTTACCCGCAGTGAATAGTTCCCGTTCCCGTGGGAATACCGTGATCGAAAGTAGCCTATGTGTTAATCCAGAATATACGATAAACTATCCCGGTACCAAATTTAATTAAATCCGTCCAGCCTATTGAGCGTGAAAACGTGAGTAACAAACATACTTTTGATCCCGGTATTCCCACGGGCACGAGAACTTTTCACCGCGGGGCGCAGCTAGTCAAAAGATAAAAAGGAAATTGATTGTACTCTCGATGGTACATATTTCCACACAAAATGAGTTTACAATTGCACAATAACTACGAATTTAGTCCAGCAACAAAATCACAAACGCTAACGTGCTAAGTGGTAACCCTGTCACGAAGCTAAATAGATTTCCCGCGAATGCGCGCCTAATTTCACATGTAAAGCTCAATATCAAAGTTGGCACCACTGCTCCCCGGGCATACATCGCATTTTCATTTAGTGCTTAATGTACCGTGGCCTGTCCACGCGAGTTTAGCCTCTAAAACCCCAAATTTTAATTAACCTTACGGCAGATTTTCGCTTGTGTTTTACACGTTTTTGCGTAAAAATGGTGCTATTAATAGACTTTTCCCGTGACTTTCAGGAACGGTTTTATTTGATCATTCAAAAATGGAACGCTTTATTTTTAATCGGTCTAAAACTTTGATTGGGGTTCAATTTATTTTGGTCAATGGTGAAACGATTTAAAAAAATATTTTTATGTTTAAAAGAACACCTCGGGATATATAATTATGGATCAACTCTTTCAATACAAAAAAATAATTTTCGAAATTGGTCCACTATCGATAGAATAATCGGTGAACATACTTAAAAATATAAACAATAAAACATAGAACCTCCTCCTATTTTGAAGTGGGTTAGTAAAATTACCTTGGCAAGTTTAAGTAACGTACAATTAATGTCAATCTGTACCGCGTGCAGCTCGGCGCGATATTTTATGATTATAAAGAAAACAAACCACCAATACAATATTATGTAGGTACCTAATTAACGATACATCCACCACAATGGGAATCCACAATAATTATGTTATTTCCCGAATAATCTACTCTGAATTGTCCATTGTTCTGAAACAGTTCATCGAATTGAGTTCGACATAATTGTGTTCTGTCGGTGTTGTTCACCTATTTTGATCCAGTGGTTATTGACCACTTATTGGTCCATTGAATTTGAGTTATTGTATTTATTTCCCTTTTAGTTTGTACTAAAATCATCATAATTAGAAAACAGAACAAGCCAATTTCTATATTCCAATTCCATTTCAAAAACGGTGGGATTTGTTTCGGTTTTTATTTTTAATAAATTGATTCATATTAGTGGCAATTCTGAGTGTCGCAAAAGCTAAACTAAGCTAACTAAAATTGTTGCCGTCCCTTTCATAGCGATGGGAATAAAAAGGATGGCAATAATTTTAGTTAGCTTAGTTTAGCTTTTGCGACACTCGGAATTGCCCCCAATATCTCTCTCTCTTAAATATGTGCATCCGAAAACGATTATACTTCTTTATTTAAACATTGAAATACATTTAAGAGTGTAAAAGTTTGTCTAATAATAAGATAGGGCAATAATATTAGTATTTCTATAATAATAGAAAGCTAAAAACCACGATCTTAATATAGGCCGTAACCACTCCAGCGTACTTTATAAATTTTTATCTCTTGCATAAAACTTTACGAGCGAGAATTTTTAAAAACTTATGGTAAGAGTAACATTTGAAAGGCTCTGAATGAACGAGAATGCTTTACAGTGAATGTCATTATGCATCCCATTCAGTTGATAACGAGCGCCCCACATCGACTCATTCATTCGTTCCGATCGCTTTTTATTATTCAGGTTTTGTGTGAAATGCATGATTCCACATTCTACTTTTTTATTTAAAAATGTGCATTGAAATTGTTGTAAGAAGAAGTATACGTTTTTAAACAAAACACGTGTGGTGGTTTTAATTGAAAAGTTCTTTAATAATACCTTATAGACCATTATTTAAGTTAGGTAATAGAAAAGAGAATTCTAAATTTAGAAAATAGAGGTTTTTACTAAATTGAATTATGAAGGACAAAGTAAATCGTTTGTAGTAAAAAGATAGCTTTACAATGAATTCTGTGAAACCTGAGTAAAATTAAGCTAATTTTATTTCCATTGTTTCTATTAATAAAGTGATGAAAAAAATATAGCTTCTACATTTATTGTAATGGGAGTGAATGAGGCGAAATATAGTCTTTTTTAAACTTTCGCGATCAGAACACATGATTAAACATACATTTAGGTACGGGTATTTATCGCTATTTACCTTTATTTAATTTTAATTTTATCCCGACTTTTCGACTGGATTGCACCGGCCGTGGTCGCGGGCAGACTGAATAGCGATAAATACCCGTAAATGTATGTTTAATCATGAGGCGAAATATGATTGCCAGAAAATCTATTCTACCCTCATGGGAAAAAAATTGCGCAATATTGAACTCAATGTGTTAAATCTCAAAGATGAATTTAACATTGCAAGTGACGAAATACAATGGCGTGATGAAATCAATTCTCTCGTGTACAAACGATATATTTTTTAATTACAGCATGGCGGTGTACTTGCTAATATGACTAATATTATTTCCTATGTTTCGTGTTCTGTTCTATTAAATTTATAGTACCACCGTCCATACAATGTAGGGAAATAATATAAAAATAAAAGGTAGACAATTTTATAAGTACTAAGCTAACTGCTATTTTCGTCGATGGGCTTGCAACCTGTTACGTATGGAATGTTAACTTCTGCAAAATGTTGTCATGTATAGTTGTTCTATCTCACGAAGTCCGTTTAGCCCCAACTTTGCTGCGTTTAGTTAATAATGTTTATTTCATCTGGCAACCCTAAATAGGTCAGACGCAAAGTCCCAGTCCAGTTTATAAGGGATGGGACACACCGCCCCCGCCGAGCTCAAATGTTCGATTTCATTTTTAAACACCACTAGGAAGCCATAGTTCTATTAACGCGTTCACTGTTCATGATGCACATGGGCTAGTTGCAAGCTCGGCCACGGTCCTTTCCATCAGAGACGACTGCGGTAGCTGGGCCGGGAATGTATCATCCTTATTAATAGAACTGTGGTTTTCTATTTTTTTATGCAAGAACCATCTACGAACTATTAGAAAACATTGAAAATTAATGCCACGGGTTTAAAAAACGGCGTATTTATGACTGCCATTTTATTTTCCTCATTTAAAAAATATGTCGAAAGCAATAGCTCAGTCAACAAATTTTATTTGCTTCATGCTGTATGCATTGTATAATATTCAGAGTGAACGTAGATATTGTTGATGTGAGTATGGAGTAACGTTCAGGCACAAACTGTCCAATGAATAAGGAATGTGACACACCGTTCCCGAGCCTGAAACTTTAACGTCACAATGCAGAGCGCTGAAACCGAGGAGATTCGACGTATACAATTTTAATTTCACTTTCCTCTGTAACATAGGCAAACTCGAGCTATTGATAAAACAAGATTAAACTTATTATTAATGATAAGGTAGAATACTATGTATAATATACTAATCTAGGCCACTATCAACAATTTTACTAACAAAAATTACAGTTAAAGTGTTTTGGAGAAACCTTTGCCGAGCAGTGGAAGCACATAAAGAAAAACGTAATTAAATATTGTGTTAGATATCGTCAATATTTCAATATTATTTTTTACCCAGTTTAAGCCTAGTAATAACTCATATTTATAAACAAAACATCGATGCACCAACCAATCATAATTATTTATAACAACAAAAATAATTAAAAGCTAGAGCTTTCAGTTGTTTTTGGTGTTATAAATATTATATTTATATTTTATTGTATTGTATTTACGAATTTCATTTCTAATCTTAAGTAATGAAGCCACAAACATTCAAACACCCCAAAACTTTACCTTCATATTCCGGGTTTGATTCTGGCCCTACTCTCGGATAGCACTCCCTATCTGCCAGTTATCTCTACCGTCCCATCTAATTTACGCAGGATCTAAATAAGTCTGATTAACATCCCTCGGTATAACGAGAGATGATTCTAGCCACGTCCATCCCAAGGGAGATTTACAGTCCTTGTTGACTTACACACAGAAAGCAGGTTACAGGGGCGTATATAAGGGATCGCTTTTAAAAAAAAGCTAGGCCCTCACCACCAGGTTCTTGCCTGATTCTTTCTCTGGTGTAGGGAGTCGCGTTGAAACAGGCATTAGAATCACCTAGCATGTAAAACGAAACTTAAGTGATCCTTGAGGTCCTTGAGGTACAAGAATAAATGATTTTTCTTTCTTTCTTTCTTTCTTTCTTATCATCAGTTTTCTCGGGTATAGTTAACTATCCTCGCTCACGTGTCAAGTATTCTAAATGTATTTTAGTTTTTGCAAGTTACCGGGGGAGGCGCTGCACTGGATTTTCATACATTTGTGATGCTTGATTCAGTATCGAGGACAGTATCCAATACTACGGTAAACTGGTGTTAAGAGCGCGTCTATGGGTGACACTAGCGCCACCGCCTATTTTATTTTATTATAACGTTGAACAAAAGAATTTAAAAAATCTGAATGTACAGTTTGTATACTTATTGCGAAGTTTTACAACGGCATGGATAGATGATGTCGAGTGGCGGACTGGCGGTATTATAAACAAACATCCGCGCTCGGCTTCGCTAGCGGGATACTAACCCGGATAAAAAGTAGGCTTTGTGTTATTCCAAGTCATGAATGTATATTTCAAGTTTCAGCTTTCGCGTGTATAATATTAGTAGAAAGTAGGATATTATAGTAGGATTTTGGACTTTGAAAGTATACCCGGTATCCTGCTTACTGTATAAATCGGTCAGGTAGCCGGACTCGCCCCGCTAATTATAAACGTTTAATTGTGAAAAATCACAACCATCGGGACCGACCTCTAATGGTTTAGGATCAATTGGGATTCTGTAAGCTGCTGCTGGTTAATTTTTGCGGGAATTTCGTTTTCAATTAATTTTTTGTAAGGCTAAGCTTTTTTTTTGCTGTTCGTTTAAAATGATATAAAATAGCCTTATCATTTTTAATACAATACACTTTATATTGTAATAGAGTAATACGCTGGTATTGTACTTATTCATTATACTTTTTAAATAAGTTATTAGTATCCTGCCTGTACACTAAAGTCTTCATTCATTATTTTATATATTATGGCATCACTTGGAGCTGAGATAAAAAAATGACCGATTTGTATTTGCACAGTATTACTTATTATTATTAATTGCTTTGCTCAACAAGCACACTCACGTCTTTAAGAAAATATTTCGCAATTTCTATAGTATTTCGTAATAACCTATCTTTTACAAGCTAAATTATGTAAGCATATTAAGAACACAGTAAGTATGGTGCTGACAGAAACTGACATGGGTAATTCTTCGGCGGGTTTAAATGTACTGAAACATTAGGAAATGCAGACAAAAAGGACAGATATATACTATCTCTTATTCATATGCTAAATGTTCTGTTTGAAATTGTGTTTTATCACAACAGTCGAAAGTACTTATTCAAATATCTTCAGAGATTTGTCTTCTTGTTATATTCTGCGCTATTTGGCGGTCTTGTAATATGCAATAGCCGAAAAACAAAGCTTTACCTGTAATCCCAGCTTTTATCTGCGAAAGTAAATGTAAAACGCAATGTATTTGAAGCGTGAAGTAAATCGAGTAAAAGTGACAATTAATTATCCCGGAGCATTACTTTTTTCTTTTCATGTATTTTACATTATACAACGTGATTTTTGTCGGAATTTGTAATATTGTGGAAACCAAAAAATCTATCAATCCACCTATGTACGTAACTTTTTTATTCTATATCATTTTCAGCACTGTCGTAGTTGTACTAGCTAGACGTCTAACGTACGTTTATTGAGTTTACAGAATGTAATAATCTTTATGCACCAGCATTTGGTGAAGCTGAGAAATTTACGGGAAAATACCGAGAATGTTTCGAATAATGTGAAAAGTCCACTTGCTTATACAACCAATACTGGTTTATTTATATTTTTATTTCAAATGCTCGAAGTCAAGAGCTAACTATATTAAATATATTGTTAGCTCTTGACTTCGAGGCTTGCCAAAGCAAGGATGAGTCGACGATGAAGCGAGCTTGCCCAGAAAATGCCTATTAACTCTCCTTCTTTCTTCTACCTTTTAATACTTCAAAATGTGATGCTTGAGTATCGAACGTCTGCCTTGATAGTCCTGAACTTGTAAAAGGATAGTTACTAGTGTGTATTCTGTGCCTGGGTGTGACATTGCGGACGTGACGAGCGTGCGATTCAGAGCTGGAATTATGGCCGCTACCTGTTCTGTTTATGTAACTAAGATATCTTGATCAGAAGTAAAATGGAGGCAGCTTTCCTGCGGTTTTATTTTATCGCTCGTGGGTCTAACAGCCCAGGTTTAAGATTACCAGGGAGATAACATCACGCAGTATGTCTGACAATTTCATAAAGAATTTTTTTTAATATACAGAGATGAACGATACATAATCACGATTGTATTTCTGATATTCATTATTGAATCTAATTAGTGGCAATTTCAAACATGCATTCCATACATATCAACAGTTTATTATATAATAATTATGGTTTCTTCGCCATTTTTTTCTCCACGTGCGCGTTTTAAATACTCTTAGTAAGTCTAGTACTCGAAAAAAAAATCTTAAATAATTGACCTGTTCAAATCCAGTCGTGTTTTTATTTCTATGTTTAATAAAAGTCAAAGCAGCACTGTATAATTTACTGGAAGGCGTACTGAAAGATACCCACATTCTGCCAGATAAATACCTAACCGGGACACAATAAGGGCCGACGTTATCAGCTGTCCGTTGATGAGTCCCCGAGATTAAGGCCCGCGTCAAATCCGAATGGCTAATATCAGGATTGGACCTGTCCTGTGTGGTTTGTGTGGAAGAAGATTGCTACGTATTGTACAGCTAAATTCAGACGAAGTTATTTGTATCGAAAATGTTTCATCGTGGATTCGCGACATACAGTTTATCTTAGATATGAGTTGTAATGTAAGCGAAACTACTTATCTTATTTCATGCTGACAAGTTTTTGCTGATATATACAAGGCACAAGTTGATGGTCACATTATTTTGGAGCGTTTGGATGTGTACATTCAAACGTTATTAAACATCATTTATTTCACCTTTACTATATGATCTACACAGTAAAACCTGTTAAGTATGCATTTTGTTGTTAAACTTAGTCGTAATATCAACAAAAAACACTTTCACTTACATTTTCGCGGCGGCCATGCGTGTGGCTTAGATTATGTAATACAATATCAATATATATTTTTAGGTAATTTATTTCTATGGGCCTTAGAATTAGTTTAACCATCTGTACTATTTTTAATTATTCAGAATTAAAAACTATGTCATTATTATTGTTTGGAATTAGATGACGCTGTGTGAAATGTTCAAGAATATTTATTTTATTATATTCATACATCACTTTAGCACCTGTAAAAATCTATTCCGAACACGAGCCAGCGCGACGAACCGACAGCCCGATATGCAAATAAGCCTCTCCAGCTAGAGCCCTCAATAGCCTCCATCTACAGAGAAAATATTATCGTTCCAAGTACTTTTTACTTGAGTACTGCTCCGGGAAGATTAGTTTTAGGATATGAGCTTAGGGTTTAAAACGCTTTAAAATATAATTGCTATTGTACAATGAAAACATTTTAAGGTAAAGATAAAGAGCTATAACGCAGGTATTTTATAATTTATTATTCGTTCGAAAATCTTTTAGTTTGTAAGAACGATATCTGGTGAGACAAGTTTTGCCCCCTAGCTATATTAACTTTTCACACGAAACTTTTAAACACCGTTATTTATCGTCATTGAATGCCAATTCCTCACATTGTTTGTTTCTATAGCGAAAACAACTGTGAATAAATATAAATTGAACCCATTTATGCCAAAAGCATAAAATAAAGTATCTTTAGACATTCCACACACCGTCCCAAGTTATGTGTTACGATAACCAGATGACTGATATATAACATATTATATTTATATTTTGTTTTTGTTTTGTTGTAAATACATACATACTTAGAAAACGCCCAGATTTTACACAAAGGTTTGCACATAATACAAACAGTATCCTGCAGCCACAGAGGTCGTCTACAGTTTATCAATTATTTAAAACTTAAGAGCTTAGCTCTTGTCGGTGTCGCTGTCATGTCGTATATGATGACCAATCATTTTTCCTCTTCTGTTTTTGATGGTATTCATTAACAATATTTTCTCTTTAACTCTGTTAAAAAAGTTAAAGATATCAATTAGCAACTGATAATTATGTAAGGTCATGCAAGGCTAGTCAAAGTTGCTGCTTGTCGCGTTAGTGTATGACCTCAGGTTACTTAGTAAGTAACAGTCTACTCTAGTATTTATCAGCGTATCTAACCTGGTTAGCCGGTTGCCGTACTCGCTATAAATAAGTAATTTCTTACCGTACACGACCAACTTATAGACGGTAAAATTAGAACTATTATAGATGGTAGTTAACTGGTTTTATAGCTTCTAGTTTGTAGTAGTTCGGTCTACTAAGTTGAGAGTTTGATTGTTACCTAGAAAATTTCTGATGAAGTTATTATTTTGAGTCGTATTTTCGGGGTACATAATAAGTATAGGCTTGCCAGTTCCACCGCAATAATATTCCAGGCACTACAAGTTTCCAGTTAAAGTTTCCTGCAACCTCCGCGTCTCAAGCGGGCTTTCGTCCATTGCTCCACAGAAGTCGTCTAAGAATTATGTGATTAAGTATAATCATAATCCCGTGAAAACGAATACTAACCGAGCTCAAATTTTTTTTTTCGACTCGACGAAACATTCTATAGCTAAGAAGACAGTTTTCCGCCGAACATTAGGCAACTTCCCTCCATTACGTCTCTAATCCCGGTTTAGGGCAACATTAAAATCTTATTTGTGAATGTCAATTTGCGGATTAGGAGGGAGTAGCGATTAACGTTAAACATTCAGTTAAAAGGTGAAGCTTTGGTTTCTTCGAGAGTTCTGCTTTTAAAATATTCATGTACAAAGTACTCTTGAAAGCGACAATAATCGTGGTTCAGGTTAAGTCGGTGTTAAGTTTTTTTCAAACCACTGATGTTAAACTACGATTGACACGTTTTGAACTTAAAATTGTGACTGTGCCCATTGTGCCAGTACTTGCATTACGTCATAGAGCATTACAAGTACAAAACGAACGAAATTGTACGCGTTTAACCTATTCCTTGTCCGCTCTCCTCTGGAGAGGGTCGCTGGAGGTACGACACACGGACATGTGCGTCATAGGCATTAAACGCGTTTACTTGCAGCATGCATGCAATTTACAGACATACTACATGCGTAGAGAAAACGCGGCAATGCTCACATGAAATGTTGAAGATGCCATAAAAAACATGGTAGGTAGGTTTGTACATTTCCTGCGATCTTACTCCGTAGATAATTCAACATTATGAGATTCTTGCCTTCGTACTTTATATCTCCAACCTAGGTCTCCCAGGAACATTATACGGCTCTGATTGCCTTCTTGTGAACAACACACAGAATGAATCTTAGCTCTATACCATAAGGTCGAGAATATCACCTCGCCTTAGAACAATCAGACCAAGAACAGCATTATCTTTGAACCTTACTCAGTCATAAAACCGAAAACTGTTTGCGAATAAGGTCCTTTAGTATTGTCTAGGGCGAACTCCTGGCCTCTGTCCAAATAACACATAATATTATTAGATTATATTGCCTCAATGTCGCCGAGATAAGAAAAAGGCGTGTTTGCAATCAAATTGTTGGTCGGACACAAAACGTAAATAAATAAAACCGAGTCATACGCTGACCCCAAAAAATTACCCTAGACCCATGTACATAGATATTTATAGGGTTGTGTATAAATATGTAATCAATTCGTAAGGGAAGTCAATTTCTAGACAAAGTGTAAACTCAACTATCAAGAAACGACGAATGACGAAAATAATATAGCTCTTGTAATAGATAAAATAATGTGGGATTTGCGTTTGGTTGCATTGAAAGATTTCAAATTGTGTTGAAAAGGCGGTTTCACGCTCAAACGGCTGGACGGATTTGATGACATTTGGTAACAGGATATAAGCCAGGATAACTTATATCCTGGATTAACACATAGGCTGTGTGAGTGACCTGCTATGATGGTCATGCGAAGATACATATCATTTCGTGTGTCATAGTTCTATTGAATTTGAAGGCAATAGTGTTTCATTCAAAACTGAAGTTTTGCGAATCAATATGAGATTACAAATAAATAATCACCAAAATAGAATAACTAAAACCAATATAACCATTGAACCAACACAAAAAATAGTAAGTACCTACTTAGAACGTTATTTTAAAGCACCTATTCGTAAATTGCTCTCGATTTTTTTATAGAAATAACTGTGAAATGTGCATGAGTAATTTTCGCGATTTTCATTGAGACCAGTGAATAAATAAACATGCATTATCAGATTTTAATCACTACTCCAAACCGACGCATTAAACCAACTATCCTAATGACCTGAAACCGCAGAGAGTATCGGTAGAACTAGAATCGTTAATTGTCAAATGAATACACCAGTGATCCCTCTGGCTTTGCCAAAGTAGATTAGGCATTAGTTGATAAGTGGACAATTAGAACGGAAATTAAATGAAGTTTAGTCAAATGCAAATAGTGTACATTGAGTTTGGTTAGGCTAGTGGTCAATAGCTTAAGTTAAGCTACGTTCTGAGCGGTCAAATGGATGGGTGACCGCAAGTGGCATTACCAACTTTGTGCTTCGAACGTTTAATTAATTATTGCCACTGGCCAAATCTAGTGACGGAGTTTTAAGGCAGCCTAATAATATAAAATAATGTGACCTACATTATAAATACTAGGGTTTGTCTGAATATGCCTATTGCATAAACTAATACTCAACCGCATATCTATTTCGACACTAACAAATGTACTCTTAATTAATCTGTCTATTAATTAAGAGTACATTTGTTACTGTCGAAATAGATATGCGGTTGAGTATTAGCCAGATAATACTAAGCCTCAGTAGATTAATTTGTTTGTTAAATGCGGCGCTTCACTGTCCCGACGATGACGCATCGATTAACTAATGTTGTTGTATCATGACTATAAACTAGTTAGTATTTTGACGACCTCTGTGGCACAGTGGGCGAAGGCCCGCCTGAGACGTGAAGGTTGCGGGTTCGATCCCCGCCACGGGACAAATGTTTGTTTGTTCTGCAGATATTTGTTCCGGGTCTGGATGTTTTTCTATCTATAATATGTATGTATTAACAAAAAATAATGAATCTAATTATTATATCAGTCATCTGGTTACCATAACACAAGCATTAAGTTGCTTAGCTTGGGATTAGATGGCGTCGTGTAAAATGTCTAAAGATATATATTTATTTATAGATAGTGATGGACTTGCCTATTGTCACTGCATCCATTTAAACAATTATGACTAAAAACTTGTGAGTACATTGTTTTAAAGAAAACAATAAACAGAAATCAAGTTACAACCGAAGTAAGTATCGGTATTTAATTTGTTGATAATTTTAGTCATTGACATTCTACTTATAATATTTACTACTTTTAATTTAATATTTAATATTTTACTACTGCAAACACTAACACATATTTATAGTAAAATTAGTCTTTTTTGCAGCATCCCAATAAGTATAGTAGCATACCCCTTGGGAGGTAAGAGTTGAATTAGAATGCATATTTCAAAAAAGAATTTATAAATACACTACAAAAACTACATCCGTTATTCTCAGTAGAGCTAAGTTAAGTCTCACTCAACTTGGACTGCAGTCATGTTCTCGAAATAAAATAAAGTGCAAGATTTAACTTGCAGCTTTGAAACTCATCTAATGCTTAAGTGGATAAAGGAATAAAGGCTAGTTGTCTAGAATTCAACTGAACGTTTAAGTTTGTCGTTATCTCTATTTCATAAAAGGATTTTTGTTCTCAAAATAAATAAATCTATTTCACTGTATGAAACCAATCACTCTAACTCTAATTGACGACCTCTGTGGCGCAGTGGACGAAAGCCCGCCTGAGACGCAGAGGTTGCGGGTTCGATCCCCGCTGCGGGACAAATGTTTGCATGATCTGCAAATATTTGTTTCGTGTCTGGGTGTTTTCTATGTATAATATGTATGTATTTACAAAAAAAAAATGTATCTATGTAGTTTATCAGTCATCTGGTTACCATAACACAAGCATTAAATTGCTTAGCTTGGGACTAGATGACGCCGTGTGAAATGTCCAAGGATATTTATTATTATTATTTATTACTGTATGAAACCAATCACTTTAGAACGCTTCCACAGGTTTGGTAGTATTTTTATTGTGTTAGTAATTTTTACGACTGTATAATTCAAAGTTTTGAAAACCATTAGCGATTCTTTTTTACACTCGCGGCTAGTTTTATATCTAATATTTTGGTACTTTTCTTTTTTGTCCTCTTCCTATACACATAACTAGGTAGTACATAGGAATAGTACACAAAGAAAAAATAGGTTAAACATAAAACATTTCTTTAACACTAAGTTACATCAAAAGTTTTACCCATTTAACTTTATCGTGGCACTGTTACGTTACGTTTGAAAAGTAAGTTAAATTGCCATTTTGAGCTTGAAATATAAATGGAGCCACTCAATTTAGTTCTGAGTAAGCTTTTTCCAGCACAAAGAGTTAACTACGACTAGTTTTTTTAATTACTGTAAAAGTCTGAACACCTCTGCCACCTTAACCTCAGCTTCTATCGAATATCTATGCAATTCGTAGATCAGATTTAAAATGTACGAAGACATTACTATCTACTATCTAGTTATAACAAAGTTTTATAGAACCCGGTTCAGAAACCATGTGTAAGCTAAAAAGTTTACGACTCATATTTCAGCGCGATCTCGCACAAACACGAAAACAGAATTCCCATTCTCCATTCCTATCGAACTTCAAAGGTAAATAATGCACGGAGAATATTTGCCATTTTTATTACAACTTGCCAAATAAAACCTGCTTCGGCCTTTAGCCAATAACAAGCGAAAACATTTCTTTATCAGGGACATCTTGTTTGCAAATCCTCATACACAAGACTTTTATTAACTTTCTAACTTCCTCTTAAATATTTTTCTTTAGAAGTCTTCGAGTTGTGCGATCGTACGTAATACTGCTTTGAGATAAGGTTGGTTTTTGCAACCTTAGGGTATAGTGTGCCGTGTAGAGATCGTTTTCAGTTCCTTTCTTTGTTAAATTAATTGAAAATGGGGACATTCATGAGGCAAATGTATTTAATTCTCCAATACTTTTATATATTTCGTTAATTGCTTACTTTTTCTAAAGATTTAGGTCAATGACCGAGTATATATCTATTAAATGATTTAGTTAGACCAAATTTTTAAGTACTATACTTTCCAATTAACAGTTCAGGTATTACAGAAAAAAAAATTGCTTTTTAAATATAGTTTCTTTATAAGACAACGTTATTAACATTCAACTGAAATAAATTACTTTTTGAAATAGAAATATTTTCAAGTCAATTCTAAATGTGAAACCAACAGTTTTACCAACATTAAACATTCCCAGAAATTTCGCTATTAACTCAAAAAAAACAAAACTATGGAAATGTAGCCAGCACTGCAATTTAATGCGAATACCGCGAAAAGTATAACGGAGTTGTTTTCTACGAAAGTAATTGCTGGGCAACACTATATGTTAGACTTCTGACTGCGATTCCGGTATGCAATTTCGAGCAAATTAAATTTAGTTGTAATTTACTTCGTTGATAGCACGTTTGAAACACAAATCGTTGATAGCTAGTGTAATATGAAACTGGGCCAAACAAGTTGCATGTCATGATTATGAGTTATGAGCAAAAACCAGCGCAGAGTCACAGCTCCTCTTCTATAGTGGATTCAGCGTCAGACTGACGTGAAAGGCAATAACGGAAAGAGATGTCCATTGAGAACTTGGCATGTCACGGCATTGAATGAAAAGAGTTGAGATTTGATTCAGAGCTTAGTAATTTCTGTCGTTTTTAAGGTCAACTGTTTCGATTGTATTTCGATTTTCATTAGAAACAGGATTAATTACTTAAAGCTAAGTAAAAAAGTTTGGTAGAAATTAACTTTCTTCTGACTGGCTGCGATTTCCAAAACCTTTGCCGATTTCATTTATTAAAATTATTTTGTAAAATATAGAATTGGATGAAGAATACCATGTTGTGCCAACCCCACGTTAGAACCAAACTTTAGTGTAGGATAGGAGCAGGAAAATGATGATGATTTCTCAAACTTTTTCATATCCCTCAAATATCAAGAGTACTATCTAACTCATTAAATTTTTTCATCTTTAAAGTTCGTTGAATTTAAATTATTATGTATTTCCCATATTCCACAAAATCGCACTTTTTGTGGAATACGGGATACTTTGTTCATAACATATTAATAGTGTTAACGATAATTTAATGATTATTGACTCACATTTTCAATGTTAATAAAATATCTGCTCGTTTTTAATAAGCCATTAATTTTGTTCCAGGTAAGTCGAAACCAGAAATCGATGCGGATAAATAGCCGCAGAATGGTAAGTCGTTTATCATACAAAAGGCTTTCAAATATAAAACATGGCTCCGTCCAATGCGGCAAAGCGCATCATCCATCATCCCTCGGTTTAGTATTTGCATCCAATTGAATTTAGATTATAGGTTTTTGTGAATAGGGCTACCTAGTTATTGTTGGCAGGCTTTTTAGAAGTATTATATACTCCTCTCTGTGAGGCGTGGGGTAATAAACGTCTCGAAGTCAAGATGTCAATGGGTAACATGGTATCAGTGTCAAAATGTACAAATTGATAGTGCCAAAATGTACTTATGCTCGAAGGGCGTAGGGTAATAACGTCTCGAAGTCAAGATGTTAATGGGTGACATGGTATCAGTGACAAAACGTACAAATTGATGGTGCCAAAATGCACTTATGGTCACTATTCATATGATAGAAGCCTAAGGTACCAAAACGTACTCATGCCCAAATATTGATATACGATAGATTGCGTTAACGACCTCTGTGGCGCAGTGGGCGAAAGCCCGCCTGAGATGCAGAGGTTGCGGGTTCGATCCCCGCTGCGGGACAAATGTTTGCATGATCTGCAAATATTTGTTTCGTGTCTGGGTGTTTTATATGTATAATATGTATGTATTTACAAAAAAAAGTATGTATCTATGTAGTGTATCTGTCATCTGGTTACCATAGCACAAGCATTAAATTGCTTAGTTTGAGACTAGATGACGCCGTGTAGAATGTCCAAGGATATTTATTAATATTATTATTTATTTATTACTTTTTCAATTTAAGAGAAAAAACAATAGTCTGATATCAAAAGCACCCTATTGTAGTTAAAACCTAATACTATCTAAAATCCGTAAATTACTTATATAAAACACTTTATTTACAAATTGCTTAGGGTATAGGAAAACTTAACAGTAAAAAAAACTCCGCGTAAAATACACATTAAGTAAACTTATATTCACTGTGTTTGATATGTTATTGATTAATTATTTCATATTGATGATCTCCCTATACTGTTACATATCCTGGATGGGAATCGAACCCGCGATCAGTAATAGCGAATGCAGATCTACTGAGCTGCAGGAGTTACAAGTATTTGTTCTTTCTTAAGTTTATTTATTTAAGGTTGTCTGGTAAAGATGATATTTTTGGTCAAACTCGATTTTCAGAGCACTTAAATTGAATTTTTGCCCAGGCATTGTCATGCATAAGCTGCAAGCAATAAATAAAGATAAATGACCTGATTCTTCGAGACGCCCTTCGCAGGTCACGGTGTCTGTCTGGCTCGGCTCTGACTGGGTGACACCTCAAAAATAAATTCCACGCATTCATGTCACGATGGAATGTTTTCCAGAAAGGATGGTTCATAAAGATTTGTCAATGTGTTTTCCTATGTCAATGAAAAGAGATAGCAACGGATTTAATATCTGTTTTAGCTAAAGTAGGTTTACTAAACCGATATGCATAAAGGGGATATGTATATATTTACATTAAACATTAGAAATAGTGAATATTGTTACAAAGCATCTATAGGTACAGCTCAACTCATCCAAGTCGCTGGCATCATTACGCTTAATATCTATACTAATCCTTTAAACCAAACATAAATTATACGTACCTCCTTTATTTAAATTTACATACTTCATATCTTCAGAATGTCTGAGATAAATAATTATTCAACACAAAAGGCGTTTTAAGTCGTTAAGCCATGATGGAGAACTTCTTTCTGTCTAAACTTACCTGCGTCACTTGAATGCTGCCTTAAATGATTTTAAAGAATTATATCTTTCTATTGAGTTAATTAAATATTTACTCTAAGTATCTTCCTAAACTCTATTGAATTAAATCATGCGATCGACGTAGCAT
The DNA here is from genome assembly GCA_963582015.1 of Xanthorhoe designata. Lineage (NCBI taxonomy): Eukaryota > Metazoa > Arthropoda > Insecta > Lepidoptera > Geometridae > Xanthorhoe > Xanthorhoe designata. The sequence goes on from OY757046.1 coordinate 9,557,216, forward strand.
TTCATACATCCAACCGACCCACCAAATCATATCACCCCATAAATCAATAGTTAGCATTCATATCTTTTATTATATTCCACACGACATGTCCGTGGTCTGACTGTATCCGCACTGGCCTTATGTGATGCAGTTACATTAAATGCAGGTTTGTGATGGTTATTTTAATTACCTCGTTAATATAATTTAGTTCGCTAGATGAAAGAATGTTTGATTCCTGCATCTAATAAAAGGTTACTTCTAAAATATTTACTAACCAAAGAAAATATTATTGATATACTATTTTATGTTTTGATATATAATACGTTTATTACACTCATAATTTCCCTATCAATAAATAAGAACTAGACATGTATTTGCATGATCTATAAACCTGTATAATTCGAATCCGTTCTGAGCACAAAAACAGGATATTTGCTTATTTTTGTATTTTCCCGATAATTCGACACATTATAAAACATATGCAAACGGTTATTTATCACGATTTTTACCTTTAATATTCGTCCAACGTTTTGACCTTACACCAGCCGTGGTTGCGGGAAGACTAATACCCGTTTGCATATGTTTTATAATTCGACACAGTTGCACACGTCATCCAACTAGTTTTCTATGTAAATGCGTCCTGGCAGCGCGCCCAGTGGACTCCGATTACATACGAAGTGTTGGATTCGTTCGCGCTCTCCCATTTCTAGGAAATATGAATTCCTTAATTTCAGGAGCTCGTATCTTTTGAAGGATATATTTTAACTCGTGCTTTGTGGTTTCACTTTGTAAAGCAATGTTTGTACAATGTACTGTACATTCTACTTTGTGTTAGTTCTATGCTAAAATGTTTGCGTAAATAAGCACGGACTTATTCACATTGTGAATTTTAATCTGATTTATAAATGGAATGGTGTAGCAGTCTATTTATACCTTCTTACTTCATTAAATAATGTCTATCATATAAATGAAACAAAAAGTTTAAGTTTGAAAATAAGTTACAAGTATTTCATTTTCAGTATGATTCGTGACAAGACTTAGGTAGGTATATTTTGCTTGATCATATACGTATATAATTTACTATCATTAACTATATTCTACCGATAATTTCATTACATCCACTCATTGTGTATTTTAAAATATCCACATTATCAACGATCTAGTGACTGTAGTAATTTCCCTTCTTTTATTATATTCTACTCATCATCTCATTACTTCTAACAAACAACAATACCTTAACATAACACAATATTATATTGTCTTTGCAAAACACAATGTCCCACTTTCAGAACTCATTTAAAATAACAGTCGGAGCGATGCCAAGCGTGTATTGGATCGCGCGAGTGTGGACAAGCGGTGCCAAATTGCCAGTGCGCTGGTCATTAGTTTCTTAACTTGATAGCGATAGCCAATCGGCCTTAAAAACGAATAGAGTTGGTTGCACGTTTCACAGATTCATTGAAAATATTCTTTATATAAATCTGTGATCTCGTGCCTACGGGAATGAAATGTGATTTTGACCCAGTAGATAAGTTTAGAGAGATGTAGGTTTTTAGCATTTTGACATCTTTGAAGCGTAGCAAGTGCTACGAAATGCGTAGATGCTCTACGACGCGACGTAGCTTATCATGTTCATATTCATACATGCTAAACTTTCGCGATGTTTAGACATAATTATAACTGATTTAGGCTTGATTCTTTGAATGTACATTAGTTATGTATGTTTTTGTTGATGTATATATATATATACGTAATACCAAGGTGCAAATCTTGTTTTGTTGTGATGTACACGTTTCAATTATTTGCATAGAAATCGAGAGCACATTGTATTCGATACAATATCAGATCAATTCCAGCTACACCCGGGTTTCAATATTCGAAAAATAACGTTTTCTATCTATTGTTATGCAAATCTGTTACATTGACAGTGCATAGAACTCTCAACCTACTATCATCATCATTATATTACTACTAGCTGCGCCCCGCGGTGTTACCCGCGGTAAATAGTTCCCGTTCCCGTAGGAATACCGAGATCAACAGCCTATGCGTTAATCCAAGATATAAGCTATCCTGGTACCAAATTTCATTCAAATTCGTCTAGCCGTTTGAGCATGATCGAGTAACAAACATTCACACGTACACATACACACTAACTTTCTTTTTAAATTATTAAATTATTTGTTGTACAGAAAACTAACAAAATCAGATACTTAAGGCGAGCTTAACCCTGAAAGAGTTTGTAATATCACAGATAAAATAATACCAATATTAGTGTGATTATTAGATAATAGAGTCGTGGTCATGTTTTATTTATTTAATCTATTATGAGAGACATCTGATTAGGACTTTTATATAATTTCCAGATATGGCTTTGAATCATTATTTCTAAGCCATAAACATTACGTAATTTCAATCCATGACTAGGCCAGCTCATGCGAACTTATTTCTAATGAAAGAAATCAGGTGACGCTTTTCAAAATTAAATTGATTAATTGACTGTAAAATAATATTAAATTAACCGGAAAGATACTTCAAACGGAAATAACGGAGCCGACGAGCTTCTAAGGGGTTTATAACTTTTTCTTAAGTAAATAATAAAATAGGAAAGTTATATTCAAACTTTTAATCACTAATTTTTGGAGGTGGTTTCATTTAATTCTTTAAATTAGTTTGTGAAGATTGATGGATGGATATGGTTTGTTACTCTGTCTTGCAAAACCTACTGAACGGATTTGAAACGTGGAATATACAAAGTATGTAAACTGAAATACTACATACGCTACTTTTAACCTACCTCCGTGTACACGCCAACAAAACCTCTGGTGGAAACTAGTTGGTTAATACACAACACGATACGATCTGGTTACCATAACACAAGCATTAAGTTGCTTAGCTTGGGACTAGATGATGCCGTGTAAAATTTCCAAAGATATTTATTTAAGATTTTATTTAATTAATAAATTTGACTGTCAAAAGTGAATTGTACAATGAGGTAGAATTTGTAAGTATTTGTTTCTGAAGCGGTCGATTCATTCATTCGTCGTGTCAATTAGTATATATGTACATTATTCACACCTATATAAAATGTTATCTTTTTGTTTCAATATATAGCGTATATTCTATGGTCTATTTTCTGTTATAAACTTTGTCAGACTAAGAAAATTACTTACATTAATAGTTATTTTATGCTTCGGATATAAAACCACTAAAGACATTTATAGCGTCGTAAAGGTCCACTTCAATCCATCAAGTCCTCATACAACTGAGACCACGTCATTCCATTATAGCTTTTATTGCGATGGTATAAGAAACATTTGATGTATTACTTAGATGGACGTAATATAGACGTCAACTGTTCTTAAAACATCTTTGTATCAATTGTCTTGAAAATATAGTAAAGAAAATAGCTGATAATAATAATATACCTGTATATAATCGTATCAATTCATAAGGCCGTGTTGGTCAAGTGGATTAGCACCTCGACTTTCGATCCGAAGGTCGTGGGTTCGAATCCGGCCGTGCATCAATGAACTTTTCGCATCGAAAATTTATATGCACTTTAAACACGAGCTTATAACGGTGAAGGAAAACATCGTGAGGAAACCAGTTAGCTCTCTAATAGCGTCGATGGGCTTGCAACCTGTCACGTATGGAAAGTTAACTTCTACAAAAAGTGGGCATGTACCAAATATGTATGTATTTGGACATACCTCTGACTACCCCCTTAGACATCTTCGAAAAAGATCTAAAAATTGCCTAATGATCTTTAAGAAATGTCTACCGCTCCCGGGATACAGTCGTGATCATATTTCATTTTTTTTTTCGTTTCATAGAAGTATTCCCGTTTGAGCACCTATTTTTTGAACACCATTGAGCACCCAAGGTTTGATACACTTTAAGGTATAAAACGTTGGATTGTGCATTGTGTGTGGCAAACGAAGCAGGTATTGGCAGTGAACCAGTTAAGCTTACTTGTGCAAATGTTGTCATCATGGAAGAGTGAGCTCACATATAAGTCAGTCCCATAAAAGAAACAGTAGTGTTGGAGTTCTGATTTGGAGAAAAATATAAATACATTGTTTAAATGACTGCTACACAATAACAATCTATGAATTTTAGGTAGCATGAAGAAGCTGGGACACGCCTGCTCTTTTTGAACATTGTGTAAACAAAAAAAATGTATCTATGTAGTTTATCAGTCATCTGGTTACCATAACACAAGCATTCAATTGCTTAGCTTGGGATTAGATGACGCCGCGCTGTGTGGAATGTCCAAGGATATTTATTTATTTAATTATTTATTGTCCCAGTCGTTATTGCGTGCTGTGTAGGCATAGATTGCCAGCTGACGAAGTAAAAATCATTTAGCAGAAATGTTTAGGCCTGAGATTCTCGGTTTCCCTGCGACCTTGATGTAAAATACTAAAAGAAGCTTAGATTCTCTTGAGATTTTTTCCTAACGATTCGATGACGCAATGCAATTTGCATAATGATGTCGTTGAGGTCGCTTATCTTAACGAGCCCTTTCCCTCGCTTTTATAAAATCACAAATACTGGGAATGTCCGTATCATATGACAGCCTTTTAATAATCTATACTAATAGAATAAAGGAAAAGATTTTTTGTTTGTTTGAAGGTGCTTATCTCAGGAACCACAAGTCGGATTTGAACATTTCTTTTACAGTCGCGGAATGAAACGTTTGACCGCCTTAAGATCTGTTATTGCCTGTTTAGTAGACGTATTAGTTTGACAGCACTCTCGTTTAGCACGCAATTTAAAAGGTAACATGTGCTTGCAACGAATTTATTTGAAAATTGGTCAACCTTTTCGTTCTGCGACTGTACGTACACCAATAAGCTCAGCTTTTAAGGAAAGTTATAGTCTACCGCACCTTGGGGATACAAGTCGTGATGTGTCTTTTCGATTCGTAAAGTAATAATAAAACTTTGTTGGCATTCGTAGGTGGTGCTACGAAAATTGTAGCACTATCTACGAAACATCGTAGCTCTCATAACTTGGTATAAGTTTACAATATTGGACGTTACACTTTTATCGCCCTTTGTCAACCCTAGTAATTATTTTATGAAATATTTAATTGTATTTTCATAGATAAAAAACACTTATATATAAATGCAATGCACATGAATGTATTAAAAATAGGAACAGTTCGAAAAATGAGCCTGATTTGTTTTTGTAGTGTTTGTAATTTACGAGTATATTGTATGAAAGAAAGCCAACGCGTTGGAGTGATCCTTGAGGTCCTACCAAAATAAATGATTTTCCCTTTCCAACCTTGTTGAATTCTGGTCGGTCTATTGTAACAAAAATCAATATCAATTCAAAAACCCAAATTCGACCCCTGACATTACGAAAACGCGGTTTTAACCTAAATTTTCGCTATTACAAAAGGTAGAATTGCGAGGAGACATTACTTCACAAAGGGGAGCGCTTGCGAAATATTAAGGGCATTAGAGAGAAAAGCTTTAAAGAATTGAAAGACATGAAAGAGATACCGCCCTTTATTCAACAATTCTAGAGGGCAGACACAATGCGACGCAACTATTCAAGCTTCAAGCCTTTACACCTGTTGGGACACGCCTTATCTTGTGATAAGAGCTCAATTCTTCTTAAGAAATGGAAAGTAAATTAGAATTTTGTTCCGTAGGGGAGCGATTGTGTTTTTTTGCGTTTCCTTATAGATTGGACGCATTTTTAAAGAGATACTTGAGTCCCAGTTGAATATTATTGTATTTAAATGTTAAGATTAAATTGATGCACGGTCGGATTCGAGCTACTAATCCCTAAAGTAAGTTCGTATGAGCAAGTGGCCGACTTTGGTGACGGAGTTTTTAGGCCTAATCACTGCTCCAAAACTTTTATATGTACCTACATCAAAATCTGTAAAGTTCATGACAAAAAAAAACCATCTTTCCACAAAATGAACAAAGGGTTTTTATTTAACGCACCGCCAAGTGAACGAAGCATTATTTATTTGTTTTATCCAGTATCAGCTGTCAAACGTTGATAAAGCGCCCTCCGTCCGGGAAATAGCCGCGTCACTTTCGCGCACTTTCAGGTGACACTAGAGACAAGTTTATTAATAGCGGGCGTGACAAGCGGATTTTTGTGTAAACTGGAATCGTATACTTAAATGACTTAAATTGCCTCTACAGTCAGTCAAAAACACGGTCTACGAAAGATATAAGCTGTGTCGCACGATAGTGCCTCAAGCCTCGACATTCAAATGGATATGTTCAATGTTACCCCATTCTACGCATATAAAAAAGCAAGAACTAACTAAATTGTTAAATAACATTTAGTATGGGGGAGACCAATTAGTGTCATGTGATAGTGTGATATCTTTGACAATTATTTCTTTTGTAGTTCAAAAGCTTCTAAAGCTGAGTGTACAAGCTTCAGCATATATTTGAACATCATTCTCCCGTTGATTTTCCCCAAGCCCTGCCCTCTAATTGTCCGGCGACCGTCGCTTTGTATTCAGTGTTCTCTCGTTAATTCAGCTTTTAGGGTTCCCTGCAAGTACAAATACTTTCGAACTAAAATAAACACAAATATTATCTTGCTCGCCGAAAGACTGGTAAATAGTTCACAGTATTTACCGGATTTTTGTTTGTTGTACAGAGACCGACAAAGGTGTTTTAATATGGTATTTTTTTATTTTAATAGTTAAATTGTTATATACTTACCCCGTTATTATAATGGACTAGTGGATTAGTAGCTTACGTTAGCTCAGACGGCTGTTATATCTGTTGCTTGTTATATCTCTTTTCATTGTCATTCAAGAAAACAACATTATGTAAAGCCTTGTTAGTTAATATATGTATAATATTTCATTTAATGTTTTTTATTAACATAAAAACGAATGCCAAATAAATCAATTTTGTTGATATTTATGAAAATATTATTGGTACCCCATCAGGATAGGGCAATGTTTTTCACTTACTGTACACACAACGTAATAATAGAGTAAATTCCGATCCATACTTATAATTTGCCCGTTAAAATGCGTGAAACGTCAGTGACTTGACTCGTGTAAAATAGACAATAAAACGTGTCGTGTTTAACCATTTTTCTATTAAATACTTATCATGACAGATCATCGAATAAATGATCAAAAGTTCTGGAAAATGAATTAAGGGCAATTACTTGAAAAACATGTGTATCTTTAATCAATTATAAAAAATAAACAATGTAATAAATCATAATGTACATTAAACCATAGCCTTCAGTTTCGATTTGACATCAATTTATTAAAACAGTCTGAAAGATTTATTAATAACTAACTGCGCCCCGCGGTGAATAGTTCCCGTTCCCGTGGGAATACCGGGATCAAAAGTAGCCTATTTTTTAATCCAGGGTTATAAGCATTCACACTTACATCCTTACACACACCCTCCCTCACACACTTACACACACACACACACTTATAAATCAGTTAATCTAAAAATTACATGTCTGTGTGTTCCTCGATACAGTCGTGGCCCTGTTTATAGTATAACAGGTTTACTGTCTATACTATACAATCAGTGAAACATAGAACCTCCACCTTTTTTGAAGGCAGTCAAAACCTTCTCAAACGTATTCTAATAATACTCTAATTAATATTGTACTCGTAAATGTTTGTTGTCCGGAACCCGTCGAGCATGAAGCGACACCCACTTTATGGTCTCTTCATTACTCGCTAAAAGAATATTCCGCGGCAGTAATTAATAAGAGCCGTGGCCGATTTATCGCTCTATTATAGCGATAAAATAAATACTTTGTTAACAGAGTGGTGACTAGATTTATGAGGCATTTTCAAATTTATATAAAAGCTTCAGTATAAAAAGACTTTGAAAAACAAGGTTGCAGCTTGATGACACTGCTTGCATGATGTGGCCATGTAATGTGTACCTACCTACTTGGCCGTGCATCTTACTATTCCATTAGTAATCTTAAAATGGTATATCATTATTTTAGACGTAGACACTTTGGGAATACAGTTGTGATCTTACTATTTTTCCTTTCATTTTTATTTATTTTGGATTTAGATCTAGAAAAAAAATTTAATTATTTACTAGCGATTCACCCCGACTTCGCCTGGGTAATTAATTATATGTCGATCTAGAATAGGTAAGATTTTTTTCAAATGGTGACAATTATTTTGAACTCAGATGAGCAGTTTAGACCTTCTTGATCATAACATACAAACTTTACCTTATTATAATAACATTAGAAAATATTGACCCGGCAAACTTCATACCGCTATCTTTTTATTGTTATTTTTTTCTTTCTTTATATACATACAAACCATGTCCTGACAATAACGAACACAAAACAAAATGAACAAAATGAATTATTAAAATAGATTTAGAATAATAATATTATGACCGTTTAACCTTCATGACTTTTTACCTTGTACAAACATTTTCAAACATGAAAGCATGTACCGCTGATTTCCCTGGACACCACGTGACCGGGATGGGAGCGATTTGATTGATTAAAGGGAGTTTTCAGTTGAACTGGCGATTTTGCTTTGACGTTTCAACGTGATAATATTGATGGAATCGAATTAATGTTACAAAGATTAAACTGTCAGTAATAGAGTCATCATTACTGAACGTTTCATTTTTGTAAGTCAGCATCAAAAATGGAAGTTTTTAGTGAAAAAAAAAAGGATTTGCTATCTCTAGAATATAAATAGAAACAATTCAGAATTACTAGTACTATAATTAGCTCTAAAACATTAGATTTTTAAGTATTGTATCTACTTCTGGTACTGACTGTACAGTTTAAACGAGTAAACTGTTTATTTAGCGATTTTAGCGACATGAAAAACGGTATCCCTTTTCGTGTAGGTTAAAAAAAATTGCAATACTTTACGGTTTGTTCCAACTCTAGTAAAGCATTAGTAATTTCGCAACGTTACATTTCAAGTAAAAAAAATGGTAACAAATATCTGCTGTGTAGCGTAGTACTCTACTTAGCGATTGTGAAAAAGTTGGGGTAATTTTCACTTTCATTGACAGTTCGCGTTCAACTCACTTGAAACCTTACTCAAACGAGATGGTTAAACAAGCCTTAAATAGTGAGATTTTTTCAGGCGACTTATATAATTATAAATAAACACTAAACTAATTCATAGTGAGAGAATTATTGTCAGTTTTCCAATAACTTTATTGAATACTCAAATACAAAAAGTGAAAGAATATAATAAAGCATTGCATAGAGCTTTGATCCATTGCATAGAGCTTTGATTCAGCTTTTTAATTTAAAAAGAATGCGAATACCATTTTAATAGTGGTTTTACTAAAAAGCATTGGAATGAGGGCTGAAACTAAGGCTCTTGCCAACTTGTTCAGCGCGTGCAGTATCATACATAAATATATATTCTTGTCTGAAATGTGATTAAAATTTTAACTGTTACTCTGCGGGGACGAGCTTGTAGCCTATATTGTGTAGCTCGGTCACTTTTTACACTGTTACGATATTGTTATATCTACATTTATAACGACACACCCGTCATCTCTATAAGATCCAAGCATTTCGTTTTAGATTAAATTCAGTTCAAATCAGTAGCATTGAGTCCACCCTCAGCCGTTTGAGTGGGTTTGGCATTGAGGGTCCACGAGTGGCTAGCTGGCTGAGGTGGTTCAAATGCACAGCGCTTGGACAACGAGCTCTTCGAACACTATTTGAATTTAGACATATAAGGGCTATATTCAAATGATTTGACAACTTTGTTTTAAGTCAATAAAATGTATGAAAGTCTTATTAAAGCTAGGGTAGGTATATTAAACTCATGATCAAATGTAGGTCTAATTTAAATGTGTTTAAAAAAACGCAAATAGTAATATTTTGCAAGTAATTACAATTCCACAACTACTTATATCATTGAACATTCAAAGATATCAGCTAACCCACTTACTGCTAACTATTCTCACCACTTTTTATGAAAAAATAGTAAGTGAACCAGAGGTTTCCACGATAAGCTGCGACCATGGCGGGTAGGCATTTGCCTCGCATTTGCATAATGTATGTAGGCGCGAATTTTTTACTCTTTGACTTTTTTCCCTGAATTGCTTGTGGGCTAAATGATTTTGAAGCCCTCATTTTGCAAAGTGAATATTTTTTTTCGGTTTTGGAAAACGTTGTAAATTTGGCTTTAGAAAATTTTGTTGAAGCCCGAAGCGAGATCCACCGTACTTGGGGACAACAGTTGACATTTAAACATTTAAATAAATTTTATAAATTCAATATTGGAAATATAGTAGGTACTTACCTATGTTTAATTTAAAAACAGAAACTGATCAAATGTAGCCCTTAAGCTTGGTATGCATTCTTAGATCTTTAGCCATTCAAGATCTTTTGAAAATGTCCAAGAGATGATAATAATAATTGTAACCAACAATTTCCAGAGCATCAAAAAATAACCACGCGCTACAACAGATTTATAAATTGACGAACAATTTCACCTTCACCATTTAACCCTGTGAGCTCAAATGAATACTTCAAATGAAATTCGCTTACAAATACTCGTAAAAGTTAAGAATTCTTCATGGCTACAATTTGCGAATTATGTAACGCTATTAAAAGGACAACAATGTCTGTTGATCGTAAAACGCTATTTGAAATTGTTGAGATATTATCATGCCTAGCCCACTCCGCTATTTAGGTAGAAAAATTCGGCCTGTTTAAGCTTGGTTTTCCATCGCCTGACAGAGTTATAATGGATAACTCTGTATGAATGAAATAGCAAGTTTAGGCATTTATAACGATCGGCACGAGGCGCTTGCGAACTGAATTGCACTTTGTTGCGTCGTAGCATGATTCGCCATTTAAATGAATGTTTTCACGAAGTCTGTCTTCTGTACTTCTTTTTTGTAACCTGTAATATGTCCCACTGCTGGGCAAAGGTTTCCCCATCTCCTGATCTCCTTCCTTCTACTTCTTTCAATCACCGGCCGCTTCCCACCACTCCTCTTCGAAGGCATCTATGTCGTCACGCCAGCGTCTTTTGAGCCTGCCTCGGCGATGCCGTCCGTCTTCAGGCTCCCACTTGGTGATGACCCATGCCCACCTATTCTTTATTCTGTGGTATTACTACGAGTTAATTCTGAAATGGCGAGACATTGAAATAGTAATAAAAACAAATTGTGGTTGTTAAAACCATAATGGCTGAGTGTAATAAAGTAAGTCGGTGTCTGTAATTTTATTTTATCTACTATGTTATTAACTTAATAAGTTAATACCTATACCCGTAAAGGGGTCCTTAATTAAAACAATTTTTTTATTTTTTTTAGAATTTAAGTTAAATTTGTTATTTTATTTTTTAATTAAGGGATAAATAAAGGCTTTTTTATTTTTTTTTATTATTATGTTATTAACTTAACGAGATAAAGACCTCTTTGTAAACTTGTGAACTAGTCATGCGAGAATCGTAACTGCACTAACGGCCAGTCTCAATGATCTCTCTATCTTTTGCTTTGCTTACTGTGGGGTGTGCGGGTAAATATTTGTAATTTTTTGTATGGAAGTAATGTAGAATATCTACAAAGCGTTACTTATTATTAAACAGTGCAGTTATGATTCTCACATGACTAGAAATTATTTGTATCGAGTTGTCTACAAAAATTAATCACCATGTACAATAAAAATTATTTACAGGCATAGCAAAAAACCACAGCAGGTAGGTACTTATATTAGAAACGGTTACTTATACAACTTTTGAACTTGAAAACATATTTAAAAAATATTAACGGGACTTAATCGCGTATTGAAATCAATAAATCGAGGTAAATAAATAATATTGATTTCAATACGCGATTAAGTCCCGTTAATATTTTTTAAATATGGTTACTTATACGTTAACAGAAAAATATTCCGCTCCAGATATTCCAAACGCAAAAATAACGAAATACCATGCTTTAACGCCCGGTTAATTGTTTGGTGAACATTAATCTTAGAACCTGCGTAATAGTATCCCAGTCGACTCTTTTCAAAGGCCATGAATAAGGGCGTTAAGGTATTACCCTTACCTTAAAGAAAAAGGGTTCCTTTATCAGGAGATCCATCCTGTTTATGCCTTTACTGTGATAAATATGGGTCTGATCGGGAAAGATTCACAAAGTAAAATAGACTGTGTTTCAAAGTGGTTAAAGATCTAAATAGGTTTTGTGTTTTTGGCTATTTGTGTAGTACATTTTCTTTAATGGTCTTTGTGTGCCTGAAAGTTAGTGATTTTGTTTATAGGTGTCATGTCCATATACTCTTTTAGGATTGTTATCTATTTTTGTAATTGTCCTGTGTTTAATTCTATGTATTTTTAGAATAAAACACAGGCATATTTTGGTATAAATACCGAGTCCAGACGTGCTGATTGATTAACATCTATTTTTATTAAAAAAAAATTGAAGTAATTTTGGTACATGATGTAGGTAATAAATAAAATAAAGGATTAAAAATTAAAAATAAAGGAGGACAAAGGAAGTCGAATGCGTATTTAAAATTTTCTCAATATCTTTATTGTTCAATAATTACAATCCAGTTTCCTTAAAAACATATTAAGCGTAAAAACATGTGTACCATCGAGTAGTAAACATTAAATAGGTAAAAGTTGGGTACAATGCCATTAGAAAAGCAAAGCTACGCTAAGGGAATTGCCCTAAAACAGGAGTTTTTCCAAGTTTGTGAAGTGAATAGATGTGAAGGGAAACTTTGTGTTATATTGAAATAACTTCAAATAAATAACATGTAAACGTGCCCATTCCTATTCTCTGAAGGCTTGTATTTCCGTTTCGTGAACTGAGGTTATATTTTTATTCCGCTATTCATATTGGACTTATTTTAGCTAAAACGGATTTTAAATCTGATGCTATTTCTTTTCATTGCCATAAGAGTAACAAAAAAAAATACAATTTAAATCTAGGTAAGTATATTAAATTGATAAATCTTTATGAATGGCCTTACAGTTTATGCAAAAAATATATCAGATTGTTGATGTTAGAAGTGAAGTAATATTTCCAATACTAATTTAAGTAAAATGAAATGAAATATGATCACGACTGTATTCCCTGAGGCGGTAGACATTTCTTTTCAGATATCCAATCTAAACCTTTGACGAGCAATTCTTGTATTATATATCCGAATCTCGTCAACGGCTCTAACGATTTTCATGAAATTTATTATGCAGGGGGTTTCAGGAGCGATAAATCGATCTAGCTAGGATTTATTTTTAGAAAAACACGATTTACCAAAAAAAACTGAGCTAAGCTCGGTGATCCAGACACTTTTTCTTTATTTAAGTAAGGATCGCACAGGACCGGACTGAGTGGTTTAATAGAGAGGAGGCTCATACCCAGCAGTGGCTGAGATGATGATAATGGTTAAGCAACTTCATATGAATTATGCAATTTAATTGTAGGCAACAGGCAAGAATCTTGCATCGTGTAAATGACCTTTCTGACACTTTATCGTCAGAAAGGTACACACTTTGTCGGTCCCGGATTTTAAAGTCGTTAAGCCATGACGGAGGCCTTAAGGCGGCCTAAAAACTCCGTCACCAGAGTTAGCCACTTGCTCATACGAACTTACTTACTTATCGTCCAAAACACAGTACAAATAGCTAAATACCAAAGCGATTTTTTGTAAAGTGAATAGTTGTGAAAAGTTTCCCGTAAGAGATCGCTTCTTAGCGATAAAGCCGCCCATTGTATATTGTTAGGTACCTACTTAGTTTTTTCACAAGTTGTTATTTTATTTAAGTGTAAATGTTATAAAGAATTTTCATTCATTCATTCATTCGATTTCTTATGAACTTGAACGTAAAAAAAATACGTGAAAATAAATAATGTTAAAATTCAACTATTTTGTAGTTTAAAAGCTTTTTATTTCAGTTATTTAACTTATTCGTTACAAAATTACTTATTAAAGTTTAAAACGTGCAATATCTTTATGGTATCTACAAGAATCGGACCCCTTGTTAAACGTTACGTTAGTTTGTTAAAAGTTATTTTTAAGTGAAATAAAACTCAAACTTTGCCACAGATAAAAAAACGCCCGTCTTCAAACACAACGTCAATAAATTCCATATTGGATCACAAGAAGCCGACGAGAACGGAAAACTTTCCGTCGTAGCCGCAGTTTTTGCGGCCGGACTACGAATAGGCGTGCCCTGTACAGCTTACTTGCAGCTTTCATAAACTGTTCCCGGGTATTTCTTAAAGAATTCAGAAACGACGCTAGAGTGTGTGTTTGGTGAATCTACTGTTGTGATTATTTCTTAAAGTTGATGAGACCAATGACCAAAAGGCTATCTCGTAAAGAGTATAGTATAGCGATCCAAAAAGGCCGCTGCCAGCCCTCTAGGCACTCTACCTGCGGTCGGTGATCTGATTTCTTTCTTCTATCTTATTGCTTAGCTTGGGACTAGATGACGCTGTGTGGAATGTCTAAGGATATTTTTATTTTTATTTTATATTTGGGCAATATTTTAAACTGAGTTCCCTTTAAATTTATTTATTAATATTAGGTACTCACAAACTTATAGCCACTAAAGTGCGTATGTTTCTTGTCCACGCTGCGTGAATCGCTTTTCGATGAATCGGGATTTGCGATGATGCCGGCTGAAAATAATAGCAAGTCATGAGGCAATAAAACTTCTTTGAAAACTTTAAATATTTCAAAAATAGAACAAACGTGCCTTCTATATGTACGCCAAACCATAAATATTCAAACTGCAACATAAATTACGGTAAGTACCTAACTTGTACTCGTTCACCGTTGAGTTGTAAACGGTTCGATCGATGTGCGTCTTTAAATAGACTAGAACAATACCTTTTATACAATGACAACTGGATTTATAATAAAACGCTAACATGTCGCATAGAAAAGAGTATGTTGGAACAAATAAATACGCTATATTTTTTGGAAAATTATAAACAGGTCTTTTAAAAAACTACGACATATTTACATAGTTTTCCTAAATACATTAAACTCCGTAAAATATTACTTGATACGCGTGACAGCTGTCATCGAGAAAACGCTTATAAAGTACCGTTTTATTTTCAGCACAAATGTATGCACGCCTGTCACGTACTTACTTCATAGATGGGGTAAAAAGGTTTGATCTTCACGTCATAATGATCTCAAACTATAAGCAATATGAAAATTTGTTTTGATTTTGATTCTATTTCAAAATATCGAACAATTGTTGCTAACAGCAAAATGTAAATGCGCCAACATCGAAATAATATTCTCAATATATTTTGCTTCCGCAGAATAAAAAAAAAGTGAATGCAATAACTTAACCTAAAACCCCTATCATACCATTAGCTCGCACATATTCCCTTGACATTTCCTAAAGGTCAGTAACCCAGAAATTATACCTACTCTTAGGCGCGAAATACCGTTGTCATTGTGAGCGAGAATACACAAGGAAACACACCATCCTGCTGATTCACACGTCATCCAGACACGAGGGACCCGCTAATATCTTACATAATGAAGTGTATGCGTGTATTGTATGCCTTTGTTTTTACCTTCTATTCATATCAATTTCTAAGTAATATTTTCTATGACCACCAGAGGAGTAGGTAGGCTAATGCCCGTTTTCACCAACGACTCCTAAACAGTCTCCTTACTAAGTATTACCTAAGCTAGGTGATCCCTTAAATCCCCCTCCTACCTAAATTCATTTTCACCAAGCTAGGTGACCCCTAGCGAACCACTACCTAACTATAAGTGATGTATTTTACCGATTCAATTTCATTCATTCAATTTCTGGTTTTTTACTGTCAACATGTAGGCTGTATGTTGATTGTCTATGCTTTAAAAATAAATAGTGTTTGTTTGACATCAAATTTGACATGTTTGTTTTGCTATATACATATTATTAAAACTGTGATGAATTGGTTTCCTAATTACAATAAACGCAAGAGGGGAAGACAGTTCAAAAGGTGGGAAGACGAATTAAAGGAGTTTGCAGGGAAAACATGGATTCGAATTTCAAGAGATAGGGAGAATTGGAAGAAGTTGGAAGAGGCCTTTGCCAAGACGGGGCAATCAGATAACAGTGCTGAATAATTGTCGATGTCATACTTAATTATAAAAACCATGTACATTTTTATCTGTAATAAAGGCTAATAAATAAAATACATATTGCGTTTCGAGTTTATGATAATTGTTATTTCGTGTGCTTGAACTTTTTATTGTCCTGGAACTCAATTTTTGATTCAATTTTTGTCAACAGGAAAAGGACACTTCCTTTAGTTAAGATTTATCTTCGAAAAAAGTCCACGTCCTCAAACTTTTGGAAGAAATCAATTCTCTCACAAAATACCTGTAAAAATATGGTCGATCCCATAATACACGATCTGTGATCACTTCTATAGCCTCAATAACATCAATGAAATCACTCATTTTTAATAATTATAAATATTAGCAAACATTCACAAACTGATACAACTGTCACCTATCTTTAGGACCCCGAATTTCGGCCCCCTAAATTTAGGTAACACTTAAAGCTTTTAGGTGACGGATTGGGAGTGGTGAAAACCATTTCTTTCTTAGGTGTTCCCTAAAATGAGATAGGTGTCACTTAAAATTTAGGATTTGTTGGTGAAAACGGGCATAAGTCGGATAAAAAGGATTTTGACAGCGCGCCTACCGTCTTACCATAGCCATCCACAACATCGAGCCTTTTAGGTGACAACGGAATTCCTTATAATAGGTGAAGATTTTCCCCATTCCTTATCAAACATGTCTCCACTGTAACGTAAAATGTAGAAAAAGATAGATGTATTCCGATTTCCGAAGTTTCTTTGCCTTGAACGAAATCGACAAAACATTGTTGTAGTTCCAAACTCAAAAAGCCAACAACAAACTACTTAATAAAAACTATTTAAAGCGATCTTTATTTTGTTCCTTATTTAAAACAATGCGTGAAACTGGTAGAATGTAACATCCGCTCTGTGCCACAAACGAAAATCTGTTTTCAATGCTTTCATGGACTCAAACAACAGTAATTTTCTGAGCAGTTCTCACAAAACAGACTATTTATAATCTTTGTGTATTTCACATACACAAAATTTTATTATAATACGATGCGCTTCTTAAATATGCTTGCCATTTTCAGAGGAACAGTAGAAACATTAAGATCTGAAAGAATTTCTGCAAGAACTTGTTAATTTAAATGGCACTTGTAACACCGCGTAAGTCTTCATCCAAGTATCACTTAAACAGGTTTAAAGCGTCATTTAAAATAAAATGTTTAAGGTTACTTAGAGGTTGTCTGGTACGCTGTAATACAGCCGAGAAGCTAAGAAGTTTAATCTCCTTTATTCTTGGAATAGTGAAGGGCACTCGGCCCCGTTTGAAGATGGGAACTTTCAGTCATTATTTTACGATTTTATTAGATTTAGCCTCATTCATATTATTTGTTTGAAATATGTATGACCGCAGTTTTTTCTCAAATATGCGAGAATCTGTCCGCTAAAGGTTCATCATTGTGTCTAATATATACTATAATTCCAACTTGCTTTTTTAATCCAAAGTGGTCTCAAAAGCCTCTGTTTATACTATTACTACAGGGGTAGGCAGAAATCTGTTACAAAGCTACCTTAAAAAAAAGGAGGAGATTCTCGATTCTCCTGTATTTTTTTACCATGTAGGTACACTTTAATCATATTGAGCCTCAAACATAAATAAAACCAGAAAGATTAGTATGATAAAGAAACATAGATTGTTCCTTATGTAGCTGTAATTTGTAGTACCTTTATCGAGTACTTAGTAAAGATACAGTGTATCTGTTAAAAGCACACGGCTCACGGCTCGACAATCTCCCAAACCGTATTTCACAGTAATAGGTGTTCAATGCAGCGCATCCGCATTGCGCTACACTGCCGGTTCGTTTTAAGCTTTACGTCTGATTCGCATGCTTGGCCGGCAATGTGCTTTTAGATTAGCGAGGTTCTCGGTAATTGCATGTTTGTTTGGGCGGTTGCGGTACCGTGGTAGCAGGGCTATGCGCCTCACGGTTTAATGAAACTAGGCAGCTAATTGATCTCGATTCGATGTTTAGTAATTAATTCAAAGTACCTAAATCACATACTAGTAGACCCATCTGACGTTTTCTTCCAGGTTCATTTGTATTTTCAAGCCCCCTCGATGGCTAGAAAATACACTTATCAAATATAGGTAAGTATAATACACGCAAAATCTTCAACTTAAATATACATTCAAATGGATACAGAAGAATTATAGATCATAGAGTATCGCAATCAAGTGTCGAGAGTTTTCATTAAAAGTTATCATTATCATACTAAAATAACTTTATTCAATGAAGATTTCAAACAATATTTAGAGTGGTTGTGACCCCACTAGAGTTGTGATACTTTATTCTAAGCATGGCTCATACACTTAGATTTTCAAGCATTTAAAGATGTATTAGGATAGTGTAGCCTCTTCTACTTCCACATTCTTTTTTTCGCTGAGTAGGTAGGTGCCTACCCTCCTACTTAGGTACTTGTGTTAAATGTTTTTGTAATATCTTTTTTGTCGGTAGGTACCTAGGTACTTTTTTGTTCTGTTCTGATTGTTAACTCCCTCCTTGTTTCTTCTTTTGTACCTATTTATGTCCTGTATGTGTGTGTGCTAAATAAAATATATTATATTCTATTCTATTCTACATTTAGCTCACATACGTTGCAAGCTCGTTGAAAATGTTACAAATACCAGCTAATTTGACGTTGTTCAATAAAGATATTGAGGAGTTTCAAATCGAAAAGCCAAGTCTTCGCTCCGCCTTTCGCCATTTGAAGTTTTTATTAGCACTGAGTTTACGGTTCTGTAGCTCCGAGTTATTGGTGTTTCGGAACACAGATACACGGCTTTACTAAGGCTTAGACCAGCTTATTTATCTTATACCACATGATTACTGCACTGTAAAATTCACAGAAGTGAAACTGTGAAAGACGAACTTTAACGTGTAATGTAATTACATGCTTATTTTAATAATGCGGCTTGTATTCAAAAAATATTATAATTTAATAATATTATTAATATCTGAGGTTTGAGATCAATACCATAAAGAATCAGGGAATACCTACTCCCAAAACCGAAAACGATATTATCGTGTATAATCGCAGTTCAGCTTAGGTACATTAGTGACAACTGAATTCGGAACTTTTATCAACATAAGCTAACCTGCGATTTTTGGCACGATATATCGTTTTCGATTTTAGTAGAGGGACAGAGCAACACGGTATGGAGCTTTCTTTTCGAATTATCCGCCTAAATCAAATAGTCCAGCTCAGTGGGGAGCCAGTCGAGCAAAGTGACCATCACTAACTAATAAAGTCAAACGTATACACGTTAAAGTTGCAAACTCGTAATTAGTTGCTCTACATATTGTTCAAAAACCACTTAATAACCGAACAACGCTTGCGATCAAGAAGCTCATGCGTTTTTGTGTTTAACTTGAGGGGCGAGGGGCATTTCTGTTTATTACTCCGAAGATTCTCATCAGATCCTCAAAAAATAATAATGGAAATACCTCGGAGGTATACTCTTTCAAACAAAAAATAATTATCAAAATCGGTCCACTATTGACGGAGTAATCGGTAAACACACAAAAAAAAAAGACGTGTGGCACTCGGAGACTGCCGCGGTAAAGCTATTGCATGGGGGGGGGGTGTTAGGTTATTTTCGTTACGGAATTTCTGGATTCGGTCTCCACGCTCAAGGCCCGCGATAGAAGCTATGCAATAGCTTAATAAAAAAAATACAGTGCAAAACTCCTTTTCTTTTTAAGTCGGTTAAAAATTGAAAAAAAGCGCTGTGTAGCTCGCATAGTCGTGCTGGATGATCGATGAAGTACCTAAGGCGGATACAAATTTAATTGGTATCTGCTAGCGGCATTAAGAACGATGCCTACTTAAGATGACTACCATACTTCGAATCGCTTCTATCACGATTTATTGTCTAAGCCTTTAATTAAGCTATTCATTTAGCCATGGTGGAGGCCTTCTTGCGCCTAAAACCTTCGTCACCAGATAGATCATACGTACTAGAGACGTGAATTATGCCAGTATCATTCATTTCACTTTTTTCTACGATTTTTCTAAAACTTTACATACATTTTGTTTCTCTATTCTTCTATTCAAAGCGTTGCTAAGAGACAGGGACATTTGAGGGACTGGCAGTAGATTTTTCTTTCATCATTTAGATAGTATTGAAGTAAACGAGGTTAGCCTTGTTAAATGGAGGACACGGGTGAAGCATCGTGTCATTAAGCGAGCACTTTCACACAAAAATGTAAAAAAATCGCTGCAATCTCCAAAAGGCGTGGGTTTCGTACATTAATATTCAATTTCATAGTCCACCCTGCTCAAAATTCTTTATTGCAACACCGTACTCTGTTTTAAACTTACTGTTATGTTTTGCTTTTAACCAAAATACTAAGCTTGTGTTTTTTTCATCGATTTTTTAAGCTGCAGAATATAAAGTAGGTGTAGTAGTAGCTTCTTTACCAGAGTTGGCCACTTGCTCATACGAACTTACTTACTACCAATGTTTTTTTCAAATTCTGCTTTTGAATACCATAAAATTGTACACAACTTTGTCTGTGAAATGCAGTATGTATGAAGCTCGTTTGCTTTCACGAAGGATCTCCAAAATGTTTAACATTGTAAGCATTAGTGCTTAACCTGGCTCATGTCTCGTAATGACTCCACCCCTACATTCCAAACTCTTTCAAAACGTGCTTAATGATACATGTTTTCGTGTCTTTTCGTGTAAACATTTAAGTAGTTATATAGCTACTCAATGCCTATTTGTCAGTTTAAAGGTATGAAAGAAAGAAAAATCATTTATTTTGGTAGGACCTCAAGTTGCACTTCAGTTTCGTCTTAAATGCTAGGTGATTCTATTGCCTGTTCCAACGCGACTCCCTACACCAGGGAAAGAATCAGGCAAGAACCTGGTGGTGTAGGCCTAGCTGTTTTTTAAAGCGATCCCTTAACCAATGCCTATGGCACAAGAATATGCCAATCTCCAGTGCTACTGAACTATTTTTTTAACGTAATTTACTAAACTTGAACCCTTATTAATAAACGAAGATTAACAAAAAAACGTCAGTGAATGAACGAATTAGCACTTTATTGTACACAGAATAAAGATACAAATAAAACTTAAAATTAATACTTCGTTGATCTTTGTTTATTAATAAGCCTGCAAGTGTTTCGTTATTAATAAAAACCTAAAACTTTGGAAGCTATCATGGCCCCGAGGATTCACTAGATCTGCTAGATGGATGGATGAATGATTATGATTATGGACCACGTAGTTGCCGTACAGTGATACTAATGTAGAACTGTTTGGCGGTTAGTGAAGGAGGCTTATGCCCAGTAGTGGGTCACAACAAGCTGAAAATGAATAAATGAAATGGGTTACAAAAGTTATAAGAACTTGCGTGTACATCTTTAAATATGGTCAGAATTGACATAAACCCAGATTGCAAAAACATTTGTTTTAAAAAAGGTCAATTCAATCCCAGGAAAATGTGAACAATGTAAATGTTATTCTAACAACAAATATGCTGATAAAGGTCATGAAATACTTTGAAAAAACAATTTTCGTTTCTAGCCTAGCGCTTTTCCAAACATAGATGATACGTTTATAAACGTTAAACGCGTTATCGAGAGCATGTTATCATAAATGATAACATGCTCTCGATAACGCGTAGTGAAGTTCTTGTGCAAACAGTGGAGCAATTTTGTTTGTAAATATTTTTGTTGCACGATGAATATAGCAGTTGCTGTTTATGTTTAAGTCTATATCTATACTATAATATTATAAAGAGGTAATGTTGGTTTGTTTGTTTGTTTGTTTGGGGTAATCTCCAAAACTACTCATCCGATTTCAAACATTCTTTTACCAATTTGTAGCTTAGACTTTCCGAAAGAACATAGGCTATATTTTATCAAGGTAGGTTCCACGTGAGCGAAGCCACGGGCAAGTTAGCTAGTTATTTCTAAACTTGTAATTCAGTATAATAGGGGTAGCAAAGTACGCTTATAAATGGCTCAGGTACTTAGCCCGAATTTTAATAACGAGTGAATGACCATAACTTTTTTATATTAAATTTAATTTTATGTAAAAAAGATTAGAAAGATTGAGGATTGTTTAATAATTCAGATTGCTCGTCAAATTACTATTGTAAATATTGAAAGAATGTAGGAGATAATGTTTAGAAAAACGAAGAAACCTAACAGCTCATTATGCTAATTGCTAATCTACATCTATTCTAGGACGTGATTGAAACTCAAACATCCAAACACATATCTTTTGAAGTATCAGTCTATTTTATTTTATCAATATAAATATATTAATTTGCATATAATTTACTTATTAAAAAAAAAATTTATTTGCTACAATCGTGAAACAGAGACAAGAAACGTAGACTACCGCAAAAGTTGAAAACTCAGTAGCAGAGATAATACGAGATTAATACGATATTAACATGGCGGGCCGCTAGTAATCATAATAAAATGAGCTCTTATTACATACCATATACAGGTATTTTTATAACCATGAAGCCAATAGTCGATACTCCAGCGGGAACTGAGCAAATGTCATTCCATAAAAATGAATACGCCTGAAGCTTTTTTCCCGATCTGAATGTTGTGGCCTCGGTTTATTTTGATTGTATCGATATTGCACACCTTAATCGAAATAGAAGTAAAAAGTATCTGTTTCAAAAATGGGACGCGAAATCCTATTACCGGTTTAATCGGTATAGTGTAGTACGAGTATAATAATCGGTGCTTAACCGACTAAAATCAAATCTAAAGGACTCTTTCTTGAGAAGAAATGATTAGATCAATACAAAAATTTACTAAAAAGAAATGGCAATAGATTTAGCAGGTGGAGCTTTAGTAAACTTATAAGACCATTATACAGGGCTAAATCGGATGTAGAGCATTTTAAATATATATGTAGACCTTCTTGTTTCATTGTTAGATGATGTCGGCCGATCAGTATACGGCGCGCGTGTTCCATGTTATATGCTAATGCGCACCCTTCGCATCAGGCCATCCCTTCTCAACTCTACAAATCAATCATACTGTAACTGCTACAAAATGGAGACATCCTGTAGTTAGGGACTAGCTACACTTTATTTTCTAGTAAAAGCTTGTTACTCGAAAAATATGTTTTCATTCAAAATACAATGTATTACTTAGAAAGAAATGGATGTAAAAAGCTAAATTATAGCTTGATTTTCTTCCAACTCGCATTAAAATAGCTTTTTTGTTCATTTAAATAAAATATTTTGTTCGATGAAATAACGAATAATATTACTTGATAAATAATAATGCATAATTCTTTATTAAAGTTTTTTTTAAGTAATTTTATTTTAAAAATAACGTTGCGTGATGTTTGAACATTTTCTTTGTGATCTTGTAGTCATTTCAAATTCTGTGACTCTCTTTGGTATTTTGAGGAAGTAAAAAGTTTAAGTTTTGTGTTGGAACACAATTTGAACAATTTGTTTGAATTTATATTCATAAAAGTGTAGCTATGGTTTAATAAGAGTTAAGATCCTATCAAAACTATACATGCGTATATACTTAGAGGGTTTTAAGATAACAAGGGTGAACTGATGATAAGTGACCTTACGGCCTATTACGGGTCGGTGCACACATATCGTACCCTAGCTGCCATGGTGGGAGAAATCAAGTACGAATGAAATCAAGAGGTTGTATTAAATAATAGTTATATGTTACCTAATTTATAGCTTTTGGGTATAGTTAATTTATTATATTATAGTGTTAAACCACACTTAGGTATTTCATTATTAATGAAAAATCTTACTAAATTAATCGGTGCTTTAACCGAAATATCATCTTATTAATAGTTTCGTCTTCGTTCATCATTCGACTTCGTGGCCGAGAGGGTGAAAGCAGACCGGCAAAAGGGCTATCGCTTGCATCATAATAAAATAAATAAATAAAATAAATAAATAAATAAATCATCGCGGGTTGGAACTCCGTCGCAGATGTAATTTTTCGTAAGATTTTCTAACTTCATTAATTATATTTTAACCTCATCATAAAAATCTAGGATGCTCAGAAGTAGGATGAGCGTGATGATGATGGTTTTAAAAAAAACACTATATAGGAAGGCTTTTGAATGTTTTTTTTGTCATTAAGTTAATGCTACTATACTAATATTATAAATATGAAAGTACTTACTTACTTTTTTTTATGTGAGGATAAATGTTTATTGCTCTTAAACGGAAACACCACTGAACTGATTTCGATGAAACTTGGAATATCCATAGTTCATGACCTGGAATAATAATTACTTTATCCGGTAAGTAACGGAGCGAAGTCAGCGGATACTTGTTGTAGATAGATCGATGCACCGCTAGTTCGAAAGCGCGTGATGGAATGCAGAACGTTTTCATATTGAAACGATTGTATTGGAATTCTGCAATATAAATTGTTGAAGCGCCCTCGATCTCTGTCTGTATTTTTAAACGATTTTAATTTGCGCTAACATGTCGTTTTTTAATGTGAATGGTTTGTTATTTGTATTGTAGAATACTTTTATTATTGCAGTCATTTATAATACATTTGGTAGAGCTGTTGCCGCTCTTATAATTTTTGTTAAAACTATAAAACTTGATGTATGTATGTGCATCGTAACATGAAATAGTTTATTATTTATAGGATATTGATAACTCGTGTTTTTTCTAATAAATAGTTAACATTTTTAGCAGAAGTAATAAATTGAAATGTTGGTAGTAAGTGAGCCGCGGTGGAAGCTAGTTCGTAAATATATTTTCGAATCGAAATGTCCAGTAATACACGGCCGAGAGTTGTACCTAACCTACAACATCCCAAAGGTACCATTCCACTCACCACAAATAAATATTGCTCCGTCACCAGAGTAACTTCGTTACTTAACAACGTTAATTCCGTGTGGAATGTCCAGGATATTATTATTATTATTATTATATTATATATTATTATAACTCTGGACATTTCGATTCGAAAATATATTTACGAACTAGCTTCCACCGCGGCTCACTTACTACCAACATTTCAATTTATTACTTCTGCTTAAAATTTAAACTATTTATTAGAAAAAACACGAGTTATCAATATCCTATTGGCCACTTGCTCATACTAACGAACGAACCAGCATCATCTCACCTATAAGTAAGCTGAGCTTGTGTTATATGAACTACATGACGTATATACTAGTTAAAAAAAATAAAATAAAAAAAATATCCTTGGACATTCCACACGGCGTCATCTAGTCCCAAGCTAAGCAATTGAATGCTTGTGTTATGGTAACCAGATGACTGATATACTACATAGATACATTTTTTTTTTTGTAAATACATACATATTATACATAGAAAAACAACCAGACCCGGAACAAATATCTGCAGAACATGCAAACATTTGTCCCGCGGCGGGGATCGAACCCGCAACCTCCGCGTCTCAGGCAGGCTTTCGCCCACTGCGCCACAGAGGTCTAGTTTTATACTTATTTTTGTAAACACATACAACCATACATATCCCCAGACCCGAGACAAATATTTGTATATGATAACAAACATTCGTCTAGCGGCGAGAATCTCACCTATGTCTATCTCTGTACTAAGTACCTAATCTAAAAGATTTACTGTTAATTTAGACCGTCTACCTTTGCGTCAACTTGAGTGCTATTAAATTGCTTTTTGATTAGTTTCGTTTTGTTGTTAAACCCCAAACAACAACTAATGAATTTTTAACGCGCTCATTCAATCGAAGTTTTTGTAAGTTGGTATTTTATATATTTTTTTTTCTTTTTGAAACGATATCTGCGTATTTAAATGAAGGTTACTTTAAGATTTACCTATACTTCTTTTTCTGATTTTCCTAACCTATATTTTTACCCAATTGTTTTCATCTTTCTTGAACTTTTGCCATGTCCCCCAAACCCTCCTGAAAGGTGTCAAGGTCATCTTGTCACAAGTGAAAACTATTGTACCTAAGTAGGTACTCGTATACATTATGACTACAAAATAATAGTTAAGTATATCGTATCATAAAATGTTCCAGTGAATTGTGACGTGACATTTCGTGCTTCAATATTGTTCAGGAAATAGCATTGTGAATTTAAATTACGTAATATCTACACGACACAGTCCATATTTGTAAAATAAAATAAAACTGTAAGCATTTCAAAGAACTAAATATACATTCGGCAGAGAACTCATTACAAAGTCTTTATAAAACCAACAGAAGCACGTAAAAACTTCGCCTAAGCGACTATTAACTAAGCATCGCGTGATATCTACTCGATAAACCCGATAATAGAGCCCACTTAAAACTTTTTTCGCTCCAAAAACTCATCAATCAGTCCCATCAATACTCTTCGTAACAAAAACGATTACAAAAAAGATAATCTGCCGCATGTCGTAATTAAACTTTATTGTTTTTTGTTTACATTTGGTTTATCCCTTGAAATAATTAATTATGTAGGACAAAGAGTGGTAATTGGTGTGTGTTTGTGGCGAGCAGGTGGTCCTTGCTAATGTTCGCATAAACTCGAGGCGGGATTAGGAGACCGACCCTCCATTTGAAGGTTAAGTCATGTGTGGGAGGACTGCAAAGGATGATTATTTTGTTTAAATCAAATCTTTGCGTAAAAATAAATAAATAAATAAATAAAATATCCTTGGACATTCCACACAGCGTCATCTAGTCCCAAGCTAAGCAATTTAATGCTTGTGTTATGGTAACCAGATGACTGATACACTACATAGATACATTTTTTTTTTGTAAATACATACATATTATACATAGAAAACACCCAGACACGAAACAAATATTTGCAGATCATGCAAATATTTGTCCCGCAGCGGGGATCGAACCCGCAACCTCTGCGTCTCAGGCGGGCTTTCGCCCACTGCGCCACAGAGGTCGTCAAAATTCACGGAACTTGAGACCTTTCTGTCGCCTTGTTAATCTTTTCTTGTGAGTATGTATTAATGTGTTACGTACATACACGCACAGCTCTAATAGAAGCGGCTTTTGAAGTTCTAGCTTTAAGAATGTATGACTGTCCTCTGTATCTTCTTACTCGTAAGTTTATTTGCCCGAAATTGCTAACCATCGACGCGAAATTTAATTAGCATTTCACTTTAGTATTTCTCCAGCCACTTCTTTTGCTTATGAAGTTGTTAATTAAAGGTTTAAAGCGAGCATCCTAACGAAACAGTTTCTAGAGTGTAGCAATTTCATTAAATAGCCGACGACGCTGCATCCGGCGTTATTATGCAAAAGAGACGTCCGTGCCGCGAGCGTCGCGACGCCGGCGACGTGCGCCCGAGTGCGGGCGGGCAGCGATACGCTTATGAACTACCCGCATTCCTGCATACCAACACATTATCGCTTAGACTTTGTTCGATACGAGCTAAAATCTATACGATTTTGCTTGGTTGGTATTGATCAGTAGGCCTAACATGTGCTATACGACAAACCTTATCGACGTAAACAAAATATTATCTCCTGCTCTAGCATAGTACGTTAGAGCAGTTCGATATTATCGAGAAATTTTATTTGTCGTCTAGACGCGTTGCACATGTTAGGCCTACTGGTAGAAGTAATGGTCTTATTGTCGAATGCCGGCTATGTAACTAAAAATAATAATAGAAACAGTAAAAAATGTATAGGAATTCACAATCTATAACAAAAAGTCACACGATCAGAAATGTCAAAGGAATCGCGAAGATAGAAAAAGAATAGAAAGGTTGGCAGAATTGTGGCAATCAAAGTCACAGTAGCCATAAAAGAAGAAGTGAAGTGAAGTGAAGAATAGAAAGGAAGCGTTTGTCACATGGCTACAGGCTCTAAGAATGTCAAGGACCAAGAAGCTATCATCCTGCAATGTAACCAAACCATTTTTAGTTTATCCTCGGTCGCGTCCGCTCTATAAAACCCGCCGAAACCCACCGAATTTCCTGACTTTTCAGCGTTTGTTTTTCGTGTCATATTTCGTGCGATTGCTTTGCGTTTAAAATTTAATTTTGAATATAAATTGCACTGTGCATTGTGGCTTTTGATTGTGGATTTATTTTGTTTTTGCGGGAAACTATCGATTTATGAGTTCAGATTATGTATGCTGTTCATTTGCTCGTTGTATGATAAACTAGCGACCCACCCCGGCTTCGCACGTGATTTTTTCTATAAGCATGTACCTTCCTCTTGAATCACTTGATCTATTGATTAAAACTGCATTAAAATCCGTTGCGAAGTTGATTCCTTATTGAAGAATTTTCCCAAGAAAAGATCAATATTCATTCCTTTATTGTTTATTTATTTGCTATGCCAAGATAATGTTGCCACATAAAATCATTAATTATCATAATAGAAGCACATAACCATAAAACAACAAAAGTACCTTTTTTCTACGGCTTTAGTTCTATCTGCGTATGCCAGTATTTGTTAAGCTCGAGCTAAATGGCTAAATCTAGGTTAACTGCATTACCAGCTCTCAACGCAGACCTTTGTTTTTGTAAAAACTTTTCACCAGAATAATAAAAACGTATTTCTTCGTATGTCATCTTTAGTGACTATTCTGTAGAAATAGTATTTTAATATTTTTTTACGTGAGTTTAGCTAATGGACTATGGATTTTTTTAAAATGAATCTATACAATGGTATATTTCGAAACGTAAATCTTCTCCCTTAAGATTAAAAGTTGAGGAACTGTCCCACTCGGGCAACACGACTTTTTAATTATTTTCTTATGAGCTCAGCTCTTGTCTTGTCTAGCTTAAAAACTCCGTCACCAGAGTTGGGCTAGTTTCTCAAACGAACTTACTTACTTTCTCCTATTATGCCGACACCACACATGGGCTTCAACTTGGTTCTAACATTAGAATGGCCAATGGCAATGCTCCGTTTACGGTTATTCGAAACAAACGGAGCATTGCCATTGGCCATTCTAATGTTGGAACCAAGTTGAAGCCAATGTGT
Organism: Xanthorhoe designata; assembly: GCA_963582015.1. Classification (NCBI taxonomy): domain Eukaryota; kingdom Metazoa; phylum Arthropoda; class Insecta; order Lepidoptera; family Geometridae; genus Xanthorhoe; species Xanthorhoe designata. The sequence continues at coordinate 9,586,231 of OY757046.1, forward strand.
GGTGCCCGCATTACAAGTGGGCTCCGAGCGCAGATGCAATCTAAAATACAGCTGAAACTTATTTTCAAAAATCAGCGCTCGAACACTAATGGACGCGAACTTCATCAAGAATCCGCTGAATATGAATCGCGAAGTCTGGAATCAGCGAAATTTTCCACTCAAAAGTTCATTCCACGAAGTCTTACAGTTCAAATGATATTTGAAAAGTTTCGAGCGAAAGCTCGGCCTGAGCTGTCGGTTTTGAACTTAGTTAAGGACTTGAAAGGGGCTATCGCGAAAGCTATTTACTAGCCAACTTGTTTATCATACTGATATAGGTATTTGAAAACTTTCGTGGCGCAGTGGGTGAAGGCTCGTCTGGTGTGGGCTACGTTCCCGCTGCGGGCGAATGTTTGTGTATTCTGCAAATATTTGTCCCAGGTCTAGGTGTTTTTCTATCTAGAATAAGTATTTTTATATCAGTATATCACTACAGGCCACCTAAAACGAATGACTTGTTAGTTATGCAAACACATAAAAATGGCTAAATTAATTGGATTATGTCCAGACTTTGATATAGCGGAAAACTAGATCACATAAGAATGAAATTAAAAACTTATAACTAAAAACCAACATCATAAACAAGGTTGCTTAAAAACAGAATTTAAATAAACTTTGCAAGTAAATTTTCACAAAATATCGTCTCTTTTCTCGTTTGCACATTAAATTTGCATTTTCGTCCGACCAAGAGAAAGGTGGCTATTCTGAGATTAGGAGTTAGACGCTATCTAAGTCAGTAAGTTGTGTTCTAAGCTAGCAGAGTCCAAGCTAGATTACTCTGAGTCGCTAAGGTAATCCTGTGTGGCCTGGCAAGTCCTAGGATTGCACTATTATGCTATTTATCCTCGTGCACTTGATGGACCAATTCGGGTATTTACTTACCTTATTTAAAATGTTATAAGAATCTATGCTAATGAAAATAAACAGTATACTTATTGGTTAATGAAAATGTTTGAAAGGGTAGTTAGAGGTAAGTCCAAATATATTGTGTGGCACATAATCAGACAAATCTAAAACTGAAAGTGTATTGTATAGAAGCGAAAACTAGACTGTTAAAAAAACTCGCGAGTGCCAGACAGTTGATATATCAGTTATTCATTTAACCTACGATTGGCTTATTACCAGATTTTCCCGTTAGTTTAAACCGAACTAACCTAAGCACCCACTCGAACAAAACTCCTCACACACATTGGATTGTCCTGTGATAACCAAACTAATAGTTACATCGAAAACTATAAAACTACGTTAGAAATTCAATTACCGTCACGCAAGCTAGATTCAACTAGCTCAAAATAAAACGCAATTCGCAACTAAAAAGCAATACTTTTTTAGAAAATTCCTAAAATACTCACGTCAATAAAGTTCCCAATAAAGTTCCCGTTTAATTTTGTTTGACATTTCTTTTTTAATCGACACGATGACGTGGCGACACGAAAACAATTTCGTTTGGCCTGTATCGGCAAATTGACTGGTTTATTTATGGGCCTATCGCGCCCAGACCGATCGCTTTTGTCCTCGTCAATGCGCAATAGAGTCTGGGGAATAATACAATATGCAATAAAAAAACTGTGTACTCTGCAAGTTGAAAAAAAAGCTTTAATAAATTAAAAAAAAGATAATAAATCTGTTTTTAAATAGCTGTTATAATACGATGAATTTGTTTGACAGCAATGGAGATATGATATAATAATAAATACAAAACATGCGCAACTTGATTGATTAAAATCCTATAATCATCTTACTACCCTTTTGCCAAAAGACATCCAACATAACATACACACACCTACCTACCTATTGTATTTTCTTACCTTAATATAATTAATGAAAAGTATTATTATGCTACGTAATTTTATATCTTGTCGTAACCTTTGTGATTAGTTTGTCACATCAATTTGTTTTCCATCTGATGTTATATCAGGTTTAATCAAACCCTTACCAAACATTAAATGAAAAACCGATGCGCGACAACATACACTGAAAAACAATAAAAATACGATTATACATACGAAAACCGCCAGTTATGCTGAATATCGGCCTAACTAAACCAATTAGCCTGAATCCTCTGGAAATCTGCTGCTTCCTTTGACCTTACAACCCAGTTGAGCCAGTCTTTCACATTTGCCTATTGTAATGACAAAGTCTTTCTTGTACACTCAGCCACGGCTTTACACATTTTTGAAACTAATAAAACTCATTCTTTATTCTTTATTGTACACAATAAAATAATACATTAAAAATCACATAGTAAGGGCAAGTACAAAGGCGAGCTTAATCCTAAAAATAGTTTTCTTCTAGCAAATTTCTTGGATTTTGAATCTTATTCTTGTCAATTTTAAGGGTATTACATTTTTTTACAGGATCTGGGTAGGTATTCGTATTGGTTGTGGGAATGCGAGGAATCGGAACATGTATATACCTACTAGCATTTATTAAAACGGTAATTATATTTACTAGGTGACACCAATTGAGGGAGAAAATTGCAGAGCGTTGTTAATTGACATATTAGGAATAATATTCGATATCAACTTGAGATAAAATATTTGCAATAAGCTTTTAGTAGGGACAACATTTAAGAACATGAAAAACAGGAATTTACAGATAACACTTTCTCAAACTGTACATCAACAATCATACCACACCTTTATCGACCTTACTTCGCAGCATTAAAGTCCCTTATCGCATTTATTCGCCGACGCTCCCGTTTTTCTCCACAGATGATAAATGCGGCACATCAGTTTCTGATACGTGTCGTGTCTGCCTTTCCATCCTCCAACGCTTTTTGACCTAAAAACGTTACTATTTACCCTTTTTCCCTACTTACTAGACAAATGGCTGTATCGATTCCGATCAAGGTTTCCTACCTGAGCTGATCATTATTTATGTTCTAAGGTGTCAGTAATTTATTTGTATGTATAGAACAGAAAAAAAGTATTATTTTCGCCACCAAGTACAAACAAAACATAAATCAGAGATAGTTAAAAATAAAGTGACCAGAAAGTTACCCCTCAACATTTAATTTTGCTGTTTTTAGTGGCACCAAAACTATATGAATAGCGCATCAGCTACTATGACACATTTTAAACATAACATACTAAAATTGTATATTGACTGAAAGTCAATTTATATGATAGACCACCATAAGTGAATTTTTGGAATTATTTTATTCTAAATATGTTTTTTGTTTTACAGGTAAGTTCACAAGACATTGAAAAAGATAAGAAGTCGGTAAGAGATTATCAATAAATAACGTAAATATCCTACACCTGCTTTACATAATAGTAAGGCCGGTATCTACAATCCTCTTAACATTGAACACCCATGTGTTCAATAAATTCTGTCATCAGGGGTCATACATCCATATTGTGTGACCGCTGGTGGCAGAATAACAAATGAGCCTTCCTTGCTTAGAAAGGCTCGTTACTTTATCAGTATCGGCATTCGTCATCTAAGTTGCTACATTAACTCATACAATTTTAGTTTTATAAAGACCTGGTGGCCTAACATGTGCAACACGATAAACCTTCTCGTAGTCGACAAAGTTTTATCTCCTGCTCTAGCATAGTACGTTAGAGCAGTTTGACATTATTGAGACATTTCTTTTTTCGTCTCGCTCGACCCGTTGCACATGTTAGGCCTACAGGACATAAATATGTTATGCTGCAAAATAAAACTTATATCTATCTATGTCTGAACTCTTTTCTAGATTAAAACAGTGTCGTTATCACGATATTCTAATAAAAACTCCATATACAAAGCTTTGCACACTTAACTTCTATACAAATTCGATTAAAGTTTCACTAAAGGGAGCGTAAAATATTGTTATTGCTTTAACACTACAAAAGACGAAACTACTTAAGACCTCGTATTATGAGCGAACTTAGCTCTAACTTAGGGCCAGCTTAGACCAACTTCCAACTTATTAATCTCGACTTCGATGTATGGAGTAAGTTTGTCGTCATTTGGAAGTCGTGGTTGTTTTAGTACTGAAGATACCATTAAACTGCTAGTTAAGCTTAAACTTGAGATTAATTAAATTGAGCTTATAATCGTTAAACCATAACGGAGGCCATTAGGCGGCCTAAAAACATTATCACTTAAGCAGACCAGTATTTTTACAAACTAACATTTCTACTAACATTTTCTTCTCGGATAGATTTGCCCACGAGCATGTACTAACATCAATCTCTAAGGTCTGTATTTTTCTGTGTACCAAAAAGAGTAGACTTGGGTTCGTATGCTGAGTCTGCACTCAGACTTCGTCTTTGTTATGATGCCGTCTCCACGAGCGTGAGAATCGCGGTTATCGTCGCGCCACGTATTTCTATACATTCTCTATGAACGTGTCTCCACACGGCGATGTTAACGCGACGATACTACAGGCGACATTGACAAGCTAATTTTATTCTTATGATAATCGCCTTACCGTGTAAATTACCAGATGATAGGCGAACGAAATCGCCGCGTATACTCGTCCGTGGTGACGGTCCTAAGTATCGTTTTTTTTCACAGTTCTTAAGGAAACTGAGTGATGAATCATCGCTTAAGACACGATTCACGCTTGAATATAAACTCTGAAATTCTGAATACGAGCCTCAAATAATATGTTTACTGTAAGATAAAGACGTGAACCTATACCACATTTTCCTTATTTATTTTCCTCTATTCCGAAATATCTTAGAACAAATCTAAAAATAGACATTCCAACCGATCCGTTATGATCGCGCCATAAGTTTGTAGCAGTTGCTCCATTTGAGCGGTCATGTAACAAGCTACCGTCTTCAAGAAAGCGGAGACTTAATATGACGTTCTTCATTACAAATATTACTAAGAAATTATATAATACTAGCTGCGCCCCGCGGTGAATAGTTCCCGTTCCTGTGGGAATATCAGGATCAAAAGTAGCCTATTTTTTTATCTAGGGCTTAAGCAATTCTGGTACCAAATTTCATTCAAATCCGTCCAGCCGTTTGAGCGTCAAAGAGTATCAGACACACTTACATACTTACACCTTTATAATATTAGTAGGATAGGATAAGTAACTTATATTGAAAATACAGTGCGAGTTTTGTTATTAAGGTGTAGGTATGTCGAGAGTTATCAGCACTATAAATATTATTTTAAGCATTCGGCGATAATTGAGCTAACAAACTTATTCAACTTAGAGTAATAATTTTGACACAATCGCGTTTAGTGAACACGACGCGCACATACGGATCTTGTATGTCCCCGTGCGCTGTGCTGTTCTTCGAGAGCATAGCTGGCCTGAGAATGGGTAATCCATAGATTGTTTTAAAATAAATAATAGTAAGTAATAATAATAAATAATAGGATTTTAAAAAACCATTATATTAATATCGTATAAAATAAAAAATATAAATATCCTTGGACATTCTACACAGCGCCATCTAGTCCCAAGCTAAGCAATATAGTGCTTGTGTTATGGTAACCAGATGACTTTTTTTTTGTAAATAAATACATATTATACATATAAAATGTAATGTCGGTACCGTAACTTTGAAAAATGAAACTTCAGAGCTCGAATCTAGCAAGTTAATGGATCACTCGCGAGGAATCCAGCCGAGCGTGGCCGTTCGATGTTTACGACTTTAAGTGTACCACCTATGTACGTAGATCGGAGAGAAATCTTCTGGAATTCATTTGAACTGGGTGTAGTATTACTTCTGACAGCTCAAACGGTAGCTTCATCATTCTCCTGCCTTTATCCCACGCTAGGTGGGGTCGGCACAACATGTTTTCTACTTCCACTCACTCCAATCACTCGTTAACTCTGAATCCACTCCTCTAACATTAATACTCGTATCCTCTTTCACACAGCTTACGGTAGCTTTAATTTTACAAAAAGGCAATTAAATAAACAAGATTGCGTTTTACTACTCCTTGAATTTCAAATCTGGCTATAGTATATATATTTTTATAGTGTTATCCCACACTTAGGTATTTAATTATAAATCAAAATCTTACTAAAAGTTACAGATCCGGCGGAATTCGGCCCTTAAGCCGGGTTGCCTAACCACATTTATAACTCTTAAGATCAGTATTTACTTAGGAAATCGAGGGCAAATACTAGCGAATAATAATAAATCTTCCAAACTTATGAGCCCATAATACCGCTAAGTATTTACGTCGTCGATGAGTGATCGCCAAAACTTCCACCAAACTGTATTGTTAGGGCGAATACACACAAACCAATGCTAGATCATCATCATTTCAATAGTTCAAATTTAAAAAGGTCTGTCGTATTTTCAACAATGTATAATAAACATTGCTTGCAATAATGGGATAAGTTAAGGCAACCCAAACACTATTTTCTAATGAGACGTCTCGAATAAATTCCAATTGGGACTTAGATACTCTCAAATACTTATAGACATTCAATAAAAAAGAAAGGAATAAGTCTCTGATAAAGCCCTAGAAGAGTGAGATGGGAGAGTGAGAGTAGATACACCAATCATTGTTATTTGCACTGGAGTATCATTTTTATATTTTTATTGAATTTTTCTAGATATCTCAACTCATACTTTCACAAAATATTAAAATCTAAACGCGAAATTAGGAAGCGAAAAACTGCGTAAACCCACGTAAAAAAACTTTTGACAAACTTACAATATAAAGCGTCAAATGAATGAAAATGACATACATTGACAGGTGTCATATATGACAGGCAACCTTACACGTAAATACAGCCTTATTCGATGTCAAAACTTAGTCGGATGATGGATGGCACTCTCGAGATGCTACAGAACACCAAGATAATTTGTTCTATTCAAACTGTCGCTTGTCAATATTGATGATGGTACAACGTTGTAAGTTTAGAAATTCGAATCGATTCAGATTTATCGAACGATCTGTCAACTGAAAAGATCGTAGTAACTTGTGAATTATCTCACTAATTTTATAAACGCGAAATGTTGTATGGATTATGGCTGGATGTTTGTTACTCTTTCACACAAAAACTACTGAACGGATTTGGCTGAAACTTGGAATACATAATTATATAAATTTTATGATCTGAAATAACACATTGGCTGCTTTTTTTCTGGGTAAGTGAACTTTTTCATACTTTTAAAAATGTATCTGTTGTATTATATGTGGGTCACCAGCCTAGCAGAATGTATTTACTAGTTTTCATCCGAAGGTTCTGGCTTTTTTTGCGAAAAGTCATTAACTAGAACTTTTTAGGTCGCTAAGACCGCTTTAAATGAGTTGATGTTGACTGTTGTTTTTAGATGTTGTACTAGGTACACGACCCATAGGCACTATTAGTGACATACTATTGAGACTACTATACTAGATACTACAGCTAATACGTAACTAAATATAATTGTACATTCTAAAGAAAATACACAATCGCACTAAATCCTAGGGACGGAACAAGTAAATCAAAGCTCAAAATCGCACCGCACTTCATACTCAGTTTGTACACTAATCACCGGGGATTTCCCATTTGCTCATTAACCGTGGGGAATATTCGATTATTTTCGGCTGTATTCGATTTCCGCGACTCAACACTATCGCGTTTAATTACACTAATGACTATGGATTTATTTTAGAACTTTCATTACTTTGCAATACTAATATTACTTTTGGTATATTGTGGGTTATTACTTTTGGTTTATAAGGGCCAAAAAAAAATGAATAAGATGTATTTAAAAAATTACTTAAATGCTCATATTCATTTCCTATCAATATCAACCTAAAAAAACATACCTAATGGTGCACACTGTAAGTCGTACATAATGAAAATACTTGTTTGTTAATTTGAGAACTTTTCTAACCTAGTCTTCTTTGAAAAAACTTGCATCGGGTTAAATCTAAAGAATGTTTCGACCGTAAGCTCGGGAAAGTTCGGTCGTTTCCGCGATGTGGTTTCTTTGATCCTGTAATTCAATTCGGATGTGTCTTGCTACCCTCATTTGTTATGATTTATTGGGCGTACGTCTCTCTTCATAAGGGATAAGCTCAATGAATTAGGGACATTAGCGAAACGTTTTTAAAATTATACATTTTAGCGGCAAAGAGTCCGAGGATTTTTAATACTTATGTGTGTGCAGTGCACAGAAGATAGAAATAAAGTTAGCTTGTATTATGTGAATGATCAAATGATTTTGTAAAATAATGCACAGAAATAAATAAAGTTCGCGAGTGTGGACGTCCAAATGAGCTTCTAAAATGATTCACGGAAAGAAATAGAGTTAATTTGTGTATGTGGACGGACATCCTATTGATTTAAAATAAATCTAATTTCAAAGAATTTATCAGCCTATTTTGACGTATCATTGAAATATTTTATTCAGTATTTGAGCAATCTTATAAGTATAAGAGATCCTAAAATAAAATGAACACAAAAAATGCATTTGTGTTCTCTGTTTGTTGTAGTGTTTCTTAGACCCAATCAGGTTACTGTAGTTTATTTTTTAACGACTACTCCGCTAGTGTTATTTCTTCGACTGTTCTATGTTATATCCTGAGAAGTATGTCCAGTATGACTTCTAAAAGGTGTCGGCGAGCCATTTAAAAGTTAAGGCGTCGGGGACAGAGAAACCGAACATTTAGAAATGATACCTCCTAAAGAGGAAATTGGAATCGAGGCGCGATGCTCGCTTGTTAATAGTTATGTCTTGCCTTTTTAGGTTGAAATGCATTTTCGACTATCTGGACTCTTTATTTGAAAAAAAACAGTTTTTGACAATTGACATGTTAAATGAAGAATATGATGACAGGGTCGCACTTTAAAGGACGATTTTTGTCTCTTTTCTTCATTAAAAACCCGTGTGAAGCCGAGGCGGGCAGCTAGTGTTAAATTAAAGTTAAACTTGCAAGTAGCCTGACTTTAATAAAATTAATCGAAGTATTTTTTGTGATCGTTAAGTCAAGGTCAAAAATCATTTATTCAGTAGGACCTCTAGGATCACATTGAAAAGGTGTTTAAGTCAATAGAACTGAAATAAAAAAAATCATGTTGTGTCAATAATCTAACGGTTTCATTTATGAGACGATTTTTAATTGTCATCACTCGTAGCTTTATTTGTAGACGTCTACGAATTTCGTAGTACAAGCGAGCGCTACGACAGTGCTACATCACTAGCGATATTGGCGTTCTTGATAAATCGTTGAAGTTAAGCAACGTTCTGAGCGGTGACTGCTTGGATGGGTGACAGCAAGTGGCATTATAAGCTGAGCCCTTCCGTGCTTCAGTCAGACAGAGGGCACGTTAAATTATCGGTCCCGGCTTTTAAAGTCGTTAAGCCATGACGAAGGCCTTTAGGCGGCTTACAAACTTCGTCGCCAGAGTTAGCCACTTGCTCATACGAGCTTACTTACTTTTATAGCTATTTAAGAATTTTAATTTGCCATTACATTTATTTTTCTAAGCTAAAACTTGTAAACTACGAAATTTCCTTCCTTCTTTCAATTCTCAGCTATTTTTATTCGCCAAACAACTTAGGGGTACATTTACATAATCTAAGTAATTCAGGTACATCTATTCCGGGGTTATCCCGTTTTTTCCTTTCACACAGGGCTGAAGTAAGGTATAGAGTTTTTATGTTTCGAAATTAAATTTAATTTACTAATATTCTTGTAGCCAGGATTAAATATACATAATACTATGTGCTAAATGTTAAATACCTACCATAAAATCTTTTACTGATTTCCATACATTTGAAAAATTCCCTATGTGCCTAGAATATGATAACCATTCATATTTATAAATACATGTACACGGGGTTTTATCGCGTTATTTACCTTATTTACGCTTATTTACGCTTATTTACGCTTTACGCTTTCTCACTGTCAGTATCACCTCTACGCTGATGACCTTCAACTATCCCTTCCCTTCTTCCCTTCTGACTGTGCTGGTGCTGTAGCAAAAGTAAATCATGACTTAGAACAAATATTGCAATGGTCTAGTTCTAATACTCTAATTCTAAACCCTAAAAAATCTAAGTACATGTTATTTGGTACAAAGAACATGTTGGAAAAGCTTTCCAATACTGATGTAAACATCACAGTAAATGGTGAATCTGTTGAACGTGTTGCCGTAGCAAAAAATCTAGGGTTAACCATGGACAGTCACCTACATTTTGAGTCTCACATAGCAGACACAGTACGCCAATCTCTTTTCCGCCTGAAAATGCTCTACAAGATCCGTCCATATTTGAGTGAGGAGGTAAGGATCATGCTGTGTGAGTCTCTAGTTCTCTCTCGACTCAACTACTGTGACACTGTATATGGACCTTGTTTACTCAGTAGATCTATCCAGCTGATTCAACGAGTGCAGAATGCATGTACTAGGTTTTGTTTCCATGTACCTCCCCGATCTCACGTAACCCCTTTCCTTAATTCTTTCAACCTTCTCAAAATGAAGGCCCGGAGAGAGTTGCACCTTGCCACGCTTCTCTTTGGCCTAATTAAGAACAAAACCCCTGCCTATCTATATTCTAAACTCAAATGGGCTAGTGATAAGTATCCCAGACGTGCATGCAATAACCTTATTTTGCTTGCACCAAGACACAAGTCAGTCTCCTTCCGTGGATCTTTTCGGTTCGCTGCTTCCAAGTGCTGGAATGATCTCCCACCGCCACTTCGGAGCCTGAAAACAGTTAGCACCTTTAGAGCCAAGCTCAAGCAGGAACTCCTGCGCATACAAAAAGCACAATAAACCGAACCAAAACTTCCACTTACCCACTGCTCTGCTCCCTCTATTCCTCTCCAAGTCTCAATTCCAAGATTTCTTACTCCGCTACTTCACTTTCAAGCTACCTTCCATGCGTAACATAAATATTTTAAAAAATCTTTCATTTTATGATGACGTGCCAATATTTTCCAGCACGTGTTTTTTCTTTTTTAAATTTCACACAATTGCGCACGCATGAGCTGAGCTTGACATATTCTTGATTGTCATGTCAGTATTGTCAAGGACAAGGACAGTGACAACTAGTAATGAACCAAGTGTTAATTATTTTTGTATTCACTCCAAGTGTGTTGTAGCTTACGTAGTATTACATACTCTTTGGTTGATTTGAAAGCATCTGCTTATTTATAGGAGGTTTACATACTTACATATCTACTTACATTATGTTTTTATCTTCTTGTTGACTACATCTACTATCTGTTAACAATATTTTTACTATGCAATCTGTGTACCTACGTAATAGACCTACTTATATATTTATTTTTTTCTTTTATAATCCCTCTGGCGTAGTAATACTTAAATATCTATTTACCTATCTTCTATAATTTATACTCAGTGATGTCACCCAACCAGGAACAGTCTGAAAACCAGCGTTGCTCTGTACCCAGTGCAGGGCAACATAAAGCTGAGACTGATCCTTTTTGGTGTACACCAGCACAGACGTTCGACGCCCATTATGTACCTATGTATGTCTTTCCTGTTTGTGAAATAGGTACCTACCTGCCTACCTACGCAAACAATTAGGTACCTACCTGTGTTAGGTATACCTACTAACTTTATTAAGTACCTACATCTAGACCTAAGTACTGTACCTACCTACCTAAGTAGGTACCTACTTACCTACCTACCTACCTACCTCTGTTAAATAGTGCTTTGTGTCTTTTTTTGTATGTATGTCTGTGCTTTTGTTGCCAAATAAATGTTATTCTATTCTATTCTATTCTATTCTATTCTATTTATTTTTTTATTTTTATTTATTTATTAAATTCACAAAGCAGATTACAATCAATGCAAGTTAGAATAGATGTAGAAATAAAAGTAGATAAACTAGATTCGTAATCCTATAGGTGAATATGACATTAACAATGTTGCATGCAATTATAATAAAATACCCTAAAAATTAAAATAAATTAAATAACATTATACAGATTTCATAATTAATAAAGTTATAAAAACGCGCTTCTTAAATCTATTAATATTATTATCAAATATATCCAAATTCGAAGACAAAACAGACAAGTCATTATACAGACGGCACATACGAGGGAGAGGGCTGTGGTAAGAAACGTTGTTTCTATAGCTTTTAATCGTAAAGATTGGAGGGTTTCGAAGTCTATAATTAATGTTTATATTAATGGACGATAACAAGCTATTTCTTGACTGACAGTCAGTCCACCCGCGACCATGGCTATTGCAACATAGCCGAAACGTCGGGAAGTAAAGAAATGGTAAATAACGCGATAAAACCTCGTGTACATGTATTTATAAATATATGATAACCATTTTGTTTTTTAAGATAAAAAAGAGTTCTAAAGAAAACTAAGAATTTAGCAAATCTAGTACAACCAGCTTTAGCTGGTTAATATGACTACAGCTTACGTCACTCATTTGATACTGCAGTACTGCAGCTTACACACGTAATTTTTTTAAAAGCATTTGTTTTGTAGTTTTGGAGTCAACTTACACTATTTCCCCTTTTATAACACAACTACAAATAAGCCATATTTTCTTTTCCTGCATCTTCCCTGACTACCTCCCTGCATCCTGCTCCCTGACTACCTGGAATGAGGATTATAGAGGGAAGTTGTTGAATTCTTCACGCTCCGATTCGTAGGTTTTTGCTCCCTTTTTTAAAATAGAATGCTTGTAGTTTTGTTGAATTCGGAAAGTGTACTGTGGAATTTATTTTGTTAACTACCCAGTTTATTAAATTGAAAAAACATTTAAAAAAGTTTAGATTTTTCTAAAAGAAGCCAGGTTTTTTCATCTTCATTATTTCAATGTTTGTTCGTGGGTCCTTATATATTTTTTTAGTAAAGTGTATGTAAGTGGAGCTTGTCAATAAACCAATCTAATTTAACGTTTTACTTTTATGTTCGTGTTTATAAATCAGTATTGATAAATCGAATTTAGAAATTGTCCTTATAACACACAGGAACAAAAAATATCTACACTTCTTAACCTAAACAACTAAATAAATAAAAGGAACTCTATCCAAAATATATATTAAGTAACTAAAGATAGAAGACAAAGTTCAGGTCACCGACCACAGGTAGAGTGCCCAAAAGGCTGGCAACGTTACCTCGTTGGATTGCTATACTTATCCTCTGTCCGAGGTAAGCACCAGCCCTTGTGTTCAAAGTTGTCCTTAGAAGTCGTAAGTCGAAATTAAAATCGTAATTCACACAACAGGCGTCCTTAAACTTTTGAAGTGCTAAAATGTTACCGTACAAAGATAATCATCTAAATAGTAATCGAAGGTATCGGCGCATTCAAACGAAACCCAACTATTATCAAGTCCTCAGCTATTCTTAAAGATACTCATTCACCTTCGCGGAAATATTGGAAGGTCCGATTCTTTATCTGGCGATTTGTCAAAGAATCTGGTCGCGACGTTTAGTGGAAATCGATACGACAGGAGCGCAGGGAATCGGCGACTATTCTGTGAAAAGCGAAAGGAGAGATTCGGCGAGTTCTAACCCCTGATTTTTGTAGTGTGTATTTGTGGCAACATTCCGGATGAACTGGTTTTGATGTGATTTTTTGTTTAAAAGATGTCTTAATCTTTTCTGATGTTAGTTTTAATTCCGTGTTGGCAGAGTGTACTCGTAGAGCCGTGTTGGCAAAATGGCATCATTCTGTAATGTAGGTCGGTAAATTCATCATCATCTTCCTGCCCTTATCCTACCTTACGTAGGGTCGGCACAACATGTATTCTTCTTCCATTTCCCTCTATCTGATTTTTCGTTTCCGAAAATTAATATGCGCTTTCTCACATGCTCTCTATACTGTTAAACATCATCGTGAAGTAAATAGACACACCCGTCCATTCATTGCGCATAGAACGTCGCTTAACTTCGATGATCTTTTGAGAAGATTAAAGAAGTACCGCAAGTTCCATTGATATATAAACATATATGACAATAATGTTGAGGTATCTGTATATACCTATCATAAGTACCTACCCTGTGAAAAATGGGTCACAACACGGAACACAACGTAAAAACTGACAATACCAACCGGGTGCATTTTATACGTACTAAAAAATTTACCAACACCATCAGAAGTAAACACGTTTTTAATAAAATCGTGTCACTGTACCTATAAAGCTTCGTGTATACCGACGATTATAATAATAATATCGCTAAGAAGCTAATCGAAGTTAATCGATTTAAAGCGGTTAGAAGAATGGAAGCATCCAAGAAGACTACAATAAATATTGGTTCGTCTACTTACAAAAAAAAAGCTGTGTTGGTCTTACGAAAAAGGAAAACATCGTGAGGAAACCAGTTAGCTTTCTAATAGCGTCGATGGGCTTGCAACCTGTCACGTATGGAATGTTAACTTCTGCAAAATGTGAGAATGTATCAAATATGTATTTGGACATACCTCTGACTATCCCCTTAGACATCTTCAAAATGATCTATAAATTGCATAAAGATCTGAAATAAATGTCTTCCCCTCCCTGGGATACCGTCGTCGTTTTTTATTATACATACGAAAACTTGTAGAAATTAAAACAATACAGTTTGTCTGGGAGGTGTAGGATCCATCACAATAAAATTTGAATATAATGGTATAAACAAACGCAGCTCGCGAGTAAAGCTTTATTACGTGATGTAGCGGCTTTATGATTTTAATTTGAGTCTTGCCGGATTACGACTTGTTTTACCATCTCCGAGTAAAATCCCTAATAACCTAACGTCCAGATGAAAATCAGGCCTTTTCATCTTTACTAGATGATTTATATTTTATATAGAGTCAGGCGGCAAGCTTTGCCTACACTTAACTGGACACTGTAGGGCCTGGGACATTGTTGAGATGGATTAGGCTTGTCCAGCACCTAAACCACTCCTCAGCTTAACCGGCCATGTCCACAGGAAAGACAATGGGGTTGTGACAAACGTGTGGGGCTGACTAGGTAAACATCGATAAAGGCACACTTTAATAAGCAATAACAAGTATTTTGCATTTAAATACTGCAATCCAACAGATTTTCATAGTTTATTAACATTATTGTTCTGCAGAGCCAAGATTCAAATTTTTACTTTAACCTTCAGTTCTAAAACCAAATATAATCCATCGTGAGTTCTTTTGAAGGTGATAGAACAGTTCAAACCTTTGTTTGGTAACCAGCAAAGTCCAATATTGAGTCTAAAAAGTAAAAAAAGATAAAAAAAAATTATTCACATTTCTAATACACTATGGTTGCCCCAAAACCAGATACAGAACAAAGACAAACGTATGTCCTGCCACAGGTTTCGAACCTGAACTAAGTATGTAGTCGTTAAAACAAGGATGCGTTTTGTAATCGCACGTAACCGACCCGTTAACGCGCACATTGTTAAACTGAGGTGAACGGTTTAACCGGGCGCGTAATCTTATCACGGACCATAATCGGCTTATTCCCGGTTCCGGCTGTCGCATCGATTGTACTAGCATCGGTGCAACGGTGAAAATCTGGAGTTTGTGCTTAAATCAACACTTTTAAAAGTGTATATATAATATATGGCTGGTAAAGCTGAGAAATAAAGATTTAAAAAAGCCATCTATATCATCATTCTCCAGCCCTTTAACCACGCTAGATACCTACTGCTTAAGGTTAACTGAAGAAAGTTAAAACGGAGAATATATTATCTGCTTGCCTCACAATTGATGTACATTTTCCTAGCGCGTCGCTGTTATTCCTCACAAATAATTAACGGTTTAAATGTATGTTATTTTCTAATTTTTCTTAGTTGTTATATTTCGTATAGAACAATATTTGCTTAGTTTGGGCCTAGATGGCGCTGTATGTCCACGAATTTTATTGGCGGTATGAGTATATTTGTAGCGTGAAACTTTATTTAACTATCTAATTGCTTTATACTTAGATATGACAATCCAAGGACAAACATATAGCCTTGTATTGTAGCTATCAATAGAAACTAGGACAAAGATAAATGTCTAATATCTATCTAGCACGCCTCTGTGCTAATATGCGCATTTATCGCTCATACTCCGTTTGAGCCAGTTTCATAATTCAGATTTATTTGTTTTGTTTATTTACTTGATAAATTGTCAGCAATTTCGAAAGCCGAATAACTGTTCTGTAAATTCAGTGAATATTCAATCTAGATATCAAAATGTATTGAAATTATTTAATAAAAATCTGAAGTGAAGAGTGATATTTTTAGATCTGTATAGTGATTGTGTAACGATTTACTAAATTTAAAATATTTACAACAGAATCGTGTGTATGAATATTTAAAGAGGTCGAATCGTGGGGTACTTATTATTTATTGAAAACTAATTCTCAACTCTGTTTAGTTTATAATATAAACTTTCAATAATCAAACTTAACCTTACTAGGTAGTTTGGGAACGAGGAACTAGTAAAATAATTCATGAATAATGTTTTCTCGGCTTATGGAGAGTTACATTAATTTTGGTTTTTTCGTGTCTAAAAGAGAACTATGTAGGTACCTCATGAATGTTTTAATAAGATCAAAATTCTCCGAATAATCAGAGCAAAGTGAAAAAGACAAGAGTATTTTTTACACACAGAAGCTTGCAACGCAAAAAAGGCTAGTTACGGCACTGCTAATCAGTACTGACGGTCCTGCGGTAGTTTTAAGACGTCAGAATCGCAGGGCTTCTCTTAATTTGATCCCTACAATACTTAAGAGGAGCCGGCGCGTGATAAATGGGTTTAATATCAGCTCCTAGGCACAATATTTACCCTACTAACCTTGCCCATTCTATTAATAACTTTGTGTGTTAACTAGCTTTCTCGGAATCTGATACCGTTATTAGAACTTAAAATAACTTTATAAAGTAAAAGTGAAAACGACCATGTTGCTGCTACTAACAAGTTACTACTTAGTTACTTATCTAGTTTTATTTAGACGTTGACTTTACAAAAATCTGTCTGAAGTTAAACAATATTATTTTCGATTATTGTGAGTGAAATTCATACTTATACTATCTTATACTTAAATTATATCAAAATTTATTTAACTTTAATCATTTTAATTAGGTCTAGTTTCGAGACAAGAGAATCGCTACCAATACCAACGAAATACAAACTTTTTTCTGCTTCATATTTCGATAAATTCTTATCATGCAGTTTTTTCTTCCGTAAAATACCGCCTCCGCATTTTTAAAGCCTTCAATGTAGCTGGCAAAGTGGCAAATCAGATAGGGTGCAACGATCAGCCGGTCGATTGAGCACAAAGCTATTTATGTACAACGCAGGTATTCAGGTCGTATGTGCATATCGATCCATGTTCTACATTCTCACGGCCAGATGGCTCCTGCGACAATGTCTTGGACTGCACTCAAAAATATTACGAAATCCATACTTCCGTACCCCCCTTAGAAAACTTACTTAGAGTAAAAAGTCTAAAGACTACCAGAGATAATATGTCTACCGCGTCTTGGGGATACAGTCGTGCGTGCCATGCCATGCCAAGCCATTAGGCCTTTAGGCGGCCTAAAAACTCCTACACCAGAGTTGGCCACTTGCTCATACGAACGAACGAGTTGTGTGTAATCATTTTCATTATCATTTAATTTTTCTATAAAAATATATACCTACATGACTGTATTCCCAAAAAGCGGTAGACAATTAGGCATATTCTTGCAGATATTTAGGCAGATTTGTCTATACTGTGTTACTAAACGGTGATGACTCCTATGACAATGTGTTAGCCTGCGCTTTACTTCTTAAAAAATATTTCGAAGTCATAAATAAAATTATTATACGGAGCGAGGATAAATATTTTTTTTATAAAGACTTTAATAATGTTTACTTTCGGAAATGAACGATTTACCAAAGCAATAGTATTTTTAAAAAAATGTAATAAATGTCCAATACTTACCTAATAACCTTATTATGTAAGTTTACGGGTAGGTACCTATGTACTTTAGTAAAGTCAAACTTCTTAAAAGATAAACTTTATTATCGTTAAACTCTTTCGAATCATAAACGGTCTATTAATTGCATCTCTAGCCCTTATAATTAATTAAATTTATAATTAAACCTTTTGTAAACGATATCTATATGTATATGTATACCAAGCATTGTTTAACTTGAGACATATTTAAAATGAGGTCATAACTCTAAACTTTACCCAAAAATCTTGATACTTATATTAATTTATACGTGAAAATGGTGCGTAAAAACGACCAAGACTGTTTCATCGAGCTTTTCGCGATTCTGTGTGATCAAAAGAACGCAGTTCAAAGGAGGAACATCAAAAAAGGTCAGTAATTTTATCATGAAGTTTAATACCGTTTGCCTTTGTAAAGAGAGTGATCTATGGGCGAATATACCGGCCATTCTCACTAGCAGTAAGCAAAATCTTTGGTTTTGCTTACCGCTGGTAGATATTTTACATTACTTTCATACAAAAAAAATCAAATATCTACCGTTATTTAACAAAACCAAAGATAGGTTATTGAGACTGGCCGTTATACCGGCAGCGGTGGCGCCGACCACGATTTTAAGTACGGTGTTTGAGTCGCTTGCTCTTTGTACATGTTCCATATCCTAAAAGGGTAGTAAAACCGGTATCTATTGGATAGTAAAAATGCTAGGATGCTAGCGAGTTAAAATTTTGAGTTGATTGAGTTTCCTTAAACATGTTCATACTCACATTCGTGGCATTGTTTGTTGTTATAGCTTATAGCTTCTATTAAGACAATATTTTCGCGTGGTCGTTCAAAGCTCGTTGCAATGTTGGTTAATGAGTGAAACGCCAACGTTTGAACTGCTAATTGAAAGCCTCGCTGGCGCTCCAATGGTTTTAGGTACAGCCCAAAGCCTCTATCATCATGGAGTACCTACCTACTATGAAAAAGATTATATCTTAGCAACATGTCTATGGAATCTTACTACGACAAATTTTACACTCGTTATAATGGTGGTTGTTTATTGATAATTTAATTTATTCTCATTTATTTCTTGTTATTTAATTCAGTCCTTGTTTAATTTCAAAGGTAATTATTTGTTATCTATATTCCGGACTTCCTCTCGCAGGAAACAACCAAAGTCTCACAATTTTGTTAATGTATTGTTGGTTTTTGTTTATAAATTTTGTTAATAAGCTGCGCTGGCCAAGTGTGATTAGAAAGTGGTTCCGAGGTTGTCGTAAGTTTAAATCTTGGAATATAAATACATGTACTTAACTACAGACATATAATTCATTTTAAAGTCTTTGTCGACTATGCCGTGCCATACCATGACCGTACTATTGGCCGTAACAGGAAAAAAATGTTGAATGAGACAATGCCCACTAGACCGTTCCGTTACCGTTTTGTCAGACGAGAAAATTCTGTTGTGTTTCTTTTCGTACCTGATACGGTCATGGCATGGCACGGTTATAGTACGTGGTAGTCGGGAAAGTCCATTAGCTGTTCAACGTATATGCGACTTTTGATGACGAAATCTTGTTCCCTTATTTATATTAATCAATTATTCTCTGTATCGCTGATTCATTTATCGATAAAATAATGATAAAAAGGAAGTGAATGATCATATTACTAGAAATATAATTTAATCTTAGGTATGAACAGTACCTAAGTGCAATCAAAGTTGACCGGAGTGAACTTAGCTATTGCGTGTAACGTCGCAGTAGTCGAAAATATCACTATCTCTGTTTCACGTATCGACAGTACGTGAAACAGAGATAGTGATATTTTAGATACGTCTGTTAAGCTCTTTCGTAACGACTGTAAATTGTGCGCGATCGCCTGGTGGACCCAAGTTTGCACCGTTCACGTTATATTGCGCTTACTGTCAGTAACAATACACTAAACAGATAACTTACAAATTACATGATTAAAATATTAATTTATCATCGATGAAAACAATCCTGACTCAAAATAACAAGAAAGCAACCTGTATCAGTTTGTTCTAATTGTTAGACCGAGTCTTATCAGGCGATACGTCTGGTATCAGTCGCGATACCAACAGTCTATTCCGAGCATCCTCGGGCCGTTTACTCTTTGCAAACAAACCAATAAAAATAACCTACAGACTCTATACCATAATATTTACATGAAACATATTTTTTTATCTGTGTTTTTTAATTTCGAACGCATCGATGCGGTCGAATGTAAACTTTTTTTATCTCTGAATTTTTGAATTTCGAATATGTAGTGCGGTAGATGCAATGTTATGATCGTTATGTAAAAGATATGAGATTATGGAGTGTGTTTTCGCATGGAAAAGATACAAGATTCTGGAGTGTGTTTTCGCAAATTTAAAGTGCCTGTGATATTATTGTAACAATGAGTACGTTTTGGCATGAGTTTTTGATCGCAGCTGCATCTCATCCTTTTCAGTCGATGCCAGTTGACCTCGTATCACCCTTTGATCTGGACAGAGACGGTAAATATGTATTTAATTATAAACGAGTAGCCAAAAAAACTGTACCTATATTTTACTAATAAGACCTCTGTAGAATAAAATCTAGTAAGAAGTAGTCTCTGTGTGAATGGTCTAAAAGATAAAAATATTTATTATCAAGTCCATTTTAGTATATCTGAAATACATTCACCTTTACAATTTGCTTTGTCATTTGAAGTAGAGCTCTTGAAAGTTGGATTTAGTACGAGTGTCTTTAGCCACAGCAACCACACAACCAATAACAAATACTCATTCATGAATATTTATATATTCAAACAGTAGATACCTACCTACAAAACACTTTTTTAAGTGAAGGTTAAAAGTTAATTATTTAATTTGTTTTAATTACACAAACGTACAAATCTCGTGCTTTGAATATAGTAGTTTTGAACGTTGGAAACTTCGTTTAATCGATATTACAAATATGGGTTCTTCACTAGTTGTTAAAAGAAGAAGAAGAACATACCGTATATTGGAAAGGATAATCTCCTATAATAAAGTCCTGAAACTTCCAAAGAAAAGGCGCTCGGTTTATCTTGAGCCCGAAACACACAAGGAACTCAAACAAAGACAACTCGCCTAAACAAACAGACGGACAAAACTGTGCCGTAATGTCCTCAGCCTTAATTGCACACCCAATTTCCAAATTATTATTTCAAACTTCATCAGCCTTTGTCAGATTCCCTTTCATTGTACCAAAAATAACTTTCAATATTATTTCAGCTGTAATTCTTGGAACGTTATACTTTTCTGAATAATAGAAACAAAAGATTGTAATTTCGGGTCATCGAATGACCCCTGAGTAATGAAGTATATTTCCATAAAAAAAATTGCCCTTTACATCTTTACTACATGATTAAAACAGTGTCAGTAATCTTTGCCGACACTTAACAGGACACTGTATTTATTGCCTGGGACATAGTTGGGATGGAATAGGCTTACAGTACCTGCCTAAACCATCAGCTTATTCGGCCATATCCACAGGTAAGACAATGGTCAATACGTGTAGGGCTGACAACGCCGCGGGTTTCCTCATAATATTTGCCTTTATTCCAAAAATTCCTTTTTTCATAAAGGTTGAGCAAACGGTGATATCGCAGTATCGTTTCGAGCGCACCTTATCTGCGTATACGAGATAAGAGTAGCTCTGTTGCCTGCGCAATGTAGCGCATTGTAGCGTTGTTTTCCGCACAGTTGGACGTCTTATCGATTGCATATCGATATATTCTTTATCGATAAAATCACGCGCTGTTTCTTATCGTTGTGCCGGGATATAACGTGTACTTGGAAAGTATGGAGTGACCTTGGCCTAGTTAAAATGAGGGTTCCGTGTTGGTCGCAAGCGGTCGAGTCTGCGCAGGAGTGTGCTTTACATGCGTGGTACTGTGGACTGGAGGCGTGTGAGAGAATGGTGGCTGCGAACCCTGTCATGATGCCGGCTTATCCTCCTATGGAGGTGATAGTCGCGGGACCCGCTTTTGTGAGAGCATGTTAGTATTTTGTCACTTTTCATAGTTTATACTTTAATTTTTGCTTCTAGTAAGAGGGTTTTGTATGTAATGGAAACGTGTAAAGTTCTATAGTAAATATATTTAGAAGAAAATAATACAATACAAAAGTAGTCACGATACAGACTGGTGTCAAAACCTTCTAATATGGTGATTGTTATGATTTTCAAATAGTAGTTAGTGCCACCTAAACTTATCAACCAATATTTTTTTTTATAACATACAGTTTAAATTTTTTTTCAAGTTGTTCAAGTGATCTAATAGAGCTTTTGCGAACTAAACTTTTACCTTCTACTTTAGTTAGTTAGCAAATTGGCAAAATACAACGGTTTAACTTATGTCGTTAATTTATAAATAAGGCTTCCAGTAGTGGTTATAATCAAGTTATGTATGATAATGACTTAAAATGCTACAAAAAAATACTACCATTTACTTTTGCTTTGCATACAGTTAAATAAACTTTTAATAAGTATAAAGAACAAGGCTTATATATTTTTTTTCTTTTTTTTTTCTTTATTTTGGCTTCGCACGGCTTGTTTTTCTTCAAAAGTGCACAACGGAATAATGACGCAACAAAAGCTCAATTTTTATGCCGATGTAACCTCGAAGCTGAGCCACCCTGTATACCTACACGTATGGATGGATGCGCGGGAACAATGCTAGTGCCAAACGCATTCGATAATTGCAATTGAATTATTCACAATGAATTCGCATAATTAACGTCAGTTTAATATTGGTTTTCGGTGTTGATTAAGTTTGTTTACATTTACACAACTTTTGTTTTTGGGTACAAAACCTAGTTAGTAGGATAATGACGAAGAGTTTTTGTGCCAATGATTTACAGCCCGTCTCGATAACCTTCTTCTTCTATTCTATACCAAATGTGTAAAGTGTCTTACAACAGTAAGCAAAACCAAGGACAGGTTTTAGAGGCCGACTGTTAATGGTGAGATGACGGCTGATAAAACAGAGTAGGTTGACCCCACATCGAAGAAGCTAAGCTTAGGGAGATGATAATGATGTTGGATGTAGATCTCAAAGTGCGCTATTAAGACTGCTCTTGGCTTCTCGCTTTACCAGTTTAATTACACAGACCTTGTCCTTTCGCAGGAACCTTTCACTAAATATAGAAAACAGGTACTCACCTAAATCTCCCACTCAAGTCGCCTTCATTATACCCAAGAATTATTCTCTCCAAAAAATACTAAAATAAAAATACTTCGTTAAATTCGAAATACAAGTGGTGGGGAAGTAATTAAGTATACAATCGTATTAAATGGCAGATGACGCCTCCACGCCGAAGTTGAAAAACTTTTATGAAAAATTAAAAATACTTTCATAATTATAACTTTGCAATAAGCTTTTGTAACGACGAATTTGATACAGAATTTGGATTTTTGAAGTAAGATAGTATACCTATAATAAGTGTAAAATATAATTATAATTAGGTAGAGTTAAGTGCTATGGGAACTAGATGACGAATTTATAATAAGTGTATATCTAGTCCGTGTACGTACCTAACAGATGAAGTATGTACTAAAATTGTACGTACATTATTTCTACTCTACGCGCGCAACTGTAATCAAATTGGCTAAATTTCAATGATAATGAAAAACATAGCTATATAGCTAAAATGCAACTACTACTGGCTCTTCTAAGATACTTCTAAGATCCAAAGCAAGTTATGAACAAAAGCGTACAGTCAAAACAAATGTAGTAAAATTAAAAACCTTGTGTTTTTATCTCATTTCCCATTACTTTGGAATGTTATTTTAAAAGCTAGCTTAATAAAAGCGTCGTTCCGATAGCCATACAAACGAGGCTCTGCTGGTCATCACTTTTGCGTTAAAACAGCCGGAACGAGCAAACATAATGGAAATAATTTTCTCTGTGCACCAGATTTAATGCCGTTTCACTCGTCAGTTGACGCTGTGCATTGTTGTAAGTACTTTGTGTAATAATCACTCGATTGCTGAACTTTACGGGCTTTGTATGACTTTTTGAGGATTCCCTTTTCTTTTTTTGGGCTTTTGTTTAGTGCGTATTTTTAAAATGGGTTAGCTCTAACGGCCAGTCTCAATAACCTACCAATCTTTGGTTTTGCTTACTGTGGGTAGATATTTGACATTTTCTGTATGGAAGTAGTGTCAAATATCTACCAGCAGTAAGCAAAACCAAAGATAGATAGGTTATTGAGATTGGCAGTTAGAGACTTGAGACTTGACAAAGCACGGATAAAGTCGACGATGATGCGAGTTTGCTCAGAAAATTTGCCTATTAACTCTCTTCTTTAAATAAAACTACGCGGTACGTATGAAAAATAAACAAAGACGCCGGCAGATTGTTGCTATTTGCGGCAGTACGCATAAAAAAGATGATTGGAAACTTAGGTAACTTTAATTTTCATCAGCGCTATTTAATATTCGCTTACAAAAGTATAGTTAATAGGTACAATGATAAGAATATCATAACTTATTCTTACGTTTCAGATAGTATAAATAGATTAAAATAACATATTTTATGACATTAGGAAACCTTAACACGAATAAAAACGTAATTTTTTAATGAAAACAACGATATATCAATTTTAAAATCTGTAATTAGATCTTTGCGTGCTATAAACGTGTTTTTAGCTCTAAAAGTGAACGCTAGAAAATGGGACATAATGTACCTATTATTTATGTCACTATGAATCAACTCAAAGTTCAGCGCTATATTTATTTATAGTTAACAAAACACGATTTCTTTTGCATAAATTACTGACTTAAAAAAGGGGGTTCTATTTTCGGCTGTATTTAATTTTATGTTGATAAATTTCTCCGTCAATTTAAGGACCAATTTTGAAAATAGTTTTTTGCTTATGGTAGTCCCATAATTTGGTGATGAAGATCTTCACAGAAATGCACCTCGAGCTCAGCTTACAATAATTATTTTTTTTAACCTATTTTGTCCCACTGCTGGGCAAAGGTCTCCCCCAAACTCTTCAAACCATCTCGATCTTTAGCTGCATCCCGCGATCCTATCGAAGGTGGCGAGATCGTCCCGCCAACGAATAATATTACACTTTTTATCGGAAAAAACAGTATTCTCTGTTCGCCGCCTCAAATGTAATTTTCGCAACAATAAGCAATTTTTGTATTAGTAAAGTTTGTCGGTAATTTGACAGCCCTCGTAATATACCGCTGACCCATTTCTAAAACTCTTTTTGAATAGTTCCTTTCAAGGCGAAACATTTACGAAATTGCAACGGAGTAAGTATTTGAAATTATTGTTCTTCTACCTAATAAAAATATAATACTACAAAGATTTGCTAAAATGCATTTATTTTTGAAATAATATTGTTCATTGCTGGAGTGTAAAATAAATAAGGGATAGAAAGCTATCCCTTATTTATTTTGTTTTTCTGTCATTCGGTCCAAAAAGTAAATAAATTCGTATGATCAAGTGGCCTCTGGTGACCGAGTTTTTAGGACACCTAAGGGCGTCCGTCATGGCTTAACGACTTTAAAAGCCGGAACTGACAATTTAAATTCCTAAACAGTAACTAACTGCGTAGCATTGGAAGATCTACGCCACCTTCTACGCCGTAGCTTATAGACGCGTAGCAGCGTTGCATTTCCTCTCTTTCAAGTGTCACGTTGTAAAAGGTGTAGAATCTCCTAGCTTTTAAAAATAATCAACGTGATTCAACTTGAGGTGCCACTAAATTGACTATACTAACTTTTTTTTAATTTTCATGTAGATATTTTCTGTCAATAGTGAAAATTAAAATCAGCTACTAACAAACTCCCGTTATTTAACCTAATTTATGTACATATTTTATCGAATTTATGAAATCCCATTGTCAAAGATAAATGTATTTCATCATCTTTAAGATTAGACGATGTCTAAGAGCGTTAGATGAGACATTGAGTTTAATACCATTATTATTATCTCGAGTGCGATGTAATGTTGGTTCAAAGCAACAATAACTAGTTTTGAAACTATATTTATTTATTTATTTATTTATAGGAAAACCAACAGCAGGAGATTACATATAGATAACTTAATAATAACATATAGCTAATTAAAGGTTTTCACGAGTAGACAAATTACATAGCAAAATGATGAAGTGCGAACACATTGTTATATATAACACGTTATGCAATGAAAAAAAATGAAATAAAAAATATTGTGGGTAAGTAAACACGTAAACATCATTAAAAAAGAAGACATTTTCTTAAATACTAACAATACGAACATTAAATATAAGATTAAATATGATTAATCATTACTAGCGGCGCCCCACGGTCTTACCCCCGATGAATAGTTTCCTTGGGAATACCGGGATCAAAAGTAGACTATTTTTTAATCCGGGGTATAAGCAATTCTGGTACCAAATTTCATTCAAATCCGTCCGTTTGAGCGTGAAAGAGTAACAATCACACTTACACACACACAAACTTTCACTTTATAATATTAGTAGGATTGATATTGAAATCTGAAAATTTTGGAGTAATAGGTATTCAAATAAGAAAGTAAATATTTGACCAATATAAAAAAAAATCTAATTATATATCTATGTAGCTATTTACTAACTCTATTTACGAGATGTCAAAAATAAGATTCTGTCAGTTATCTCGTGCGCAGTACATTTTTATTTGCCTATTTCCCCTATTTTGGGGAACTTGAACGTCAGGAAATAAGAAAATACGGGATTCGATTCGACCGAATTCCTCATCTTTAGATGTTATCATTAACGCAATACGTTAGCTGCTACAGTAGCTTATAGTACGTTTTATGGAAACTAACGATATTTACTTGTAATACTTATTTATTTATTTATTTATTAAGGCAACGCCAACAGTAGGTAGGTACACATAATTACACATTGTAAAAAACATTCATAATTCATACTTACATATACAATACATATGTGTAATATGAACTCCACGATCCGAAAGGGTATATTACTATATTTTGAAAATATCTATAAAAGTATATTATATTAGTAGGGATGACCCTCCAGTATATTGTAAAGATGCCATATTATGTGGTTTTATGCTAATTAAAGGTGCTGTGGTATTCCTAGCAAACACTTAATACATCTTACAACTAGCTCAACGCAGGCCACATAACACGCTGTAGCGTGTTATGTGGCCTATCCACACTTCGCGGCGCGAAGTCCTCAACAATCCACACACAGATTTGACAATATGAGAAGCCGTGTAGAATATACGATTGGAATCCAATCCACACTCATGTGTTGCGGTTGTTCACGGCTTCGCACGCGATCCTCGGGGGAGTGTAGATAAGCTATTGTAGTTTTAGTTTGTAATCTTAATCACTTATTAAATTATCATGTAGCTTATATTGCATACAATGTTACCAATATAATATTTACTTTTTAATCTAAAATAGTTTCGTCAAACTGTTATCTTGTAGAATCTGAAATCGATTGTGCAAATACTTAAATTATTCTGAAAACTCACCTACATTATTGTACGAGTATATTCTGCAGTTACGAGTACATATGTTATAATATAATACAATAAAATAATCAAAAAATCATAAGATTTGAAAAAAAAAAAATTATTTTCTTAGGAACGGTTGTACACTGCATCATGAAAACAATGAGTTAGATAACAAACAATAAAAACTAGGGACCAAGCAGATAGCAAGCTCAAAAGAAGGCAAATCAAGATAAATAGCCTAATTAAAATACAAAAGAAAACGTTAACAAAAGTCGTATTTTGTAAAAAAATGAATTTGTTGGACAATAATTGTTGGACAGTACAACAATACTTTGTAAAATATTTAACTCTAAACAGGCAGTCCAGTTAACGGAATCGTTAAGGAAACGACCAGCAGGCCGCAAACTGTGTTTGTGGGACGCAGTACCGTAGGGGTAAATACACAGAGAATACTAGAATACTGGACAATGGACATTACGAGACTTGTAAGTTCATAGTCATAGGGCATATAAATATCAATATTTCAAACTCATATTTTAACATATCAAAGGACCGTCAATTGCAGTTTACATCACTTTCAATAATGTACAGTCAGCGTCAAATTGATATGAGCGTCTAGACTAGTCAAAATGATCTGAAAAACATAAAATAAATTTGATTTATGCAGTTAGAATCATCATATTGTTGCAAGCTGCTTAGGTATAGGTGCTTGCAACAATATGATGATTCGAACTGCGCATATCAAATTGCTTTTATGGTTTTCAGATCATTTTGACTACTCTAGACGCTCATATCAATTTGACGCTAACTGTACCTACGTGTGAAGAATATTTGCACTCAAATCGTAGCAAAGTCAAAAGTTAAAGATTTATACTAAGAATCTGTAGTAAGAGTTCTCTACAATTTGTTTAGCACTCTAAATAAACAAACATAGTCTAGGTTAAAGCTCTGAGTACTGAAGTTTCTACAATGATCGTCAATGAGTCACGCAACATTATTTACAAAGATTATTAATAACAAAATAGGTTATTCCGTGCTTCAGCTGAATAAAATCAATCATTCTGTTCAATTGTATCCGAGCTTTACAGAAGCATTTTATTCATTTTCCCCCCAGTAGTACGTCTATAAAACGTATGTTACTTAGTTCGTAAACATGCATTAGGTAGTTTGGTATGTAGGTCAGTATATAAGATGGTTTCACAGTCGGTAATTCTATTTTCTTGTTCATCGGTATAGAGTGAACCTCGTTATTGTAACTCGGGTCAAACTTGTGAACTTAATTGCAACTCGCGTTTAACTGTAACAACACACATAGTTTAGTATGTAGGTAATCATACTGTTATGTATGTTATATTATAACACAAGTCATTTGTTTTTCATTAATTCTGTTACACTTGACTACATTCATTTAGCAATGAAATAATAATGAAAACTACATAATGTAAGGTACAAAATAAGATTTAGGCCTGATTATTCTACCATTATATTTTTCAAAATGGCAGCCAGTTAACGTTCTAATTTTAAAACATTCTTTTTTTATAAGGCAGTTAATAGAAACATCACTAACCAGCTCTCATACTAAAGGAAAAAAGATTGTAAAACTCATTTTAGCCTGTAGAAAGTCGGAAAATATGAAAATAAATTATTCACAGACACTGAAATTCAAATCAAATCGCAACCCTTTGCCATCATTCGTCATTACGAAGTCCAAAGGGTAGAAATGAAATGCAATTCAGTCGGTACACTTTCTCCTCGGAAGACAAAGGGGACGCGTCAAATCCAATCTGCGGGGACGCGGGGACGCTTGGCAAACGCGACTGCGGCCGACAACGGGCGGTCGACGATGTTTTTCTGATTTATAAATCGCTGTTTTCCTTTGTTATCTTTAAAAGACTTTGTTAGTTACCTACACTTTATTTATGAAAATTGAGACTAACATTTGACAAAAATACTTTTTGATTCGAAATGTTTTAGTCTGTGTAACAACATGTAGACGTAGAGGTTTATGATTATGTTTGCGATTTAAAACGTCTCTGCCTCTTATTCGTCGGTTTTAGATGTTTCATTCATTTATTCATTTGATTTATCATATCATCAGTTTGATACAAGCTTAGTCTTCCAGCTGTTTGCCCACTCGCATTCACATCCCAATATACATTATATTTATTGAACTAGTTAGACTCGCCAGTAGATAAACAAACACTGTATATACCATAGCAATGGTTCATGAATAGTATAGGAAGATTATTTAATATTACTATAAGTATATTACTTCCTAAGATAAACAAACTCAAGTATTTCTTGGCAAGCCGAGACTGTTTCTTGGATATTGCCAGGTCGCATTAGGGGTCCCATCCGAACGAAAACAAATCGCGACAATATGCCGTCTAATAATACTTTCCTGATCCTTACAAACAAACTAGCACTCGGTTATCGGAGTAGAAACATAGGATTATATGATGAGGTATGAACCTATTATGTACTTACTTACTTTATATTTTATTTATGTATTGTAATAGAAACAAATAAGAATAGATAGGTAAGAAAAAAAAATACAAACAATAGAACATAGAATCTTCTCCTTTTTTGAAGTCGGTTTTAATTAAATACTTTTTAGACAATTACAAATCAATTTGACATTTAGTAAGCTAATTATCATGGATTGACCATGACTCTATCTAGGTTATTGTTACTGTTACTACTCATATTATGAACTTTACTAAGCGCATCGTTCTAGCATAGTTTTCAACTCCTATTAAGTTCCCAACAATCTCGACAAACTTGTCGTTATTCATACTAATTTCTGATATTTATAACAGACTTGTAGTCGGCCTATAACTTTAGAATGCTAAACCTTTTACCATCTGTTTTTATTGAATTAGGTATTAGCGACTTAAAAAAGGCTTGCTTAACATGTAAATTTAGCATATTAGATTGATTAACATAGATCTCTTAATACGAGTATGTCTCTAAGATGAAGCGCTTCTTCATAGAAACAATAAATCGTAGCCAAACCGTCATTCTGTGACAAGGGTCTTGTACAAGGAAAATGATAGAAAGATATTTCATTTTTATAATAAAACGTATGAGTTTTTATTCAGGATAAGCTATTTTCTATGTTAGGGAATAGGATGTGGGTTCATGCAAATATGACCTTTTATTTAAGAAGAGAAAATTGTTGGGTTTTATGTCTGCTTGTGATGTGGTGTCGAGTGTCCGATGAGAAAAGGACATAACTTATTCATAATACAAAGTTTTACAGAATATTTTTGTATCTAACATTTATATTTGACGACCTCTGTGGCACAGTGGGCGAAAGCCCGCCTGAGACGCAGAGGTTGCGGGTTCGATCCCCGCTACGGGACAAATGTTTGTATGATCTGCAAATATTTGTTTTGTGTCTGGCTGTTTTCTATGTATAATATGTATGTATTTACAAAAAAAAATATGTATCTATGTAGTATATCAGTCATCTGGTTACCATAACACAAGCATTAAAATGCTTAGCTTGGGACTAGATGACGCCGTGTGGAATGTCCAGGGATATTTATTTAAGTATATTTATTTATTTATATATCAGTCATTTAGATACCTATCATGTTTATGAGAATAAGGATCACTGTGTCCCCGAGGACTGTTTCGGCACAATCTGTGAGATTTTCAGTCACTTATGAACTTAGGAAAAATTTTAAGGTGGTGGTGTGTGGATATTACCTACGTCGCTCGTGGCATGCAATTTGATGGTAAATAATACTAAATTAAACTATGCGATACTTATGTTACTTAAACAGATATTATTATTTTTTCGACCCACTCCATCCACATTCAAATTTGGATGAAAATACTCTTCAAGTCAAATAAAAAACAAATTACATTCACCAGTATCTGCCAAGTATTTCTTTTGTTACAAAAATATCGTATAAAAATAGCAGATAATAGAAAGGATAAGATAATATTTTTGGTCGGTAAAAATAACACTTGCAACCCTTTGCATGTTGAAATAAATTGATTCATCGCTTACGGGCCGAAGCTGGGGCTGATTTATGCACATTTTTAACATATTTTTAGTTAATTGATAAAACACTACCATGTTGATAAAAAAAGTGAAAAATTTTGCACTAAATAACAAAGGAAATACTTATTGATCAACTATGTAATCTTTTAGAGACAAAACATACGTTATAGTGATTGGTGAGATGAAATTAATCCGAAATTGGTCTATGCCTGACATATATCATGCTATGATACATCATAATCAGTAGGTACTTACTTTTGTCTGTTAATTTTAACGAAATCGTAAACCAAAAAAAACTAAATAGTATTAATTATTAATTGGTATTTAATAAGTCATTTTCAAAGAATATAAATGCTCAAAGTTCTAAAGATGTGTACCGTGTCTAATAGGTATACCTTCAGCTGTATTTTTTTACAATGCGCAAATAAAGTAACAAATTGTCTATGTTTTTATATTTTCTATTTTTATTTCACAAGAATATATATTAAATTACGCAGTTACTTGGACTGCCCGTCGAGGCGCATTTAACCGACTCGCCGGCAAAGGAGTGTAATAAGCTTCAGACGTTCCACTTAGTTCCGATCGGTCTGCTCGATAAATTGGATCTTTGAGAGTGGTTACTTGTAGATAATATGTACCTACCTCACATTCAACTTTGCTCAGCACTTTGTCGAAAAGTAAAAATGATAAGTAAGTAAGTTCGTATGAGCAAGTGACCAACTCTGGTGACGGAGTTTTTAGGCCGCCTAAAGGCCTCCGTCGTGTCTTAATGACTTTAAAAGCCGAGACCGACCATTTAACGTGCCCTCCGCAGCATGGAAGCGCTCAGATATAAATGCCACTTGCGGTCACCCATCCAAGTTGTGACCGCTCAGAACGTTGCTTAACTTCGACGATCTATCAAGAACGTAGCAAGCTTCGCCACGAGCGTTTCAAAATTCAAGTAAAAATGATAAAAATGACAATTTAAAACTCAAGTCCTTACATTTCACAAGATGTTTTTAGTACAGCTTCGGTAGGCAGCCTTCGCCTCCTATTGGTGGTTGAAACTTTCTAAAAATGGAGTAGACTTGCCCCAACACCTAAATAATTTCTGATCACATTTGCAGCTCAATCGGCATTAGTAATAAGAAATACATATGGTTTTTGTAATTCATGATATTACAATAGTTTTTTTACTCGACTACTCGGAGGTTATGAATATTACAGTGCAAAATAAAACTATAAAAGGTAACCGTGAAACAGCCATTATCAAGGCTATTTATTTTTCAATAATAAAACTTCTGTTCGTGTTACACTAGGTAAGTAGGTATATCCGCTACAAGACCCGACTTTGCAGGAAATTCAGCGCGAATCCAACAAAATCTAATAAAATTACTCTTAGTCAAGACCTAGCCCGTGACTAATGTAAAACACAGCCTTCCGGACAGCCACCCTAAATAGTACACACAGCTTTAAGCTTTATACTACCGCTGCTAAGTTTGAAAATAGTTTGGTAGATCCTAGCATTTCTTTGTCCCGTTTTGATTTCTTTTTAATGGAATTTCGGTTGCAAAGCTCACTCGAATACTTGGAGTAGTTGTGGGTTTTCAAGACTTTTGTTTGGTCTTTCGAGCCGGATTACGAAGTGCACTGGTTTCAAAGTGCCCTCAGGTTTTTGCGAATGCGGTGCTTCAACTGATGAATGGTTTGAAGCCTAGGGACCTAGTTTAAATTTCGGGTCCAATTTGGGTTATCATTGCGGTTTCTTTGATGTTAGTTTGGACTCTTTGAGCTTCTTTGAAGCAATCACTGAGCTTGTTGATTTATTAAAAGGATTATTTGAACTCGTAACTTTTGTGAACTCATTTAATTTTACGAAATAGGACAAAATGATCATGCTAACATTGTTTATTATGAACTTATTATTCTTGTTTGGCCGAGTACTTTTGTGGATTACTCCGCTATAAAATTAATGTTAGTAGGTAACCTACTAAAACTTGTTTTCATAATAAAAGTAACTTTCCTAGGCTATTCCATAATCCCATTAATAAACTTCTTCATAACTACACAAAGTGGCCTGCCGAGCCTTATGACGTCACATCCCTTAGCTAATGCGTCCGGTCAACTTTGCTCTTAGCCACTTCCGGCGCAGAGATAGAGATAATGAAATGCCATAAAGTGCGGTCTGCTAATGATGTTGAAGCACTTGATGAGTAATAAATAAAAAATACAAAAATCGTATTTTTTTATTCATTACTTATCTCATGATCATTATTTTACAATGAGAGGTTTTTCTTTTGAGAATTAAAAAAAAAATAGTATCCAAGAACTCGGTAGATGGCGTTACTTTTTACTACTTTACTTTTTTTTTCAAGCGTCCCCCTATGGTGGTATTAATGAACCGATCTCAATTCGCGAGAGTGACATAGAATGATTCAAAAACCCACAAGATAAAACGAGACCGCCATAGTACTTACCCGGGTTAGTACGATTTACCACCCTAGTAACGTAGTCAGTTCAACGCCATCTACAGAGTTCTTGGAAACTATGTTTTTTTTTTTAATACTCAAAAAGAAAACCTCTCATTCAAATAAATAATTTTCAAAATGCTAATCATTTTTTTTATTACAAAAGGAATTTAATATTGGAAATTTCCTTTTCAGTTTTTAATTTTTTTTGTTTTGAAATTCGAATCCTATTTTTTTTTGTTTGTTCGGCCAATACATTAATCTGCACAAAATCTTTTCATCCTCAACAATGCGCAAACTCTTTACAAATTTATTGATCAACGTCCCAATTCCGAGATGATATTTCAATAGAAACAGCGGTCGGAACCAATCGAGCCTTTCTTCGTTTTCCAATGAAAATAATGGCACATACAATACGCCTGGAAAATAATCTTTTAGGGATAACATCTCAAAGGACTAGTATCCAATGGCGCAAAGCGACACAAATAATGCTGTCAGCCTAGACGGGAAAAAAATATCATTTCTTATTTATAAAAAGATCCATAATAATAATTCTGTATGTGATACGTTTGTGATACATTAGAAATGTAAAGAATTACAGAATCAGTGTAAACGTGAACGCAAAGAGTGATCGTACCGCGATTGCGAGTCAATCTTACCCTGATGATACGAATAATCGAAACATGTCAAATACGAATTTACGAATATCGGTATATCAATCAACTATTTTTTTACGTGAATATTTTTGTGAGTAATTTTTAAATAGCAATTATTTTCACGTTATTATTACGTGATGCAGAACAGTTATATGTGCTCAATTGTCTCAAGAATAGAAACTGAGAAGGTCGCAAGAAAATTTAATAGGATAGAAGAACATTGTAATGGTTTCCTTGCGTCAAGAACACAAATAGAATCCAGTACAATAGATACATTGATGGACAAGTGCTTTATGGCTGAAAAATCTTTATTTAGCGCTGGACGGGCACACAATAGCCACTGCGATAGAAAAGCTATACCTAATAAACCTAACAATTTTCGACTCTACGTCAACGGAATAATAGTAAAATTCTGTTTTCCCCACAACTGTATTTCTAGGTAAACAAAGTTTAAATTCGATATAAAGTTCGAAGCTTTAGCTTATTTTTCTCTTTCGACTAGAATGCAATTTAGGAGGGAAATAAACGAGTAAATGTTGGTGCTTGTTGAAGAAAAAATAGAGTTGTTACATTTTCTGGGTAGAATAAAGCAGTTAATTTAAATGACAGCGTTTAGGTTTTATAAAAAAGCTTGCCAAACAAATCTTTTTGAAAACTTTAATCCGTAGTAGGTAGGTAGGTACCTACCTAATGTATAGGTAGGAAGAAAAATACTAATGCTGACTGCATAATCGACTTCACCAATAGACAATAGTATTATAAAACGACTTCATAAATAAGTAGGTACTAATAGGCGGCATTATGCCAATTTAAGTTGCGAATTTCGCGATACTTATTCCAAATTTTACTTGAATTTGACTACTAGGTACCTTCATCTCATAAAACAACTCGTGCTTTGTCTTTGTTGAAGTTCCAATTTACCAGTTCACATACAATCGTGCTACGTTCCAATCTCAGCTGTCCAATTTATGAATTTCTGCGCCCTCAAGGCATCAATGTAGGTAAGTACATGGTCCCGACAAGCCATTTTCACAAACAGACGGCCCTCGTATAAGCTGCGCTACAAAAACATGAATGTCGCCACTGCAAAACACAGGTCAAGCGCTTGCCTTGTTTTTACTGGTATTGTGGAATGAACTGACTATGTGATAATAAGGACATGTGGGCTGTAAACTCGGTTAAGCCTTTTGGCCTTTGTCAACTTGTAACATTGTGGATCTGTGGTGTTGGTGTTCTTATGATTCCAACTAATTGTAACTTTATGTCAGTTTTTAATTTTCGAATTGTTTTTTTTAAGCATTTATTAAGGCGGGAATGATAAATGTGTCAATATTTATGAATTTTGTTCACCTTTACTTATCACTTTAAGTCCTAATAGTTCCTATATAATACACATATCATATTATTATGCATAATATTCAGCCTTGTTACCCAAATCAATTGGCAGAGATCACGGATTTCTGATTTTTATGAGTTTTTTTATGAAGAATGTTAACGTTAAGTCTTTGTATGTAAAAAAAAGTTATCAGAATCAAAGTACTGAGACTATCGTTTACAAAAATATTATGTAACTTTATCTAGAAAAAATAAAACAAAGTATCCATCGTTCTACAGAAAAACTAATTTCATAAAAGATCCAGTATCTCCGAATGAAACCCGTCCCTCGCTGTAAGTTCCGCGGGAATGTAATGGAAGCTAATGGAATTATACTTGTTTCAGTTTTCCCGAATGTTCCGGCGGCGCCTGGCATGCCCTGCACGGGCGAGGATAGTAAGTATTCTTTTTATTCTAAATTGGGAAAGGCAAGATACGAGTGGAAGTCCTTATATTGGAGTGCATTTTAAGTGGGGAAAAGGTGGCAGGATGGGTCAGTCTTGGGAGTCATAATTTTTAAAGTAGGGAAAAATATTGGTCACTCTAGCTAGAAGAACACTTTTATTTTGTGGTATTAGATGTGGATAGGGTATAAGTTCAGGGGGAAATCCTATAACGATAATTCTAACTGTGGAAAGGAAAGATGGATCACGGTAGACACGGGCGTGCCACACGGGCCGTTTTGAATAGTAAGTAGGTATTCTAACAAGATAGGTCGCTGTGTGTGTCCTTTATTTTGAAGTGTATTCTAACGAGATATGTCTCTGTAAAATTATGTGAGTGTATTAAAATATTGCTAACAGTGGTACAGTAGAAAAACACTTAGAAACATTCTCGTAGTTTAATGGTTATTTAAGTAAGTTCGCATGAGTTAGTAGCCAGTTCTGGTAACGAAGTTTTAGGCCGCCTAAAGGTCATGGCATAACGACTTTAAAAGCCGAACCGACAATTTAACGTGCCCTCCGAAGCACAGTTATATAACCACGGGGATGATCTTTTTTGATACTTTTATTTATATACAACGTACAAGCTCAAATTGTAGATGTTATGTTCTCATCGTTTCTGAAGAAAGCTGAACATTGGCTTTAAATTCAATTATAACATAGATAACAAATAACACTCTACACTACAACCAAGGCACTATTATACCGCAAGTACGAAGCAAATTCACAAATTCCCACAGTATAAATAGTAGAGCGTTACCGCACTGCTTACCTACGATAGCCGGAATATGTACACAGGGTTGCCACTCGTCATATTTACGCAAATTCGCCGAGTGTCGTCCATTTATTTTAGGACTGCACATTGCTTAGGTACTATTTACTTTAACTAACTTTTAAAAAGATAAATATTTCGAATTTAAAAAACATTTATTTGAAAAAATATTATGTAAAAATATATCTAAGTATAAGTAACTAGAAAGGTACCTACTTAAATTTAGATGGTAGGTACTGAAGCATATTCAAACATTTTTTGAATAAATCATTTAGTCATAAATATTGACTATCAATTACTTTACTCGTTCAAACTTACATCTAACTGACTGATTTAATAATGTTTAAGTAGGTAATAGTGGCAATTCTGAGTGTCGCAAAAGCTAAACTAACCTAATTAAAACTATTGCCATCCCTTTTATTCCCATCGCTATGAAAGGGACGGCAACAATTTTAGTTAGCTTAGTTTAGCTTTTGCGACACTCAGAATTGCCACTAATGTCTTCATAATATAGTATCTTAATAAGTAGTGGTACGCGTTATTCACGTAAGCTCTATCTAATTGGTTCGTGATATTGCTGACGTTTCAACTGGCAACCCTAATTTCTTTGTGGTTCCCCGCGCAATTTGAGTTTGCGTAGCTTCCAATCGGATGTTGCCAGTATAGGTACGAATATCGGGCCTTGCCTCACCACCATTGTTATTGCATTATGACAGACAATAATTATATAAATGATAGGCAATATGGGTTTCAAAGAAACAAATCCACAAGACATGCAATTTGTAGACTTGTACAGGACATATTCTCGGGATTGGAGAGATCACAGAAAACTTTTGGAGTCTTTTGTGATCTTTCTAAAGCATTTGACTGTGTTTCACATGAAATATTACTCAATAAATTAGAACATTATGGAGTTCGTAATACAGAACTTTATTTATTTAAATCATATTTACTGGATAGAGTACAAGTGACCGAGGTAAATGGAATTCGATCTGATAAATGTTATAACAAAGTAGGTGTTCCGCAAGGCTCAATTTTAGGACCACTCTTATTCTTAATCTATCTTAATGATGTTTCTGTTGTTTGTAATGATGTAGTCGATGTTGTATTATTTGCTGACGATACAAGCCTCATTGTTAAAGACAAAACATGTAATGGAGTTAGTCGGAAGTTCTGCACAATCATACCGAATATTGAAACATGGTTTTCTGTCAATAACCTATTATTAAACATTGATAAAACTCTAGTTATGCCATTCTGGTTAGGGACTAACTCTACGGCTTTCAAGGATATGCAGTCGACATTGAGTGAACTATCTTTACCGAGTAGAAATAAAACAAAATTCTTGGGATTATGGCTAGACTCAAAACTAACATGGACAACTCATATAGATGAATTAGTAAAGAAGCTTGGTTCTGCATCTTATGCTATAAAAAAAATAAAAGAATTAGGCGGTATAAAAGCAGCAAAATGTGTTTATTTTGCTTATTTTCACTCTCTCATGGTATATGGCATTATGTTCTGGGGTACAGCTGCAGATTCAAATAGAGTTTTTGTGCTGCAAAAACGAGCCCTAAGAAATATACTAGGAATGCGAAGAACTGATTCATGTAGGGATAGTTTTAGAAAATTAGGTATTATGACTATGACATCAGAATTTATTTATCAAAATATATTACATGTACGTGAAAATCTAAACCATATGACGCTTAAACAAGAAACACATTCCTACAATACCAGGCACAAAATGAACATTGTAGTTCCTAACACTAGACTTGCTAAAATAAAAAAAAGCTTTGTATCAAGATCAATTGAACTGTATAATTGTATACCTGTTGACATACGAAGTACGAACAATATAGAATTTTATAGATATGTGAAAAAATGTTTAGTTTATAGAAGCTACTATAATATTGACGAAGCCCTAGCGGATAAAAAATACATATTTCACGCTGTTAATGACGATGATATATAACCTACTGATGTATAATGTCTTTTTTCTATTCTTATTGAATAGCTTCTTTTATTGTTTTAAAATGTAGCTTTAAATTAATTAATTTAATTGTATAATTTTTTATTGAGTTGTTATGACATTGTTTTCTTTTTTACTGTGGAATTTTTGACGAATCTAAGTGCATGTACATGTCGAAAGAGAAATAAAGATTATGATTATGATTATGATTATTATCTGTGGTACACTGACAGTGCGGGAAAGTGAGAGGGAAATAGGAAAACTAGCGATTTGATTATGTATGGAAATTGGATGGTTCTTTGCACGAGCGTTTATTGGTCTAAGGAACTAAATAAGCGGTTCCTGCTTGTGTTTAGGTATTAAGGTATGTAGAGTATGTATTGCATGGTACAGTTATACTAGACGCTTTTTATATTGATACCGCGACAAAATGTAGTAGGTAGTCTTCATTTCAAAAAAACTAGGTAAGTACCTACCTAGGTACGAGTACTTATATTTTGGGTGGTATTGGTCAAATAAGGTGAGAATCCATTTTGTTTTTTATTCATTTATTTATAGGATTCAAGTTAATTCGCTAGTAGGTAATCTACAAATATTTCAGATAAACATAACGTACTAAAGGCGTGGTGACTGGTGACGAAATCACGATGTTGCCAACAAAATATATCAAAGATAAAAATATATCAAAACAAATATTACCAACATCCATTTCTTCATTATCCCTACCAATAACTTACACTTATAAACAGTCACCGAATTCCTATTACTGATAAGATAATATCGATAGCAGGTTAGTACCGTCGCGTCCGGCTGATCGAAAGCCGAGGTTTTATAATGTAAAGGAGTTAAAGTACATTATTCGTGGTATCGTACGATGCGATACAAATGTCTTGTTCGGTCGAAGTTGTCAAATATCTATTGTCGGGGCCACCAAAGCAGATTAAAGGTGCAGTGTTGCTATTATAAAAAGTCACGTGTTAGCCGCTTTATTGACAAATAATTAACAATATTAAGAATGCTGTACACATGGGCGTGCCGACGTGGGTCGTGAGTTTTAACTAGCTTCTGACTACCCTGTTAGACAGGAAGGATTATGAGTTCTTGACCAAAGAGAATGGTTTCTGTACCTGTAATGAAAGTTGTGAGCTTGTTTACTTTTTTAAAGCTCATCTTTTATTGGTAAAATGCCAGTGTTTTGTCCACCTTTAAAAACACTGTAAGTACAGACATTTTAATGTTTTTGTCTGTACGCTGAGTATGACCACAAATAAAATAATACTATACTAGTAGGTACCTATCTTAACCTAGATTATATTATGAACCTTGTTATAGTTTTATCTTTTCCGGTATCAAAATGTAATACAATCACACTCCTTAATCACACTATCACGAATTTCTTAATAAAATAGAGGAAGGTACGAGTAGGTATATAAAATACCTGTAAAGAAATTCAAAAACTAAAACTTACTAAATCTACATTTATTTATAGCGATCAATTCGATAAGAATCAGCTTCCAAACACGAAA
Organism: Xanthorhoe designata; assembly: GCA_963582015.1. Taxonomy (NCBI): domain Eukaryota; kingdom Metazoa; phylum Arthropoda; class Insecta; order Lepidoptera; family Geometridae; genus Xanthorhoe; species Xanthorhoe designata. Next base: position 9,626,765 of record OY757046.1, read on the forward strand.
TTTTTTCATTCGATTCATTAGTAGACATCATTATATTCGAAATATTACCGAGCTATTCGTATTTTCGCTACCTTTATCAATTATTTTTAATAAACTGCTTGGCGAAGCAATAACTATTATTTTTCGTATGACGGGTATAGCCGTTAAGCAGGTCATGCAAGTACCTATAGTATCGTAATTCCGTCGCGTGTGCAAAGATTAATGACTAGGGTAGCGAAAGAGGTGTGTTAGTGCTCGATCGCGCCCCAATTTCAGGTAAATATGGCACATTTAAGGAAGGAGATTCAGTATTTCGAAATGTTTTTTATGCAGAAAACTATTCAGATTCGGAGAAATTTATAAAATTCGTGTTTTACCGTTAAAAAAATCAAGAAATAATTTCTTAATTTTTTATGCTGCTTATGAGTTTAAAACGAAATCATGTTGTTTATTATCTAAAATAATGGGTTGTCATGTGAAGTTTAATTAAAAGTTTTGTTGAATATTTAGCAACATTTCTTTAATTCATACCTTTTTATAAAAATCTTCTAAACCATTTTCCGCTAGCTGACTATTTAGTGCTTCAAGGGTAGGTTACCACTAAATAATTAGATACACATTGTAGATACCTACTTAGTTCAATGTACGAGTATGTCGCTACTTTTCGTTAAGTACATATATACCTATGAAAGAAAATACTGTAAGTTATTATTTAACTGTAAGTTATTATTAAGTTATACTGTAAGATCGCTAAAAGTAACTTTCACTTAGCGTTGACAGCAAATCGAAGCAAAGTAGTGATACCTCGCCTGCAGGTAAATAAAAGATAGTGTGATAATGGGCGAGTTTTCCTTGTAAATATGAAGCGTGTATGTTATTGATAAAATATGGGGTATACTAATACCGCGCCTTCGTTCAAATTGATTTTGATTTGAGGTTTTTAAGATTTTTATTTTCTGTACTAGAGAATAAGAAGCTTGTAGATTATATAATATAGCCTGTGAATATGAAAATATATACGGTTACGTTTAACTAAGTAAGTTCGTATAAGCAAGTAGCCAACTCTGGTGATGGAGTTTTTAGGCCGCCTAAAGGCTTCCGTCATGGCTTAACGACTTTAAAAGCCGGGACCGACAATTTAACGTGCCCCCAGAAGCACGGAAGCTGTTTTATGGGCTCATACTCTATAAGTGTTTTCAAATTAGGTAGGTTTATTATATTTGAAGTTAGCGATATATTTTTTCTGTTCAGTATCTGCACCTATATGTTTTGTTCTATAAGTTCTTTTTTTACATTGGTTTTGTTGCTTAATAAGTACATTATTTAACGATATATTAAATTGTTTCAGGAAGTATATACCGAAGAGGAGCGCGGCGGTGGCGTAAGCTATACCGCGTCAATGGACACATCTTCCAAGCAAAAAGGTTTAATAGAGTAAGTTTTATCCAATCAAAAAATTAAGTTTTATGAGTCGTACGTAGGTACAACAAAGTAGAGATTCTAGAATAATTTGTGCATTCTCTTTACAATCTTCTTTTATGAAATAAAATTTGAAACAGAATAAAACTCAGGCCTTTATACGAGTATCTTTACTAGATTATTTATACCTACAGAGTCATGAAGCATACTTGGCGGGTACCTAGTGACTGGGACATTGTTGAGATAGAATAGGCTTGCCCAGCACCAAAACCATCCTCTCAGCTTAGCCGGCCATATCCACAGGATAGACAATGGTCAATACGTGTGGGGCTAGGACTAGTCGCAGATTTCTTCGCCGTTTAAAGTGCATATTCAATAAATTTTGAAATAAGTATCATAGTCTTTCATACTCTAATACTAATCTAAAGCATTTTTCCAGCGCGCCTTCTGTGCCTTCTGCCAGGACCGCATATGGGGCCTGGGGCGGCAGGGCTTCAAGTGCATCCAGTGCAAGCTACTGGTGCACAAGAAGTGCCACAAACTGGTCCAGAAGCCCTGCTCCAATGAACACGTTGATCCGGTCGAGGCGAAGGATGACGCTAATGGAGAGAGCACGCTCGGTCGAGCCTCCTCTGTCAGGTGAGACCACTCACATAACTGTTGGTCACTAGCCCATACGAACGAACGAACGAACTCACAACAATAAATAATAAATATATAAGTACCTATTTATTATTTATACACTACTACTACCACTCACTACTATTAATTTAATTAATTTAATTTATTAATTTTTTATTAATTTATTAATTTAATTTTAATTCAATAATCAGCCTGGTGCAAAATGTTAAAATTATTTACCTGTTTATACCTGGCTGCCCGAGAGTTGTGACCGGAAAAGAATAGGCAACCCAACGTTTGCATATTTTTTTTCAGACTTTCGATTGGTATAGAATTTGTCTAATAATCATACCGGTGAAATGTTAATTTTTTTTTTTTTTAATTAAGCATATACTGGACTGAAATTTGTTAGACAACCCATATGCAATATATTTATTGACATATTAAATTAATTATAAAATACGTTTCATCAAATAAACATCTCGGTGAAAGTCGTTGTATGCCGGGATCTTAGACTATCCGACTATATTAAGCGCTCGTGGCGAAGCTTGCTAAAACGTTCTTGATAGATCGTTGAAGTTAAGCAACGTTCTGAGCGGTCACTACTTGGATGGGTGACCGCAAGTGGCATCATCAGCTGAGCGCTTCCGTGCTTCGGAGGGCACGTTAAATTGTCGGTCCCGGCTTTTAAAGTCGTTAAGCCATGACGCAGGCCTTTAGGCGGCCTAAAAACTCCGTCACCAGAGTTGGCCACTTGCTCATACGAACGAACGAACGAACGAACGAACTTTGACTTTGAGTGGTTTCAATGTGACATTTCAGTTCTCGATCGCGCGCCGACGAGCCTCTGCCGGAGACGCCGCCCGCGCCGGCGCCCGCGCGCGACGACCTGGAGCCCGGCTCGCAGCGCCAGTACTCGCTCGACGACTTCGAGCTCATCCGCGTCATCGGCCGCGGCTCCTACGCCAAGGTAAAAGATAACAACTTGGTCTTCTTCCTTTCCTACAGGAGTCGTCTAGCAAGCCCCTACTTACGCCAAGGTAAAAGATTACAACTTGGTCTTCTTCTTTTCCTGTGGGGTAGGTAGGAGTCGTCTAGCAAGGTAGCAAGCTCTTTAAGGTGCCTCTAAGGGTGAAACTAGCGCCTCCGCCAACTGTACATTTAGTTTTTTAAATTCCTTTGTTCAACGTTATAATAAAATATAATAGGCGGTCGCGCTAGTTTCACCCATACAGCCACCCTTCAACTCCTGAGGCGACTGGCGACGGGCTAAGAAAGGTTCTAAGAGAGACGATGAATGCTAGGGCCTGCAGCTGACAGCGCCAGTACTCGCTCGACGACTTCGAGCTCATCCGCGTCATCGGCCGCGGCTCCTACGCCAAGGTAAGACTTAGAGAAAGTAAGAAATAGAGCGCTGTATATTACTTTCTCTGTCACACAAAAACAGAAGAATATACACAACATTCCTATGAGTAAAAGAGACGAAGCATTATATCTTTTGTCCCTCATCGCTTGCCGCTGTTTGTATGGCCGGAAACTTGGTGCTCCGAATTTTGTACTACGAAACTATGGATTTACTGCATGGATCTTTGTCGACACAGATTGTGACTCTTTAGTATAGTAACTCAATGATTTATGCTCTTCTTTGAATTGTAATTCCAGGTGCTAATGGTAGAACTGAAGCGCACAAAACGCGTGTACGCCATGAAAGTGATAAAGAAGGCGTTAGTGACCGACGACGAAGACATCGATTGGGTTCAGACAGAGAAGCACGTGTTCGAGACCGCCTCCAACCATCCCTTCCTCGTCGGGCTGCATTCCTGCTTCCAGACGCCGAGTCGCTTGTTCTTCGTCATCGAGTTTGTCCGTGGAGGGGATTTAATGTAAGTGTAGCTCGCTTCTCTCGATAAAAATGTCTGAAAGGATGAAGAGACTGGGTGTAGACAGAGAAGCACGTGGTCGAGACCGCCTCCAACCATCCCTTCCTCGTCGGGCTGCATTCCTGCTTCCAGACGCCGAGTCGCTTGTTCTTCGTCATCGAGTTTGTCCGTGGAGGGGATTTAATGTAAGTGTAGCTCGCTTCTCTCTATAGGTGGGTAACCAACGTCTGGTGGTGGGTGACCAACGTTACGAGGTGTAATGTAACATTCACATCGAACGTGTTACGCTTCGAGTTACTCGAGTTACTCGCTGGTTTCCCCGTAACACCACGTACTGACTGCACGAATACTCGCGGTGTAACACGTTACATTACGCCCCGTAACGCCGGTCAGCACCCACCTTAAAGGCAATGTCGGAAAGTATGAAGACATAGACTGGGTGCAGACAGAGAAGCACGTATTTGAGACCGCCTCCAACTTCACACCTCAACCAGAAGACCGATTTAGATGAAACTTAAAATAAATCGACATCGGTTTAAAATGTGGATTCCGGTGCTCATGAAAATTACACTTTAAAAGCAGATCACGATTAAAAATTTTAGAACTACGAGCGTGCATTTGTAACCCATGGTTTTCCTTACCAGGTTCCACATGCAACGACAGCGGCGACTGCCGGAAGAACACGCGCGATTCTACGCGGCGGAAATATCGCTCGCGTTACACTTCCTGCACGAACGCGGCGTCATCTACCGCGACCTGAAGCTAGACAACGTCCTGTTGGACCATGAGGGACATATTAAACTCACTGACTACGGCATGTGCAAGGTAATATATTGTTTTATTATATTTTGTTTTAATTACCTACGTAGAAAGCTTCTACTTAAATACTTACCTTATTATGCTGTTGTCTTTTAACGCATGTTGTGATACCCTATAATTACGGGAGCAATAGTTTTTTTAATATTTGGCCAATGATTATGCATGTACCCACAGTGTAACCCTGTGTTGGGTGTTCATATTAATTAATATTGTGATGATACTAGCTGCGCCCCGCGGATTTACCCGCGGTAGTTCCCGTTACCGTGGGAATACCGTGTGTGTGTGTTATTCCCGGTCATAAACGTGTTGTTTAAAAACGACTGTGTTTTACATGTTTAAAATCACTGTGTTTTATATGTTTAAAACCACTGTGTTTAATATGTTTAAAATCACTGTGTTTTATACATATGTTTAAAAACCACTATTTTTATTGTTTAAAATCCACTGTGTTTTATATGGTTAAAACCACTGTGTTTTATATGTTTAAAATCACTGTGTTTTATACATATGTTTAAAAACCACTGTGTTTTTATTGTTTAAAATCCACTGTGTTTTATATGTTTAAAACCACTGTGTTTTATATGTTTAAAACCACTGTGTTTTATATGTTTAAAATCACTGTGTTTTTAATGTTTAAAATCACTGTGTTTTCCAGGAGGGAGTGCGACCCGGCGACACGACATCCACATTCTGCGGGACCCCCAACTACATAGCGCCAGAGATTCTACGCGGAGAAGAATACGGCTTCTCCGTCGACTGGTGGGCGCTCGGTGTACTCACGTATGAGATGTTGGCGGGAAGATCACCTTTCGACATCGCACAAGCGGCGGACAACCCCGACCAGAACACAGAGGACTATCTCTTCCAAGTGAGTTATTAGAGCCAGAGGTCTTTTTAAACTGGTCTTCTTTAAGACTATTATTAAAGGTCGCGTTTCGTTGTCACTCAATAGCTAAAAAATGGCTGGACTGATTGGAATAATCCTTTTTTTATGTTTTCTAATAGTTCATGCATTAAAAAAACTATGGTGGCACGAAGTGCGCCGGGTCAGCTTGTCTATACTTCTATACTAATATTATAAAGAGGTTAAGTTGGTTTGTTTATATGTTTGTTTCAATGTCCGAAACTACTCATGCAATTTTAAAAATGATTCCACCGATCTGTAGCATGGACTTTCCGAATAAACATAGGCTATATTTTATCAAGGTACCACGCAAACAATGCCGCGGGCGAGTAAGCTAGTGATAAATTGTGTTCTGGGTATATTCTATTTATAATAATGTATGTATGTATTTACAAAAAAAAAATATCCGAATAGTATATCAGTCATCTGGTTACCATAACACAAGCATTAAGTTGCTTAGCTTGGGACTAGGTGACGCTGTGTGGACCAAAGATATTTATTTAAAAAAAATTTGAAAGTGCGGGTAACTGTGAATGTTTGCCCCCAGGTGATCCTAATGTCCAGGATATTTATATATTATTTGTGGCCAGGTGATCCTAGAGAAGACGATCCGCATTCCTCGCTCGCTGTCCGTGAAGGCGGCCTCCGTGCTGAAGGGCTTCCTCAACAAGAGCCCGGCGGAGCGCCTCGGCTGCGGGGAACACGCCTTCATGGACATCGTCAACCATCCCTTCTTCAAGAGCATCGAGTGGGAGATGGTGTGTATATTCAAACTTAAACTTGCATTTTACGGCTTTTTTAGACCTTGAGAGAAAGTCGTTAAGCCATAACGGAGGCCTTTGGGCGGCCTAAAAACTGTCACCAGGGCGTCTACTCTGCAAAACGAAAAACAAAAGTTTCGTGACAATTTTCGGGTTCTAATTATATTGGTGAACTATTACGAATTCAGTATCCACCAACATAAGCTGACACCGAAAATTGTCACGAAACTTCGTTTTTCGTTTTGCAGAGTAGACGCCCAGAGTTGGCCACTTGCTCATACGAACGAACGAGTTTCCGCCAACATAAGCTAACCTGCGATTACTGGCACGATGCATCGTTTTCGTCATAATCATAATAATCATAATCATTTATTTATTTCTCTTACAAACAATACAATTACTTACTATTAAATAAATATAAATACAGGAAAATAAAATTAATTTAAAAAATAAATAAACAAATACAGTTAAAAATTATACAAAAATAAGTGTCGGTTCTAACTTATTACAAAGAAATGTTGTGAGAGACTGGTGCCTGAAATAGGTATATATAATAACCTGTGTTACGGGTCACCAGTGCCCTACTTCATTTATCGTTTTGTAGAGTAGACCTACAGAGGGCCTAGCCAACCGGCATTCGCTATGAAGCGATTCGATTTCTATCATCGCTACACCTTTGATTTGACATTTCTGATCGCTCGAGTTTTCGTCATCGAATTCCTATACATTTTTTTTAGTTTCTAATCGAAAGCGATTGTCGAAATGTAACATGGCTAGGGCCTCAGGTTTTGTAATGGTTTTGTTCCAGTTGGAGCAGAAGCAAGTGGTCCCTCCGTTCAAGCCGCGGCTGGAGGGCGAGCGAGACCTCGCCAACTTCCCGCCGGAGTTCACGGACGAGCCGGTACACCTCACGCCCGATAACGAGTACGTAGCAATTTTATTTTGTTCCTATACAGGGTGTAAAAAGACGTCTACCGAAAACGAAACGAGGCGGTACAGCACCCCAAAAGCCGTCTAAAGAAAAATCTGTTGTCTATACTTAGATGTATTATAGAGCCACAATCAGACAAATAAAATGTAAACGCCAAAACTCGGCGCACACTACGTAGTGCGCCGAGTTTTTCTTTTTTGCGTACAAGCGACATTGAACATTAAAACAAACGTCATAACGTCTACATTCAAATGTCAAATGTCATTGTAAAACATTCAATTTGCTCGCACATTTTTTGAGTGTTGTTAGCTATTAGATTGTGACTCTTTAATACATTAGAAGGTTTTGTTGTTAGGAACCTTCTGTTTTATTTAAAACTAATTTATCATAATTTGTTCAGATCGGTGATAGCGGACATCGACCAGTCCGAGTTCGAAGGGTTCGAGTACGTGAACCCGCTGCTGATGTCTCTGGAGGACTGTGTGTGACGTCACGCCTGCCTGCTGCATCCCTACCATGACCCGCAGGTACACATCTCATTGTATTAAACATGACCCGGTTTGCCCCCCTCCCCCAAGTCGCCTCTCGCCCGCCGTCTCAAATTACCCGGTTTGCCCCCCCTCCTCTCCCCCCTAGATTGTATTAAACAAAGTCGCCTCTCGCCCGCCGTCTCAAATGACCCGGTTTGACCCCCCCCCCCCTAGATTGTATTAAATAAAGTCGCCTCTCGCCCGCCGTCTCAAATGACCCGGTTTGCATTTTTTGAGTGTTGTCAGCTATTAGATTGTGACTCTAATACATGTCAATAAAGCACCTATTTGTATATCACAGGCTTACGGCTACGCCGGTGAGTCGTCGTCGTCTGACTACGACTCCGTGGCGTCGTCGCTGCCGCCCCGCAAGCCGACGCTGCTGCAGCACATGTTCTGCTTGCCTCTCAACTGACAGCAGAGGAAGGACGACCGACCACCGACCGACCGGCTTGTGTGACCGAGCAACGATCATTCAGTGTTGAAAAGTTCAGTGATAAAAAAGACGTGTGGCACTCGGAGACTGCCGCGGAAAGAAAAATCATTTATTCTTGTAGGACCTCAAGGATCACTTAAAGCGGTAAAGCTATTGCATGGGGGATTAGGTTATTTTCGTTACGGAATTTCTGGATTCGGTCTTTACGCTCAAGGCCCGCGATAGAAGCTATGCAATAGCTTAAAAATATCTAAATCTTTTTAGTGCGACAAATTTATCTGACTGCTGTAGGTACCGGTTTTTAGTATGTACACTTCCTTACATCTTACCGATAAGAGCCGGCTAAACTCTAATGCTCTATTGCCGGGTTCCTCTATCCAACTAACGGATGTCCGTAGGTCGGTCGATATTCAACTTACTAATAATCGTGGATCGTCGCTATAGTAATAATGTTATCTGTCAAAAAGTTTCATGCATTTTGTGTCAGATAACAACGTTGCTATGACGACCGACCTACGGACATCCGTTAGTTGGATATAGAAACCCGGCATACGAGTCTCTCAGCGGGAGATATGTACTTTTGAGAGCTTTCTCGCATTGGTTAACAGTAATTTTGACTGGAAATTTCTGGTTAAAACTGGTTATACGTAGTCGAAACAAATTTTAACCATAAGATTATCAATCAAAATCTTTTATTGGTTGAAGTTGAACAGTTGAAATGTGTGTCACACTGAGTGCGCTAAATTTCCCAAGTCTTAAAAATTGGGTATTATTCAACACTGAATTATTCAATGTAGGTAATTCAGACAGCAGAGATGGATTATGCCGCGATTAAAAACATTAATTAAAAAGTTGTACAATGACTAAAATATATTTTAACGCGTTCGGTGCTCATGACTCACGATGCCAATTTCCATGCACTCTGCCACGGCTCTCCTCTTCGGAAGCACCGTGGTAGCTGGGCTGGGAATGTGTTATACTTATACACTATCACCGAGCCTACAACTTATTAGGCACTTTAGATAAAAAAACAATATAATGTGAAATTTTCATCTCTGTGGTCTGGGTGAGAAACGGTCGTCTTTTCCTCTAAAATTAGCAACAATTTACCCTATCTGACAAAATTTCTAAGGTTCTCCCACATTTATAATGTTATCTAAGAAAATAATGATAACGTTTTATATTCTGTGGGAAGTAGTTTTATTTTTGATCTTGACTCCATTATTTGACAGTGAAAGGACAAGTTATGAAAGCACTTTTAATTAGTATTTTATTATTAGACTAATTCTCGTCGGATTTTTGTTTTAAGTATTATTTAGCTTATATTTGTGTCTAAAATGTTCACTATTTCTTATTTTAAGCATTTATTTAACATTCCTTGTATTCTTTTAATTTATTTATCGTATCAGTATTCAATAACATTCCTTTATATCATAATAGTAGATCTGATAACTCAATGGAATTGATTGCATACTGTCCTTCCGATATAAAAATCATATTAATATATTATTTTAGCCTATGGTGCTCTAAACAACAGAGAGGTTGAAAAATGGTAGGGAACAGCAGGTCATCAACGTTCTTAAAACTCCCTAAATATTGGGAGATTTCATGTATATATGATATGAACATAATATAAGACTTAAATATTTTTGAAAATATTGTAGTATCTATTTATAGTCATTTCTGTAAAATCGGATAATGTATATTGTATGACGACTATGGAACCTGGTAATTCTGACTATAATGCAAAACTTAAATAGTACCAAATTACAATCAATTATATCAACCTATTTTCAATGCTTTAAAGATCTAATTGTATGGAACGAAAACGAACATTAGTCGTCAAAATTAAAGTATGTGTAGGCACTATGTAAAATATGACATAAATTTAAAACTTTATGAATGGGCAAAACTCCCAGGTACTTATACTTGTACATAAAATATAAATATATACAACAGAGAATTATCGTAAATATAGAAATATGTTATACATCCAAATGATATATCAGTTGTTAGCAGTAGCTTAAAATTATATTGAAGACTAATGTACAATGAAACCTTCACACCTGAAATTGCCCATTCTCCTATGTCGTTGTTTTCAAGCAATAAGTATTGTACTATGTAAATTATATATGTTGTATATCTATTTAAAACATATAGGCCTGTATTCAGAAACCTAACTCAAACGTCGATCTGTGCTTGAGAGTCGACTTGAGTAGCGTTTCTTATTCAAGAACGTTGCTTGAGGGTAGTTAGTAATGACTTATTCAAAAACGTCAATCAGGTGAAATCGATGCTTGAGTTTGTCATTTATCAAAGGAATCTGAGTAAATGCTCAAGCGTGGTCCAGACCACGCTTAAGAATAACGGAATGGAAGTACAAAATAAATTAAAAATGTAAATGAGAACAGACAAAATTAATAGACAAAGAGGAATCGGCACTTGAGACTCGATTCAGCTGAGCATTGACTCAAGCAACGTTTTTGAATACAAGCGATACTTAAGCAACGAATCAACGCTCAAGCAGAGTTCGGCTGAACCGAGTTCAAATCGACGCTTGAGTTAGGTCTCTAAATACAGGCCATAGAGTCAGATGATCTGCTCAAGGCACGTAAGGAATTAACAGTAGTGGATTTCGACCCGACGGTCTGAAAAGCGTATATTATTCAACTTAGCATTGAGATTCCCTAGACACCTAGTATAAGCTAGATATTGTAGATACCTGCGTGAAATGTCGCTTGACATACATCTATTATAGGCAATTTATTGTAAGTTTTGCGGATAATGCTTATTACTCATTGATTTTTAATAAAAAATACTGAAGTTATAGTAGGTAGTTTTATATTGCCTGCTAGCGCTTAGGTCATTGGAGGCCAAATTAAGAAACATTATTGACTATGCACAAATCTAAAAGTAGGTATATGTTATGCTACATTTACACGCTATATTTAATACTAAAATTTAGTGCTACAAAAAATCGCGTTGCTTCCACAAATGTATGTAGTTATGCTTATTTATTAAATGCTTTATATTTGGATTTTCTGTAGCACTAAAAGTCTATATTCCAATTCCCTATCGTAGTCTCTGTTTGTCCTTCCTAGCTGAACACTCGTTAGGTAGCCAACGAATTTTAAATAATAAAAATACTATATTGAGCACTGAAAGAAAATTATTGTAAATTATAAAAGTTGTATCGGTTATAATAACAAATTATTGTTAATGTAGAATCAAGACTTATTATATTAAAATATAAAAAGTATCTAAAGAGTGGCGGTGCTCAAAAACTTGGAGCTCAAATGTCCACAAACTATTCTGAATAGTGAGTAGCGATCTATTAGACATTTTGCACCGAAATTATAGAAATATCACACGCAATCGGTTTCTAAAACTTCCCTTTCTTAATTGTAATCGAGCATGCAAAATGTAATTTAAGGGTTAAGGTCGATTTTTGTATGTCATAATCGCCAAGTTCCACTGAAATTATATTACCTATATTGATAAATTGTATTTTCTTGGAGATGTTTAAAGTAAATGTTGTCGCATATTGTATTTTTATCATGTGTTGCCAAATTCAATGTGAGATTCTGTGCTATTGTGTTGTCGTCTGCAGCCTGCGCGGTACCTTGTATTTATAATTTATTTTAAGTACCTAGTATCGTTATAATGCCTAGATGTATTTAGTTTACATTCCAAATGTATGTAATAGTTATATTCAGTGACATCACACTAATGTTGCATTGTTGTATAATTATGCAGCTACATTGATATAGTTATATAACGTTTGATAACATTATTATAAACAAGATTTCAGTGTTATTAAGGTTATAAAACTACCGTGTAGCAGTATCGTCTCGATAATTTTGTCATAAAATTATAACGCACGTTGATCAAACGTTATGTTTGAAATAGATTTTATTACCAAAAAGTTATATGTATAGGAAACATACTAACTGCATGACATCATTAACATTAGATAATAAGAATTGTTACTTCAAATAGAACAAATATGTATTACTTAAGTATTTTTAGTTATGTTAAACACCCGGTAAAATAATTTAAGATTAAAGATGTTCGTTGGGTTATTTAAAGTGTATTTGTTGTGTATGAAACACCAATATTTTAATGTTTTCATGTGAACTGCTTGGTGCGTGATTGAGTCAAATTAGTCTGGTGAACTTGGATACTGTACTATTCTATGCTTAATTAAAAAATAAAGAAGATTAATCGAATTTTGTGTTTTAAGATTAAAGGAAGAACACGTTCACTTCTACTTGCCCGGTACTTTTCCTGAAAATCAATACAGATACTATACCTCACAGATCTAAAGCAAGTCCATAACCTTATCGGCCCACTGTACCAACGCCAGTCAAATCAAAGAGAATTTAACCACTCATAATGATACCGTGGGTATTTTTTTGCAAAACCATACCACCGATTCATAGTGATCACATTCAAGAAACGTCATTTGTTTTTCGTGTAGTCAGCTATGAGCATTTAATCTGTTAAAAAGTTATTTCGCGAAACGTCCGAGTTTTTATTACGAAATCTCCTATTTTAACCCAACGATTCGACTGGATTGCGCCAGCCATGGTTGCGGGAAGACTGAAGTGTTGAAGGTAGAACCGCAGCAAAGCGAATGCGTTTGTTAAACTACCCTCATATGATCTATTTATTTCATTCATAATTCATAGAACAGCGCGTCACACTGTTGTGCGAGTGAGACGTAAGCAACGTGCATCTCACTGCTGTCAGCGGTATTCATTGATAGGAGCATACGTCACCTGCACCCGCGCATCACACTGTTGCACGAACGAGACGTAAGCATCATGCGTCCCGCTCATACTGCGGTTAACTCCTCTGAACTTATGCTTGCCTGGTACACAACCGGCTGCTACAGCGCCCGGTGGTTTTGAAAGTAAATTTCCAAGAAACGTACTAAATTGATTTATTCAAGCTGTGGTTGTGTGAGTAACCCCATTCATAATTATATTATGCGTAGGTATCACATAAGCGAGTGTGATGTTGCTGTCAGCAGAATTCATTGATAAGAGCATACGTTACAAGCACCGCAAGCACCCATACATCTCACCGTTGCGCGAGTGAGATGGAATCAACGTGCGTCCCGCTCCTACCACTGGTTCAACTTCTCTGAACTTATGCTTGCCTGGTAGTCAAACGTTAGCTGGTATGGCGCTACTACGAGACCTTGCCTACTACGTCACCAGGACCTGCTTCTGCGCGTCACATTTGTCGTGCGAGTGAGACGCAAGATGCGTCCATTCCGCTCCTATTAATGCGCGCTACTCCTTTGAGCTTATGATTGCCTGGTATTCAACTCGCGTATTTTCTAAAATTGATGACATACAGCACAGACTGCGTCGGAGTGCTTTTGATTATCGTCTAAAAAAATCGTAAAGTTAGGTCTAAAATTACATTAAAATCCATAAACTTAATAAATACTGTAACTAATGAAACTTTGTGTAATAAAATAATGTAACCAGTAACTAAGCAGGCATATCATTGATTTTTTTTTAAATCAATAAGTATTACCTACTCAATTACAAAATAAGTATAGAACCAGTGTAAGCTATTGCGCGCGAGCAGGACAGACATACTAGCCAATGTGAGAGACAAAGACAATATACTAAAGTAGGTAGTGGTAGGTAGTATAATCTCGATATCAGCGAGGACGATATAGATTGTTTGTAGCTTGACAAAAATAGGCTTTAGTTCTGTCGATGCTGGAGGCCGATACAGGAACGGCCGCGTTGACATGTCAGTTATTTATTAAAATAGGATTATTTTATTCACACGGCAACTGGACCATTATTATAGATTTATAGCCTGCTTTTATGATGATATTCAAGCGGGATTGACATGACGTGAGAGATCACATCAGACGCCACCTGGAATCTTTTCCTTGCCCCCTTTTCTTGCGCCCTGGGCCGCGCCCTACCCTGCATTACGATACGAGTAAATGGTTCGGATCCTTGAAGGTGATAAATAAAATAATAATGATTATTCCCAAACAATTTATTTGAAAATAACACACAGAATACATTGTTAATTACTCAAACATCGTTTAACAAATCGATTTACGTAAGTACATTCTATTTGTGTATTTGAATAAAATAGATATTATTAAGTGAATGATATAATTTCACACAACCTACAGCTAACTTAACTTTCTCAGATCATGATGATGATGACTAACATAATAAGTCTAATAACAAACTAAGCTCAAATAATACTTTGTTTCAAATAATAACTAAATAAATGCAATTTTTGCTGAGAAAATACTGAATAAGAAAATACTGAAATTAATATTGGAATGACACTACTTGTCCAAATTATACTAATGGAATGGAATAATGTGAAATGAGTTTGAAAATTCCATCGAACATGCAAAATTTCGCTCAAACTTGATGCATTAGTTATCGGTATTATTAATGATTTTATTAGCCTCCAGATAAACCCAATACGACAGTAACAATAACAGTGCATAGTTTTAGCTAACTAAAGAGTAAATAAATAGGGAAAACTTTAAATTTTTCAAAAACCTTCAAAAAATACTTATAACTGGGATTTTAACGATAAAATTTCGTATCAAATACGATAACCTTACTCTATATGAAATAAATAAAACTTTATTATTTCAACTGAGAACTCTCAGATCACAAAATTATTTCTATCACAGAAACAGAACCCAAAATATATAGGAATATTCATATAAAGCGTTGTCCGCTATCGCTGTGGGTAGTGAAAGACAAGTGACTTTTATAGTTTTCCTTTTAAGCGAAATTGGTATTTCTACATAGACTTTAAGCTGATATTTCTACTCGCTATAAAAAAAGCAAAACTTCAACGCGCAATCAATTTAACTTATTTCGTACAGCTAAATAACCCACTTTTCTAGCCGCGACACTTCCATCTCTTCGTTACTTGCCAGTAGTCGAGCAAAGAATGTGACCCGAACAATACCCACAGCGGCAGCAAATAACGCTTACATCTAAGACCTGAGGGAACTTATAATAATGGTGAGAATAATCATGTCACACAAAACAGGTTACTTAGTATTCAATGAAACTATAAATGGATAGCCAAAGCTTATCAATACTGGTAACACAATAGTTGTATAATAGTTATAATAGGCAATACATAGCTTCATAAATACATATATATATGTACAAAGCGGAATACTGGGAATACTAAGACTAGTACAACCTATGTTTCTAATTTCAGATCTAGGTATAAACAGATACAACATAATACATTTTCGGTCGAAGCTTTGGCGTAGCCACTGATCAAATAGCGATACATGGACTATAGATTAATTACGATCAAACGACTTCAAGTTACCAATAAATATCATATTACTAGCCATAACATGTTTGTGTTAATTTTAATGATGCTTCAAAGCTACATCGTTCCAAAAATACATACTGCTACTTCATTTTATTGATGAAATATTAATATGAAATATATAACTGTCGCTTCATTCTCAATGGCAAATTATTCAGTCCATTTATAAGTTCTGTCGAAAATCTAATGCTTTGTGCGGAGGGATTGGGGATTACTTGTCGCCGTTTTGGGCAAGCTTGGCTTTCTTCGAAGGGGGACACTCGTTGAACAAATTCCCGGTTTTCAGAGCCGACATGAGGAATGGTACCTGTAAGTAATTAAATGAATTTCAGTAAAAGTAAAAACAGTTCAGAGTAAATAAATAATAAGGTGGCAATAAACAAATAACAACATTAGTATCAGAAAGACGAGGGAAACTAGTACGAATAAACAACTACAAAAGTAATGAAATGACGAGCTAACAGAATATCAGTCATCTTGGTTACCATAACAAAAGCATCAAGTTAGCTTGGGACAGGATGACGCTGTGTGAAAATGTCCAAGGATATATATTTACTAGCTGCTCCCCGCGGCTTCCCACGCGTGGGACCCGAACCTTTTCCAAGGTCTAGTCTATATCTACAAGATTTCATCAAAATCTGTTTGAAACTTAAATCGGCTTGAAAGCGTAACAGACATAGACAGACACAGTTACTTTCGCATTTATAATATTATATACTGAATGGTGGCCCCAGGGATTCACCAGACCTCTTGGCAGACCACCTGCTAGATGGATGGACGACATAGTTGCCGTACAGGGTTAAGACCTGGATGCAAAAGGTATAAAGTAGAGCTGATTGGCGGTTATGGAAGGAGGCTTATGCCCAGCAGTGGGTCACAAAAAGCTGAATATGATGATGATAAATATTATATAGTAGGGATAGGGATTTTATACCTTATGCTCCAACTGCATATGATGCGACGGCGGCAGCGAAAGACAAGCCCTCAGCAGGTTCTCAATGGCCGTCCGTTGTTTGAAGAGCGCGTTGACCACCGGCGTCCCAGGAGGCACCAGCGGGGCCTTCAGCAAGTAGGCTAGTGGAGACACCACCGCGTGGAAACTGCTCCATTCTACGAAACATTCATAGGAATATGAACCTTTTTGGAGCTCGGATCAATGAGATGTATTATAGAGCCACAATCAGACAAATAAAATGTAAACGCCAAAACTCGGCGCACGCTACGTAGGGCGCAGAGTTTTTCTTTTTTTCGTACAAGCGACATTGAGCATTAAAACAAACGACATAACGTCTACATTCAAATGTCAAATGTCATTGTAGAACATTGAATCTGCACGCACATTTTTTGAGTGTTGTCAGCTATTAGATTGTGACTCTTTAATACATCTCAATGGCTCGGATATTAAAAAATGAAATATGATCACGACTGTATCCCGGGAGCGGTAGACATTTCTTTCAGATCATGAGGAAATTTTAGATCCTTTTGAAGATGTCTAAGGGGGTAGTCAGAGGTATGTCCAAATACATACAGTCATACATATTTGGTACATCATGCCCACTTTTTGCAGTAGTTAACTTTCCATACGTGACAGGTTGCAAGCCCATCGACGCTATTAGAGAGCTAACTGGTTTCCTCACGATGTTTTCCTTCACCGTTATAAGATATTAATAGAGGATTTAAGAGTATCAGAGGCATGGCCAGCAAAGAGCTCGCTCATGTTGTGCTAGCACAGTAGACAGTAGACCCTCACCCTGTGAGCCTGGCTGCTGGAAGTGCATCCTGGAGAACAGGTCTCCCAGCAGAACTAGATCCAGGATGAGAGGAACGGCCAGGAGCGAGTCCTCGCAGGTGTTGTGTACCACGAGCGTGTTGGTGCCGTGGAGAAGAATCTCGGATGTATACTCGTCCATTGCACGTTTCGAGTCACCTACAAAATACAACACATTCATTATAAATGAAAACCTAAGTGTGGTTTAACACTATATAAAAATATCTATACAACACATTCACTGAACTGACTTTGATGACCTCTGTGGCGTAGTGGGCGAAGGCCAGACTGAGACGCGGAGGTTGCGGGTTCGATCCCCGCCACGGGACAAATGTTTGCATATTCTGCAGATATTTGTTCCGGGTCTGGATGTTTTTCTATCTATAATGTATGTATTTACAAAAAAATGTATCTAAGTATTATATCAGTCATCTGCCCCTGATTGTGTAACTTGTCTCGGATTGTATCCAAGTTGTATCAAAGCAAAAATCACAGTAAATCGCGAAAATAACTGTCAAATATAGCAGTAATTAAATAAGTTACTTACTAATTTACTTAATCAGTATTAAATCTGACAATTATTTTCGCGATTTACTGTGATTTTTGCTTTGATACAACTTGGATACAATCCGAGACAAGTTACACAATCCAGGGGTTGGTTACCATAACACAAGCATTAACGACTTTAAAAGCCCGGACCGACAATTTAACGTGCCCTCCGAAGCACGGAAGCACTCAGCTGAGCCTGAGCAAGTGGCCAACTCTGGTGACGGAGTGTTTAGGCCGCCTTAAGACCTCCGTCATGGCTTAACTACTTTAACGTCACGTTATATTGCACTTGCTGTACAAGGAAAACATTTATAAATCAATAGAATGCATAAACTATTGCTTGTAAGTTATTAGCAGACCACGACTCAGCATTGTTGCAAAACCCATTTAACACAAGATAATACACAAGAAACAAGTGATATAATTCTAAATACAGGCATTAGAATCACCTAGCATGTAAAACGAAACTTAAGTGATCCTTGAGGTCGTACAAGAATAAATGATTTTTCTTTCTTTCTTTCTTTCTTTCTAAAGAATATTACATGTAGGTGTACTTTTGTGTGTACTAATGTTTCTATAAGATGTTATTGCTTCTGGCTATGCATATTCAAAGGATCAGTGCTTATATAAAGATCATTATATATGTTTATGGAAAAGGTACAGTCATGTCCAAGGATATTTATTTATTATTTATTTATTTATTTATTTATTTAAGTGCAAGTGTCTGCACAATGTTTAACGATATGCTATCGTTTTCTTTTATATTTAACTAGCTAACTTGCCCGTGGCTTCGCTCACGTGGTACCTACCTTGATAAAATATAGCCTATGTTCATCCGGAAAGTCTAAGCTACAAATAGGTGAAAGAATTTTTGAAATCGGATAAGTAGTTTCGGAGATTACCCCAAACATACAAACAAACAAACCAACCAACTTTACCTCTATAATATTAGTATAGATAGTATAGATGTAGATGTGTATGGATTGGATAGAATATTAACGTTAACTCACTTTTACACAAAACCCGAACTAGTTTAAGAAAATAATTTTAAGTAATTGGTAGGTAATTGCATTATATATTCTTCTTTGTTTTTGTGTGACTGAGAAAGGACATGCAGCGCTCTATTTCTTTCTTTCTCTAAGATTTAAATACTGACCTACGTACGGCACGTATTTGATGACGACCACATGGTCGGGTTTCTCGCCCGGCTTGTACAATATCTGGTTGGACTCCACCATATCATCCACCACATTGCTCTTTGTGATCTGAAAGTTCAGTAAATATACGATAACTTTACAGAAAAGTCACATTAAAAATATACCGACATAATTATTTATTATTATTTTAAGCCTGTTGTGTCCCGCTGCAGGGCAAAGGCCTTCCTTCTCTTTTTCCACTCCTGTCTGTCTTTATCTAGGTACATAAAAAGACACAAAATTGATCGTAACGTTTAATGAACATTAAATATCTATGAGCGCGGCTGTTAGACATTATCGATAGATTGAAGTCAAGCATCATTCAGAGCTTATACAATTCAGATGGGTTAGGCTCAACTCACACCAAAAGAGCATCGAAGAGCAGCGAAGCGGAGCGCAGTTTCAGTGTCATATGAATTTCAACTTTATTTTATTGCCTCAACTTTATTATCGCATGAGAAACTCGAACGAGTCGCGCGGATGCCCGCGGCGTCGCGGAAATTCCGGCGAATTCGAATACGCGCGCCTTCTCTGCGATAATTAGTAAGTATTATAGTAATGAAAATAAAGTTGAAATGCATATGATACTGAAATTGCGCTCCTTTGGTGTGAGTTTGGACTTAGCTCGCGGTCACAAAACACGGAAGCTCGGCTATAAGAGTAACAAGAAAAAACATCCTTTATATCTATATTAAATTGACAAGTCTTTATGAAGAGACCATTAGTGTTTATTTCGGTTTACTTGCCTCTTTAGAGCGGAACTGTTTAGGAGCAGACAGATTCTTCCCGTCATTGTTGCCGAGATGGTTGTAGCTAACAATGGACACTGGTTTCAATCCTGTTGATAAAATGTGATAAAATGCTAAATTGTATTAGATGAAAACATACTTTTAAACGCTTCTTGACGCCAAGGGCGTCCTCCTTTCCTTTCTTGGGCACCCTGTCCCTTAAATCTCACAATCACTGAACAATTATAAATTTGGTTATAGAAAATTTAACCAGCTACCCTATGGGGAAGACCAAGTTTTTGGTGTGGAAAGTCCAAAGATATTTATTTATGTATTCCTTTGTTACAATGTTGGGACTAGATGACGCCGTGTGAAATGTCCAAGGATATTTATTTATTTATTTATTTATAATGTGATTTTCAAGTACATACCAGCGGAGACAAGGAAGTCCACAAGCACGGACTTGAGCTTGGTCTGCCCCGACTTGAAGTCATCGCCGGCCACGCTGGCACCGACGCGCTCGGCGCGCTCTATAACGCCCGGAACTAGTGTGTTTTGAGGGGAGCCGTTTATGTATAGACACTGGAAATATAACAAGACATAAACACATTAGTGGAACCAACAGTTTCTAGCATGTAAAACGAAACTTAAGTGATCCTTGGGGTCCTACAAGAATAAATGATTTTTCTTTCTTCCTTTCTTTCTTTTTTAATCTACATCGTCCCTGCTGGGCAAAGGTTTCCCCCAATGTTTGTGTGTTAGTATGTAAGTGTGAACTTAAGTGTGTAAGTGTTTGTTACTCTTTCACGCTCAAACAGCTGGCATAATTTGAATGAAATTTATTACAAGAATTGCTTATATCCTGGATAAAAAATAGGCTACTTTTGATCCCGGCATACCCACGGAAACGGGATCTATAAACCGCGGGGCCGGGGCACAGCTAAATGAATAATTAATTTTAAAAACCCTTTGCGCATATATCAGTTCGTATCGTACTCACCCCTTCATCAATAGAAGCGAGTGCGAAGATGGTCGACGGAGAGATTTCAGCGTGGTTGTCGCGCAGAGCCTTCTCTATATTATCCGATGTGTCGTGCACGCCTGGCAACACTTCACAGAACCTGAATATAAACAAATATAAATCTACAGGGTGTTACCAGACCACTACCGAAAACTTAAGGGGATGAAAGTACCCATCAATATGAACAACTTTTTCTAAGAAACCAACACTGTGAACGCGAAAAAAAAAACAGCTGTTCCATACATAAGTTCAATACCTACTTGGCTAAAGTGTATGAAACAGCTGTTTTTTTTTTCGCGTTCACAGTGTTGGTTTCTTAGAAAAAGTTGTTCATATTGATGGGTACTTTCACCCCCTAAAGTTTTCGGTAGTGGTCTGGTAACACCCTGTATATCACACTAATATGACGACCTCCATGGCGCAATGGATGAAAACTCGCCTGAGACGCAGAGGTTGCGGGTTCGATCCCCGCTGCGGAACAAATGTTTGTTCAGCTAGTAAACCAATAAACTTATACTACTATTAAACGCGAATGTTTGTATGAATGTTTGTTACTCTTACACGCAAAAACTACTGAACGGATTTGGCTGAAACTTGCAATAAACATAGTATATGTCCTGGAATAACACATAAGTATGCAAATTTTTGATACATTTTAAAAATTTAACCATCTTTGAACTTTCATTATAAATGAAAAATCTTACTAAAAGTTAAAGGCACCCGGCAGGATTCGAACCTGCGTAGATACAAGCGATCGCTCTTAAGCCGAGCTGCCTGACCACTAGGCTACGGACCCTCTAAGCCGAGGTCTGAAACTATTAGTAAGATGATTTTTTGTATCGGTTAAAGCACCGGTGAATTTTCCAATACCTAAGTGTGGTTTAACACTAAAATAATAAATAAATTACATCTTTGAACTATCAAATGAAATACTTTACCTTTCAGTGTTAGCGGTCCACAGCACGATGATCTTATCGAGGCGATGCTTGTCGCGGAAGTTCTTGATGTCGGCGCGAACTTGAAGGTATTGCTCGTGACGGGTTCCGCGAATCAGGTTCGTGGCACGATCCGCCTGCAACAAACACCGTTGTAAAGTCTTATCCCATTATGCTAATCACTAAGGCTTAGAAGCGCACGTGGCGAAGCTTGCTAAGACTCTGGCCAGCTCTGGTGACGGAGTTTTTAGGCCGCCTAAAGGCCTCCGTCATGGCTTAACGACTTTAACAGCCGGGACCGACAATTTAACGTGCCCTCCGAAGCACGGAAGCGCTCAGATGATGCTACTTACGGTCACCCATCCAAGTAGTGACCGCTCAGAACGTTGCTTAACTTCGACGATCTATCAAGAACGTCGTATCAAGCTTCGCCACAGAAAACAAACAATGAAACGGGCGCGGAGTGTGGTACATAAACTGGCCGCAATGGGTAAAAATATGCACAAATTCAATGCATTGTGAAACGCACGTAACCTTGACATTGCAATGTTTATTAGCCGTTGCGGCCGCAGTATAACGTAGCTGCAGCATGTACGGTACAGTCGACTACAAAATTAATGGACATTTAATATCAATTTGTTATGATATTATTATTTGTTTAATGTCTTTTCAAATAATTACTAAAAAATACTTTTCTTTGTATGAAATACAATTAAATCCTAGAAAATTTTCAGCCAATCAGAGTTCAGCTGAAATTTAATATCAATTTGTTATGATTATTATTATTTGTTTAATGACTTTTCAAATAATTACTAAAAAAGACTTTTCTTTGAATGAAATACAATTACCTAAATCCTAGAAAAATGTCAGCCAATCAGAGTTCAGCTGAAATAGTTTCGTTGAGGATTGTCGTGGGGTAGTCAGAGGCATGTTTAATTACACATTTTGTACATAATACAGCAAATTTGAGTACAGAAAATATATTCAAGACCTTTGGTAAATGACTGTGAGCAAGCAAGTCCAAATACAAATTTTGCAATTTTGTCCACATTTTGCATGAATTCCACGTGACAGATTACAAACCCTTCGCTACTTATAAGAACAATAATAACTTTGTAAATTCCGATTTCATATATTAACTTCTAAAGCTGACTGTACCTACTCTAACAAGGTAAGTGGAGGGACATAACAATAATAACATGCTAAGTAAATAATGAGTAACTACGGATAGAATACAGATTAGCATTTTCCGGTTTTGTATACAATATTCTCGCAATCCATAATTGACTTGATATATTTAAACTGCTGTGTTATATGTATGTATATTATAGCATAATATTAAATTGCCTTATTCATAAAACTAGCCGATCGTTCCGATTTTCGTTCGGGGCGAACTATATAGATAGACTCACGAGTTGTTACTTATTTCATAATAGAATCCCGGGATTTTCCAAGTACCAGACATTCCTTACTGAGTTTATATTACTTCATTACAATGTTTGAACGTGGATAATGAATTATAGCCGCTTTAGTTGGCAATTTGAATTCATTTACGTTTTCCTCGTTAGATCCTACAGTATATAATAAATACATGGTTCTATTTCAGACCATTTGCAACGATAAAAATGTTCTCGTTAACTTATGTTATTATAAGCTGCGAAGGGCTTGTTACCCGTCATGACTAAACTACTTCAACGCACAAGGTAGAGTTTATTAATGCCAAACTAAGATAAGATAAAATTAATTAATATTCCAATAATAAACATAAATCATTTGAGATTTAACAAAATGTAATTAAGTTATCATTTCACTCAACTAAAAGTCCTAATAAGGATTTATGCGAAATTCGCTTCAGAAAATGAAGAACATCGAATTTCTACTTATCGAACAGCTTTCGCATCAGCAGCGAAAACCGCCGATATCAGAATAATAAATAAATAAATAATAAATGACACCAATAATATCCTCTTATGCCGGGTTCCTATATCACACTAACGGATGTCTGTAGGTCGGTCGTCATAGCAACGTTGTTTATTCAACACAAAATGTATGGCACTTTTTGACAGATTGACGTTGCTATGACGACCGACCTACGGACATCCGTTAGTTGGATATAGGAACCCAGCATTAATGGACATAACAAAACATCGACCTACCGGAAGATAAAATGAAAACCGATCCTTTGTTATATAAACAGCACCTGCTCCTCTTTTGCCATGGCAAAGGAAAATCCCCATTCCGTTTCTATTCATAGACAAACGTTTTGTAAACACTGGCCATGTTGAATAAGTGTTTTTGAAAGAAGAATGGGCACGTGTGGAAGCAACGTGGATTCCATAATCGATGCGATGTTCCGTGTCATGATCATAAGAGTTACATGTGCAAGTTTGCAAAAAAAGTGAAACGACCGTGCGCAATGTTTAACGATCTTTGTGATGTTGGTGAATCAAGAAAAATAACAAAAAAGTTGTCTTTGGCGGTGGTCATAGATAAAATATACAACACACGTTTACACTGACGAAAAGTTCGTATTCTAGGCAAGGGTCTAACATTAAATAAAACCATGATATATAAATAAATATCCTTGGAGGCGCAGCGTCATTTGTATGTTAATAACCCTTGACCAAAAAGACGGGTATTATGAGTGTTCTAATCAATGTTTGGTGAAATTAGACCAGCCGTTTCCAAGATAATCGGCTCTAAACCCTGATTTAAGGTGATCCCGCGCTAAAGTTAATATTGATTAGCGAAAGAATACGAGCATCAATATAATAATATTCTATATTTTCTAACAAACAACTCCCCAAAAGGATTATGATGTTTACCATCTCAATCAATACGGCACTGAAAGTGAAAAGGGTGTATTGACAATGACAATACCCCTTTCACTCCCTACTTTACGATTCAGTTTGAGATGTGTTTAAACTTTCACGACTCACGCCTTGAATAAGTACCTATTGTGAAGATCAATACATGAAAGTTATCTTGAGGTTTTCAGCGAGAGCATTCACCATGTTACTTTCCATCCAAAGGTCGTCTGCTAGATCGTTTGAAAGCGATAAGTCCGCCCATTGTACAATTTAGTTTAGCGTTATGTACGATTTACCTAAAGTTTGGGCAATTAAACGGCCGTTCTTGAAACTTGTATTTTTAGGTGAATCTATGTTAAATGTATTTTTTAAGTTCATCTTGATCCACTGCGCCACGGAGGTCGTCACTATTTCATTACATAATACTACATAATAGGCCCGCCTAAAAAACGGAGGTTTCGGGTTCGATCCCCGCCCCGGGACAAATGTTTACATGGTCTGCAGATATTTGTTCCGGGTCTGGATGTTTTTCTATCTACAATGTACCTATAATATGTATATATTTCAAAAAAAAATGTATCCACCCGGGCAAATCAGCTGTTATGGAACCACCATCGCGTGAGCGTGACGTCTGTTTCATCAGTACGTCACGCTACGGTTATTGCTCCAATGAGTCAGTGTTACAGCCAGCCAAATTCCTGTTTGGCTGCTTGGTTTGTTGATCTAGAGATTATCTATTAGATACGCTCACACAGTCTGTTATCATGTGCATGCCTAATAAAGTTAGTAGTGTTTTACATATTTTATTATGGAATTCCGATGGTCTAGCGGAATGTGATTTAACAGGATTTGACTCGATACTTTGATTGTGGGTGTCGAATTATGTACGACTAGATTACTAGAGTATATAAAACGTTTCAATACAAAATGTATTGAATGGCGACGAAACGACGTGCCGGGCGCCACGCCGCTTGGGTATAATTCACAACGTGTCGCCTACCCACATTTTGTATTGAAACGTTTTGAAGCGGCAAGATGCCTTTTGTTAGCTCACGCTAACAATTCAAACAACACCAATTACTTTTCACTTTTATTAACACTGAACTGGAACATCGATTGCACTTCTATAGCATAAAAACAACTTTACCTTTATATATAATTATATTTTAAGACTACTACACTTCTCGGTGGTTGGAACAAGACTGACTAATATTTCCAAGATCTTAAACTCATTGGCTTCCTGGGCAAAGCAGTACGGCTACACTAGCGCCATCTGTTGTTGGCAGTTTCAACTATTGCCACCTGCTTTGTCCAGAGGCAATGTGACAATGCTTTTTAATCTTTACTTATTTAATTTTTATAAGTAATAAATATACATTAGCGGATAAATCCTTTTAAATTTAAATATGTTTTTACAAATAAACACAATCATTATTCTACAATCTAAAATTTACTCGAGTGCTTTAATATCTTAAAATTATTATACGTTCATGCTTAATTATCAATCAAATTAAACTATGATTTTACAACACAATCTTCTAATAATCAGGTAGGTATTGTTACATTCGGCCATCCGACTCCAGCTACACGTCCTCGTGTAGATAGGTAAAAGCTAATGAAAATAGGGGTGCATGGAATTACTTATTAATTTACACATTTTAATCATACAATTTTAATTCTGCCTACTTCTGTCAACAGTGGCAACAGGCCGCATCTGCACTGAATACCAAATGATTGACCGAGGCTCTACAATTTATAAAGATTACAACTAATTTAATGTTCTGCCTACTTCTGTCAATAGTGGCAACAGGCCGCATCTGCACTGAATACCAAGTGATTGACCGAGGCTCTACAATTTATAACGATTACAACTAATTTAATGTTCTGCCTACTTCTGTCAATAGTGGCAACAGGCCGCATCTGCACTGAATACCAAGTGATTGACCGAGGCTCTACAATTACAAAATAGGTACAATATAAATGGTGGTTACAGGCTGATTCTGCACTGACTCCCACGTTCAAAATAATGGCTTCTCTGTTTAAACTTTTAAGTATTATAAGATGATCTACTCTGTGCATCTGCACCTATTTATAGGTAAAAATTAAAATATGAACTCAATTTAACTAAATCAATCCATAATCGTGCTAATGTTATGAGCCATTTCTGCCTTTTAAAGTAATACATCTTTGAATCATTATATTATGTACATTTCATTAACTAATCATGATCAACGCTTTCAGTGTCACTATTTGTGCTGCTAGTAGCCGAATCTTCCTCGGACCTATTAAAACTAAGCCATTGTTTCATTTTATCGACTGCAATTACAGAGCTATACTTGCGACCGCCTCTACGAGTAATAGGGGTATCTTCGACTTGATATCTATCATTATCGAACACAGATGTTACGCGATATGGACCCTGATATTTGGGGACTAATTTGCGACTTTGTCCTGAAGACGGCACTTCCCTCTCAATGCTAACCAAATCTCCTACTTGAAACCTTTTCGGCAAGACAGAATTTTTATCGTAGTGTATCTTTTGTTTTTCCTGATAACTTGTAATGTATTCATTTATTTTCTCACGAATTTCTTGAAGGGACTCACAATTAAAACTATGATCTTGGTCGAGTGAAGTTTTAACTCTACTTTCAGAAATTCCTATCAATGACGTACCGAAAAGAGCTTCAGATGGTGTTCGTCCGATGCCTTTGTTAAGCGTATTATTTAAGCCCCATTGCACGTCTGGCATGTAGTGGTCCCATTTTTTTTCATCTTGACCCGCGCATTTGGCTGTAAGTGAATCGAGCAAGGTGCGGTTATAACGCTCGACTTGTCCATTCGCTCGGGGCGTCGCTACGGCGTTTAAAACATGCTTAACACCTAATCCGCTTAAAAAGTCTTTAAACTTCGTACTGGTAAACGATGACCCTCTGTCAGAAATTAGTCTCCTAGGGACTCCAAAGATACTGAAATATTCTCTCAATTTTTCAATAACAATTGAAGTTTTGGTACTTCGTACCGGTTTTAAGATAATGAACTTCGTGTATGCATCAATAATCACTAATATGTGAGTATTGCCCTTCGAACTCTTGACAAATGGACCCACATGGTCAATATGTAGCGTGGCAAAGGGGGAATCAACCTTTGGTATCGGGTGTAAAGGGACCTTTCTTTTGGACGTTGACTTGGCGTAAGCACATTCCAGACAAGAGTCTACATATTTTTTAGTAAAACGTCGCATTTTACTAAACCAATATGTTTCCTTAACTTTAGCAAGAGTCTTTTCGAAAGCGAAATGGCCTATATCATCATGGCACTGTTTAAGGATCTGCCATCGTACCCCCTTAGGCACCACCCATTTTTCCCCGTCATCAGTCAAACGGTACAATTTATTATTTTTCACTATAAAATTTTTGTTAGTATCTATCACATTGGTGGAATCTGGGTCTTGCAAGATGGAAATTTTGCGCTGAATCTCAGAATCTACCTGTTGCACCGTACTTAGCCAATCGGCCTCATCAACTACCATGACATCAACTACCTCTTCAACATTCTTTTTGTCGGTCGGTGGTGGATTTCGACTCAATGCGTCTACATAAGCCATAGATTTTCCGGGTCGATATTCAATAGAAAAGGTAAACTCCTGCATTGAAATCCACCATCGAGCGACTCTCGGTATCAGGTCTTTTTTTAAGAACGTTGCTCGGAGAGAGTTACAGTCAGTAAAGACTTTGAAATCAATACCTATCAAGTATACGCGAAATCGCTGTAAAGACGCAATGAGAGCCAGCGTCTCGAGTTCATATGCCGTCATATGTTGTTCGTCGACAGTAGTCTGCCTACTATAATAGGCGACTGGTCTCAAAACATCATCTTTATTTCTCTGCATTAATATCCCAGCAATACCTATTTTACACGCATCTGTGTGCAACTCTGTCTTGGCACTCGGAACGTACAGAGCCAATGTAGGTTTACGTAATAGTTCGTCTTTTAACATACAGAATGCTGTCGCTTGCTCTGCGCCCCACGACCATTTTGCGTCCTTTTTTAGGAGACCTGTCAATGGTTTTGCAGCCATTGAGAAATTTCTGACAAACCGCCTAAAAAAACTACATAACCCAATGAATTGCCAAACACTATGTTGAGTAGTTGGTTCCGGAAAATCACGAACCGCTTCTATCTTTCGAGACCCAGGCTTAATGCCCTCTTTACTGAGTTCAAAACCTAAATAGTCGACAGTTTTACAAAAGAAACGACACTTACTGAGTTTCAGAGTTAAACCGGCATCTCGCAACAAAACTAAAATTGATTTTAACTTTTGCAACCCTTCTTCGATTGTCTTGGATGGAATGATGATATCATCCATATACGCTGAAGCAACACCTTTTGCGCTACTGAGGACCAAATTGATCATCCGCATGAAATTGGACGGAGCATTGGCCAAACCGAAAGGCATCCGGTTAAATTCAAACTGACCGTCAGGTGTGACAAACGAAGTCTTATAGCGATCATTGCTCTTAATGGCAATCTGGTAGTAACCGGATGCCAGATCGAGAGTGGTGTAATACTCATAACCCGCAAGATCGTCTAGCTGATCATCTATTCTCGGCAAAGGATAGTTTTCCCTAATCGTCTTCCTATTCAAGGCCCTGTAGTCTACACATAACCTAACATCACCAGTTTTCTTTTTTACAACTACTATTGGGCTTGCATAGGGAGATGTCGATGGACTAACTATGTTGCAGTCGATCAGTTCTGCAACCATTTCTTGTACCTTGACTCTTTCACTAACTGGCAACCTATAAGGCCTGTACACAACTGGTTCATCATCTTTCAAGTTGATCGACATTTCTACCAAATCAGTTTTCCCTAATTCCTGCAAGTTAAACGCAAAACAATTTCGATATTCATTGAGCAAGCTAGCTAACGATTCGATGGTTTCGCCTTCAAGATTTCCGTTAGAAATTATATCATCTTTTGTAATGGCCTGCCGTGATCCAGACTCTTCAATTCGCAAGACATCACAAGAGTTTGCAACATCCATTTCGGCATTGGCGCGATGACACCTTGCTATTGTTGTCCCCTTCTTAATGAGAAAAGAATTCAATGATAACCCTTTTACTACAGCTGTACCGAAACCGTCGGAAACCGTGAACAATCCTTGAACTAGATAATGTTCTTGGCCTATCTTAAACCTATGACTTCCTTCAATATAGATATCTCCTGTATAGCTTGGTTCCGATCGAAACTCTAACAACGTCACACCATCAATTTTCGTGTCTTCTGTGCAAATCAAGTTCAATTTTAACCTATCCGAACACGGGGCCGAACGAATGCGAAGATCAACGCTATCCTTCTCAATCACAATGTGTGGTTGTTCCGTAAAAGACCTACCGATCAACAAAGGCTCATGTAGGAAGTGATCAGGTACGATAAGAAGATCTACGTACGCTCGAGCATTATCAATTTGAATCTCTGCTGAACACTTCCCAAGTGGCTGAACGGAGGAATTACCGAAACCCCTCAGAGTGGGCAGGGACACATCTGTTTCCCAATTGGCTTGTATATTTGAGGTTTCTGATACCTTGATGAAAGTTGCAGAACTACCAAAATCGATGAAGCATGCCTTCGGTATACCATTAACGAGTGCCTGTTTGTGGTACTTGGTAACGCTAGAATCAGTACCTTCAACTATCATGACAGGCTTTGACGAATTATTACTATTACTGGCAACACTAACTCTAGTATCCCTACATTTGTCGGCCGTATGTCCATAACGAGAGCACTTGTCACATTTGATGATCGGCTTTGTACATTGTGATTTATAATGACCATGTTGAGAACAATTAAAGCATTGGATTAAACGTTCTTTATTTTCTTTATTTATCAAGCTTTTATCGAGTTTAACGTCAATCAAGGGGCGACTTCTTTTCCTATCAACTGCAATTAAGTTGGGACCACTAATATTTCTGGCACTCTTTAAATAGGGCAATAACTGATCCGCTGTAGTAAATCGAGCTGCCTCTGCTCCTAACCGAACACTACGATCATCTATACCAAATATTATGCAGTCAACTGCTTTCTTGCCTTCAATACCACAACGATTCAAAAGAACTACCTTGTCATAAAAATATTCTTCTAAGGGATCATTAAATCTTGCCCGTTTGCCTAGCATAGTTGTAAGTAACTGTCCATAATTATCATCACTAGGAAATGCTAACTTTAATTTACCTTGCCACTCTAACCAAGAATACATGACGGTAGTGAGACCTTCGTACCACTTCTGTGCATGACCCTTCAATTTAGGCAACGCGAAATGTACAGTTTGTTTGTCGTTCCAATTATAAATTACCGCGCATTCGTTAACTTTGTGAATCCATATGTCAATAGTTTGTTCCTTATGAGCAGGATCAAATTCCGGGATAGTATTTCGATAAGATAATTTGTCATTCATCGCGTTACTGCCTATAGATTGAAGGGCCTGCACCAATTGAGTTAAAGTTATATTATCAGGTAGTTTTAAATCGATACCTGATACTGCAGCCCCTCCTGGAGAGCTCGTTGCTTCCTTCAACCTGTTGTGGCTCGCCTTCACCACCTCAGCGCTCTGGTCTGCATCACACCGCAAACTTGATCTACTGCGAGCACGTTCGCCACCAGAAGTGTGTTGATGGCTGCGTGCCCGCTGGTGGGCGGAACTATGTGATCGTTGGCTAGCGCGGCTGCGCACTCGCTGGCTGGCGGGACTGCGCGCCCGCTGGCTGACGGGACTGCGCGGCCGCTGGCTGGCCGGACTGCGCGGCCGCTGGCTGGCGGGACTGCGCGCCCGCTGGCTGACGGGACTGCGCGGCCGCTGGCTGACGGGACTGCGCGGCCGCTGGCTGACCGGACTGCGCGCCCGCTGGCTGACGGGACTGCGTGGCCGCTGGCTGACGGGACTGCGCGGCCGCTGGCTGGCCGGACTGCGCGGCCGCTGGCTGGCGGGACTGCGCGCCCGCTGGCTGGCGGGACTGCGCGCCCGCTGGCTGGCGGGACTGCGCATCCGATGGCTGGTAGAACTGCGTCTTCGTCGACTGGCTCTACTGAGCGCCTGCTGGCTGGCGGAACTGCGCGCCGGCCGGCTGGCAGGACTGCGTCCTCGTCGACTGTCTGGGCTGCGCATCACTCCCCGATTGAAAACAGGACTGCGAGAGCGGTCTGCGCTACTGCGCCTAGTACCACGTAATCGTCTTTCTCGATCACGTGAACGCCTCGTAGGGTCATTTTCAGATTCCATTTTCTGCAAACTCAAAGAAAACAACCACAGAAATTGAAATGCAAAACCATTCTATTTTAACTCAGCGGAATAATTAGTATAACTATTTTTTTTCACTAAACCCTCGATCAAATAAAACTTATGTAATAAAACTTTTGATTGAAACACCTTCCAAATAACAATATTATTAAGAAAAAAAAAACTATTTTAAAATAGAATCATCTGTTCAGGTGCCGTAATGCCTCTTAATCAATAAGATACATCTTCCTCACTTATGACACTCCACCTCATTCGTCTGGATTTAAAAACAACTCACAAAACAGCTCGGTACAACGAAATTACCCATAATAAAACGACGATCCATATGGAGTGTCAAATATTATTTTATCCAAAAAAAAAATTATTGCGGGCGAAGTCTAGTAAGTAGACAAAAGTAACTTACCAATCCCACTTCTGATTTGTTAGCTCACGCTAACAATTCAAACAACACCAATTACTTTTCACTTTTATTAACACTGAACTGGAACATCGATTGCACTTCTATAGCATAAAAACAACTTTACCTTTATATATAATTATATTTTAAGACTACTACACTTCTCGGTGGTTGGAACAAGACTGACTAATATTTCCAAGATCTTAAACTCATTGGCTTCCTGGGCAAAGCAGTACGGCTACACTAGCGCCATCTGTTGTTGGCAGTTTCAACTATTGCCACCTGCTTTGTCCAGAGGCAATGTGACAATGCTTTTTAATCTTTACTTATTTAATTTTTATAAGTAATAAATATACATTAGCGGATAAATCCTTTTAAATTTAAATATGTTTTTACAAATAAACACAATCATTATTCTACAATCTAAAATTTACTCGAGTGCTTTAATATCTTAAAATTATTATACGTTCATGCTTAATTATCAATCAAATTAAACTATGATTTTACAACACAATCTTCTAATAATCAGGTAGGTATTGTTACACTATACATTAACGCCTCTTTCACATAGGGGTAGGCAGAGAGCAACACAGGCAGGAACAATACCTCTGAGATGGATAAAGAAGTAAATATTTTCAAATTAGGCGCCACTGAAAACCAGCGCTCCAACAGTCATGCTGCTTGGAGCAAATGCTGAGGGGTAGCCTTATTTTCTTGTCACTCGATTGTCAATAAGTATTTTTCATTTGTATGTTACCCATGTTTATGTTGATGGAAAATAAAAACTTTAGAATAGAAAAGTTTCTATCCTAAATATAGATGAAAATCTCACCTGATTAGCAGCAATAAAGTCAGGATCGTAGATCGCCGGGCGCGGCTTCATCGTCGCCATCTCCTTGCGAAGCTTCTGCTGCAGGTCGAAGTCTATCACCTTCGCGCGGACCATGGACTCGGCCAGGTTCAGTGGACTGATGTCCCAGCCGTCAATCACTAAAGACAATCATTCACTTATGATTTGAATTTACTATGCTGATGTTAAAGCCGTATTGAGATTATGGTACAAGGTTGTTAGAAAGTCAAAGGTCAAATCAACATCCTATTATTATAAGTATAGGTTGATATTCGGCACGGAAGGATTGAATTACCATATTTAATCTTATGGCATCTGGCTAACAGATTAGACGTGACTGCAGATTAAGCCAGATTTTAATAGATAATTTAATTACTAAATGAACTGAAAAAAAAAAATATATGATCACGACTGTGTACCAGGAAGTGGTAGACATTTCTTTCAGATCTTTTAGGCTATTATTTAGATCCTTTTGAAGATGTCTAAGGGGGTCTAATGTAATAATTATTATTTTATGTCTAATTTAATTAGTATTCTTACCTAAATCATCAGGGTGAATCATGGGAAGCAGGTTGCACATGGGGACATGCACATCATTGCCCTTCTCATCAATACCAAGCCTGACAACTGATGCTTGGGTGATTGAGCCAAACCTGATGACCAGTGATTCATTTTAGACATTGCTTGGTTGATAGTGAGATTTCAAACAAAATCAAACGGGACTTTATTGTGTAATTACCCTATTATACATATTTACCAATTGATTTAGTTTTAGTGGAAGCAGCACAGAACCCCTAACGCCAAAGTCGAAACTATCAGTAAAATGGTCTAGTAAAAACTATCAGTTAAAGCGCTGATTATGATTTTCTTTATATACATTTTCTAGTAAGGCTGTAAAGACCTATGTGTTCTCACCAGTTAGAGTCCATAGGTCCATTCTTGGTGTTCCAAGTGAGCTGGTGTTTATTAGCAAGCACTGCCGCAGTGAAGGTGGATCCGTTGTTGCCACCCCATCCGACCAGCATCACACCAACCTTGCCGACGCGACGCTGTGTCCTCATGCATAGCTGCTTGCGGAATGGCTTTACCTGATAACATGCATAGTTCATTTCAGAACTGTGTCTTAGATAGGTACCTACATCTACTCAAATACACAAACTGATATCCTTGGTTAACACTGTGTCATTCTAGTCCCAAGCTAAGCTTAATGCTTGTGTTATATATAGAAAACAGCCGCATAATGCTTGTGTTATAAAGATGCAAGACAAAGTCTAAAACAATTAACTTCTTTTTTAATGTTTGTATGTGCAGTGTGCAAAGATGAATGAAACTTTGATTTCAACCTAATTGAGGTATATCTGGCGGCGTTCTTGAGCTGAAAAACAAGGAAAGGAATCACTCCCATTCTAAAAGTTTCTGGAACGTCATAAAATCAATACATACCGCTGCCTACCCGCAACCGGGTAAGGTTAGAATAAGTGCCTAGACTTAGACGTATATTTTTCTTACCTGCAATTCTGCGCCACTTTTAGTCACCAATGTATCTTCATATGAATAGTCAGAATAAATATATTCGTCTGTATACTTCAAGTTGGGGCTCGAAACAATTATCTTCGCTGTTTTCTCCATGTCTATACTGTATGAGATGAGATGAGAATGAGGCCCGAGCAATGCACTTGTACGATGTGCAACGCAATTCGATGAATATATATTCTGTGTATATTTAGCACGGTGAACTATATTATTTATAAAATGCGTATTATTTGTACGTCCTGGTACGTCCAAGCACTCGCTCAAACACAATTGAAACACAATAATACAAGAGGAAAATAATAGTCGGTCGAATCGATCGAACCGCGCGGACCGAAACACCGGAAGGAAACACTCAACTCAAAGAGAATAAAAACACTACCATACTACTGTCAGACTGACAGTGTCAGGTGATTTGATTGTCATTGTCACATTGTTGACAGCTAATATTCTTCTTCTTTTTTTTTTTTTTTTGGCTTCGCACGGTTTGTGCTTATGCATTTAGCCACTACATGTCATAAATGTATAATTCAAGTGGAGTCACTATAATAGACAAAGAGCATGTAAAGTAAAGATGTGGGTCTTTACTGAAGCATCACACGGACTTATAGTGAGAACTCGAAATGCAATGATATCCAGTTTTGTTTAATTTGCCCACACTTATGTACTTTCACGAACACTAAATAGTTAATAATCCACTATAATACAGGAGACCTTTGCCCAGCTGTGGGACAGCATAGGTTAGATTAAAAAAAAAAAAAATACACATTAACATTTGCTAAACTAAAACACAAGTTTCGTAAAATAAAACAAAAAGAAAGCAAAGACATGACCTTCTCAAATTCCGGTAAAAAAACGTCAGTCACTGTCACTGTCAGAATTCGTATTTGATAATGACAGATACAAAACTGACAGTAATTGTAAACATTCTCGATGGTAGTGTTGAATTATTATTTTATTTGTTTTAATTCGATCCATTACTACACTTTTCAACAAGAAAATGTATTCGTTTAGAATAATTCTAGAATAATTTGTATGCATCATGTGTGATGAATACAAATTATTCTAGAATTATTTATTATTAATTATTTTTAGGAATACATGGTGTCTAATCCTAAAAATATTTTAATAAAATATATTATTATGTTAAAGTTAGGTACCTACCTATCTAAAACTAAAATCTAGGTAACTTTCGTACTACCTAGCTCAATACCTACTATCTTTAGACAAGTTTATGATTCTACAAATTAGAGAAATAAGTACTTAGGTATCTAATTATTCCTGATGTAGAAATCATCAATTCATCGCATAGGTACAATACAACGCAAAATTGTTTATATCTTTGATTATGTACTACCAACTTAGAGCATGTTGGTTTATATTATAATGCTCTAAGACTACCAAAGAAATAAAATTAATAAGCGAGCAGCATGGATGGTACAAACTTGCTAGCAAGGAATTACAATAAAAACAAAACCAAAGTCCGTCGGCCCCAGCCTCCCCAGCTTTGTAGGTGTGTGTGTGTGCGTTTACATTAAAGAAAATGATTGAAGTTATGCACCTACCTACATACAAACATTGTACTTTTTATGACTCTCACAACAGGCTAAAGCACTCACACAAGAGCAATGTTTACGTTGGTTGGATGTGGATATTCTATATTCAAATTATTTTTGTAAAAAGGGGCCCACTAGGGAAGGGACATCATTAATAAAGAAATAAAAAGTTATAATTTTAGTAAAACTAATAAAAAACATTTTTTTTTGCATTTTAATTGACATTACCTAATCAATATTATGTAGGCCTACCTTTATCAAAATTCAAATCAATGTGTTGATGCTTCTGTTAGGCAGGTACTTGATAGGTAGTATTAGTTATGTACCTACATAACAATAGTACCTAGGTACAGGTACCTACCTAAGATCAAATCCCATGCAATGCAGTAGGTACCTACTTAATTATATTTCATCTTAGGCGATTTTCATCTCGTTAGACGAAAACGTTTATTTTAACATTCTAAATCTAGTGATTCTCAATGTACTTACACGCGTTAGGTCGTGTACCTATATACAATTTATAAAGTTGTATATTAATTACGGTATATTAAAGCATGCGGGGGAAGAGGGGGCGCGCCGCGCTCTCATATTCCGTATATTGATTGTGTGCGAGGGGGCCGGGGTAGGAGGGGGCTTCGGCGTGCCCCACTCTGTTTTTTACGACACGGCTTTCTGTGTAACATAATTATTGTATTAAATTTTGTGAAATGTTTCGGTGTTATTTGTGAAAAATAGGGAAGTTGGAAACGCGATTAGAAGGTAAGAAATTCGTACCGGTGCGATTGGTCCGAAAATTCATGTTGCCGAATTACATTTTATAAAATTTTGTAGCATATTCCGTCGGCGGCGCGTAACCTACGGTATATTACACTGTCATACCGCGTACGTATAGTGTTTTTTACGGGCATCGTTCTATAAATAAGTTGTAATAATTATAATTTTATGTAGCGGTCGCAGCAGAGTCGGTTTTCTGCGGGATATCCATCGGACGTGAAGTGGTGTGATTTGTGTTTTTATGAGTGAATGGTGGCGCAGATGCAGGGGCTGGCGAGCGACAAGACGTTCCACTTGAAGTGGAACAACCACCTGCAGAACCTCAGCCAGCTGTTCACGACGATCTACTCGTCGTCAGCGCTGGCGGACGTGACGCTCTCCTGCCGCGACGGGACCCTCAAGGCGCACAAACTTGTGCTCTCCGCCTGCAGCCCTTACTTCGAGCAGATATTCAAGTAAGCACTTACCTATGTACTAAATGCATTCTTTATTCAAAATCGTGTTGTGATTTTGATTAGAGAACGCATTTCAGTAATTAGATATTTTTTTCATAGTTCATAAAAAATCTTCCATTTGGTCATAATGACATCATTATTTTTCTAGTAAAGTTATTTTTATCATGTACAGTACAGTAAACAGCCAGCTGGTGTTTTCACATACAGTGTAGCTTCATCATAATTATTACCTAGAAAATTCTTACTAATTATTTGGAATTGGTTTAAAAGCTAAATTTATAAACAAATAATGACTGAATAAGAATAAATAAATATAATTAAACAAGTAGGTTGTTGTTATACAATGTTCTATTTCTCCCCCTAGGGAAAATCCATGTCAGCACCCCATAGTGATCCTGAAGGGGATTCCCTTCTCCGAGATCAACCTCCTCGTGGAGTTTATGTACAAGGGTTCAGTAGATGTCCAAGAGTTGGACTTGCAGTCCCTGATGCATACAGCTTCCGAGCTGGAGATTCGAGGATTGGCATATGAAGCTCGGGACAATGCGGCACAGCTTCTCAATGTCAACTTGGAGTATCCATCATATCCACAGACGTCCACGTCTACTCAACCCCAGGCCTTCCCACAGGCACGGACTGATGTTGAGCGGCTCAAGCAGGTAAGAACCTTTTATTATTTTGTGCTTGGCTAATGTCTACTACTATATTCTGCATTCATTTCACTTGAATGTGTGTTCTTGTGCCTATACAAGGTTATAAATATTAGTTATTTATTGTAATTAATATCAAATTACTGTGAATTGTCAATATTTGGAAATTAGATTACTAAACATTGAAATTCACTGTAATTTTATTAGTTTTTGTATCAACTTTTAGCATTTTAGCTCTTTACCATTGTATTTTAATTAAACTAGCAGTGCCTCGCGGTTTTACCTTTATAGGTTCCTGTTCCCGTGGGATTACCGGGATAAAGTATAGTCTATGTTACTCAGTGATTATGTAGCTTTCTAATGGTGAAAGAATTTATGAAATCGGGTCAGTAGTTTTTAAGTTAATTCATTACATACAAAAACACAAATCTTTCTTAGTTATATTATTAGTTTATATAACACAATTCT
This sequence comes from Xanthorhoe designata, assembly GCA_963582015.1. Taxonomy (NCBI): domain Eukaryota; kingdom Metazoa; phylum Arthropoda; class Insecta; order Lepidoptera; family Geometridae; genus Xanthorhoe; species Xanthorhoe designata. The sequence continues at coordinate 9,665,388 of OY757046.1, forward strand.
ATAATATAATGATTTATTTAAACATTAATCTATTAATCATTAGAGTATGATAAAAAAGACATATTTGATGATCTACCTGCAGTGTTCCATTTTCCTTTATTGTGTCAATAACACAAAAAAAAACATCTTTTGTCAAATTTTGTGCATCCAGTATTTAGCCACTTCTATTGCATAGTATTCCAATTGAATAGGGTTCACCTGTTCTCTATTCCATAGTTGGGTGCATTTTCCAAGTGCATTGTGACATTATACAATAGACTACTGCTCTTAGATTTTATATCTTAGGATATATGTTGATAAGTTAGTATTTGCAATGAATCGAGGAAAATATCATAATTAAAAGTTATATTACACTCTTTCATCTATTAACACATAATCATAAATTACATTACACATTTATTTTATGTAGACATTATGACCATTAGTTTCATTCATAATATGTTAAGTATTATGAAAAAACAGGATTAAAAAAATCTGTAACACACATAATGAACAATGAGAGTTTTATCTTCATAATCTTAATAATGCAAAAAATGTATACATTAAGATAATTGCTGTTACCATTCTAATTTAAATATGTAAATTAGTTGTGCCTGTTTGAAAGGTACAAAATTTCTCATCATTTTAATCTTTTCATCACATGTTTTACACAAAGACAGCTAATTACTTCCAAAAAGTGTATCGATAAATGATCTTATTTTTTTTAAACATGACTAAATACAATAAAAACATGGGTTTATTACTGAAATTAAATTATTATTAAGACTGTATTTACAAGGTGCGGTTGACATATTCTCTCTGAGCTATAAAGCATTTTAGATCCTATAGATTATAGAATAAGTCTACAGGTGTAGCTAGAGGTGTGTACGTACGTACACCTATATAATATGAGCAAAAAAGTGTAATGTTCTTGTGTGATGCACTTTGCAATGTACTTAAATAAAAAAAAAGTACATATAAGATCAATAATTGCTCCAGTTAAGAATTCGACGTTTTGGGGGTAGAATTTAATTAAAATGGATAAGTAATATTTTTACCTTTGCTTCAAAATAACTATTTATTGAATGAGCTACAAAAAATCTGTTAAAGTTAGTTAACAATGTATCTACAAGATTGCTTTGAGATTCTAGCCCTTTTACAAGTCAATATAAGAACTTCTATTGATCATTTTATAACATTTGAACATTTTGAATTGTTGCATAATTTACTTACGAAATTTGATGTTACATCTCTGTGCGCATGCAGTTTTCAGTCTTAAATTATTATATGCTAATTATTTGAGTGAAAGCCAAGGTGTGAGAGAAATTGATGTTTATATTGGTTTTTCTCAACTATTTTAGAGTTTAGTAAATCCCCACAGTGCATATTTTTCGTTTTCGTTTAAATTTATTATCACGAGCTTTAAAGGGTGAATAAAAGCATCGTGAAGAAACGAGTTATTCAAACATTTTTAAAGGATCATTATGTCTAATATGGTTTCCACGGGTGATCTTCGTACATTTTCGTCGTGCGGCTTGGGAGGCGACTTGAAAATGTATGAAGATCGACCACGAAATCGACGAGCTAGTCACCCGTGTACTCGTATTTAGCCCCCCTGTATAGTGTAGTGTATATTTTCCGTGTTTGGAGAAGGGAGACAGAGTCTGCACAGCACTCAGACTTAGTAGCTCAAGCATCGTTCTTTTATCAATTTATCTAGACTAGCTTACTCGCCCGTGGCTTCGCTTACGTGGTACCTACCTTGATATTATATAGCCTATGTTCATTCGGAAAGTCTATGCTACACATCGGTGAAATAATTTTTGAAATCGGATGAGTAGTTTCGGAGATTACTCAAAACATACAAACAAACCAACATTAACTCTTTTTAATAGTATAAGTATAGAAATAGTATAGAAATAATTGAATCATCACTTGAGATACGATCTACGTTTAAGTATAGATTTTGAATACGAGCCTAAAGGTCTGAGCGGATGCTAGGTGGTGGATACATAACAGTCGTTAGCCTGTTTTATTTTAATTATTTTTCCATGCTAGTTATGCAAGGGCACATTGTTAAAACGATGAATCTTGATGTTTTATCGTAAAATAAATATTATGTATGACGTTATACATGTACCTACCTAATTAACCTACTACTGAGTCACTGTAACGTAGGTGTAAGGTAGATGGATTCAGCCCCCCACCTTTACGATACTTTTTAAATTATTTACATTTTCCTTAAGTTTTGCAAGCAATGAGCAATAAGTACCTACTTCAAGAATTGATTATTGAGTATTTTTTTAATAATTAGCTTAATTGGAATAATACATTTTTACACTAAACCATAAAATATATAGACCTTTTTCTACATTAGGATTCCCTGTGTATTGGGTTTCAGAAACTACGAGTAGGTACCACGATACTACCTAATCACATTACCTACTCGTACCTAATCACGTCATCCAAAACGAATCATGTCATCCCATATCCATTGTCAGGTAACTGTTACCCTATCAAGAAATAGGATTATTATAATAATAATTTTAAATTAACGAAACCAGGATAAAATGTAATATTATTTTGTCTTCAAGTTTGTTTTTTGCGAGTTCATAGTAAGTACTTTTTTAATTTGTTTCTTTAGTTTTTACTCATAACCCGCCCGACGCAGCTTCCTTAAAGAATCATAGAATAAGTAAAGTGCTCATAAAAAAATAATGAAGATGATAAACATTTACGTCATGCACCATAAAAAGTATGTTCATGAAAACTGTACACCTACTTATGTATATTAATATTGTAATTATATAAGACCATCATGACTACGCATTAATGATTTTGCAAATCGTACTTCACTAGCCAATTTCGTTTTTATCATCGTGATAAATTCATAAAAAAATGGGTGTCGAAAGTTGCCATTACAAGTATTTTATAGTGAGATAAAATAATATAGTAAGTTAATAAAGAACAGCACAGCAGCAGCGTGGTTAATATGAACTTGACAAAAAGCTATTAACTATTATATTATTTTTTGCATTCGAATGATTTGTACGGCAATGGATCAAGCTTTTCCAGAATACTTTTTCAGAGTTTGTATTTTATTATTTAGATTACAACAAATGGTGGATGATATTTATTTGTTGTTAGTAGTTCTTATGAACTCGCATCTATGACAAATCTCTCTAGCTAGACCGTTGGCCAACCCGATCAATAATCTACAGATTTAAGTAGTAATAACAAACTATCTACAATCTGACTATCTGTACTTACATTGTAATAAAACATCCCTTAAATCTCCTATGAGGCCTAGCTGATAGATGACTCTCTAGTTTTCAGGAATAGGTATTATGTACCCTGTACAAATAATATGTTTTTAACTCGTAGCATCATAACTTCAGAGTTCCCTTCATCCCATTTCGTCTGTCGTGTCGATATCATAATAAAAACAAAACACGTCTGCTATCGAGGGGCGAGCGAACTGTTTTTATTGCAATGTCTAGTCTATACATAGTGGTTATTAAACTTTTTAGAAAAACCATAGAGTTTATATGGAATATGGTTGTCATGGTTGGTTGAGGAGGATGGATTACTTAGATACTGCTGGCAAAAATGTATAGTACTTATTTTGTTATTGTCTTTGAGAAGTAAATACAATTAAAAACTATAAAGTGAGTAACAAATGTACAACTTTTATCTTAATTTTAAATTAATTGTCCTTGTCGTTCGCTAAAAGAAAAGAAAATAGGCTCTCGAGGATTGTTTTGAAAAATTGCAGTCTTCGCACATTCTTTCGCGAACTAAGCATTTATTTTCGACTACAGCTATTAAGTGAAGCTTCTTACGCGTTTCAACGTATAGTAAGAATAAATAATATATGTAAGTTTGCGTCGCGACTCGCGAGCAAAAGCTTGCGCAACAAACGCTCGTTCATAAAGCGATTGCGTTTAATAAGTACCTGAGTACTATCCTAAAACTAAGATTTTATCAAAAAACATGTCTCTAAACCGAGCATTCTTTAATCTGTCTCTAAAATCTATGTTGAACAAAATCCAGCTAGTTTTAATAGGTTATAAAACAGTAAGTTAAACCAAAGACGATTAATATCTAGAAGACAGACAAAGGCCATACACAAAATCGTAACCCTAAAAAATAGCCTGGAAACTCTAAAACATAAATTTTATCCAAGAAATTTCAATTACTTTCTAGTTAAAAATGTTTAAATATTGAATATTGTTGCTACCTACTACTAAGTATTGAAATTTCTTGGATAAAATTGATGTTTTAAAGTTTTCAGGCTATCTGGTACTGCGGGATCGGGTTACGATTTTGTGTATGGCCTTTGTCTGTCTTCTAGATATTAATCGTCTTTGGTTAAACCTAGGCAGTATCATAAGTTACGCAATACTTACGAGGTGTTGCTCGTATATATTTTATAAAACATTGTAATTATGTTCATTCAATTAGCATTCCTAAATGCTTCCCACACTCCCACATTTATTTCAATTGAGTTGAATTAAACACGTAAGCTTACATTCATGAATTTATGCCGTGACTAAGATTTGCCTACAGCCTACATCATCGTCATTGTCGCCAACTATTAAACATCAACTACTTTTTTCCTGTTTTTGACAACACGTAGGGTAATCCCTCCGTCAAGGTTGTCAAATGAAATCATTTAATTAGGTACTAAAGTAAGTAAATACTATTTTTACTTACTTAAACTTAGCCCTTGTGGCGAAGCTTGCTACATCGATTACGTGCTTCATAAATCGTTGGAATAAAGCGGCAAGCCATGACGGATTTCTTTAGACGGCCTAAAGACTCCATCACCAAAGTTAGCTACTTACTCATACGAACTTACTAACTTAATTAACTTTATTTATTTTATTTAATCTAAGAAACCATCACATACTCATTATATGCAACTAAAGTAGGATAAAAAACGGCCTTCAATTAGCCTTTTCTAGCCAGACACAGAGGGTACGGTAGCACAAGTAAGCAACCTCTTGAATAACTTACGCTACAATATACATACTTCGACAGGCTAACTTCGCCCGTAAATGGGCCACGGAACTAACCATTATTAATAATATAACCCACCCATCTGCAAGTACCTACTTACTGTATTACATTTTTACATGAGTCAAGTATAAAGTAAAGTTAGTTAGTACGATCTTTGCCAGATACTCTCCCGAAAGCGTCAATATGCAACCATACTACACCAAGCTTTTTTCAAACTACGTTATTTTTTAAACGAAATACTACGTTTTAATTTAATTAAGGTTCTATTCAGAAAAAAAACTTGGTTGCTACCTGCCCCCTGAACGTGTAACTTGTCTCGATTGTTTCAAAGTTGTATATAAGCAAAAATCACAGTAAATTACTGTCATATTTGACAGTTATTTTCTCAAATTACTGTGATTTTTGCTTTGATACAATCGAGAAAAGTTCCACAATCGGCTTATAGGTATATCAATAAATTCGTTCTCTGAGATTATTTATTAGAGCGACTGAGATTTTGTTTTTTCTACGAGTCTAGTAGGAATAGATAAAAATAGCTGTTTCCTTTTCTCATGTTTACTTACGATCCAACAAAGACGGTCATAAAAAATATTTTTTAGTTTCTACCTGACTCATGACTAAACAAACATACGTTTGAACCACGTGTTCCTTAGTCACTGTTTTAAGATATTTTCTACATTGATTTTAAATACGTTTCTATAGAAATACAGTTAACAAGCTTATGTGGTATTGAGTTGATCTGCATTTTAATGGCTTTACTAATGGCACGGTTATTTTTAACTTGATCGTGGTTTTAAAAGTAAATAATTACGATTGCGTTGAGATTATAAATCAAAAGGATGGAGGGAGGTCACGATTTAAATCTAGACCGTTTTGGAAAATTATGGCTCATATTTTTTGTATAGGATAATGATTTATTACGCAATAATTATTTTAAATTTACTTATCAACAGTTTTTATCGCAATGAATTTATTAAACAATACTAAAATTCTAGATAAATATTGGTTGGAGATAACTTGGACTGTAAAATTAAAATAATAAATATTTTAATCACCACGATAACTTTATTTTTCTAGAAACAGTGGAATATTTATTTCATTATCAAATATTTAAACAATAAATAAAATACCTACATCCTGCAATCTCTATACGGGCATGTTGTAATTATTATAAATATGAATTGCAAAGTAGATTCAAGTTTTTATACTATTTTATTTTATTAATTTATGATTTTAATTAATACGAATTGGGCTCATTCTGCTAAATTACTGCATTCGCCCTCGACATTTTATTAGCTACATGTTTTTAACCAAATACTTACTCCAACAATATGGTTTTTTAGACGTCATAAATTTATTATAATTTTAATAATACCTAATGTTAAAAAAGTAGTAAAGAGTAGGTTATAATTTTTATATTCATACCTATAAAATAATCAGAAGAATCTTTTGTAAAATAATTCAATGAATAAAATAATCGTTAGTCAAATTGTGTAGTTGGTTGCAAAAGGTCAACGCCTGACAGTCTATATACTCAAGAGATCGTATAAAAAACAGCAAAATCCTCCATACAGATCCATATGTACCAGCAATCCATGATGAGAGCTGAGGAGATCCGCCGACGCCGGCGCGAGGACCCTCCCAACACCAACACTGCTGTTAACAACATCTTAGCAGCCGCTGCAAGAGAGATGGAGGAGGCTCGGCATGCAGCCAGGGCCGAGCGAGCTGTCAGCATCCAAACTGAGCAGGACCAAGGTAACTTTACAAATCACAAGCCAACATAGTCATCCAACGCTCCAAGCAGCCGCTAAGATGCTTCTAAGTAATATCCCCAATGAACATTAAATAAATATACCTATCCCATGGACGGACATTTCACACGGCGTCATCTAATCCCAATAGGAGTTTGTTATGCTAATCAAATGACTGATATACTACTTTACTTATACCTATATCCTATTTTTTAAACATACATTAGTGGCAATTCGGAGTGTCGCAAAAGCTTAACTGAACTAACTAAAATTAATGCCATCCTTTTTATTCCCATCGCTATGAAAGTGACAGCAACATTTTTGTTTAGCTTTTACGATACTCCGAATTGCCACTATAATATTATTATACTTGAGCCTTGAGCCTTGTGTTTTCACGAGACACATGTTTGTTGTTCATACAAACATTTGTCCCGTTGCGGGGATCGATCGAACCCACAACCTCCGCGTCCCAAGCGGGCTTTCGCCCACCGCGCCACAGAGGTCGTCATCCCAAGCTTACAAAACATCCCCCAGTGGTTCACCCGGCCTCGTCCACCACCACCACCATGGAAGGGAAGGTTGATGATGATCGTCCGAAGAAGCGCGTCTCCATCCTCTCTCCGGAAGACGACAAGCTGAAGGTCAAGAAGAAACCCATGACGGTCCGATTTCAAGAGGACGTGAAAGGGGAAGAACGCAGCAAACTTACTTCACCGGGTAAGTGCATAACTTTTAAGCCTGCAATACAATGTTGGCCGAGCGTAGGCGATGGCCAATACCAACGATGGACAGCATTTTGCCTTGCCTTGCAATCGTCGGTTTTTCTGCACAAATCAAAGGCGCTCGCCTGTGCTCGGCCAACATGAGTACAGTAGCCAACATGTTTTGTTGCCGGCTTTAGCATTTGCGAGGGTCAGTTGTGATGTTTATTTACAGGAACAAAATGTACCATGATACAAAATGTACACGATATATTTACGTCTTTGTCTATACAGGGGTGCAAGATGATCGCTTCCAGAAATTAATATGAATGCTTCTAGCAATGGTCTTCGATCGATTTCAAATTCTTCTTAATTTATTAATTACGATTCATTGTAATTGACAAGCTTTTTTCAAGATTTCGCCAAATTCTTTCAAATTCTTCTTAATTTATTAATTACGATTCATTGTAATTGACAAGTTTTTTCAAGATTTCGCAAGTTCTTTGAAATTCGATATTTTGCGTAGCCTGACTACAGATAAATAGCCATGGCCATGGATATAGCCTGAATATAAAGGATTTTGTCTTCATAATATATTTATAGAATTATTCAGGTGCGGGTTCTCTCTCCCAGTATACACGCGGACAAATTAAACCATCCTTGTTTGTTTAATGTTAGTTTTTGGTTGAGCTTATTTGGACGATACTAGAGACAAATTTCGTGAAAATTGTTGTACGAATACCTACTCGTGTCGTTATTACGAACAACTCACAAAACTTTTGAAAGCGAAAAGGCCATATCTAATCAATAACCTGAAAATGTAATACATATTGTTTTTCTATCTATAATATGTATGCATTTACAAAAAAAATGTATCTAAGTAGTATATCAGTCATCTGGTTACCATAACACAAGCATTAAGTTGCTTAGCTTGGGACTAGATGACGCTGTGTGGGATGTCCAAGAATATTTATTTATTTATTATTATTATAATTTCCCACAATACATCAGCGCTCGTGGCTACCTTGCCAAGACGTTATTGATAGATCGTTAAACTTATGCAACGTTCTGAGCGGTCACAACTTTGAAGCGATTCCGTGCTTCGGAGGACATTTTAAATTGTCTCTCCCGGCTTTTAAAGCCGCTTAGCCATAACGGAAGGTTTTAGGCAGCCTAAAAACTCGTCACCAGGGTTGGCCACTTGCTTATACAAACTTACTTACTTTTAAAATAGATACGTTTGTAAATATTTATAAACTGATCGCAAGTAGATTAAATAAGTTGAAATCAATATACTTGACCTGTAATATCGTATGGCTACATTTTATACTGTTATTACGCGCGCAGAACCGGAAGCTAGTAAATTATTTACAAGTTAATCCGCCGGGGAGGACGCTCTGACGCCGAAATATAACTAAACACGAAGTTGATTTTGTGAAATAATTTCTGTCTTGTTAATCTTCCCTAGGATTCGTATTTGGTAAAAGCCATGAGCGTGCCACGTGATATTCACATGAAACGTACCTACCGCATTTATAAACATAACAACTATCTCCGTTGAAAATCTAAAAATAGCTCCGTATTTCTAAGAGAGTAGTAAATAAAACTGATTAAAATACTGCAAAGTTACAGACTGTTCAAAGTAACATTATTAGCGATATACGTGTACACTATACATTAATAATCCACTTTCGTACCAATTATTTATGTTTATTAACTCGTACCAGACACGATTTTTTGCTGCAAAATTAATTAATGTATTTTTTGTTTCTTTTTATACAATTTTAAATGAAATTCTTTATTTTACAACATTTTAAATGAGCTGCTTATAACGTGGGTCGATGCTTCGTATATAATTTGCTTTTTTGTTAATACATTTTGAATGTCAAGAATGCCCCACTCTTAAGTCCAACCGGCGAGCAATAAAAAATGATGATATATTATTCCCTTCACTTAAAATAAACGCCACAACAATTTGAAAATAAAAAGTAAAACTTTTATATGATGAATGCGTGATTATTTGTGAATAAAACAGAAATAATAATAATGTTTTTTAATGCATAAATCAGTTTCATGCAATGTATAATATCGTCACTGGAAAGGAAGAACTGCTAAAGCGCCAAAGTGCTGTTTGTGGGAAATCGAGTTTAAAGTTTTTTTTTTTAGAAAAAAATTCATAACTCTTTTATTTTTTAATATATTTTGTTTATTAAAATGCAATAAATAATTTTGAAATTGTATCTATTTTAATAAAACATTTCTAGTTCTAAAGCTCTTCTAGTTCATGAAATTACTGTCGCTTAAGCAAAAGTGTGCTAAAAGTTTGTCAGGAAAAAGTTGCTTATCTACCGAAAATTTAAGAATATCAGTAATGTAAAAATGCTAAGGTACTTTACATTATTAAAGTTGTGTAAAGGAAAATTGCTAACATATGCTTCATGAGCTGACATGCAGTGAAGAATAAAAGCTAAGTACCATTTATCCAAATCATTTTCATATAAAAAGTATATAAAAATTTGCTAATATCCACATTATTATAAAATAAATGTAAATAAAAGTTACTTATGGCATTGGTTTATTACTATCAGCATATTTTTTTCGGTCTTACTACAATTATTTTATATGAACGGGTTATTGGCCTGCCAAAAAAATAGGACAATGTAGTGTCTGGGACATAAATTTGTTGAGTACCTACTTCATCTTTTAACTTAGGCTAACATCTAAACCATCTTCTCTATGGCAGGCCTGCATGGGGAAGACATGAGCAATACGTGTAAAGGTGTATCGAATATGTAGAAATACGAATATGAAGTCGGCTGTCAACTTGTAGGTACTTTTTCTATGAAATTTTACATGAAGCGACGACACGTCGTCTGCAGCTGCTGCGTGTCATCCGCAGCCAACTCATATACCTTTAGGCTAACTAAGCTGCGGGTTTCTTTACGATGTTCTCCTTCACTGTTTAGAGCTTGTGTTAATGCGCATATACATTTTTCACCGAAACTAAAAAATCTTTTGATGCACGGCTGGGGTTCGTCAGTTACTAGTTTTCCTGTTCAGTAATGTATTTTTTTAAAGTACATCCTTCTTTAACTTTATTGATTCTTCTCTTTTTCTATAATTAAGGTATTCTGTTTTTGAAACATTTTCTGTTATGAACAGGGTCCTCGGCATCTAAACATTTCTGGCTTAAGTATTAGTGTTTTGAGTAGTCGATTTATTTATTTTTACCTACTACTTTTTTATGGCAGCTTGATACATTTTTATCTAGTCCTACCCATGATATTGCTACTTATCGATGTTTCAATACCAGACTTTTCGTTACTACTTTCAGTATTCTCAAAAGAACTTCCATGCACCTCTTTACTGCAACCTGTGAAGCATTTTACACTTCTCAGAATGCATTCAATTTGATTTTTCTATGGAAAGTTGGCTTTTTTTTAGAAAAAAAATCTTCGAATCTATTTTAAGAATTTTGAATTAGGTTAGGTTAGGTTAGGTTATACTCATAGATTATTTGTCGACTATTATTATCAAAGTCGCATGTAATCTTAATTATCAGATGGTTTAACTGTTTTTTTTTTCAACTTTAAGTTGATTGTGTTATTAACAATACTATACATCATTGATTCGATTAGCTGTTAGCAAATTTCAATTACCCTTTTTCGAGAAAAATTAAAAGTAATATAGTAGCAAACGTCATACAAAAATTGCTTAAGTGCCTTTTATATTCATACCATAAGCTAATTTTCATGCTTATGCGACAAACAGTTTTGAACGACAGTCAAGAATATTTGCTTACTAAACAAAGTACAATAAAATAAAATAAATTCAAATTGCTAACGTGGCAATGTAACCCAAAGTACAAAAAAGGAAATATGCTTATGTCCTCGAAAATTTAAAAACGTCGGAAGGCAAAAGTTCTTATGTGTAAAATACCAAAATATTTCAATGCTTATGCGACTACTGTTTCAAAAACATCGATTTTTAGTCGCTTAAGAAATGGAAAAGCATGGTTCACTTCAATTTTTCTAAATGCTAAAGCGCCAAAAAAGTTGTCCGATTGCTTTGAAACCTGCACTAATCGACGCAGAAAAAAAAATCCAATCCAATGATATATATAACTCATATTGGCCAAATTGGCGCTTTAGCATTTTTTCCTTTCCACTGACGATATTATTATTTTTTTGTAATTTGAAACCTTTAAATACATTTTAATAGTTAAACTATTTAAATAGTTTGCTAGTTTGTAACGAGAGACAAGGTGGGTCTACTCGTGCAATGCCCGGAAACGGTGATTCAGAAACAAAGCAACACTACAATTAACTTTTTATCGAACCCCACTTCCAAAAAGCCACTATAAAAAACCTCAAAATGCTCCAGCACTCGCTTATCCTCATAAATATTTAACGATTTCAAATTTAAAAACTCGTTTCGTGGAATTTATTTTATTATTTTTCGTTTTCAAAATAAATAAAATGTAAAATTCTTCGAATATAATCCTACTTTGTATTGTAAAAACCATTATTTTATTATTAATTCAAGTGGAGTAATTTATAATATTTCTTCAACTAATTATAAACACATTTTACTGTAAATTTTTCCGTAAGCCTAACATTTAAAACCGGTAAAGTCATAATTTTTTAGACCTTTACGATAACCTTACTTTAAATTTAATACAACATAAAATATCAAGCACCAAACAATATTTCAACGTGTTCCATTCCATTTCATATTTCTTGTAGCGCGATCTAGTTATACCTATACGAGATAGAGTGAGCTTTTATCGATCGACCGAACTTCACCCGAGCGCCTTCGTTGGACCTTCCTATACCTTTGCAGCGTTATGTGCAAGCTACATTCCGTCCGTAACTAAAATGTAATAGATCTTTCGTGTAAATCAAACGTACATAGTTGATTTAGTACTTTTTTAGTTGTATTTACGTCAATCGCACCATTGACGTCATACGTTTAATAATCATTTCAAAAAAGTATATTCTAACGTATAAGTTAAGTATACGCAAATAACTTTGGAACTTATAAAAACAGGCTATAGATCGCAATTTTAAATATTGTAAATCCAAACTACCGTTTCATTATTTTAGTTTTGCGATCATTTATTATTCGTTTCTTATCAATTGATACTTATTGCATAATAATAATAGTACTTATTTTTATAAAAATGCTCTGTATTTTGTATTTTCAATGTTTCTACAGATTTACAATTGCTATTGACATGGAAATATTCAGATATGAACGTGACAGAATAAGAATTAACGAAGAATATGCTATAAGTTTAATGATTAAATTTAATTACCGTAACTTACGTGAAGTAATAAACATAACAAATAAGCACGAATCTTAAATATTATATTTTTTAAATCAATTAAAAAGAACTACATGTTTATCATTATTAAAAATATATCTTTTGTAGATGACTTCTAAAAATAATTTTATTTAGAACAACAGCCGGTAATCACAATTGATATTTTTTGTTACATTGTTTTTTTGCTAACTGTCGCGTTCCAGACGTACGTTGACCCCAAGAATACGAATATCTTTGTCTCAGGAACGTTTTTAATATAATAAAAGATGCAATCTATTTATGTTAATAATATTTGAATGCAGCAATGTTTAAGATTCGAATACTTTACGTTTTATTAAAATCGAAAGATTGAGAAATGCTTACAAACCTCTGCAATAAACGAACTATATTCGTGTTCACATCATAATAGTCTGTTTATTAAAAACCCTGAATAAGTATAATTAAAGCAAACAAAAACATATACATACTGTTTTCGGTCGTAATTAATGTTTTAATTATGTAAAAGTTCGTTCGTTCGTTCGCATGAGCAAGTGGCCAACTCGTTAAAGTCGTTAAGCCATGATGGAGGCCTTAAGGCGGCCTAAAAACTCCGTCACCAGAGTTGGCCACTTGCTCATACGAACTGTGGCCAACTGTGGTAAATAAAAGTGATAGGATGACTTTGTTTGGGTGTTTATTGCGTGTTCCTCATTTGACTTCAAGTATCAGCAAGTACTTTCGACTACCTATATCCGGATACCACACAAGCTTTATAATTGTTTTCATGTTTTTTTAACTAGATATAACGTGTAGCATTGACGTTACATAAGCTCTTTTTATTGTAAATAAAAAAAAGGCTTGACTGTGTGCATTTCTTTTACTATTTTAATTTGTATTTATTTCTATTTCATATTGGCTGTTATTGCTCATGTATATTAATTAGTGTAACTACTTAATTGATTAGTTATTAAAAAAAGACGTGTGGCACTCGGAGACTACCGCGGTAAAGCTATTGCATAGCATTTTTTCAAAGTGTTAGGTTATTTTCGTTACGGAATTTCTGGATTCGGTCTCCACGCTCAAGGCCTGCGATAGCAGCTATGCAATAGCTTAAAAAAGGAAAACCAAACCTCAATAGGAAGTTTAAGAAACTATCTTGTTTCTCCGCAAGAAAATCAACAATACGACGGTACTAGATAATTTACCATTTCCTTTCACGCCGGCTCTTTGCCCCGAACAGTTATAAAACATTGTGCTATAATGTATATTATTCTAGCTATTTACATAACATCAAACGAATCGTGCGTGCGAATGTTCGAACAATGGACCTTTTTGCGGCGAAGTAAATTATAATGAGTTAGATACGATATTGATTGAATACATCGTGAGGAATATAAAGTATTGCGTTCTCTTTAATCAAACTTCCACAAACTGATATTAAGATATTATGTTAAGAAAACATCTTGGAATTTAAGGCTTATTATAGAAAAAATTTACGTTGTTGTCACGTTGAACAAAGAAAGGCTAAGTGCTACTTAGCGGTCGTTGATGTTACGTCTTTGTCAAAGGTGTCTAATCATGTTTCTTTATGGTCTGAGAATCTGACGTCAATACGGTGTCGGATATTTAAATAGTTGTTCTAGGACTTTTTATTTTATAAAAAAATTAAGATGATTTTGGTGGTTTAGCAGAGGGTACATCCAAACACAGCCCACGTGTTAGTACATCACGCGACGTGATGCCAGTTAGAACTAATTGAAACTAAGCGTCCAATGAAAGCGTGTCATTTAATATTTTTGTCTACGACCTGTGTATCAAAGAAATTCACATGATTTCATAATTTTTCTAGGTAATACAGAAAAATAGATAGAAAACAGAGATTGATATAAATGTCATGAACATTCGCATACAAAGTCCTAATCGCACAGTAAAATTCCCAGTGTGTTTCTGAAACTACAATACTGCAACACTTGGATCATTTTTTTTTTTAATAATCCATAGTGTGTCCCACTGCTGGGCCAAGGTCTCCCCCAGATCTTTCCACTTCTTACGATCACTGTCTGCTTCCCATCACTCCTTCTTGAAGGCATCAATGTCGTCACGCCAGCGCTTTTTGGGCCTTCCTTTTAATTATCCTGCCATGAGAATACTATTGCAACTCATTCGGGCGCTCACCACTTTATTTAACCTCTTTCATCTCACTGCTGTGTCTCATCCAATCTCTTCTAACCATCTCAATCTTTCGCTGAATACTGTCCCTCATCGAAGTTCACGAGATCGTCCAGCGAACGTTTTCTAGTCCAACCTCGACGCCCCGCCATTCGTTGCGAGGAACTCAAGACGTTAACCAATAAGGCATTATATCTGAATGTAAAATTAATATGATGTAAAAGTGATTAATTTATAGGTCACTTATTCACAATTACATTTCCACACGGTAGCTTGCTAGTAGTATCTAGTTTTTCAAATCTGTTAATGACATTGTTCCTAAAACAATTGTACAATCTTCTTCATTTGTTTGTAAAATAAATAGTTTATTACTCATATCATTGAATATAGAAATTCAAATATTATTTTATGTCATTATTGATAAGTTGATAACGTTGTTATTTCTCAAGTAGTTATAATAGTATGATATTTAATACTAATTTTATATAAATTCAGATAAGGTACAAGTGACGACTTTTAATTCGTTTACAATTTATTTCAACCACGATAATTTTATATAAATAAACAAAAAGAAGTAGACATTAGTGGCAATTCGGAGTGTCGCAAAATCTAAACTAAACTAACTAAAATTAATGCCATCCTTTTTATTCCCATCGCTATGAAAGGGACGGCGACATTTTTAGTTAGTTAAGTTTAGCTATTGCGATACTCCGAATTGCCACTGTTATTATTATTACTTATAGTAACTATAATCATAAAAAAAGTAAACATTTTATTTATTATACTTATAGTAGTAGCACCATGACAAAATAAAAATGAGGGTAAAAATATCAAATTGATATTTAAAATATATTCATTCTTTTCATCGAAAGATGAAAGAAATAATTTCTCGGAAGTCTGGTAAAGTCTACCTACTTTGATTGACAGAAGTACAGAAATACTTTCATTTGATCTAAGCGACACTCTAAGCTCATTTTGACTAGAATTTACATTTACATACGTAAATAAGATACTGACTTAGGTAAATGAAAAATCATATAAAATAGGACATCACAAGGAAAACATTAGTCGTTATTTCCCAATTTTTATACTACACAACTATGTACAGATATAAATAAAAAAAAAATTGTATGTCAAGGTTTAACATCACGGAAATATGGTCCCGGACCTTTGGTAGGCATGGGGCCGAAGCTAACACACAAGAGGCCCTGACAATTTTGATCTTAAGATAGAGACACATATTTTTTTTTTATTAACTCGCGTATAACCTCACAGGTTAAAATATATAAAGTATACATAGTCTAGCATTTCCTTTCCTTCCGAGAAACGGGCGTGGGTTACGTATGTATTTATTACTTGTACAACTACGTCATCGTATTTTCACACCGCTAATGTCTAACATTCTCTTTACATTAGAATTCATGCTGCCATTTGTAATTGTGGGTACTTTACTGTATTGTTTCCATTGTTATGTTTTATTAAATATAAGCTTCTGCCCTCGGCTTCGCTCATGATAAAAACTAATAACATTTTATATGATACTAGCTGCGTCTCGCGGTGTTACCCGCGGTGAATAGTTTCCGTTCCCGTGGGAATATCGGGATTAAAAATAGCATATGTGTTAATACAGGATATAAATAAAATGAATGCCTTTTTTTTCTTTTTTTATAAATAGTGTTTGTTGTCCTCAGGCGCTCCAAACGACAAGAACGAGAGCCATCCCAGCGGCATCAAGGTGGTGCAGCTGGCGGTCCTGCAGAAGCCGAGCAACGAGAATGATGATTCTGATGGTGAGGGAATGTCTCTGCAGCGTTGCAATACCTCTATTTTGATTACTTAATATGTTAAAGAACCTCATTATCTTTTTATCATAATAAATACAAGAAAGAATTCAGCAGACAAATAGGACTTTATCATTTAAAATAATAACATAATATATTTATTTATTTATTATTTATTTATTTATTAACTTAATAACTATAACATTATAATATAGACTTGATAAAAATAAAGCCAAGCAACGAGAACGATGATTCTGATGGTGAGGGAATGTCTCTGCAGCGTTGCAATACCTCTACTTTGATTACTTAATATATTATTGGAAAGTTAATGTTCAAAACCTCATCTTTATATCATAACTAGCTGCGCTCCGCGGTGTTACCCGCGGTGAATAGTTCCCGTTCCCGTGGGAATACTGGGATCAAAAGCCTATTGCAGCATTTTAATCTAGGGTATAAGTAATTCTGGTACCAAATTTCATTCAAATCCGTCCAGAAAAGAATCCGAAAGAATTTAGCGGAGAAATAGGAGTTTATCATTTAGTGATTATTGATATATTATTATAGTCCTCTTCTCAATCGTTCCTTTTGCTTCACCCAGTACATTCCTCCTTTTAACTTAAACTAGTTTCCATATAATTGCTTGAACATGATGAAACAAGCATTTATAATTACCAGAAAAATAAAATAGTTAAAGTTTCGTTTACAGAGAAAAAGCTGGTGATGGATGAAGATGAAGAGACCGACTCCAGCGGCTCCATCTCCGACTCCGCGAGCCCCGAGCAGCAGCAGGAAGGCCGCCCTCACGTGTGCGACCTCTGCGACCTCAGGTAATATATGACCTCTGCGACCTCAGGTAACATATGACCTCTGCAACCTCAGGTAACATATGACCTCTGCGACCTCAGGTAACATATGACCTCTGCGACCTCAGGTAACATATGACCTCTGCGACCTCAGGTAACATATCACTCACTACTGTATTACACTAGCTTCGGCTTCGCTCGCGTGGCGCCTAACTTGGTAAAATATAGCCTATGTTCATTTCGGAAAGTGTATGCTACACAACGGTGAAAGAATTTTTGAAATCGGATGAGTAGTTTCGGAGATTACTCCAAACATACAAACTTTACCTCTTTTTATAACTGTACAAAATACAATTAGAACCAGTTGAGCCACACCTAAAGATCGTTACAAACGATCTATAGGTAGCTTAACTGATCCAAACCACTGCCAGACGGAAGCGTGCCCAAGACACTGGCAGCACTTTGAGCCAAATAAGTGCCAGCCCTCGGATCACGCGTCGCTTCGACCAGACGCCCCGATAGAATTTTAAAGATGGGTCACTGCAGCAGGGCTATTGCCTAACTTGTCGCGAAACAAAACCATCACGAATAAACTGTCAAAAATAACAGTAAATTGCAAAAACAATTGTCAGATTTGACAGTAAACCTATTTTTACCGTCAAATCTGACAGTTTACTGTATTATTGTAAGTATTACTGTCAAATCTGTCATTTTTACTGTCATATTTGATAGTTTAGTCGTGATGGCGACAAATCCGATTTCGCGACAAATTAGGCAATACCCTCCAGATTACGGCATAAAGTTCGCCGGGACAGCTCGTTTTTCACCCCTAGGCTAATGGGGTGGTTGGGAATATATCGTTTTTCAGATATAATAATGTAATATAATTTCAGATTCCAGCGCTCGTCTCACCTGAACCGGCATCGTCTGACGCACACGGGTGAGCGGCCCTTCACCTGCGGCGGCTGCGGACGCTCCTTCGCACGGTCAGACAAGTTGCGCGTGCACACCAAGATCTGCGAGCGGGTATGTCTTCATATATAATAATAAATATAAAAAAAAAGTTATATCCAACTTATTAGACACCGGTTGTTTGATTGTCTTGCTTTCCAGCATAGGCCTCCCCGAGTATTCTCCATAAATTTATATCTCTTGCTTTCCTCATCCAAGTTGTTCCTGCCATTTTTTTTATATCATCTTCCCATCTACGATTGTCTTCATTGTCTTCATATATGGCACTCATTAAATAAATAAATATCCTTGGACATTCCACACAGCGTCATCTAATCCCAAGCTAAGCAATTTAATGCTTGTGTTATGGTAACCAGATGACTGATACACTACATAGATAATTTTTTTTTAAATACATACATATTATACATAGAAAACACGTTTTAAAATTAAGTTCTACTCGAGAAGAAACTAGTATCTAATGAATTGAATTGAATTGACAGGAGGATCCGACAGTGGACATGGCAAACGACACGGCCTTCAAGCGCGAGAACAACAGCAGCAGCAACGCTGAAGTAATGTCTGGCATGGTGCGCACCACGCATCGAGAGTCCGGACATCTTGTCTTCACGCCCAGCGGTATGTGTACTACTATAAATAAATAAATAATAAATAAATAATAATAAATTTATTATTAATAAACATAAATATGATACAAAAATTCAAAAGAACTATAGGTCGCGCCCATTGAGATGTATTAAAGAGTCACAATCTAATAGCTGACATCACTCAAAAAATGTGCGTGCAAATTCAATGTTCTACAATGACATTCGACATTTGAATGTAGACGTTATGTCGTTTGTTTTAATGTCGCTGGTACGCAAAAAAGAAAAACTCTGCGCACTACGTAGCGTGCGCCGAGTTTTGGCGTTTACATTTTATTTGTCTGATTGTGGCTCTATAATACATCGCAATGGTCGCGCCACCTAAAATGAGCGCTAGCTGTCAAACTGCGCAGTGGTCGATGATTGGTGGAGAGGTGTTGCGGCGCACTTCATACCATTCGGCTGCTTAAAATCAAAACATAGTAACTCCTTAAAACCAAAATGTTCAGGAGAGCCAAAAAACAGGTCGGCTACTTTGAGTCGTTAGCCCGAAGAAACTAGAAGAAATAGCGATTTGGATGTTTTGCGAAAAGTTGTGCTATATCGTTGACATTTTAGTTTGTAATACTGGTAATCGTTTTGGAGTTTAGTTGCACTTATATCGCTCATACTTTATTTTTTTTTGTGAATTTACCCAAATATGACTGTAAAAACAATACAAAAACCTAGTAAGTCTATATAAAACTCCCAAGTGAGATAACTCAATTCCCTCATTACAACACATTTAATATTTTACAACAACATTATCAATAGCCAGTTAGTAGATAAGTTATAAACTTAACATTTTCAGTAAATTATCCACTGAAAATGTTAAATTAATAGCATAACAAACCATTAAAATAAGAAAATTCGGCTTTGGCACATTCATTACACGAAAGCTAGCACAACCCACTAGCTCTGTTAGCTTTTTTATGAAGATAATGCAAATAAAATTCATTTTTAAGATTATGTCACGTTTCTTACTAAAAAACTGGACTTACTAAGCGAAATTTCATTGATTTTACTATCGGCGCCAAATTATAAACATAGCAAGTTGGTATTTCAAATTCATAACTTAGTAAGTCGCTTGAGCTGCTAGGGTTTTAAAATTGTATTCAAACATACTAAGTTTAGAATTTGAACTTCAAGATTTTTTTTATAATCATGCCAAATTTCTTAGACTTGCTAAATTGTATTTTTAAATTTACGTACGAAACTGGGTGTTTTAAGGTCCACATCGATTTGATACTGTCTAGTAAGTCGAAAAATGCCAAAAAACGATTTTTTCAAAATACACCTGTTACTATGTTTTGAATTTGGGCAGCCGCATTGATTTAGCGAGTGCTATTGGTTCGTCAGCGAGTGAACACAGTCGCAAACATACCCCCGCTACTTCCCCGACCGCGCTCTTTTTACGTAGCGCGACCTATAGCTTACTCGCGTGGTACCTTCCTAGATAAAATATAGCCTATCTTCATTCGGAAAGTCCATGCTGCACATCGAAGAATTTTTTTTTTAAATCTAATGAGTAGTTTCGGAGATTATCCCAAACATACAAACAAACCAACTTTACCTCTTTATAATTATTAGTATGGATACCCATAACAAAATGTATGATTATTGTCGTTAGCACATTCCTTGCCCCGGTTTTGCGGTGCTCTTAGGGCATTTGACTCTACATGGCCAGAAATGGGAATGTACCGAGATATGTGGAGGGAGAAAGGGGAGACCTTTGCCCAGCTGTGGGACATGGTAGGATATTAAAAAAAAACTTGTGTATGCAAAATCTTCAAGCAGTGATGCTTCCGCTGGTTATAAACTGATTACGCAGATGATACAAGTTGTTAATGATATAATGATAATATGAAGCGCTCGTGGTGCTCATCAGATCATCGAAGTTAAGCAACGTTCGGTCACAACTTGATGGGTGACCGCAAGTGGCATTATCAGCTGAGCGCTTCCGTGCTTCGGAGGGTACGTTAAATTGTCGGTCCCGGCTTTTAAAGTCGTTAAGCCACGACGGAGGCCTTTAGGCGGCCTAAAAACTCCGTCAACAGAGTTGGCCACTTGCTCATACGAACGAACGAACGAACGAACGAATGATTTGTCATTCTTTCGTTCGTTCGTATGAGCAAATGGCCAACTCTGGTGACGGAGTTTTTAAGCCGCCAAGGACCGTGTCGTATTATTTTCGTGTCTGACACGTTCATAGCACGGTCATGGTATGATATGGTGTAATGGGTAGAGACCTTAAAGGCTTTCGTCATGGCTTATTAAGTTGTCATTGATATAATATTCCAGGTGATGTAATGCTGCCTCCCCGCTCCGCGCCACTAGTCCTGAACGCGAGCCTGGAGCCGGTGCGCAACGAGCTGACGGCAGACAACATGCTGGAGCCGCCGCGCCGGGGCCGCGGGCGTCCGCGCAAGACGCCGCTGCCCATGACGCCCAAGATCAAGAAACGCAGGGGACGCCCGCCCAAGACATCACTAGGTAACCAACTGAAATAAATAATTATTTGAAATAATCTGCAAATATTTGTTTCGTGTCTGGTTGTTTTCTATGTATGTATTTACAAAAAAAAATGAATCTATGTAGTTTATCAGTCATCTGGTTACCATAACACAAGCATTAAATTGCTTAGCTTGGGACTCCTAATCATCAAAGATGGCGGTTTGCCACCAATAACAAGTCGCGATGACAACTGGATGTACTTGTGGTTGGCTGGGAGCCTGGGACAAAACATGGCGTCCGGCGTCAGAGAGATAGTTCCTAAAGTAATGTTTATACCAAGTCCATTCATTTATATTGTCAATAATTATCCCCAGATATGGAAGGTTGCGTGTTGACCGGCGGCACCGTGCTGGGCCCGAGCGCGGCCGCCGTCGCCAACCTCTCGCCCGCCGGACAACACCTGCTGCTCAAGAGGAAGCGAGGACGACCACCGAAGAACTACTTCATGCCAACACGACCAGGTAACACTGAGGGTCCCTTGGAAGTAGCGGGGGTACGCGTCTGTGTTCACTCGCTGACGAACCAATAGCACTCGCTACATCAATGGTATGAAGTGCGCCGCAACACCTCTCCACCAATCATCGACGGAGCAGTTTGACAGCCAGCGCTCTTTACGTGGCGCGACCTATAACACTGAGGGTGCATGCCCTCGCTGGTTATTCGCTATGACCTAACAAAACATCACGCGACAAAAGCGCAAAATACAATACAATACGCGCCGCATTTTGTCGTGTTAAGTTTTGTTGGGTCTTAGCGAATAACTATCCTCATGTACTGTGTGAGACAAGATACAAGATTATATTATCTCGATACCTAGTTTACTTAACCTTAGGTATCGAAATATAGTTTATTTAACGATTTTTCTCATTGCTGTTCAAATGTCTACCCCAATTTTTTTTCCATTTTTCTCGGTATTTTGCCATATCTCGATAATTCGAAAAAAACTGTTGAGAAAATAAAATTATCATGCAAATAGTTCTGAATTTACATTGAACTCGGGAATTTTTTGCGTTATTTACCTATATATTATCATTTTACAGCAGATACAAATAAATAAAAAAACCTTATTCTAATTTCACTAAAATTATTATTATTTTAATGTGAAATAATTTTTCATCTATTCTTCACTAGATACTTTTAAAAACTAAAAACATTTTTAGATTATTTAAATCTCAATCTTGATATCTAATGATTGCACACGATGTCGCTATTTATTTTCTCATCAAAAAGCTATTCCAGTACATTTGAACCACACTTCCGAGAAGCGATGACTCATCTTGCGTTTTTGTCCGTGAATAATGGCATTGTTTCTTTTTTATTTTGTTTTTGACTCACCGCCGCTTATTTTAAGTTGTGGCATACAGTTGTGTGTGGAGTGAAATTATTATTATTGTTTGATATCTCTTTGCACAACCAATATTTTATGTTGAGTACTAACAGATTTTTCAGGCAGTTATTGTAAAATAAGTAGCAAAAGTACATGTTCAAGCTACCTATACCTAAAGATATAAATATTGGTTAGCGCAATGAGCATTATGTTACACTTCTAATAGCGCCTTATTTATTCACAATAGTCGTTAACGTCACCCTTGTTTAAAATGACTGAAGAATGTGTTACCAATTTTTTGGTTGTAATTTTTTGTTGTTGTCAAAAAGTAACAATGACAAGATCTCTATAAACGTATTATGAATAAGGCCCTATTACAAACCCTCAAAAATTCATTTTTCTTCGTATTTCTTTGCCTTTTAATATTTTTTTTGCTTGTATAATCCATTTCAACCGCGTTCGATCCATTGACAAATTTTAAGGGTGCCTGTATAAGTGAAACTAGCGCCGTCGCCTATTTTATTTTATTATTACGTTGAACAAAGGAATTTTTAAAAATTGATTGTTTGTGAAACCTATCATAAACTTTTTTTGATAGGTAGGGTACCTATAATATACCTTATAATAGTTTTATTTTTTTGTAGTTTATGAAGAGTAGCGAAGAAAGAAAGAAAGAAAGAAAAATCATTTATTCTTGTAGGATCTCAAGGATCACTTAAGTTTCGTTTTACATGCTAGGTGATTCTAATGCCTGTTCCAACGCGACTCCCTACACCAGGGAAAGAATCAGGCAAGAACCTGGTGGTGTGGGCCTAGCTTTTTTTTAAAAGCGATCCCTTAACAATCTAAAATAATCTAAATAGTCAAGCTTCAGTGGGAAGCCAGTCGAACAAAGTAAGGCATGTCATAGAAAGTAAAAGTAATTGTAAAGTTAACAAGAGAACACCTCAACAAAATGTTGTCTGGCATCACACGCTACACTTGGCCGACTTAAGTGGTAGGTACCTACTTATCAAGGTAGTAAAGATATTGTATACCATCAACCGTCGAAGGGCAGAGCGACATCAGGCCACGCAATTTTATCATTAATAAAAGCCTCAATGGAAGTTGCACTTGGTGGCCACCTCTCCTCCTAATAAAATAGGCGGCGGCGCTAGTTTCACGCTTACAGGCACCTTAAATGAATGGTTCCACCGCGGTGTTGTGGCTTTATCATATTGTTTGTCTAGGTATGGATTTCGATGTACCGCTCGAGTACGGCCTCGCAGAATTAAGCAAATTTTGTTAGTATACCCTTCACCAATTGGCATGAGGAATTAATTCAAAATTATTGGTCCAACTACTAATCGGTATTATGGTGCAAAACCTGAACCTGTAGCCATATTACAAACGTTATAATAGCACACGGGAAATTACTCACGTAAAATTATCGTCGATTTAGGTACCGACAATGTTTCGATTCTTCCGGAGAATCTTCATCTGGGTATGAGTGTGGTCACTCCTCGCGGTCGCGTCTCACACACCACACTCATACCCAGGTGAAGATTCTCCGGAAGAATCGAAACATTGTCGGTACCTAAATCGACGATAATTTTACGTGAGTAATTTCCCGTGTGCTATTATAATGTCTAATACAACTCACGATAGTTTTGAAAGTGAAAATTACAAACGCTTCGTATCGATTCTCTTTCTATCATCGCTAATCCTTTGATTTTACACTTGATTAGCTAACTTGTTGCGAAGGCGAAATTTGTCGCCAATGCAACTAAACTGTCTGATTTGACAGTTAGACCCTTCGCATACTGCAATTTTTTCTATAGGCATATAGTTTAGTCGGACTCTTGATCAGTATGAAATGAAGATGTAGACAAGTGCAGACATAGAACGATTCAGTATCCGCCATGTTTGTACTAGCAAACCAACCAGTAGGCCTAACATGTGCAACGCGTCGAGACGACAAATGCAATATCTCGATAATGTCAAACTGCTCTAACGTACTATGTTAGAGCAGGAGATAATATTTTGTCGACGACGAGATGATTTCTCGTGTTGCACATGCTAGGCCCGCGGATCAACTATCAGCCGATAGAATGCAGTGTGCGAGAAGTCTAAAACGTTTTACTGTCATATTTTTCAATTTAGTCGTAATTTTCGGTCTCGCGACAAGTTAGCCAATCAACCTCCTGACGTGACTTATCGACATCTAATGTCGTTTCTATAGCGATGTTAGAATAGTAATATGGCTAGGGGGCTGCAACATTAGCTATCACGCTTTTTTGTGCTTTTATGTTTTTGCTTTTTATATAATCTGCACAGTCAATGCTAATAAAACTGTACTAAGAACATCAAAAACATTATGAGCTTTTATCACTATTTCTGAGTAAATTGGTAATTATCTACTCCATAAATAATGTAATAAATATCTGTATAATAAAAGATTTGTTTATAATAAAAGTAGGGCTCGGTACTTCTCTGACAATCACTCTGAGATAATGAGTGATAACAGCTCTAATACTTAACAACCTGGAGTCAGAATATATACTGCCAATCTATCTGACAGGCAATGGGAATGGAACATTTTAATATCAAAACGCATCTACGGCAAGAGTTTTGTCAACAGATACCTACGTTGCATATAGGAATCGGGCTATATGCAACGTAGTAGTACAATTGAAATATCAAAGGAGAATGTTACCAAACGATCTATGAATAAACTTTATTAAAAAGTCAGTGAACGATTCTATTATTAACTGACGTTACATACGCAAACAATAAGAACGTACCTACCTCCAATCTACATGAATCGTAAACGTAGTGTTTATATTCTCTTTGATGAATCGTTCTATAATAAAAAAATGGGCTGTTCCTCGTGGCCAAGAATTGTTATTCCTCGTAGCCAAATCAGTTAGGCGAAATAGTTTGGCCACGAGAAACAGCCCAAAAATATAACAAAATTTAAAGTGACATCTAAAAAACGTTAAATTCATTGCATTCTTTTATATATTTTTGCCGTAAATGCGTTTATTAAAGTTATATACACATACACGGGTATATTATAAAATGTGTAATTTTTATTTATTAATTCAGTTGTAATATAAATGTAACATTCTTGCAGACGGACGACCCAATGAAAACTACAACGCTTCCAATCTCCCATTCGGCGACTTCTCTTACCTGACTGATGTGATCTACAACCCTCTGGCTTTCAACTATAACTTGCAGGTATAGAACTCAAATCAAATACTCGTATTATACGGAAATGGTTTGAAGATTAAAGGTTTGCTGGATGGTTTGAAGATGAAAGGTTTGCTGGAAGGAAACTCTTTTTAGGGTTAAGCTCGCCTTTGTTCACGTCCTTACAATGTGTATTTTAGTGTGGACAATAAAGAATAAAGATGTCTAGGAGATAGGAAAAGGCACGTCTAAACATTTATTTTTATTATTTACTTTACTATTGTGAATAATAAGTTTTTTCTGCTGTCTTTTCATAGTCTAGCGAAACTTCTTTTATAACACCCGAGTAACTTTAATGTAAGTAAGTTCGTATGACCTGGTGATCTCTCAATAACTGAGAGAATATTGCATTCTCAAACAACTGGCAATCTAGAATAGATGTATAGGTCTATCTATCAGGACGACCTCTGTGGCACAGTGGACGAAAGCTCGCCTGAGACGCAGAGGTTGCGGGTTCGATCCCCGCTACGGGAATGTTTGTATGATCTGCAAATATTTGTTTCGTGTCTGGTTGTTTTCTATGTATAATATGTATGTATTTACAATAAAAAAATGCATCTATGTAGTATATCAGTCATCTGGTTACCATAACACAAGCATTAAAATGCTTAGCTTGGGACTAGATGACGCTGTGTGGAATGTCCAAGGATATTTATATTTATTTATTTCCCAGGCTGATCCAGACCGCGGCGACGATCAAAGCCACAGCGAGACCTCGCACGACCGGACCATCGACGTGTCCGACACCTCCTCCGACGAGGAGGACTCGCGCGCAGACACGGAGGACGCGTCCGCCGCCATGGAGACACAGATCATGACCGTCGGGGACTGTCAGATCGTCAAGCTACCAGCCAATAACGACGAGACCGCCGACAAACCCGACCAATCACCGGAGACCAACGTCACCTCTTCCACCAATAGCGCCGTCACGATCACACCGATCACCACCGTCGGGGATTGCACCATCCGACCCGTAGAGAACGCTTAAGTAGATCTTCCATTTTATATTATGGAAGTTGCAGCTAATCTCACGTCTTGTGAATTAGTTTTAAGACAAACATTTTTTTTGTAATCGGTTTCGATCAATGTGTACTAGTTTCCCTTAAATGGTTTCTTCCAAACTCCGGGTGTATACCATTCCCAATAAGTTCGTAGGTACTAACCCCGGCCTTAAAATGCGCTTCTTAGCTGTTAGTTTGAACAAGTCTGAACGCGGACGTATTGTGTAGCACGCGTGCCTAAATCATGTATTATATCGTGTCATACAACTTCATACGAGCGTACAGATGGTCTGTGATGTGGATTGCGCAATTATTGTGGTAGCATTTACCTATTTTAAAAAGAGATTAGATAAGACTTGTAACCACCTTGAAGCAATTAATTGAATTGGTTAAGTTTGAAACAATTTGACACCAGAACAAAGATCTTTGAGACTCCAGTTGAGAATCAAAATGATAATGGTAATGGTTTTCAAGGAGAAGTTTACAAAAGTAAAGATTTTATTTAATTTACATTATGTAGATTGTACCTGTCTTCCCATGTAATGCTACTACAATGATGAAGTCATCAAATATTATTATTACTTTCAAACGACTGTCAAATGCATTTAATTGGCGGTGAGGAAACTAATTTATTTTATTGGTGAACTTATATAACTTAGGGTACGTTCTTACTAGCAAAATATGACTTAAATTAACATAATTACAACATGAATTTTAAAAGTGGTAATATTAAAATTATGTTAAAATAGTCCCGTATCATATTTTCAATTTGATGTTGAATTCATGGAAATACATAATAACGTCTAGCTTTACAATATTATACTCGTGATAGAAATAGGAAATATGATATACCAGGTTTGTCACAAATACAATGGCCAATGTTTTACATGAAAATCCATAGTCATAGATATCAATATTTTTTCGATAGATATTTATTAGCATCACAATATTATATTTAATCGGTGCACCGTATTATAACACCATCTAGAACATAATATTAAAATATAGTGGCAGGTTGACCGGAAAAGAAAATGGTGGCGATTCAAGAACTCTTAATATATCTAAAGTTTTCTGGAAATATGTTTATTCCAAATGCGCCTTAACGTTCCTTAACTTTCAACCGAAAAAGCAATAAATAAGTAACTTCCGAAATAACGATGGCAACTGCAATCAGTGATTTCTAAACTTATGATTATCAATAATATATATTTTAGTATAGAATATTTTCATGTAGAACATTGTATTAATTAGAACGTATAATATAATATTTTGCGAATATCTACATAGAGACATCATTATTTACTCGATAAAATTAAATGTTGGTAACTGAATATTTAGATACGCAGTGTTTGAGCACTTACGCCTTTGTCACTCAATGGATTTGACACTCAAAAGTATTTTTAAACTACTGTAATCTCTCGATATGATCTGATAAGCAACGGGAGGCTTTAATTTAAAATATTTTTGAGTGCTTGTGCGTTTGGTTGCATAAATGCGAATAAACGTTGACCTCCACGGTAGGTATTGTAACGTTCATAATAACAATATTCTGCACAGCATCATTTTGACGATATTTAACAAGATACGTCAGAACAAACAAGGAACATTTTATTCCGAAATATTATGCTGCTATGTTGAATGAGATGCTTCCTACATCTGTTAATGTAATGCATCAAATCGAAATAGTTGTCGTGTGCGCGCCTTTACACTGCCTTACATTTGCCTTAGCTGTGTTCCAATGTGTGTGAACTCGTTATTTATGAAACAAAACGCACGTCGTAGATTCTGATCGGCTGTCGATTACTCTTGTAATTTTAAGTTACTTTAGAATACATATAAAATCGCGTAGTGTAAGCACATGCTATATAATCGCCCTTTCCATTCTCTTTAACTGTATCGATTTCTGTGAATATTAGAAGTAGATTGTAGTGTCTTAGATAAAACTTAATATTCTAAATATTAAATATAATTCGGCAACACCACACATACGAGTGATACGTCAGTAGCGACATAATTAGCGAGACATATTATAATCGAGTATATAACAATATATTTCTTTAATATTTTTGCCTGTAACAGCAATGTGTAACGTATGTAGTGGGTAACGTGTATGCAATAATCGCAGCGGAGTGTATGACAGCTATGTATAAGCAGTTTCATGTACCTAGGCTGTAAGACAGCCGATTGGCGTTTTATCTCGATCAAATAATTAAGTTAGTTTACGTTTCTATCTATACGACTCTATATCGGTCGGTTTACTATTGAAAGTATTAAAAATCAACGTGTATGTTCTTTTTAATCTGTACAGTAGAATAGTTCCTAACGTGTAATCGATAAAGTAATCCTCTCGTAGACTAGTGGAGATGTAATTCCCTTTATTTAGGATTAATTTGACGTGCGATCAAATTCATTTTAGTATTTGCTTTATATCGAATCGTTTTATATTAAGTTTTACGTAGAAGACTGCTCGGATTAGTTTCTGTTTATTTCGAGTGTCGGAGCCCCGCAGAGGCATACTTTGAGTCTCAAACAGCAAGCTAGGCTTATGAGAATTATATAGGAGTGTATTTTTGTAACTTTACTACATAAGTTTACGGTGATCATTTACTTGACGTATCCCTCTTTATTTTATGACCGAATCTGAGAAAATTGATTTTAAATTTTTTGGCAGCTGAAAATGTTCTAATATTGTATTTCAACAATGGAATAGAGAAGAAATATTTTCCAACTTTATACTCTAATTGAAATTTCAGGTACTTGTAAAAAAAATTTGATTCATGTTTACTGTTTACTATGTACTTGACAAAATAGTTTTAATTTAAATACGATTGTGTTTTTCCCACTTAAGAAATATTTCGTTTCTATACCATATCAATTTTTATTTTACTCTCATAACAAAATACAAGCCAATACTTGGCTGTAAATATTTTAATTACAAAGCATTTAAAAGCTTGTATATTTCTTTCTTACGTCTATAAAGGTTACCTTGGTCTTTCAAATAGATCCATTTTCAAAAATGGATTCATCATTTTCATTTGAAAAAATATTGGCTATTCGTTAAGTTTATTGTAAGGATCACTGGAACATGACAGAAAGACAATTTGCATTGTTCGTTTATCGATATTGGTTTGAACGATGTTTTATTTATGGAATGTTGAGTGATCTATGTTTGGTTGCATTTATATTTTATTTGAGATGATTTTTATATACTTAGATTTCACCAACGCGGTAGTATTTGATGAAAAAATAGCTGGCGAAAAAAGTAATTAAAAGTTAACTGATATGGTACGTTTGAAATGAATTATCTACGTGTATTTTATGTACCAAATTAATTTTATATTATATCTTACAATAAACTTTTGAACAAACTCAATGTTCAATAGTTGGTGAAATCTCGAAAACCTTATACTTTAACCGTAGGTACCTACATCTCTCTTTGTAGTTAATTCTGTTGATTTACAATTTATTTTCTTGCGTAAGTTTACTCGTTGATTTTACCTTCGTATATAACAAGAGATTATTATGGGCCAACTATTTTGTTTGTTCCTTGAGCGTTTAAGTTGTGTATTCTATGAGCGGTCGATTCTTGGAACTCTAGTTTTTTCATAGCCATCCCTAGGGCTAATAAACTGAGTCTGATGTGATGACTGTGATTAAACTAGTGTGGAGTTAATTGCGTCTTGATTGGAGATTAGAATGGCCGCGTAGGTATGTAGGTAAACTCTTAATCCATTATAATTTGATAAACCTTTAGTTATATTATGGAAAGTTTAGATTCCTTTTTTGTGAAATGTTTATCATTTTACGTTGTGATCAAGTGAGTGCAAAATTTTATTTTATATCCAGTTTTGGCGATTCGTCAATAGGGCAGCAGAAGTATACGCGTTTAGTTCTGCCATGTCCAAGAGCAGTATTTTTTAGATTGTAATCTTTATTGTAACTTTTTTTATTTTAACATTGATTAAATTCGATCGTTAGTTTATTTCTAACCGTGAAATTAAATATTTAATAAAGAAATCACAACAAAAATTGTGTTTAATTTAGTAGTTTAGCTCCCCTTACCTAATCATAAAAATAAGATACAATACTCTAATGTTCAACTATCTATTCAACCAGTAGAACATAGTCCAAAGGGATAATTCTTTCCAAACTAGTGTTTATTTCTAAGGCGCAAATTACATAAACAGAAACGGCGTAGGGTGAAGCGGGGCGCAGGCATCCACAGGCATCTTGCCGCAAAATGAGTCCGGTGCTCAAAGAAGATCTTTTCTCTCTGCCGGTGCTGGTAGAAAATATTTTGTAAAAAGGGAAACACTAGAAGTTTTAAACAATGGCCATTGGCTTGTCTTTTTGACAGTGACAGTGATATTTGTTTGTTTCCATTTTTGATTTTATATTTTCTGCGAGAGGGTAGGTAGCCGGCGGAGCCAAAATAAAGAAGAGGGTAGGATAGATTTTTTAAATCACGCGCGATTTGCAAAGAGTAAAATAGAACCTCTTCATAGTTTATGCATTCCTGGTACTTTTGACTTCATTCAAAACACAGCAGCTCGCAAAAGGAAAATAAAATATGATCACGACTGTATCCGGGAGCGGTAGACATTTCTTTCAGATCTTTTTAGACCATTTTTAGATCCTTTTGAAGATGTCTAAGGGGGTAGTAGCGGTATGTCCAAATACATATTTGGCACATGCATGCCCACATCTTGCAGAAGTTAACTTTCCATGTAATAGGGTTGCAAGCCCATCGACGCTATTATAGAACTAACTGGTTTCCTCACGATGTTTTCCTTCACCGTTAAAAGCTCGTGTTAAAGCGCGTGCGAAGTCAATTGATGCACGGCCGGATTTGAACCCACGACCTTCGGATCGAAAGTCGAAGTACTAATCCACTTGACCAACACGGCTTTTATTGACGCAAGAGGCTATCATTGGATCCGTGTAGAAGTCCAAAGACAACTGAACTTAAGAAGTCAAAGTACCAGGAATGCATAAACCATGAGGAGGTTTTATTTTACCTTTCAAACCGCGCGTGATTTAAAAATCTATCCTACCCTCTCACAGAAAATAAAAACAAAAATGTAAACAAACAAATGTCACTGTCACTGTCAAAATGACGAGAGGAAGAGAATTTTTTCCTTGAAGTATTTCTTCAGCGTTTCCGTAATATTATTTTACTACTTTCTGTAGCAGCGCTTCTGCTATCCTGGTGCAAAATAACGGCAAATTAATAAAAAAAAAAAAAATGCCACTTGCGTCGTGAAAAGCACTCTTGGTTTTCGATGTTTCTGGTTGTTTTGCGAGTACAAATATTGTCTGTAAATGGTCTTCGTGTCTTATTCGTTTCGTTGCTAGCAGAATAGAGAATAGCTAATACCTAGAGTGGGTAAGGTAATAAAAAATTAAATGTATCATTAAAAAGTATTTATTACATAAATATGTAGATATTTGGATAACCACACTTCAGTTGCTTCAAACCGTTACATCTAAAACTAAAAGTATTTATTACAAGCCTTATAATTATTGTGCGTTTACGTCCCGGGCGGGGGTGGGGGGTCGGTGTTCACCCACTGGGGCTGCGGCCCCGGCATGTTGCAGAAGTTGGAGCCGAACACGGGCGCGTTGGGCCGCATCAGCCCCATGTGAGGCATCGGGGCTCTCATCCTTGGATAGTTCGGGTACATAAACGGAGGAGGTGAATTAGGATTGAACGGTCCATACATGTAGGGGAAGTTAGGGGCCGCTCCGAAGGGTAGTTCATTCGGGTGCTGTGGAGGTGTTCTGATGTCTGTGTCCATGTTCCAGGGTCTCGTATGGCGTGGTGGTGTGTTGGGGTTGCGGCGAGCGCCGGCCGCGAAGGGGTTCCTCCCACGGCTGGGGCCGGATCCGAACCTACTGCTAGATTCGGAAGGCCTCTGGTTCCTTTGAGGGGGTTTTCTGGGGTTCTTGGAGTTCTCTCCGTCTTCTGTTTCGTTGTGTCGGTTCTTGGCCTCTCTCTTCGCTCGGCGCTCTTCTTCGTCGTCTGAGTATTCGACCTGGGCCGGTGGGGGTTCGATGTCGTTCTTCCAAGACGCATCAGAGCCCTTCATTCTGAAATAAACAAATCTTGAATTTTTTTCGAAACAAAACACTACTTTTATTACTTGATTAAAATAAAAAGTATTGTTGGACGAACCAATAGCACTCGCTAAATCAATGGTATGAAGTGAGCCGCGTTACCTCTCCACCAATCATCGACCACTGCGCAGTTTGACAGCCAGCGCTCTTTTTACGTGGACACCGCACGTAACACATTTTTTTCTCTTTCTTTATTATTATTCTTGTGTTATGTGCCTATTATATTTTTTGTATTCTTTGTTACTTTTAATCACGTTTCTTGGGGCGAATAAAGGTATTTTCTTTCTTTCTTTCTCGCACGCCTTAGTCCCTAGTCACCGCGCATTCTGTGTGTATGTGATAGGGTGCAGTTACTTACTTCATAAGATCAGGTATGAACACGTAGCTGGTGTGCTTGGAGTCGGGCGCGATGTAGACCTCGGCGCCGACGCTCACGCCGCGCTCGGCCACGTGCTGGCGAGAGTTGAAGCGGATCGCGTAGTGTGGCTCCGTCACCTGGAACACAATAGTTTTTTCATATTTCATATTCATTTATTGCTTAAATTTTCATTTATATCTTCATTTATTATATATATTTTCATTAATATCTTGCGATCAGATTTATGTCATCACACTAGTGTGTAGGTATTTAAGTGTGTCTGTTACTCTTTCACGCTCAAACGGCTGGACGGATTTGAATGAAATTTGGTACCAGAATTGATTACACTCTGGATTAAAGAATAGGCTACTTTTGGAGCAAACTTGGATAAAAATATTTATTATTGTTGTCCGGGTATTTTAAGGCACTATCTATACGGAGGCGATAGGCATTATTATGATTAAAAACATTGCGTTCAACATTCAAACGCATTTATCGTAGCGTAGGCATTGATTGTTGATTGATTAAGTAGTAAGTACACCAATAACTATTAGCTCATAGATTGAAACGTACCCCATTTCAATCAATTGCGAATCTAAACCAATTAAAAAGAGTCAATTCCACATAATAGATTCAAGGAGCTCAATAAAACCAAGGGCGTAACGAAGACAATCGGTAATATCGCAAATAAATATCGCAGACTGGCAGACTATAATAGGTAGTTTACACAGCAGTTATCTTTAGTAGAATCTCTACCTACACGAGCTTATTACAAAAATATCGATCGAGTATACGACTGTATTCTGGCGAAGTTATAATTTTCTCAACTCTCATTAAGATTCTTTGATAATGTCCCAGGGGGTTGTCAGAAGCAAGTCTGTCCAAATATATATCTCTACTAGCTGCGCCCCGCAGTGTTACCCGCGGTAGTTCCCGTTCCCGTGTGAATACCGGGATCAAAAGTAGCCTATGTATTATTCCCAGTCATAATTTATGTATGTATACTTCCATGTTTCAGCTAAATCCGTTCCGTAGTTTTTGTTGTTTTTACGAGTGGAGATTCTAAACGCAAATAGTCACACGACTGGGTATATACCCAGACTGTAGTGAAGATATCCCCGCTGATCATTAGACATTCATTACCATTATACTTCAAGAGTTATATGGGTAGTCAGAGGCACGTTTAAATTTGCCCAAGTTTGATAATTTTCAGACATAAAACCTCTAAATCTGTATTTTAAATTCAAATTCTACCAGACGCTTAATACTTTTTTTGCTCCCAAATCAGCATATTTAGAACAATAAGAAAATAACTCATGATTTTACGACTTTTTTATGCATTAGCCGTGAGATCGATTCATTTTGCAATTCAAATTGAATACTTTATCCCTGCGGGCTGGGCCGTAGGTCAAAGTCTTTGGGCATTCAACACAATAGATTCACTTTGTAACGTCTTGGGAACTAGAGCACTTTGCGCTTGTTCCACGCAAGCCAACTATCTAAAAACTATAAGCATGGGGTTATTCGTTTTCATTTCAAGTTGTCACATTTTTTTCATGCGAAAATAGGCAGTCAGTATTTTGTGTTTCGAATTAGTTTATCACAACAGTTTACAGCAAGTGTTACTACATATATGTAACTTAATCACTCATCACTTTTGGTTTGTCTAATGACAACATAGAAAACTACTAAATCGGACGCTCTGCAGAAGTATTTTGTATAGGTGTAAAAGGAAAATGACTACTATATGACTACTAAATGCATTTTTTCTAGTAAACACGTGCATAAGACAAATTAAATCTGTTCTATCTGCTCGTTCATCGACAAAGTTGAGTGAGCTTGCTTCATAAATTTTATGAGGGTAATTCCGAATATGTCTAGACTACATAGTTACTGTGAGAGTTGTAACTTTATATAGCTAGCTGCGCTTCGCGGTGTTACCCACGGTAGTTCCAGTTCCCGTGGAAATACCGTGATCAAAAGTCTATGTGTTATTCCCGGTTATAAACTATGTATATTCCAAGTTTCAGCCAAATCCGTTCAGTAATTTTTGCGTGAAAGAGTAACAAACATCCATCTCTACAATCCTTCGCGTTTATAATATTAGCGGGATTATACCACAGAAAATACGCCAAAATACACCTACTTGAAGTTCGTACCGGGTTTAAGAATAAATAAGCCCCAATTTTATGTCAATCTCATAAATAAAACCTTCGACTTTATGTATCATCATCATCATCATTGGCAGCTCAAATGATAGCCCACTGCTGGGTATAAGCCTCCTCCCTCAAACGCCACTCTAATCGGCCCTGTGCCGTTCGCATCCATGCCTTTCCCTCTATGTATGACTTTATGTATAACTGTACAGAAATACATAGACCAAGCATTCACGAATCGTCCTTCACGAGTTCGTACTAATAATGGATATCAAGTTCTTTTAAACTCTGGAACCGGGGTTAGTGAAACCATTTTCGTAACAAGACCGTCTGTCTCGGATAAAATTGCGATAGGTCGCGCAATTGGGATGGCAGCCAACACTACTTAGCTAGACGTCAAGAAAACTACAGTTTAAATAAATAATCTAATTTTCAAGATCTTGGCGCAGTCTCAGCTTAAACTCTCGATGTATAGGCTTATTCGCCGCAACCTTAAGTGACCTGAGTAGGCTTATATTATGAGGCTTCTGAGCATCACTTCTTGTACTATTATTTATTCTGTAGCACGAAACATATACTAGTTCAAGTGCGATGATGTATTTGCTTATTGACTGAATAACGCTGCTTTTACACTTAACGCTAACGCTTAAGGCTCAACTCACACCAAAAGAGCATCGAAGAGCAGCGAAGCGGAGCGCAGTTTCAGCGTCTAAGTATTATAATGAATAAGTATTGTAATGAAAATAAAGTTGAAATTTGGATGACACTGAAACTGCGCTCCGCTTCGCTGCTCTTCGCCGCCCTTTTGGTGTGAGTTGAGCCTAACGCTATAATAACCCTTTTAGTTTATTTATAACAATAGGTCTAAATCCGTTTTCAATTTTGCTCTTGATCCTGTAAATCAGTATCAAACCTCTCTATAAAATCCTTAGTGTGTTTCGTGCGTAAATAAACCTTATAAATCATCATTCTCCTACTCTTATCCCATATAACTATCACACTAAAAAACGATCTTAAAAAGTATGTATGACAAGTTAACTATGCTGTACAATCGCCGGTCTTATATCTGAGAGATCTCTACCAGACAACCTGTGGAAGAATATTAAAAAAATAGTATGGGGTACTCACAGGTCCAAACACATCAAAGACTTTGCCCAGCGCCTTGGCTCCATTATCTAGAAACAGAATACTGTCTAGGTCCACAGCTGGTGTGCCTGGGTGCGCCTTCACTACCACTGGAAAATAATAAAAAGGGTTTTCTATACTAACGCCCTTATGCATAATGGTTCAGTAAACCTATATTAGCTAAGACGGATATTAAATCTGTTGCTATCTCTTTTCATTGACATAAGAGTAACAAGAAAAAAAACATTTAAAATCTATATTAAATTGACAAATCTTTATGAATAAGACCATAATATGATTAAAAAGAGGTAAAGTTGGTTTGTTTGTATGTTTGGGGTAATCTATGAAACTTCTCATCTGATTTCAAAAATTATTTCACCGATGTGTGTGGACTTTCCGAATGAACATAGGCTATATTTTATCAAGGTACCTCGCGAGCTAAGCCGCGGGCAAGTAAGCTAGTTTTATATATTAAAACAAGTCAAGTTAATCGTAGAACATGTTCACATTTAACAGGGTATCATTATTTTTTACGTTGAACAAAGAAATTTAATAAATAATATTGTTCAGTTTGTGAAACCTATCATAAGCTTTTTTTAATATCCCTGTGATAGTTTTATTTTGTAATAATATTATATATATTTAAAATAGGTGGCGGCGTAGTTTGACGCATAAAACCACCTTAACGTGGGATAGGATGAGTTGACCTACGATCATACGTTTGATTTAAACGGACTATCGATTGATAAGTAAGCGAATACAAAGTAGGCATATAAAAATCATCGGAAGTGGCCGATAGTCGCGAAGAAAGGTCGTATTGATCAGTGAAGGTCACGAGTCGAGTCGTGTCTGCCGTCAAGGGCGATGCAAATACTTTCTGCCGTTTATAGAACTGCTTAAATATGAATTCGCATATTATGCAACTACGGAACCCGACATTGAGCGTGGCCCGACACGCACTTGGCCAGTTAATTAAAATTACTTTATTTTACACTTTTAGCACCAGTTACAAAGCCTAGTTGTTTTCTTTCTTAGGAATTTGAGACCAAAACCGTTTAGGTTTTATCTGAGCACAAAGAACAAATGTATCAAGTTCTTCCATTCTTAGTACTTAGGTAATATTTTTTTATCTTCTTTAGAACTCGTGTCAGATGTCATCGTAATTGCATCAGAAACACAATTTCCTTGTTGATAACAATTTCGTAATATGACGAATTTTCGGTAAAGACGATGTGATATGACGAATTTTTGTTGCAATGAATGATTTATTCAAATTGGTTGCATTGAACACTAAGGGAACTATCATCGGGTAATTTACAATGCAAATGCAATGCAATGCAATTTCGAAACGACTGTTTACAATGCGCGACCGCCCGAAGGTCCTAAGTTCGGCCCGGTCACGTCAGATTGCGCTTGCTGTAAGTAGGATAACTCATGCTTCACAAAAGCTCAGTTACATACCTAATTGTTCAACAATGCTGTATATAACTCCTATTTTAAATGTCTCTTTAGCTGGTAGGCTTATGGCAAGGTCTTCGATTGGCGGCAAGTCTTCTAGTCCCATCTCTCCGTTCACTTTTGGTGCCTCGGGCTTAACAGTCTTTGCAGCACCCTCATCTCTGGAAATTGGATTTTATTTACTGACCAATAAAAGTGGTTTTCCTGTATTAACTACAGTGCAATCTACTGGTTCTAAAGCTCTTACAAATGTCTGAAACACATTCTTTAAGAGAATGTGTTTATGATTTTGCTACATGCTCCAATTAAATAGTTTCAAAATATGCAAACGGGAATTTACAGCAAATTATATTATTTATTTGTTATACGTTTTTTGATCGGATTGCACATGCTGTGGTCACGGGAAGACTGGAGTATTGGAGGTACCACCACAGCGAAGGCGTTTATCTAACTACCCTCAGTTAATCTTCATAAATGTTAATTAAGGCCGGTTCAATAAAGGCAAATTCGCAGTAAATATGTACCTATTGCACATTGTTGTGTTCTGATCGCAAGAGTTTAAAAACAGACAATTTCATTATATTAATTACCTTAAATCAATATTACCTTGGTGCCAAAACAGGACTGTGTGATATGCATGAAAATGAAAGGATGACATTTATTTTGATTTACTTGATTTTAAGTAATAAACAAGCTCTATGAATAGGTTACAATCTTTGGTAGTGGAAGTTTGAGGCTATCTAAAGACCTTGACAATTTAAGCCCAGCACAATAGCCAACAGTTGCGAAAGTCACTAGCAGTTTGTGACATGTGCAAATACTAATATTTGACATTTCAAAAACATATTGCAGACAGTCAAAGAAGTTACTCACCCACTAGATAATACTTCCTCAACATCTTTTATGGAGTCCACATCACTATCCGTGTCGCTGGACGAGGATTCATCGAAGTCGCTCAGGTCCTCTCGGTACACATCTATCTCGTATCCTGTATCGCTCTGAGGATCAATGATCATGTGCCGTACACTATTCTCATCCTCATCATCATCATTGTCTGCAGACCGCGACAGAGGCCCGTGAGCACACGCATTTATAATGTTATTCTTCAAAACCATTTCACTCAACTCTGGTGCGTCAGAATCATCGTTCTGATTATTCACTGCATTATTCGGCACCTCAGTATCTGATTCACTGTCCGAACCACCGTATTCCGCTATTAAACTCAACGACACGTTTTTATTATTGCTGTCTTGGTTTTCCATTGTGCTAATCGCAACCACGCGCGCGTAGTGTGCTACAAACGTACGCGTTATTCACTAATTACTATAAACCTAGCTGCCAGCAGATCCAAAAGGCGTGAGTTGTATAGACTCGGGATTAGCTGATGCGATCGAAATAATTACGCCGCATCGAGGCACGAACACAGTATTATTGATTAAAAATAACTACTGCAGCTAAATCTTTCAGGCACAGCAGCACAGCACATCTGCAAAATGAGATTTTGCGAAAATTGCTTTGTGTTTGGCACTTTCGATGGCCGAAGCTATTTTAAAAGAGCATGTAATGCTATTTTAACGGAGTTGAGTCGGATAGTCAGTTTTCTTATTTGTAACACACCAAAAATATTATCACTGTCAATGTCAATATTTATTATGTTTCGTTGTCACTTTTCAAATTAATTGAAATCAAGCTCATCACATCAATCAATCAATCAATCAATCAAATCAATCAGTAAGTCAACAAAGGAAGAAAGAAAGAAGGAAGAAAGCTAAGCAAAATTCTTCAGCTCCTGATCCTGAAATTTTATTTACTTTTCCAGTCTCCGTAGTCCGTGTGTAGTATCGTAAATAATTCTGCCACAACTTACAAAAAAACCCTCTATTTAATTGAGGTATCCAAATAATTCATAGGGCTGTGCACACACAAACTCAGTTCCTGCGTGATGTCGACCTTTGCAACGCAATGCAGAGTATGTCTTAGCGGTGATAAAAGACTGTGCAGTATTGCAAACATTGAACTTCAGGATATATACGAAAAACTAGCAAATACGAAGGTATGCACTTTGTTGGAAATCAAATCACTTAGTACGATTAAGACGACTCTATATAATTCCAGGGAAAACGGATGATTTCTTAATACTTTAGAATGTTGCTTTATTACATGATTAACTCAATCTGATGGTTTTATTGTTTCAGATCAACACAAAAGATAGAACACCTATGACAATATGTTACATTTGTTACTCCCAGCTGCAAAAATGCCATAGATTTGCCAAAACAGCTCAACAAGCCGAAAAACTGAAAAATTTTTTGTTGAATAATGTATGTTTTATTTATAGTATTCTGCATTTTTATGTTGGATTATCTTTTACATCCAACTAAAAAGCAAACTCATGTGATAGCCAATTTACTTTAATTATCTACTATAATTAATTATTATTTCCTTTACAAAACTTTCAGATGCAGCTCAACTGTCAACGAAAGTACCTAGGAATAGTAAAAAACTTGTCAGTAACTGTTGCGCAAGCAGAAGACTCTTTGTCAAATGAAAGCTATCAAAACTCTGGTGATATGCATAACAATAACTATTATTGTTTTTACGAAGAGGCCCCAGTAGTTGTGAAGGTAGAGCCCCAAATAAAAATAGAAGTGATGTCAGATGATGAAGAGGTTAAAACTGAGAAAAGTAATTTAATTGAAATAGATATGGGTGCACCAATAACTAACCCAGCTCCAATTAAAAGGCCTGGAACCAAAAAGGGACAATTGTCTTGCCATATTTGCAAAAAAATGTTCCATTCAAACTATCACTTGCAAGGGCATTTGAAAATTCATAAAGTCGAGAAAACACTGTCCTGTACGTGTGGCAGACCCTTCTCAAAACTACTGAATTTAAAGAAGCATTTAGCAAAATGCACGAAAACTAATTTCTCTGATAATCCTATATTAACTTGCCCAGAATGCAATGAAGTGCATACAGACATGAATAAATATGAAGCACATTCTAAAACTCATTTGGAAAAAAGACTCTACTGTGCTTTATGCGGTAAAAAATATAAAACAATAATTAAGTTAAACAACCATTTGAGAACACATACAAATTTAAAACCTTTTAAATGTGATATCTGTGATAAGTCCTTCAAGCAACGATCTCACCTAACAATGCATAAAATTACTCACAAGGATGATCGCCCATTTGAATGTGATTTATGTGACAAGACATACCCTACTAAAAGCTCTTTGAAATCACATATGATAACCCATACAGGCGATCGTCCATTTCTGTGCAACAC
Organism: Xanthorhoe designata; assembly: GCA_963582015.1. Lineage (NCBI taxonomy): Eukaryota > Metazoa > Arthropoda > Insecta > Lepidoptera > Geometridae > Xanthorhoe > Xanthorhoe designata. Next base: position 9,707,079 of record OY757046.1, read on the forward strand.
TTGTGGTGTGAGTTTTGCATTTAAGAGTGTTTTAAACCAACATATTCGGAGATTGCATGTAGAAATAAAGGCATTTCCGTGTAACATTTGCAATTTATCATTCAACAAAGAAGCTTCTTTAGCAGGTCATATGAGAAGTCATACACGAAAAGTAACTCATTACTGCCAAGTCTGCCAGAAAGGATTCACATCTGCTTGCAACTTAAAAGCGCATATGGATGTACACTCTACCAATAGACCTTATTTATGCAATAGATGTGGAAAGGGATACAAACGGCCTGAACACTTGAAAGATCACCTGAAGGTTATAAAATGTATTGGTGTGGCATCTTGTTAAGACAAAAATTGGTTTGGTGAAGTAATTTTTCAACTGAGGGACTTAAGATATTCCACTTTAAGAGACTTAAACATGTTTTTAGAAATATTAGACTCTTGACTATTTGTAAAACGATTTTAGGTAAATGTCATTTGAAACATCAATGGTAGAATGCCACAAAATAAGGCTATTCGATCTTCCTTTATTTTTATAGTTTTTTTCATCATAACACACAGCCACTAGTGCCAATCTGAAGGGAATAGTATTTGAGAAAATATAGACATTGTGAAGTAAAGTAGGATAGCTACAATTTATCTACGCGTGATTGTTTGAGTAAAATATTGTAACAATTGTATGTAATTAAAATCAAGATAAACAAGCAAATGTTTTATTTATATTATTTATGTTCAATGGTAAGTTTGCTCCGTTTCCGCGGCGGTAGGTTGCAATGCACTGAGCGAACGTGGAGTTTTAGACCAGTGGAATGTTTGAACCGTTTGTCACACAGATTGCAAGCATATGGGGTCTCGCCTGTGTGCACCTGAGAAAGAACATTGGTTTAATTTGTATATGAGCACAATAGCCAAGCTATGTATTGTAATTTTAGCGCCGAGAAAGACATGCAAATAGCATGAGCTGCAAATCTTTGTTTGATGCCGGCACCACACATGGGCTTCAACTTGGTTCCAACATTAGAATGGCAAATGGCAATGCTCCGTTTACGGTTATTCATTATAGAGCGGTTCGGAGCATTGCCATTGGCCATTCTAATGTTGGAACCAAATAGAAGCCAATGTGTGGTGCCGGCATGAAGGTTTCAACTTATTACCCTATTGCTCAACTCATGCGCGACTCGTTTGAGTTTCTCATGCGATAATAAGTATTATAGTAATGAAAATAAAGTTGAAATTCATATGACACTGAAACTGCGCTTCGCTTCGCTGCTCTTCGCCGCTCTTTTGGTGTGAGTTGAGCCAGTCCAACCTGCAGACTCTGATTATGAATCTTAACCTGAATATGAACATAGACAAAACGTCGGTAAGTTAATTAGTAGTAGAACATACCAGGTGGTACTCTGGTATCCCTGTAGGTGGCGCTAATCGGTGCTTTAACCGATAAAAATCATCTTATTAATAGTTTCGGGGTTCGGCTGAAAGGGTTCGTGGCCTAGTGGTCGGGCAGCTCGGCTTAAGAGTGATCGCTTGTATCTACGCAGGTCGAATCCTGCCGGATCCGTTAACTTTTAGTAAGATTTTTCATTTATAATGAAATCTGGAAGGGGAAGACCTAGGCGAACATATTTGGACCAAATTGGTGACATTTTGGAGAAAGGCCAGGTCCGAAGTACCCTAAACCGGAGAGCGTGTATGAAGAATGTAATGAGAGTGAATGAGGCGAAAGAAGTGTGTCAGGATCGTAGCAAGTGGAGATCCGTGGTCTCTGCCTACCCCCATGGGAAAGAGGCGTGATTTTATGTATGTATGTAGAACATAACAGTTTACCCGCTGATGCCTTTTCAGGTTATGTTTATTCCTAAAGGTGCGTGCACACAGATGGCAGGCGTGCTCGGGCCGCGCATGCGTGGCCGCGTGCCGCGCCAGTGCGTACTTGTGGTGGAAGGCGCGCGAGCACTGCGGGCAGCGCACGGCGGCCGGCCCGTGGCTTAGCTCGTGTGCACGGAGCTTTGTGGAGTTCTGGGATAAGCAAGTTCGTATGAGAACAATTATTAAATACTTATGTTAGGTTACACAAACTGTACATTTAGTTTTTTTAAATTCCTTTGTTCAACGTAATAATACAATAAAATAGGCGGCGGCGCTAGTTTGATGCATACGGACACCTTAAGACGAGCTTTTAACGGTGAAGGAAAACATCGTGAGGAAACTAGTTAGCTCTCTAATAGCGTCCATGGACTTGCAATCTGTCACATATGGAAAGTTAACTTCTGTAAGATGTGGGCATGTACCTACCAAATAAGTATGTATTTGGAACATACCTCTGACTACCCCCTTAGACATCTTCAAAAGGATCTAAAAAGATCTGAAAGAAATGTCTACCGCTCCCTGGGATACAGTCGTGATAATATATATTTTATTTCATATATTACCTACCTGAAACAGTTTCCCACAGCGCTGGCAGACGCCGCTGTGCCGGGCGCGGCCGGGCGTCTCCCCGGGATGTTGTCTGCGCACGTGGAGCCAATGCTCGCTACGACTGTTCACCATCTCTTCACACTGTGATATTATATATCACACTAATCCATTGGTCACAATCTAATAGCTGACAACACTCAAAAAATGTGCGAGCAAATTCAATGTTCTACAATGACATTTGACATTTGAATATAGACGTTATGTCGTTTGCTCTAATGTTCAATGTCGCTTGTACGCAAAAAAGAAAAACTCTGCGCACTACGTAGTTTGCGCCGAGTTTTGGCGTTTACATTTTATTTGTCTGATTGTGGCTCTATAATACATCTCAATGCACTAATCACACTAATATTATAAAGGTGAAAGTTTGTGTGTGTGTAAGTATGTAAGTGTGTTTGTTACTCTTTCACACTCAAACAGCTGGACGGATTTGAATGAAATTTGGTACCAGGATTCCTTATACCCAGGCAGGATTAAACAATAGGCTACTTTTGATCCTGGTATTCCCACGGGAACTATTCACCGCGGGTAACACCGCGAGGCGCAGCTAGTAATTAATTAAATAATAAATATCCTTGGACATTCCACACGGCGCGGCGTCATCTAATCCCAAGCTAAGCAATTTAATGCTTGTGTTATGGTAACCAGATGACTGATAAACTACATAGATACATATTTTTTTTTGTAAATACATACATATTATACATAGAAAACACCCAGACACGATCATGCAAACATTTGTCCCGCAGCGGGGATCGAACCCGCAACCTCTGCGTCTCAGGCGGTATCATTAATAATTATGTAGGTAACCTAATAATCAAAATAAACAATAAATTAAGCGACAAAACAAAACTATAAGTTAATATGTTAAATTAAAATGAATTTCTAAAATAACAGCTAAAGTTGAAGTTTAATAAGATAGAATTCAATAAAAGTTGGCCACTTGCTCATACGAACTTACTTACTTGTAATAGGTAATGGTAGAATACATTACATGTTCGCATTTAACAGGGTATCCCTCGGTCCGTGAGCTTCGCTGTGGTCGTGGATGCTCCGTCTTCATGTGAGACACCAGATTTTTCATAATGGAGAACTGGACTCCGCATGTACTGCAAGCGTTCTTTGTATTTTGATTCGGAGGGACAGGATCGCTGGGAAATAATTATTTATTTATATCAGCCGTTCGTGTCCCACTGCTGGGCAAAGGCCTCCCCCCACTATTTCCAGACGTCGCGATTTTGTGCTATATAATTAAATAAATAAATATCCTTGGACATTTTACATGGTGTCATCTAGTCCCAAGCTAAGCAACGATGACTGATATAATATTTGGATATTATTTTTTTTGTAAATACATGACATACATAATTATAGATAGAAAAACATCTAGACCCGGAACAAATATCTGCAGATCATGCAAACATTTGTCCCGCGGCGGGGATCGAACCCGCAACCTCCGCGTCTCAGGCCCACTGCGCCACAGAGGTCACAACACAAGTCTTAAATTGCTTAACTTGGGACTAGATGACGCCGTCTAAATGTTCAAGGATATTAATTAATCGATTTATCTCACCATCCATCCTCACAAGTTTAAGCATTTATAATATAAGTAGGATAAGTAAATCATTACCACAAGTCTGGTATCTTCCTGTGTTCCTTCGAAGTGAGCAAGTGCACCCGTCTCGCTTCCTCCGACATTAACTCTATATTACACTCTTGGCACGGGTACTTGATAATCTCTTTTGTAATATCTGTTTTCTGAAAATATTTATTAAAAAAAATTAATTATAACGACATGGCAGCCCGTCGGGATGCGAGGTCGTGGTCGGCCAAGGAAGCGTTGGAGGGACGATCTCGACACCTTCGAGAGAGGTTGGTGGGAAATCTCGAAGGACAGAGATGGTTGGAGGGATATGGGGGAGACCTTTGCCCAGCAGTGGGACGATATAGGTTAAAGAAAAAAAAACAAAAAAAAAAAACCACGACTGTATTCCCAGGGAGCGGTAAACATTTATTTTCAAATCTTTAGACAATTTAGATCCTCTGAAGATGTCTAAGGGGGTAGTCAGAGGTATGTCCAAATACATTTTAAAACATGCCCACATTGTGCAGAAATCCCATTATGTGACAGGTTGCAAGCCCATCGACGCTATTAGAAAGCTAACTGTTTCCGTTTCTGTTTAGAGCTCGTGTTATCGAAACGAAAAACCCATTGTAAAATGTCCAAGGATATTTATTTATTTATCGATGCAGCGGCCGGATTTGAACCCACGACCTCCGGAACGAAAGTCGAGGTACATTCTAAGATTCTAACCCATTCGGACAACAAAAAAATTTTTGCTTCTAAGTTTTAAACAGACTACAAAACATAAATCATTAATACTAACGTCCAAATCCGGGTGTACTATAGCTATATGCTCGTCCATCATGGCCTCGGTGCCGGGTCGTCCACACTTGACGCACGAGCAGGCATGCGAGCGCGAGTGCGCGGTCAGTGCTGACGCGTGCTGCGTGCTGTAGCTGCAGCGGGGACTGTTTGTGTGGCGGTTGCGATGGGTTTTAGCTGATTTTCTTTAATAAAACATTTACCCCGTTATTCAAATTGCTATCTCTTTTCATTGCCATAAGAGTAAAAAAAATACATTCTTTAGATCCATATTAAATTGACCAATCTTTATGAAAATAAATGTCCAGTCAGATATTTTCAGAAAGATCTTTTAAGATACTTAGAGGGAGTAGCATAAAGCACAATCATGTCATGTCCCGATTTAAAACTTGAAAGAAATTGAGCGCTGAACTCTAACCTGACTTTTCGATAACTCACAGTTTTAGAATTACTCTCAGTGGGCGTGAATAAAAAACCAACTTCGAGTAGGTACCTAGGTACTTTTTTTTTTTTTTAAAGTATGATGTCGTTGCGTTGTCTCCAAGTCAGGATATAATAATGGAATAAACAACTTTGAAGTAGGTTTCCAGTTTTTTTGTAAACTAACTTCACATAACTAGTTGGTCCAACACCGCCTATTAAAATAAAAGGTGATTTCCTCATGTTTTCTGTCATCGTTACATTAGGATACACATCGCACCTTAATTTTGAAACAGTCACAAACAAGTTTGTTAAACTACTAACCTACACCTGTAACTCAAAAACAAGTACAACGCGTGAGAAGTCGCGAGCTTGTATGATATAGTTTGAGATAGCATGTTCCAAGAATCACTCACGCATTGTAGAAAGCTCTTGGACAAAATTTGCAATTGAATATCATCTCATGAGATTTCTTGTGTGTTTGCAACAGCTTGTCCGTTTTGTAACGAAGGTAGCAAATTGGACACTTGGCTTCACCGCGACTCTGAAAACAATGATTAAAAAGTTTATTATTTTACAAAATTAACACAATATTAATAGGACCGAATGACAATATTAAATTCAAATAGTTTGAGAGGTATAGGTCGCGCCACGTAAAAAGAGCGCTGAGGTAAGGTAGCGGGGGTATGTTTGCGCCTGTGTTCACTCGCTGACGAACCAATAGCACTCGCTAATTCAATGGTATGAAGTGCGCCGCATCACCTCTCCACCAATCATCGACCACGGAGCAGTTTGACAGCCAGCGCTCTTTTTACGTGGCACGACCTATATCTAAGTTTATTTTAAGTTTTCAATATGCGTCAGAAAAAAATTAGTCCTACCAAGGACGATATGGTATAATATAGGGGATCCCTACCTTTGTATGTTTGTGTTTTAATCAGCGTTCACTATAAGTAAATACTTACGTGAGACAAATTTGGCGATATTTTAAATATCCTTCTTTTTTTTTGAATAAATACTAATAAAAGGCCAGTGAGCCCATAAGCCTCAGTTACTGAGGTTATCTGTTGATTACTGTATCGGCAAAATAATGTAAATAATGGGGGCAATTCGGAGTGTCGCAAAAGCTAAACTAACCTAATTAAAACTATTGCCATCCTTTTTATTCCCATCGCTATGAAAGGGACGGCAACAATTTTAGTTAGCTTAGTTTAGCTTTTGCGACACTCAGAATTGCCACTATTGTAGGTACTGCTATACAATTTTAGCTGGAGTTGAAATTTCCTGTTACTTGGACTTACCGGGTCATGTCCAGCCTTGTGGTTTGTATAGGCTGTCTCAGTCGCGAACTGTTTGTAGCACTCTTCGCATTCCCATCTGCAATCGCGCACTGAGCGGACCGTAACGCGCTCAAATTGCTGCTTCTGCTGCTTTCGCTACCATAACAACTTTATTCAAAATCTTTAAAAGTAACATTCCAAGTAAACAGTTTCGGAGATATAACACCTCCCTGTCTTACGCCTATTTTCAAGGGAATCGCCTTCGAATTCCGTTAATGTACTAGGACCGACATAGTGGCGTTTCTATACAAACATTTCAACACTTCAATGAACCGATGATTAATACGGCATCGATGGAGGCACTCTAGTACCGCCCATGTTTAGACCGAATCAAAAGCTTTCTTATAGTCCACAAACGCTAGACACAAAGTCCTAAATTAATAAAGATTACAATAAAATATTTTACAAGAGATGTCATAGGATTAGGTAGGTACTTATTACTTTTAGGCAGCGCAGTGCAGATAGATTATTTATTTTGTAATGGAAAAGCATAATACTTATAACAACGTACTTAACTTACAGTTAACGTGGCTATTCTAAAATACTGTAGCAGGTCTTTTTCAGTTGGAGTGAGGTTGCTATTATTTCCTTTATTTGTTTCCTTTCGATTCTGAAATTTGTAAATTATTTTACTCGACATTTACGCATATTCTTTAAGTATATAGTTATGTTATAAAATAATTACAATAAGTAGGTATGTCCTAAAAGCATCTTGAGCGCATAAAGATATGAAAGAATATCTACCGCGTTTTAAGGACGTTTGTGATCTTGATTCGTTTAGTTAGTTATTAGGGATCCTTGTTTGTCAAGAATGTAGTTTAATAAAATTACAGTGTATAATTTACCTTTAGTTTCCCTTTCGTTTTTATGTCATCCTCTTTCTCAGTTAGAATGCCCATTTCTATTTTTGATTCGTCCAATGAATCAATCAAGTCATTTTCAGTCGTATTTTCTTCTTTAATTGCATATTCATGGTCTATAAAAACAGATTGTTGAGTTGATGTTTCCGCTATTTTACTTGTAGTAATTTCTACATTATTGAGACCTTCAGATAGAACCACATCCATTTTTGATTCATCTGATGACTCTTCATAGCTATTCTCAGACACACTTTCTTCCATAATTGCGTATTCATGATCAATAAAAATTGCTTTTTTCGCTTCCTCCATTTTTCTTCTAGTAATTTCTAAATCATTGCAAGATTTTGTCAAGCTTCTGTCTAAACCTTCATCAAAATCGTCTATTTTCGATATTTCCGTTTCAATATCACTTATAGTTTTGGGTATATTTTGTAGCTGGTTATCTAAATTATTTGTTTCTGTGGTAAAAGTGCTTTCATTGACTTTGTTTAAATCATTTTCATTGTAATCTTTAAAAATGTATTGATTTAAATCGGTTGTAATATGACTTTGTAGAGATGATTCCAAGCCCAATGCTGTTCTATCTTGTGCCTTTACAAGTCTTTTTGTCACCTAGAATTTGAATAATGTTGCTAATAGAAAAAAGTGCAGTCAACAAGAATATTTAGCTTTTTTGGCGGGACAATCTCGTCAACTTTGACAAAGGATGGTGGGATGTAGCAAAAGATAAAGCTGCTTTAACGAGACTTTTGCCCAGCAGTGGGACGAAAAAGAATAGCAAATTTTTTTTTGTGTTTAATAAGAACTTATTAGAATATTCGGGCCGACGACGTCATAGGATGCCGTGGCTGATTTGGTTAAAGCACTCCGGCTTGAGGAATGTTTAAACCAATTCGTTTTCGATCAATGCGGTCTTCGTTTTCCGACATGGACTATGTTGGTATTACGAGTATAAAGCCGTGAGCGGTACCACAAGAAAGAAAGAAAGAAAGAACTCTGGTGACGGAGTTTTAAGGCCTCCGACTCATGGCTTAACGACTTTAAAAGACGGGACCGACAATTTAACGTGCCTCAGCTGATAATGCCACTTGCCACCCATCCAAGTAGTGACCGCTCAGAACGTTGCTTAACTTCAATGACCTATTAAGAACATCTTAGCAAGCTTCGCCACGAGCGCTTCATAACTAAATAAATGACATTTAACACAAATATGATGAAAACTGTTAACTAACTCATTACCTGTCCATATTTTTTGAAAAGGTCTAAGAGAACAGCCTGTGCTACGCAACTCTGTTCAATGAGGTTGTAGCAGTTAATGAGTCGCGCCGAACATTCGTAACAGACAAACTGTGGCAGTCCCTCTATGCTGTAGTTTTCCTGAAATCATTTTGGAATTAAATTGATCATTTTAGTGGGTATTAATAAAATAATAAATAAAATTAATTTCCATTCAAAAAGGTTTACAAGTTTGTTACACTATAGCTGCTAAAATGCCACTTATGTGGTTTTGACAGATAAACAATCATCTAAAACAATTATCATGTCTAGTGCGGGGTTAGTTTGTAAATCGTTTTTGCCCTTCTTTTTAATTATTATGTCTTTTGAAATTTTGTATCATATGTTTATTAAAATAAATTATTATTATTATTATTACTCTAAGTTTTCACTTGTATAAGTATAGCACAGATAAAATAATACTAGTAGATGAATTATTCAAATATCGCCTTAGATTAGACCATACTTATTGCTATAGGTACTTCCCCTTCAGAACTTAAATGGAAGTTCAAACTAATTTAAGTTTAGAGAAGCATTTTTTATCATAAGGATCTCAACTTAGCATTACCAACAATACAATATCCTTGGCATTACCTATTTTATTAAAAGCGAAAAATCAAAGCCTTGGAAGAAACAAGCTTTATAAAGATTTAAGGTTACCTTGAGGCATGCGAGTGACTGGAGGCAAGAACTCAGCAATCCCTCCTGCAGGCTGAACATCTTTATATCAGTTCCTAGGCATATCCTACACACTTCTACATCTGATGCTTCAAAGTTTGAATTAGGCTGAAAACAAACATGTACATTGAAATTAACAGTAAATTGGAAATTGGAACAGTGTTTTGGCTACTTTAAATCTGCCATATGAGTAATGTCTACTCAAGCTACTGAATAATTAGAAATACAGGCTTACATCTGAGGATGGTAGACAGACATCAGCTTAGTTGACATAAAATACAGTATTTATTGTTGTTAGGCTGTTGCATTATGCCTGTATGTCTTGTTAAACTTAACTTAAGTTTTAAGGCATATACTAACCAAAATTGTAACTGTATCTATTGTAATAAATAAATAAATAAATAAGTATCAAAATACAAGGATAATAATACACCTCAAACTCAATATTATTTTTTTCAACAAGATCTGAGAGACACTTAAACTATGGCTGTTCTATCCAGCTAAGGTTACTTCCGATACAAAAATTAATCAATAGTTATGTTTAAATATATTCAAAAATACCTACAGGAAGATCTTTGACTGGGCAAGCATCTTCCATCATTCTAATCCGACAGCCTTCATGATTGATCTGATCCAAATTGAAGTGTGTGCTGCAGATACGAGCAAAGCTTGGAGGCTTCCAACTAGGGCGGCCTATGGCTCGCAGCCACTTCTTTTTTGTGACTTCTTTGACTGGAAATCTAAAAATGATATTTGGGTAATTTTTCTAGTAGGAAAAGTAGTCTAGTCTTTGATCATTTTCTATATTGAAACTATTTATGTACTTACCTAACACTGTTTTCTTTGAGATAAAACATAAATAAAGACAATGACCTGTTGTTGTTTTTTTGGTAAGGTAACCTAGGTACAATATCACATTGTAATGTAATGCAGGGAATATGTTACGTAGATTAAAGACACTGGCACGTTCGGAGTTTGGACATGCTATGTAAAGCCAGCCAGATATTATTTACTACAGAAATACCGGGGCAAAAGAAATTCAATAAAACTTACGCGTGAAATGAAAGGAAAATATTGGGATCCTTTTTCTTCATTTTGCTATTATTTTTGCATCCTTTTACAGAGCAATAGTAGACCATTTTCAATTATTTCTTTGTTATTAATTTTCCGCGAAAACAGCTCGAAAACTTCGAAAAGTCGAAATTGTGACAGATGAATTAACGAATTTAACGATAATAATGACATTGACATTATCATTAGATTTGACATGACAAACCACAGACAGCACAGACTATCCACTTATCTTTTTAAGTTCCGCCAAAGAGATGGCAGGGAAATGACCGTGCTGTAGAAAAGAAGCCTACCTAATTTAAAACATAAAATAATTGATAATAAATCATCTCACTGGGGATAGTGAAAAGAAAAAAAAAACAAGAATAATCAATTTATTTATTTCACCATCTCTAAACTTTACAAATGACAGCATCGAAAATCATAAACCTTATAGATTTACAAAGGTTTCGCAGGCAGTAATTTTCCCTCACAAGAGCCAAAGCCAATCCTAGTACCTTCTTCATTGAGGCAGTACCCCCGAAGAATGACAGTATCACCATCTTGAAGGAACTTGCGTTCTTCACCAGAGCTCAAACGGATGGGCTTCGTTCCCTTCCAGGATAACTCTAGCATACTTCCATAAGAATCAGGCAGCTGAAAATACAATAACAAACTTAGAATTTGAATATGACATGGACACTGGCAGAATTGTGACAACTAAAGTCGCAGTAGCCACAACACAAGTAAGAAGTAGAGTGAATTTAAATGCAAGGTGGGGTATCGGTACCTACTACCTATTTGAAATTTCTAGATTATAACAAAATTGAATAGCTTTCATTATTTCAATTACGTTTAAAAACGTTTATTCTATTCTATTCTTCATTGTTGGGTAGGTAGGTGATGTTTTATAATGGAAGCAGGTACCTACGTAGTTACCTATCATCATCATATCATCATTAAATACATAAATAATCGTGTTATGATAAATAAAACTACAACACCTTATCTATGGCGAGCGAAGGAGCAATTCAGAGTAACTACGTGAAAAAAACTAAGTTACTATTTAACTCACTTCACCACTGATAGTTCCAGATCCCAGAAGATCCCCAGGGTTCAGGTTGCACCCCGTGACCGTCTGCTGCGCCAACTGCTGCTTCACCGTCCAATACATGAACTTGTAGTTTGACCGACTGATCGTGGACGCAACTGGATACTTCTCCGCTGGAAATAAACACACCCATCACTACTACATAGTATAAAACAGAGTCGCTTTCTTTGGGTGTTTTCTATCTATAATAAATAAATAAATAAATAAATATCCTTGGACATTTCACACGGCGTCATCTAGTCCCAAGCTAAGCAATTTAATGCTTGTGTTATGGTAACCAGATGACTGATAAACTACATAGATACATTTTTTTTTGTAAATATATACATATTATACATAGAAAACACCCAGACACGAACCAAATATTTGCAGATCATGCAAACATTTGTCCCGCAGCGGGGATCGAACCCGCAACCTCTGCATCTCAGGCGGGCTTTCGCCCACTGCGCCACAGAGGTCGTCATAATAAGTATGTATTTACAAAAAAAAAAAATATCTATGTAGTTTATCAGTCATCTGGTTACCATAACACAAGCATTAAATTGCTTAGCTTGGCATTAGATGACGCTGTGTAGAATGTCCAAGGATATTTATTTATTTATTATTTATTTATTTCTCTGTCCCTATATTTCTATGTATGCTTAAATCTTTAAAACTACGCAACGGATTTTGATGCGGTTTTTTTTATTATAGTGATGAAGAGGAAGGTTTTATATGTAGGTATAATAAGGCTACTTTTAACTACCGCGGGTAACACCGCAAGGCGCAGCTAGTGTATGATAAAACATACATTTACGGGTATTTATCGCTCTTTAACTTTATTTAATTTCTGCCCGCGACCATGGCTGGTGCAATCCAGTTGAGACGTCGGGATAAAATTAAATAAAGGTAAATAGCGGTAAATGTATGTTTTATCATGTGTTCTCATCGCGAAAGTTTAGGCCTTTAGGCGGCCTAAAAACTCCGTCACCAGAGTTGGCCACTTGCTCATACGAACTTACTTACTTTTGTATCGCGAAAGTTTAAAAAAGACACCCTATTTATTCCTGATACCAAACCATCATTATCATTCTCTTGCCCTTATCTCATTTTGGTGAGGTCGGTCCAACATGCTTTCTTCTTCTACTCACCCCTATCCTATCATTCGTATCAATTCACTCCTCTCACATTCATATCCTCTTTCACACAATCAAACCACTTTTTCTTGAGCCAAACCATACTAACGAAAGACATCTATCCAATATTAATCACCGAAATGTATGTAGGTAGGTACTATGTACGAACTTAACTTCCGATCGACTGCACCAAATTTGATACTTAACTATTTTTGTTTTGTGTTCGCTACAGCCAACACAATGGTTTAAATAAAAAAAATGCAAATAAAACTATGCCTGCTAAAAGAAACAATTAGTCAAAACAAACTTTGTAGGAGAACAAACGTCGTAGTAGGATCTTTGGTAGTATGAAGGAACCACTTACTTTTCAAATCAACCTCCAACTTGATGTCAAAGTTGAAGTTATCGTCATGCTGAAGGTACGGGAACGGTGCTGGCTCTTGAGGGAAGTTGTCGGTTATATATGGACGGAGCGCTTCGATGGTCACTATCCAAGGCGATATGGTCGTGCCGAGGTTCTTTGCCGTGAAGGGACCGAGGGGAATGTACTCCCACTTCTGGATGTCGCGGGCTGAAAATAAGTTATTTACGTTAGGGTATCGCTAAAAACTTAAGAAGAATCACTCTAAAGATTTTCTCACTTGGTGTTGCTCACTGCAGGTAGATATTTGACACATAGCGAATTGTTTATGATTTGGCATTACCTTCCATACAAAAAATCACTAATATCTACCCACAGTACCTACCTAAGCAAACAAAACTCTCCCGTAGCCCGTACAAAACCAACTGTTTGTATTAAAAATGAAAAATCTTACTAAAAGTTTACGGCTTCGACGGGATTCGAACCCGCGAGATACAAGCGATCACCCTTAAGCCGGGCTGCCTTACCACTCGGCCACGAAACCTTATGACGCCGAAGACGAAACTATCAGTAAGATATTTTCGGTTAAAGCCCTTTAAAGTTGTTTGTATGAAGTTAAAGAAATGTCAACGAACTCACCACTCCAGTCGTTCATCAGCACAAATCCGAAGATCTTGTCTTCAGCCTCCTGGGCGGTGACGCGCTCCCCGAGCGCCGTGGGCGGTCCTCCGACGAACGCCGCCATTTCTAACTCGAAGTCCATAAGTCGGCAGGGGCCGAAGTGGGGGGCTGCGCCTGGAATAAATTGAATATTTTAAGGCTCAACTCACACCAAAAGAGCGGCGAAGAGCAGCGAAGCGGAGCGCAGTTTCAGTGTCATATGAATTACAACTTTATTTTCATTACTATAATATATTTATTTATTTTTTACATCTTAGGAAAACAAACAGTCATAAAAACAAATTAAATAACTAAGTATAATACTAAAGACCATTTAGAGGTTTTATCGCAGAGATGGCGCCGCGGGCATCCTCGCGACTCGTTCGAGTGAAAAAACTATATTTTATTGGTTCTTAACTTCTTACCTTCAACAGGCAACGTTTGTCCTAGAGGTCTGGTTATCGGAGTACCCGATATGACTATAGAGCTCGACCTCCCATGATATCCGACTGGCAAATACTTCCTGCAAACATCCCCGACATTATAACAAAAGCCAACAGGTGGTAAAACCGAGAGAGCAATTTCATGCACTTTCGAAGTGCAGTTCTATTCATACTAACTCCAAAGATTTTCCAAATAATGGGACCACCACAGGAAAAAAAAAAAAGAAATATGATCACGACTGTACCGTACCGTACCCTACCTATCCCGGGAGCGGTATATAGACATTTCTTTCAGATTATTAGGCAATTTTTAGATCTTTTCGAAGATGTCTAAGGGGCAAGTCAGAGGTATGTCCAAATACATACTTACATATTTGGTACATGCCCACTTTTTGTAGAAGTTAACTTTCCATACGTGACAGGTTGCAAGCTCATCGACGCTATTAGAGAGCTAACTGGTTTCCTCACGATGTTTTCCTTCACCGAGCTCGAGTTAAAGCGCATATAAAATTTTCGATGCGAAAAGTCCATTGATGCACGGCCGGATTTGAACCCACAACCTTCGGACCGAAAGTCGCAGTACTAATTACACTTGACCAACACGGCCACCAATTTATTGTAAACTCACCAATTCTCTAGAAGTGCATTCTCCTTGCCTCTGAACATGATACCTACGTTGGTAGCGTGGTGGATGGAGGAGTAGAAGTCGGTGTAGTCGCCGATACTGGCAGGAACGTGCATTTTTGCATCACTCTGTTTGACAAAAGCTCTGAAACAATAAATAATTTAAACATAAGTAGGTACTACTCGTATAAACATTTTAGGTTTACCCGTAAACACTACCAGTAGGTACTTAGTGTCACGGGAAAGTAAAATTTCCCTTCACTCTACTAGTAGTGCCAAGCGGTAGTGCCTAAGAAAAGTACGTAATGATATTATAAGGTATAATAATATATAGGTATTATAGGTATTATTATATTACCTTTTAATAGGTAGGTACGTAATTATAAATACCGAACCCTCAAGCAAGATTGAGACAAAATTACAATGGCAACCTATAGTGTATTCTTTTATCTGTGCTTTAGCTTACCTACTAACTTTTTTTCAACAAGAATAGTTTAGTTTACGTTACAGGACCTACCGTAACGTAAACTTATATCTTTTGAAACCCACAATCAAAAATAATTGTAAATAAATAGAAACAACTTACTTTTGCCTAAGATTGCTATCATTTTGTAGCTTCGCGTTGGAAACATCTAAGAGATTCTGAATAGTCTTCCTAGCTTCGATCCAGTGAGCTTTCGTCAAGCTCATAAACGAGTTTAATGTCTCCTCCTGAAAATTTAATTAAGAAGTGGCACAGACTTAATTAAGTTTAGCTAGTAAATACCTAATAAGTTTAGTTAGTAAAGTTAATAAGAAATTTACCTTAGAATTTATTTTAAGTTTACCATGGTCAGCGACAAAGAGATTAAAACCAATTTACTTTCTCTGTGGTTTAGTCTAAGAAGAAGGATTAAAACAATCCATGGGTTTAGTCGTAGTTAGTAGTAAAGTTCGTATTGTTGCGAGGAATAAAGCTCCTTTTTTTTTTTATTAACGCATGAAGTGATGTTCAATTTCACCATTCATCGTAAATATTTTGTCATGATAACAAACCTCCATCCTACTCAAAAAGTACTGTCACAGAGAAAAGTAAAAACCACTCGTATTTTTCAACTTATAATTTATGTTCTTCTAATTATGGTTCAAATTATTGTGAAATTATTTTATCTACCCAGGTAGCTGAGAAGTAGTAGAACTAGAACACGTACAATAATTTCCATAACCTGCCCTCGGCAAGCTTCGTCGTAAACAACTTATTAGCATAGCAGCTTTTCCAACCTATATCTGAAGGCCAAATCTAGTTAGGTATATTCAGAGGCACCCCATCGTTACAGTAGGTAAATCAAATTCTTTTTAGACACCTATGCTAGTATCCTGTTTGGAATTGCCTGTGTCTACGCTGTTGACGATAAGTTTTTAAATACAATTTGAGTTAGGTAGGTAGGTATAAGTGGCAATTCTGAGTGTCGCAAAAGCTAAACTAAGCTAAGTAAAATTGTTGCCGTCCCTTTCATAGCGATGGGAATAAAAAGGATGGCAATAATTTTAGTTAGCTTAGTTTAGCTTTTGCGACACTCAGAATTGCCCCCATACAAGTCTTTGATAAATAATAAAACTTACTTTAAACACATTCTGTTTGTCTTTCAGTAGTGGTCCATCAAACAAATGTGAGACCACATACAGGTCCAATATCAGATCTCCTATAGCAACACATATGTGTTTTTGTGCCTGAAAAAGAAAATATACATAATAGGTACGCTTTCTTATAGGTACAAGATAATATTTTACTTGCAATATTTACCTACTCTGATAAAGAAAAAGAGATAAAAACGATGTTAAAGAATAACAGTTCACCTTTAATAAAGACAAGAATAGAATATAATAACATAGTTAATACAATTTTGCATCATTTATTTCTAAAAGTATAGAAAGGTATATTTTAACTATTACTGCATTAATTTGCATTGCTATGAAAATACCGGCTCGTTCAATGACCGACATACGAACTTGCAATGTCAAAAAGAGTACCTACCTAAAACATCAGATTTACTTCAAATTCTAACCAAAGTTATCTACAAACGGCTGAAAAACGTGTACCTAGCTAAACATATAAAAAGTTACTCACATTATTCGATGAAGTAAAAACACCGTATGGAAGATTTTCGATAGGAAAATCCGTATCAGGAGAATATTCGACGAATGATTTCATGTTACGTGCGCTTTCGTTGGATGCCAGTGGAAGTCTGTTGCACAGATTAGGTAGAGATACTACGTGATCTCTCTAGCCGCTGGTATGGTACGTAGGTAGTTTTATTATGTTGATTGACATGTAAGTACCTACCTAGAGTAGAGTCAGAAACGGTTGGTATTGTTACGTCTCTAAACTTGTTTGTTTACTAGCGCTTGTCACTGGTTTGTTTACTTCATATTACATAGGCCAGGCAGACATAGTTAATCAGTTCTTAAAAAAATCTAATAGAAAAACAATTCGCACAGGGATTTAGTCTGGCCAGTTTTATATTTTATACTTGGACAGTCCTAAAACAGACAAAAATAATGAAATTTAACTGTAATATTCAATCAATTTGGCTATTTTAAAACTGATGATTAAAAGTGAATTCATGTTAAAATGTAGTTATGCAAATGAGACCGGCTGGTGTAGGTACTGTGGCCAGCCAGACGGCATGGATGGAGGCGTGGCTTAACGAGGTCAAGTTCACCTAATCTTTTTCGCCACAGTACTAGGTCCCCATGATGGTTAGATTTAGTAAGAGGATGTAGGTCAAGTAAGATAATGGCATTAATTTGGGGGGCAACTGCAACATTTATTATACTGAAAGCATTTTTAATAGCAGTTACTTTGTCTAGCAAACTTATAAGTACTTACTCAAAACATTTTAAAAATATAAAAAGTTAGATAAAACAAAAAAGCGAGTGTGCTTTAGACCACACGACTGAAGTAAAACTTTTTTAGCACCATCACATCATTATCACCTCTAGCCTGCACTTGTGTCTGAAATATAGGTACTTACGAAAAGTACCTGTGATAAAAAAAAAAAAATTGTGCTCGCACCTCTCTCTTTCTATCTTCAGTAACTTATATCTCCCTCTCAACTTTCGTTCGCCTCACCCGATCACACTTTTTGTAACGAATGCTCTCGTCACGCACTTTTACTGCCCAAGTCAAGCGTGCGTAGAGAAGTTAATTTTGTACGTGACTGTCCCTACCTATTAAAATATTATTGCCTCTATCTTCCGATTTTCTTTATAATTATTGGGTATTAATGTATGTTATTCGGAAGATTAAAATGACCATATTTTTCCCTAGGTAGGTACATAAATTTTAAACCTAGGCCTGGTAGGTACCTGGTATTCTATGGATATGGTAGATATGGAATGAAAAATTTAGAGTACGATACACCAGTTACATGAGTGTGTGCGTGTATTGGTGTGTGTAATTGTGAGTGTTGAAAATACCAAAATAAAATAACCTACTTACTTTAACTTGTTTCTTGAACTTTGGAACTGTGGGAAAATATAGGTAAGGAAAAAAAAGTTAAGTAAGTATCAAAGTATTAATAGTTTTACATAATAAATAATACTAAAACATTTCTTTACTTATAATTATGATACAATACCTAATAAATAAATAAATAAATACATAAACAAATGCAATATAATATAAAAATAAATACTTAAACATAAGTGGCAATTCTGAGTGTAGCAAAAGCTAAACTAAGCTACCTAACTAAAATTATTGCCATCCTTTTTATTCCCATCGCTATGAAAGGGACGGCAACAATTTTAGTTAGCTTAGTTTAGCTTTTGCGACACTCAGAATTGCCACTATAATTTATCTAAAAATATTTAAAACCTTCCTATTCTAATTATAACGGTGCCAATTCAGATCTCGCCAAAACTAAACTAATTTGGAAGCAAATAAAATAACGGTATCAATTTTAGTGCTGTCAAATAAGTTTAGTTTAGTTTTTGTGACATTTGAATTGATACGCATTGAAATCTACATAATTAAATCGACAAAATAAAATTTGTTCATTTACCAATCTACTTTTAGTAGAAAATCTAGATAATTTAAATCCATCCATCTATGTACCAACACTACCATTCATTTAATTAAATAAGCTACCATTTTACTTATCCAAATATGTATAAATGCACAGATAAAAGAATACTAGGTAATAATAAATGGACAGATCCACAGTTGTTTTTGAGTAACAAACATCCATGCAAACTTACACCTGTAATATTAGTAAGTAGGATTTAGACACCGAGCACATCAAATTCAATCGGTATTCCGTACAAGACTAAACTTTACTCGTTATTCACACACCGACAATATTTCGATTCGTCCTCAAAATCATTATCTGGATAAAGACTGGCCATGATGGACAAACACAGGCGATCACAACGTGTAGCGGGCGAAATGGCCTGTATTAATTGACCATGATCGGTGATAATCGAGCGTGTTCTGCGCGGTTTATGGTGGCAATCGTGACGCATCTTAAAGAAAGAACGAGGAACTCGCGGTACTACAGCCTACCCCTACACCATCATTGTAATGGTAATTGTATTGAACCTTAATCGACGATATTTACATTTCTTATCCCGTGTGTTATTTAATGCCTAGTAGGTACTTACAAGAGTTTAACCCATCAATTTTAGCAAGTAAAATTGTACCTATTACTTATTCAATATTATGTAAATTATATCTATAATAATACCCTCTCTCAGTTTTACTATCATGAAAATAGCAGATGTTACACAATGGGGAAAACTATTGGCACCCTCGCTATAGGTAGCCACGTAAAAAGAGCGCGGTCGGGGAAGTAGCGGGGGTATGTTTGCGCCTGTGTTCACTCGCTGACGAACCAATAGCACTCGCTACATCAATGGTATGAAGTGCGCCGCGTTACCTCTCCACCAATCATCGACCACTGCGCAGTTTGACAGTCAGTGCTTTTTTTATGTGGCGCGCGCGACCTCTTCGTGCCGTGCCAAACCATTTGAGGTAACACTCTGCTTTTCATTGACATGCCAAAGTTGACAAAACAACTGAAGATCGAATAGCTGCTTTCCCGCCTTATTTGTGACATTCTCGCCCGAATACTGAAACGCAAAATGTAACCGCCCTTTCACACGGCAACATTCCATTTTTTGCAGGATGTTTAGTAGTGTATTTGCTTCAATACTAACATTCACACGTACCTACACTACTCAACAGGATCCTGCAAGAAACTGTACCTGCAAAAAACGGGATGTTGCCGTGTGAAACGGCTGTAAGAGTTGCTTAACTATATTTGACAGTTATCTATACAAATCCGACAAGAACGTCGTAAATAATACGCTCCCAAATACTCGTATTTCAGTAGCGTTTCAGTATTCAGCCCCCTGCCCCCTGATTGTGTAACTTGTCTCGGATTGTATCCAAGTTGTATCAAAGCAAAAATCACAGTAAATCGCGAAAACAACTGTCAAATGTGACAGAAATTAAGCAAGTTACTTACTAATTTACTTAATCAGCGTTTTTACTGACAGTTGTTTTCGCGATTTTTGCTTTGATACAACTTGGATACAATCCGAGACAAGTGGACACAATCAGGGAGCATGTGTCATAATATTTGTCATTGAAGATTGTACAAATTGAATACTTAACAAAGTTCTACACATTTAAAATCTTATCTACACAAAGTAGCGTCGATCTGCTGCAGCGAAGGTAGGGCTAGCTTGAGTTTCCTGCGGTACGCCGCGTCGCCAGCCAGTGGGTTGCGCTCCAGGTAGATAGTGGCGAGCTTCTTGTTGTTCTGTAGGTGTTCTACTGACGACCACTCTGATATCTGGTTGTCGTTTAACTGTAAAAAAAAAAAAAAAATTATTATTTTATTTATTTCTCTCACAACACACAAATATAAAAATATAAAGCAATAAATTTTAAGAATAAATACAGTTAAAAATAATGATAAATTTAAACAAACGTAGGTTGGAGGTAAGCCTGTTTTGTGAGAGATGAAATATGATCACGACTGTACCCCAGGGAGCGGTTGACATTTCTTTCAGATCTTTAGGCAATTTTTTAGATCATTTTGAAGATGTCTAAGTTAGTCAGAGGTATGTCCAAATACATATTTGGTACATGCCCACATCTTGCAGAAGTTAACTTT